>JASPKZ010007913.1:0-673805 GCA_030220185.1 Diploptera punctata
ATGTATGTATGTATGTATGTATGTATCCGTATGTATGTATGTATGTATGATATGCTATGTATGTATGTAAATGTGGTATGTATTGTATGTATGTATGTATGTATGTATGTATGTATGGTATGTATGTATGTATGTATGTATATTATGTATGTATGTATGTGTGTATGATGATGTATGATGTATGATGTATGTATGTATGTATGTATGTATTTATTAATGATGATGTATGTATGTATGTATGTATGTATGTCTGTATGTATGTTGTATTTTGTATGTATGTATGTATGCTATGTATGTATGTATGTATGTTGTATGTCTGTATGTATGTATTTGTATGTATGTATGTATGTATGATGTATGTATGTATGCTTGTATGTATGTATGTAGTATGTATGTATGTAGTATGTATGTATGTATGTATTTATGATGTATGTATGTATGTATGTATGTAATCATTACCTAATGTATTTAATCACTTTCTTCATTTTCATATAATTTAATGTTTTGTTTATGTCCAACACTCCTTTACATAATACTTATTTGTGTGTCAGAGGTGTCGTTTTTATTGTGAAATCTCTCCTGAAGTGTTTTGTATTATTATTTCTTAATGTATTTAATCCCTCTTTAACATGGTATTAATCTATTCTATATGTTTTGTTCATTTTATTTTCCCTTGTATTAGTTTTTATTTTTTAAATGCCAGAATTGATTGTATGTCTTGAAATCAGCTCCATAATTGATATATTTTGTTTTCCTCCTCCCTTTAACTAAAACTTCGCAATTTAGTCTATAAATTCTATTTGTATTATTTCTGTAACTGAACTGCACCCGAGCACGAGCATTTGCTCATTAGGGGACCTATACTGTGTTATATTTATCTGTGAATAAATTGAATTATTATTATTATTATTATTATTATTATTATTATTATTATTATTAGTATTATTATTATTATCATCATCTTATTATTTAACAAACTTACTCAAATAGGGTTTGCCAAAGTGACAAATTATACTAGACAATAGAGAAGGAAAACAATAAAAATATTAGATAATAAAAAATTCAGTTTATTATTTTTTAAGTTGGGATGACAAGAGTCCTGGTAATGCGTAATACATGGCATGCATTTTTTTAGAATTGAGCCTATGTTTAATTCATTTCTACGCATCATTCCTGTTTATAATTAGGCCATTGTTCCTAGGTATTTGAATACAGCAAATTCTTTAAATATTCCCTCATTTGTCATTAACTACCTATTTCCATTATATAATGTATTTCTATGCGTGAACATATATTCAGTTTTATTGATGTGTATTTCTCTATTCATAACTTTGAACGTATTAGTTTAATTTAACTTAAAATCTTCAAGGTCCCAATTTCTTAGTGTTACTCATCTAGAATGTGCATGTTGGCATTTAATATACCCTCACTATCGCCTAACAATGCTACATCTTCAGCATATATCAACAGCTTATTAATAGGCCTATTAGAGTCGTACGCCTTCTTTATCTTCTAAAGATTAGATGGCATGCTGTAGTGCAAAATCGAATAGTATAGGAGATAGTGCATCTCCTTGCCTTAATCTATTATGAGTTTCATAAGTACGTATCTGAAAACTGTTTGCCTAGCCGCACCCTACTCTTTTTGCCATTTAGACATTTTCGAGTGAATATAGTTTTTTTATATGCCTTTTTGAAGTTTACAAATCGTTGATTTTTACAATGGCATTATATTACCATATATTTTCTAAAATCTATTTTATTATAAAAATCGGATCTATTGTAGAACTATTGCTTCTAAAACCACATTGACGATCACCTATTATGTCATCAATATAGGCAGTAAGTGTGGATACTAATACATTAGTTAGAATTTTGTACGAATTTGAAAGTAATGAGATGCCCTCAAGTTATTTCAATCAATTTTATCTTTTTTCTTGTAGATTAGTACGATAATAGATTCTGAATAACTAGTTTAACCATATTTGAAGAGAAAAATTATACGCTCAGACCGGTATATAGAGAAAGATTTGCGTTTAGATCGGTACTTGCTCAGGTAGCTCAGTTGGTAGAGCACTTGGTCTAGAGAACCAAGGGTCCCGGGTTCAAGTCCCGGTCTGAGCGTATAATTTTTCTCTTCAAATATGATTTATCCATCATTGAGATGTACGAAATCAATAATAAAAAAAATAGTTTAACCATGTTCCCGCAGATTCAGCCACTGTACAACCAAAGAAAGAAAATCCCAAGAAGGAATGCGGCTGAGCCGCGTGGCGCGAGTCTAGGTTGTATTGTACACGTCCAAAACATAGTTTGCCAATGTGCTGTAAATATAATTAAAAACTTGTATAATATATAAAACTAATGACATTTAAACCCGGTGTGACGTCACATGAATGTAATAGTCAAATTAATACAATAAACCTTACTTGATACCAGGAACCTGTACCAGCTTCTAATTTGTTATATGTAGTACAACGATAAAACAATCACCTCGACATCTTTGCCAATGGTATTCGAGGAATTCACCTACTTGTAAACTCAACACCCCGTCATCCCTGCGCGGGGACTTGTATCACTGGAAGTACAGTATCTTCTATTGATACTTAGAGTATTTTAATCATGTCTGCATTTTAGATGTTACCTGTATTATGAGCCAATTATTGATAGTTTCAGTGAATTTCTCTAAGTGTAACTCAATTCACTTTCTATGAAAATGACGATGAATGAATAGAGTTTGATTTCTGAGTGATCTTCCCAAGCGGCAAAATTCTCGATATTCATGTTTTCTGATACACAATACACGATACACAATTTGAGAGATGACTGTGCAAGCCGAGATGAGTGATTTTAAAAACCTTTATCTAAGTGTGCAGGCCTATGTATATTTCAAATATTCGAATTTTGGAACAAATTCCGCTGGAAATTAAAATATAGAAAGCGAATCTTAAGTAAAACGGTTCTAAATTTTTATTAGCTTTAGTCGGAATATCTAGGGCAAGTCGTCAAATTATATATAAAATTTTATCATAAGTAATGCCATGAGTGATTTCCAAATTATCGATAAATTATGTGTAACAATTTCATTTTTTTTAACCTGTGGCAAGATAGCTCCGAGAGAAGGCTGACTGAAATAGTTACTATCATTGGGTAGCAAATGGCAGTACAAGGAAACTCGCGAATAGCGCGATGGAATCTTCCATCTTCATGTTATTTTTCTTAAATAACTTCTTTGTTACTGATAGTTACTCAAAATGTTGAAGAGACAATGTTCCAGATCGTAGTAAAGTGATACACTACAATCCTTAGAAAGCTCTTGGGATTTTAAGATGTTAAGTAAAGCAGGATTTTAATATCATAATGAATATAAAAGTTAAAGTTAGTAATTTTGTATTTTAAAATTCTTTTAATATTTAAATATAACTTAAATAAAGAAAAACATTTAAATAATTCATTGTTGTTCATTGTTGAATAAAAATGTTTCAGTAACAATTAAAGAAATTTTATTACATAAGTCTTTCTAAAGAATGCTTTTAAAAATTGTTTTAAGTCATTGTTGTCAGAATTATAAAGCTGTTATAACTGTAATAAGAACATCTGCTTTACTTCATATTTTTAAATGAAAGTAAACTAAACTCTAATTGGACGTTAAAACAATTAACTTTTTGATTTAACAAATCAAATTTAAACCTGGTATTTAATGGTTTATTAACCAATAGAATTAAAAATATAACATCATGTGATGTAATAATGTTCTTTAAAATTAAAAAAAGAATTAGACTAGTCATTCTGCATATAACTTTCAACAAAGATAGAAGCAAGAAGAGTTCTCAAGATAAAATTTAATATTTAATACTAGAATAATTGATTCAAGAAAAGAAAATAATTTATTTTTAATTGACGGTGAAGAATAATACCACCTACATTTACTTAATATGCTGGGAACTTACAAAGTGAATAAATGTGAAATTATTTCTACAAGAAACAGTTTTTAGTGATTTTTAAAGTGTTTTCCCATCCAGTGTACCAACTACCGACCCTAAGAAGAGAGTCCGGCTCTACCGAAAATCAAACCCAACCTGAACCAGTAATTCTTTTGGGACATAAATCCTTCTTCAAAATGTTACTACGACATCTGGCATGAAGAGAATTACTGCTTCAAAATGTCACCAGAACTTGGGACAGCAATTTACTTCTTCATAAGGACCCACTGTTCTAGCCAATCCGCAGAAGATGTCAGCCGGGTTGTCAGTCCTGCGTGACGGTCCCCTTTACTCCCAGAACAAACGTCTGGTATTAATTTCTATTAAAGACAGATTCGATCACAGGAATATTGTGTCCTGAGATGGTGAAGACAATTTTCAAAATCTTAACTTCATTGGCAATCAAACTCGCGACATTCCAGCTTGTAACATATCGCCTTAACCAATTAGACTACGGTGTGCCTCTCCAGATAAAATTTTCTGTAACATGTCCGGGAATCAAACCGGGCCCTTTAGATGGTGGTCAAATACGCTAACCGTTGCACCATAGAGGCAGCCACACTTTTACTTTGGAGAAGAAGTCAGATTCAGAATATGTTATAAATAAATTATAAGCAAAGATTAAGTATGTTTGCTAACTAACTGGCATTATTGGATCTGGAGGTTCATGGCTGTGCTGACATAAGATCTCCGAACAACAATATCCTGAGATAATGTTTTCCAATCATTCCCTGTATAATTCAAATCCCTGGTTATATCTGGTTTTCATAGAGATCATGTAGCTATTCTCCATTCACCTGTCTGTTCGTCTCTCTTTGGTCCAATGTCTTTATGTAAGAACTTTATTCTCAATAACCGTACTCTTTACACCTCCCTTAGAATGAGAGACCTTGCTTCGCATTCACATAAAATAACTGGAAGAATAACCGTTATATATATATATATATATATATATAGCCAAGGCGCGACAGGCCTAGAAGGCCATTCGCTTACCAGCCGGCTGTTGGCTTCACACCCACATGTGCTAATCACAGAGATCTAGTCAGTGTAGGGGTGACATGTGGTCAGCATGTCGGTTCCCCTAACCGTATATATATATATATATATATATATATATATATATATGACATGATAAGAAAAATAAATGGCTGGACGGTATTTGAACCCGGACCTCTGAATTGGTACTTCAGCGTGTTATCCATTACACCACCGGGCAAATCCAATACAAATATGTATTTCTCTTAAATATACATTATCCGTTATTAGGAGATGTAGTGAGAACTCGGTCTTCACTGCCACCTGGTAACTAGCTACTATAACAAGTAAGCTAATTAAAGAAAATTATATTTAAGAGAAATAAATGTTTGTATTGCATTTGCCCGGTGGTGTATGGATAGCACGCTAACGTACCAATTCAGAAGTCCGGGTTCAAATCCTGACCAGGCTTTTATTTTTATCATAACATATTAAGCTTGCATTGCTCAATGTCAAAAATTTAATTATAACACACACACACACATATATATATATATATATATATATATATATGTATAAAGGTTTTATAGCGTATGTTTACTTCAAATTTTTTGAGAGAAGTTAGAATGATGAGTCCCTACCACGCATAATAGTATGCGTTTTCGGAGTTGAGCCTGTGTTTAATATCTTCCTGCACCTTATTTCTCTTTGTAATTATTGTTCCCAGGTATTTTAATTCATCCACTTCTTGAAAATTTCCGTCGTTTGTTATTAACACTTCATTTTCTTAATATACTGCATTTAATCTATGACCATACATTTAGTTTTATTGATATTTACTGCCACCTCTAGTTTATTAATATTATTTAATACAATAGCTGTGTCGGCTTTTAGTATTTCTTTACTGTCGTCTAATAAGAGCATAGTACTACATCATGAGCATATACCAACAGCTGATTACTTCTTAAAAGAATAGGGAAAATGAAAAAGTTCTATATTTAATATTAAATCATACAAAATCCACAAATGTGTTTACTCTTATGCCACTGGTAGGTTTAATATTAATAAGAATAGCAATAATGGTGGAGAAATACCTGAACAGACCTCGCCCACCTGTACATACCCGCAGTATTGATTGTTGAGGGAGCTCGGCAGGAAGGCTACCGACAACACACACTCACACATATCATTCTGATATTAACCTTCAAAGTGGACATCACCACTGCACGTGACAGCCTCCCCAATACAAAATTATTCACAAAGAGCATACGTAATCCCTCTAACTTTTTTTTTGTCGTGTGTTTTGTTCGCCGTTCATGATGTTTTATGACAAGCAAAGCTAATATTGATTTGAAGGAAAAGCGTGTGTATAATAGAGGAAAAAGTGCTAATTAAATGCTAAATAACTGCACTTAAATATTTTCTTTGTAACAAAAACAATAGTAATAATAATAATAATAATAATAAAATGATAAATAAATAAAATATAAACTGGATATTTTGCTTTCTTTAACGTCCTTTAGTCTATTAAATCTACAATAAAATATCTACTGGCTAAGTGGGCGAATTTTTAAGTTTCTAATCCAAAGTACAACAAATATAAAAGTCGCGATATGATCTTTAGTAGTAAAAGCACTAAGAATAATCATAACTAAAAAATCGTCATCTATATATTCGAAAAGAGTCCACCGCTGTTGCCTCGAGGTAGTGTGCTGCCTTGTCACGCAGCGTGCCTATGTTCGATCCCCGGTCGGGACAAGTTTCCTGAGTAATGGTTTTTTTCGGGGTTTTCCTCGCCTGTAAGACAAATTTCAGGAAACTTTAAGGCCCAAACGGTCCCCAAACATCATCTGGCCATCGTTATCATCATTAATATATTCATTAAGTTTAGGATTAAGACCTCTCCTGGCGCATCATTACCATCACCACCACATATCATATATATCATTGGGGCAGAGTAACTCCGCCTTCAAGACGCCCTAACCTCAGAGATGGGTTACAATAACGCCATGCCAAGAGACAATACCAAAAAGTCTAAATGACAAACGTGGTAGCATTGAACAAAAACAATATTCGAAAAGATTTGTTATGTCTATTTAGCCCTTTGTATTGCTTTCAGAGTACACAATCTGAATCTTCTCATTTTGTCTGATAAATCTCTTGTACGCGACTTAGTAACTAATTTAATTCGTGTTTGTGTTACTGGATGGGATCGAGTTCCATTCTGCAAAAATTATTTGTTAAGGAGATTTGATTATCAAGATTATTGAATCGGAAATTTTGACCTTGTGAACTTTTAAATAATTCTGGTTTTGGTTTAAAATACTGGGACATTCAGTAACTAATGCCAATACTGCTTTAACATCATATACAATTTATTTATTATGAACTTCATTTATAGTCTGCTGTCAACTATACGTTGCCAAATCCTTGGAATACGGTGCACTCATTTGCAGCGCCATTTCTGGATATCTATCTCATCTAATCGATCTAGAGCTTTCTGGATATCAATTCTTGATTGAAATCGAATGCCTCGTACAGGTTCTTTCATTTTTAAGAATAAGTTATAGACACAAGAACTCATGTCTGGTGAATTTGGTAGATGTTCGATTACTTTTCAGTTTCACCTTCTAAACAAATTCTATTTACCATAATTTGTGGGCTGTATTACTTACTAAATGTGAGAAAACAGTGAATGTATTCACAAAATATTGATATTTCGAGACTTTAAAAATTACAGATTTATACAACAAAGACTACTCAATAATATATTACAAGATTACAACGGTCACCTCAAGGATCGCTGTTTTACAACATTGTTGCTATTACTTATCCCTTAAATTCGTAATGTGTCCTTTTGGATACATCAGATGGTTTAATTAATTTAATATCTTAAATAAATCAGAGGAAAATGAACAAAAATAAACAATTTAAATGTGTGTCTGATTATATAATATTCTTAATAATAACAGTTATACCAAGATTCCGTTTTCACTGCGGTCCGCCACATTCAAATAACTAACAGAAGAAATTTGTGTTTTGCCAATTTAAGGGTTATCGAATGTCCTAGTAGCATAGAAATAAGCAATTTAATGGACAGTATTAATTAAGTAAATAAAATTAATATAATAATAGCTAATAATACATCTATTACATGAGCTCAGTATTAGAAACTTGTATCAAATTCGAATGAATACATACCTCCCACAGTATGCGGTAAGCCCCAACATTAATCAGGAATGGGAAATATTGAAAGAAATTTTACTAAAGACAGCAACAGAGGCTCTTGGTACAAGAACAAAGAGACAAAATAGAAGAGGTTTAGTTATTTGGAATGATGATATTGCAGATAAAATTAAATGTAAGAAGGAAGCTTATATGAAATACTTAAATGATAGGTCACACGAAAACTTAATGAATTATAAAAGACTATCAGCAATTGCCAAACGAGAAGTTCGCAAGATCCAATGCCAAACATGGGAAACATTTATTAGCAATAATATAGAATATGATGTTAATGGACAACAAGTCAAAGCGTATAAAATATTAAAAGAATTAAATAAATCTGTTAAAGATAACTTAAACATAAATCCCATCCCAATGACTAAATGGTTAAATTACTATGAGCAGCTTT
Organism: Diploptera punctata; assembly: GCA_030220185.1. Taxonomy (NCBI): domain Eukaryota; kingdom Metazoa; phylum Arthropoda; class Insecta; order Blattodea; family Blaberidae; genus Diploptera; species Diploptera punctata. Next base: position 8,592 of record JASPKZ010007913.1, read on the forward strand.
GGACTGCCACAACTAATATAACACAACATACTTCCAGTGATTATGATGTAGATCCTATCACCTTGGATGAGTTGAACTTCGCGTTATACAAATGCAAACTATGCAAACAAATGCAAATGAAGACACCAGGATCAGATCACATCAACACAGAATTATTAAAATATGCTTCGATCCGATCCTTAAACAAATTTTTAGATCTTATTAATATATGTTGGAAGACTGGCTGTGTACCAGATGAATGGAATAACTCGTTAGTTGTATCTATTCATAAAAAAGGAAACAAAAATGATATTATTAATTATAGAGGAATTTGTCTGCTAAATGCTGCCTATAAAATTTATGCAAAAATAATTACCAACAGATTAAACACAATTTCTGACGCAATTATCCTAGAAGAACAAAATGCTTTCAGACCCAACAGATCCTGTATGGATAGTGTATTTACGTTAGCACAAATCATAGAAAAACATAGAGAATTTAATATACCAACTTTTATTATATTCATTGATTATCATAAAGCCTTCGACACAGTAAACAGAATAAAATTATGGGATATCTTACATAATGCAGGAATACCCAAGCATTTAATTCAAGCGATTCAAAGCATGTATCATAACACACGAATTCGAATAAAAATAAATAATCAAATCAGCAAATCAGATAGACTAATGTCCCAAGGTGTAAAACAAGGCTGTCCACTTTCCCCTCTTCTATTTAATTTATATATGAATGAAATCATAAAATTATGGCAAAACGAATCACAATCACACTTTATGATTGATGGTCGACCCCTCAACACATTAATGTATGCAGATGATCAAGTAATATTGGCTACTTCTGAAGAGCACCTACAAAGAGCAGTACATAGATTGTCAAATATAATCCAAGATTATAATTTACAAATTTCGGTAAGACAAAAACTATGGCGTTTCAAGGGAAAATACCGATACGAACTAAAATTGTTATTAACAACAATATAATAGAACAAGTTAATAACTTTACTTATCTTGGCTGCAATCTTTCGTACGACACATGTAAAGACATAGACATAAAATTGGTCAAATTTCAAAAACTTATAGGAACAATAAAAAGCATTCTTTTCCGAAAAGTACGTCCAGATACAATTCTAAAATTTTATAAAACAATGGCTCTTCCAACTCTACTTTATGGTTCTGAAACCTGGACTCTTACTACAGGTAAATTAAATAGGATAGTAGCTGCAGAAATGAAGTTATTAAGACCTTTAGCGGGTTATACGCTTTATGATCACATGCGTAATGAAGATATCCGCAAAGCTCTCAACACACCAGCAATAACTGAAATCATTCAAAAATATCAAAATAATTGGCATGAACACCTTCTGAGGATGCCAAACAATAGACTACCTCTGCAACTATTGAACTACAGACCCACAGGGCGAAGAGACCCAGGAAGACCTAAGAAGAGATGGAGGGATCAATTTCTTTTCTGAAGCGGAACAGGCCAATTGGCTTAATCCATGCCTGCCATTGATGATGATGATGATGATGATGATAATAGCTTATAAAAATACTACTGAGGGATATAAGTAAAATTCTTGGCCCTCATCCATCGGCAACACCTGTATTGCTATTTTGTATTTTACAAGACTGAATATAATCTGATATGTAGCTGGAAGTAGCCTGATTTAAATAAGGAGATTTTAAATAATATAAATAATAATTGGGGTAAAAATAAAAAATAATATATGTAGGATAATAAAAGAACGATTTTCTCAGAAATAAAATTGCAGAAATCTACTTTCATGATAGTATTAGCCAATTTTCGTACAGTACTTAGAGGATGTGAAATAAACTTTATCCTTCGATATTTTCATATAAGTATAGCCTATATGATACTTTGTACGCGACTGTAATGTTACCAATATTCCATATGTAAGTTTGATAAAACAATGTTAGTTTGGTCATTAAATTCAATTTGTGCTGAAACAACCCATGGGATCGGAAAACGGAAAAAAATTTCCTGCTATTGTGTTTGGTCACGCAGAGTAAAATGGTAGAGATATTACCATTCGTTATTTGAAAGTTCACTGTCTCACCTCAATAAACAATGTTGAGGAGTACACTGGGAGAGATTTATGTGTGTGTTGTAAGTACAGTAAAGAGAAAATTAGTACAGTTGTACTGAATTACCATGATATTGCATTGAAAAAATATATTCCTATTTGCAAAAAACATTAGACTGAAATAAAACATTGTTATAAAATCTGAGTAATTAGAAGCAAATTATATACATACAGGGCTATTCATAAAGAAAGGACAGACTTCAAACATTTATTTCTTCCAAACTACAAAAAATAAAAACACAATTCCAACGTTCCTGGAAAGAGAAAAGTTCAAATTTCACTATTTATGCACTCAATATGAGCACCATGTGTCACACGACAAATATCAAAACGGTGGCTCATTTCTTGCCACACACGAATCAGCTGGTCTCGTTATCAAATTCACAGCTTAAACAATTCGATGTCGCAGATTTTCAAGAGTATCATGCATGGGGGGGATAAAAACACGGTCTTTCACGTAATCCCACAGATAAAAATCGCACAGGATTAGGTCTGGCGACCTGGGAGGCCACCGGTAATGAAGTTGGTCTTCTGCTCCTACTCTTCCAATCCAACGTCCTGTTGTGTCACCCTTTTAATACAAACAATCAACATGACAAGCTACACCGCCAATGCGGCCGTGATAGGAACTTCAAACTTTTCTCTTTCCAGGAACGTTGGAATTGTGTTTCTATTTTTTGTAGTTTGGAATAAATAAATGTTTAAAATCTGTTCCTTTTTTCTGAACAGCCCTGTATATATTTTCTTTGTTAGTTATTCGCGCTCTAATCTCAAAAATATTTTGCCAACTTATATCATTTACACATTGTACATAATTGTATTTCATGAATATTATTGATATTGTTGGTTTTTCTAATCTTATACCAAAACTAATGCACTGTTTTGTCTCAATAAAATGTATTGATATTATACTTCTTTCAACTTATATAAATATCTAGATAATATGAAATCCTATGAGTAATTTGGATTTTAAATTGTCGCCTACTTTTTCTCTCTCGCATATCTATAAGAAATCTCAGAATCCCTTCACACATACTTTTGAGATTCGTGGTTAAGAGAGATTAGAAATCCTGGTTTACGATGGGATTATCTGCTAACCGTTACAAAATGTAGGTCACTGAGAATATGGGTGTTTTGAAAAGTTTATCTGAAATGGGGAAGCAGGAAGCAATTCATGACTTTACTAAGCTGGTGACTAAAAATAAAACTTCCATCGTTTGCTGAGTAAAAGGTAAAATCTTTACTCCTACCCACATAATGCCTGATCGAAAGGTAAGATGAACCCCTGTTATTAAAGGTCCATGACATTATATGCAAGGTTATTGACTGAACAGACATGTCGCACCAACACAGAGGCAGATGAAAATAATAAGACGTCATGGATGACATGAGTGTGTAGTAGTGGTCAAATAAATTATTTTCAAAGGAAAGCGGTAGAAATGTCTAGAAAAACCTGCTGTGACTCCGATTTACCCATCATCAACCCCACATGAAGTGTCCGAGAGGAAACTCGGGACCCAGAGTTGAAGGGTAGGGTCCAACCACTGGTGTCGGTGCCGCCCTTTACTAAGTAGGTACAAAATTAAATGTATTAGCCATTTCATTTTCTAGAGCAGTTATTACAATAAATGGGCTTGTCATTAAGAAAACCGTATATTTTATGATAAAATCCCATAAAATGGAACAATTTTGGTAAGTACATTAATCATCATTAAAGAATGAGAACCTTCATCACAAAACATAACGAATCCTTATGAATTACTAAACTCAAACAGATAAAAACAAGGTGCACTCTGTAGCGTAGTGGTTAAGGCACTGCGCTACAAGCCGGAAGGTCGAGGATTCGAGTCCCGGTGGGGTCAGGATTTTTAAACTAACCCAAACCCTCTGACGGCATCATGGCCCTGGGGTCGACTGAGCCTCTAACGTAAATGAGTACCAGACGCTTGTTCTGGGGTAAAGGCGGCCGCCACGTAGGGCTGACAACCCGGCTGACATCAAGTGCCGATTGTCCAGAAAAAGTGGGAGCCTTAACCTCCCACTACCCCAAGGGCCTCTCGAGGCCTGTCGTGGGATCATTTTACTTTACTTTTACTGTGAGAATCGACGAAGTCAACTTTTATAAGATTCATGATATTATTCAAAATTAAAATATACAATTATGGAATATTCACCTGAAAGGTTGAGGAGACGGGCCTTTCAGGTGAATATTCCATAATTTTATATTTTAAAATTGACGAAGTGTTTATTCGCAGTTTTATAAGTTGGTAAATCTGTTCATGTCCCGCGGCATAGCCTAGCAACAAGCCTTCATGCAGAACCACCGGACTTATTATGATAGTAATAATAATAATAATAATAATAATAATAATAATAATAATAATAATAATAATAATAATGTATTATTTGTTGTGGAAAAGATAAGGCCTTCTCTTTCATCCAGCACAAACATTAAACTACGGTACATATTTACAATACAAATTATATACAAGTTACTAATTATATATTTTTAAATACATTAAAATCGCATTGTAGTTTCCATGCACATTTAGCGATAAAAAGAATGAATTGCTTTAAAAAGCAGAGTTCCTGTTATGGTCCACTGCGCATGCTCGAAAAACCATAGTTGTGGTTCACGAGATAACGCATTGTTAATTTTTTTTAATACGCTGTATTTGGTTTTAATCGTCTTAAATAGATAAGAACAGTGAAGGAGACATGTTTCTAGATATTTATGAGTGTTCAACAAATGCAATGTTACTCAAATTGCTACAATTTAAATAACGTTCGACTCTCGTTCATAGTATAAAAGTAAACAAGACAGTAGCGTAGATCGTTGAATTGCTTACAACAAGATGAAATGGATGTGAAAGCCAGAGTTCGAATCCTTCGACTTTTTTTTTATTCATTTGTATTTTCGCAAAATACATCCTATAACATTTAATTCCTGCCACGTAATCTTCTTTCACTTTACGCTATAGGCCTATTAAGTAATATTCCTGCCTTCGTAAACTCTGTAACACTAAATAGCTACCGGTATAAATTTGATTGTGCGTGCAGTACCACGTTTTAATAATAATGCTATAAATGTGTGTAATAAAAGATAATATAGATTCATATATTTATGAGTTTATTTATTTATTACGTATTAGTGAGGAAAAAGTTTTGTCCTTCAATTAAAATATTTAGTTTATATATGGTAAGTCCAGCATAATAATAGCCCATAGATGATGGACAGTTATAAAAATAATAATTATTATATAATTATTATTATTATCCATAATCTATAATAATAATAATAATAATAATAATAATAATAATAATAATAATGGAATGTATCAAATGATTTGAAGAAAGTAATTACCTGGGGATCAAAATTAACTCAAAATGTACCCAAGGAAATTACATAAAATGTAGAATTCAAAAAGGCAGATCGGTGATAACAATGTTAAACGGAGTTTTGTGGGATGTGAACATAAAAATAGATACCAAATTATAAATTTATAAATCCATAATTCGAAGCACGCTAACATACGGTGCAGAACCTTGGCAGTTGAATCAAAATTTTAGTTTAAAGCTTATGTCTACTGAAATGGATTGTTTAAGACGCTCAACTAGACATTCTAAATTGGAAAAAATCAGAAATACAATCATCACACAACAAATGAAAATCCAAAATTCAATATTAGATTTTGTGAGATACAGACAACTAGAATGATATGGTCATATACGTAGGATGCCAGAGAAAAGATTACCCAGACAAGCTTGGGAATGAATTCCACCTGGAAAAGGGAAGAGAGGTCGACCTAGATTTAAATGGATGGATGATATAAGAAGAGGTATGAGACAGCTAGGTCTGGAAGAATTGGAATGAGAAGATAGAGAAGAATGGAGAAAGAAGATAAAAATTAAAAAAGCTTTGGGCATAGGAAGATGTTTTATTACACTGCAAACCTATTTATAAATAAATAAATAGTAATACTTCCAAATAGTTAGTACTTTTTTCTTTAAGAATGGACATACAAAATAAAATAGAAAGCATGTTAACAATTAAAAAAATTAACGTCATCGGGAATCGAACCTGTGACCTTTTGCATACGAATCAAGTCACTAAGCACTAAGCACTAAGCTAAGCTTTCGCTGTTTTCTTGTGTTTAGAAAGAATGCTCATCAAAGGAAGACGGGAAACGTATTGTAGCTCTACTGCGCAATTAGATTGCTCGTGTGAATCGCGCGTCAGAACTTGAAATATTGGAGATCAAGAGTCGGCCCATTATTTTTTTCGCTAAGTGTACATACAACATTTTATACGATAAACATAATAATAATAATAATAATAATAATAATAATAATAATAATAATAATATAGCAATAAATTAAATGGGAAAACGCCAATTAATACATGTAGATAACACATGAAGGTAATGGTCAAACCAAGCATTAATGTATTACGATTCGAGGTTAGGAAGTGGTTTTTATAAATTTGAGGACTTTTAAAAAAAACTGAGCGATAGTGATTTTTTTTTATTTCCGATATTCTGTAAAACACTTCACAAACGTGCGTTGTACATTATTTTTTGCACGATGGTGTTTTCAAAATAATAAATAATAGTAAAATAATAACATCTTTGTCGGAAATATTTGCGTTCATTATAAACAATTGACTAAAGTTAACAGTGTGGGCAAAAGTTGAAACAACAGGAGGCCTTGTAACAGTTATTGATAATATGGCCGCAAGTTCGTATTTATTGTTTTATATTGTTTCAAATAAAGTTCAGTTCATTTAAAATGCAGTGATTTGTTTCGTATAATTTATATTAACACTACCTTTTGGATATTTTTGTTTTACATATAAATTGTACGTAGTATACATAAAGGGCAGTGGTTTTACTTTCCGCACGTAGGTGTAAATGCAATATTACAGTATAGTTATTTATGTTAGAAATCCCGAAATGTAGGAAGTTGAACTTTCAATCATGGTCGCCATTGCTGTAAGTACGACAAAACGCACTATCGCGCAAAAATATACATTTAGATTTCTTTTAAATGATTTTAACGTCCGGCAGCCCCCTGATTTTCCATGGTAGGAAATTTCAGTTACGAAAAGTGGAGATAATGTATGATGTGGAATGATGGGATGTCCTATGTTGTGGTATATAAGCAAGAGATTATAGTGATTAAATTATAGTTGGAGGATAGTTAGTGGAAACGAGAAGCTAAATAATTTGGAGTCGAAGTATGGAGAAACTTAAATTAAGAGAACTAGAATGTAATTTTCTTCTATCTTTAAGGTGGAGTCATGACAATTCGTAAGAAATGGAGCAATTTGATCATATTTTTCGACGTTAAATATAATTTCTGATAAACATTACACACTGCCCGGCAATCCGTCATTAGTTTCGGTTAGTAGAACGTGTTTGGACTAAAATTACACTGAGCAACAAAAAATAAACTTTTTTTGTCTTAGAAAGAAAAATATGTGATTCTGATAGTATTTTTTCTCCTTAATTCAAATATGATACCGGTATTTCTCTATCACGCAAGGTTTCCGAGAGACACAAAATTTATAATTTCAAACACTTTAATACTTTCTGAATTCGTAACTACACAATATACGAACATTCGGACTCGCCTAGAAAGTAAGAAATGACGATTTTCTGCTATATTTTGCCTGTGGAGCATCTCTCTTGATGGTCCAACTATAATCGGCCAGCATATTAGGATTCCATTTGCCTTGATGTCTCTTTTCCATAGCTAAAATAATTTGAGTTAGCTCATTTGCTTTTATTTTACAGTGGACAAATGGACGAAAAAAAGGTTTATTAAAAATAATTATTTTAATCCATTAATTGAAATTGAAATAAAAAAACTGTGGGTGATAGAGAAATTCCGAACACATATTTGAAAACACGATAAAAACTGCATGAAGTACAACTAATGGTATTCATGAGATAAAAATCGTGTTGTCCAGTGTTATTTTAAGAGCTATAGAAAGAAAGCTCTTGAGACGCTTTAGGAAATACATTATAGGTGAATTCTATAGCAACTGACATAACGATTTCAACAAAATAAAAAACCATTTTAATTATATTACTTAGCCTTCATACAGTAGAGCACTACTTTTTCTCCTCAAAATATTATATAGAATATAGGTGTCAAAATCTTTAACACAAAATATGGAGTTTCCATCTAAAACAATTGTATTACAACCAAATAATGGTAAATTCCGAATATAATGACTGGTGCTTAATTGAGGAGAAAAGAATTAAAAATAATTATTGTAAATTAATTTTAAGTTGACTAGAAACTGAAGACAGAATGCAGATTATAATAATAATAATAATAATAATAATTATTATTATTATAATAATAATAAGTATTATTACTATAATAATAATTATAATAATAATAATTATTATAATAATAATAATAATAATAATAATAATAATATTATGGATATGGCTAGCATGCGACTGGGGCTTAGACAATGTCACCGCGCCTATTTGTAACACCTTGCTCCACGTGTATCGCACCATTTAATGTCCACACATTCTTCCAAATCTTCTCTGATAGTAACACCAAAGCCCTTTAATTGTTTGTTACTTCTTTAATTGCTTCTTTAATAGCTTTAATTGTTGTGTATTTAAAAAATAGGAAGATAACTGCAATTAGGAAAAACCGAAGCGAGAATGGAAGACGGGCAAATATTTTAGGGTCAAATCCACACTGAAAAGGGTAAGACTTTTTTCGATCTTCGATTGAGGCAAGAATTATTACAATTATTATGGATATGATTATAATAAATATTGTTATAATTATCATTTCAAAAATTATTTATCTTGTAACATGCGCTGATTCTAGAACTTTTATCATGGACTTTTGGTCAGTAAAACACTGATGCGCACCCAGCAACGTGAGAAATTTGCGTAGTTACAATAACCAGCTGCTCCAGGTTGAAAAAAAAAACCAGCAGTAACGGCTGGGGACCCAACATGCTGACCACAGGTTACGTCTATACTTTCAGGTTAATCTTCAACTCTGAGATTAACACTTGTGGATATGAGGCAAGCAGCGGATTGCAGGCCAAGGACCTTCTATAGCTGTTGCGCCTTGGAGTTTAATTCTGTTCAGTTACGTAGCAGAACAAATTTGGTCGCTCCCGATGGACAAGAGGTTACCATGCACGCCTCTGGATCCGGGAGTCGATGAAGTTCCAGAGCGTAAAATCCTGAGCATGAGTTCCTTCGGAACGGAACTACAATCTCACTACTCATGCTCTGCACTACGCTACACCATGTCATTTAACGCACAAGCTTCAACGTTTGAGATAAAGGGCCGTAGATGATTTCTACTGACAATCTAGGAGTCCAGGTTCATTCCTAAGATATATACTAGAAATGTCATTTTCCGTGGTTAGAAATATACATTATTCCCTCTTTTTTAATCTGCTATCTAGTAGCAGTCACTCGCGGTGGTTATGCTCCTTGCCTCTGGTCCTGAAGATCGCGAATTCAAACCTGGGCGGGGTCTATGGATTTTTTAGGATGGAATATCCAAGGAGCAAGTTCTCCGGGTGGGACTTTAAGCTGTGAGTACCGAGTTTGAAGATTTTCTGCTCTTAAAAGATCCTTAAGCCTGAATAAAAAGGTCTCTGAACAAAATGTACCGACCTCAACATCCTAGTAATACATTAGTTGCTGCTAGATGTCACATTGAGTCGGTATGTTGACCGCATGTCATTTCGACATATGTGGACAAATAAGGTAACTAAATTACGTAACTTGGTGTAGTAACTCCTAACAAAGAAAAGGCTATGGCTCAACATTGGGTTATGTGCCATTATAGATATATCTAGTGGCATCAACCACTTTGGTCGGGCTTAATTCTTCGGAGCTGTTGTGCCAAGGGTAAACAGAAAATTGAATTCGGTTGTCTAATTTTTATTTTTTTTTATTAGGAAATGTGCACTCAGTTGAGCATTAATGGTGGGACAGGACACACACCCGGACCCAAGGTGCAAATTTAAAATTCCTCACCCCGCCGGGAATCAAACCCGGGTCGCCAGAGTGGAAGGTAGGGACTCTACCGACTACGCCACGGCGACGGACAATTCGTTTGTCTAATAGAATATAGTTAATTACGTAGAGATATAATAATTAAGAGGTTAAAGGAGAGAAATTAATCATATCCACTATGGAATGCCGTTAGAATGTAGTCCAAATAATCTCAACAATTTTAAAAACATATCATCTGCCACCCATTAAAGCTTCATGACCTATCCATACTTGGCAGAGTTGATATTATTAGCACAACAATGTAAGTAATAAACATTGATCATACTGTGAATCTTCGTATAGGTTATTCCTCATTCTCATCCCTTATGGGACCGAATATTCTTCTTAGGATCCTATCTAATCATACATTTAACATTGTTTTCTTTCCCCAAAGCAAGGGACTATGTTTGATGCCCTTAGTAAATAACAGCCAAGATTTTTCTTATAAAATTGTATCTTTAGGATCTAGCCGTAGGCATAAATACATGTCATCCCGTAACCTAGGTATAGTTTTTGCTATTCTTTTATTACAAAATGTTGTATACCGGTAGTGTTTTAGCGAATTCCGAAGGAATGAAGCTGTTGAGATTGTTCTTATGAAAAGATTTTTAAAAAAATATAGATCTTCACTGGCTCTATCTAATAGACATCGAAAATTGACAATGACCTATATATATATATATATATATATATATATATATATATATGAAAAGAAAAATAAATGCTTGAGTCATCTATATATATATATATATATATATATATATATATGTGTGTGTGTGTGTGTGTGTGTGTGTGCGTGCGTGCGCTTTAACGGCCGCAATGTTTGTTTAATAGAAACCAAACTTGGCATATAGCCGAAGCCATTAATTTAGAAAGTCAAGTTCGTTAACCAGCAAAATTGATAATTAGGTGTAAGAATTTACCAGAAACGAAAATTTAAAAATCGGTCTAGCGATCGTAATTTTCGATGTTTCACAACGAAACGAGGAAGGTATTCTCCAAAAATCATCTAACACTTAAATTGGCAATGTATCCTATAAAATACATTAGTTTAATTAATTAAAATTTTCTAATAATGCAAAACGAATCTGTAAATGATGATAAATGTCTGTCAAATTATTATAGAACATCATACAGTATGTACGTAATATCATACGATTATAACTAACTCACTGGAACTATCGAACCTGTAGGTTAATGGTCGTGCAGACATAAGCTCTCCATACATCCCCATCATGATATTATGTTTTCCAATCATCACATGTATAATCTGCTTCCTTTAAATCATGGTTAATGTTATTCTCCCACCTCATTATCGGGCTGCCTAATGGGCGCTTTCCCTCTGGTTTTCCTAAAAGGGGTTTCCATGCCTCTCTTTCATTCTTCATTCGTGACAAATGTCCTGCCCATCGAAATCTACAAGACTTAGCTGTTTTTATTATATCTGGTTTCCCTTAAAGATCACATAGCTCGCTGTAATGTAAGCTATCTTACGGTTAACATGATTTACTTTCACTGCAGTCCAACACTTTTAAATAAGTTCGTAAAAGAAATTGAGTTTTTTTATCTATCGTATTCCTTTGTCCTCTTCATCTCAAAACATGATCTTTTTCACTTCAGTATTTGTATTAAGTTATGCTTCTATTCTCTGGTAATATGCTTCTTTTATTCATCTATTCTTTCGTCCTCTTGATCTCAAAAACTAATAAATGGCTCTTTGGTTAAGATTTTAATTTTAAATAGAAATTTCCAACATTTTTTATGCAAAGAAGATTAATCTTCTTGTATGAGTGTATGCATGCATACATTTTTGTATTGTGTCACTTATCTTCCTGGGTGGTTGCAACACCAACTATTTAAATTATAAGCAATGTAGAACTGCGCATGTGAGTTGGCAGCGCTATTTGTCTCGTAAGAAGTGCGGGAAAGAGATGGATATGGCAGAACTGAAATGACAACTGGGACATTTATGCATATTCATACCCACTCGTTGCCCAGTTCTGCAAATTCCACTGTGACTTCAGTAATATTAGTTTTGTCACTTCCACCGGAATACATTTTCCTACTTCATTCCAAACGCTCGTCTTCACAAAATAATTCTTAACAATAAAAACTTACATACATAGGACTAATTAGTAAATATAATTTATCCATTTTAAAGTTAGTTATTCTAAAATTACAATGTAATTACTTACTCATTTCAAACCCAAAACTCCTTGACGATTCCAAAGCTTAAAAAAACTCAGATAGGCTCAAATTGTATCGGCTCCAACCGTCTAGTGGATGCCATCTTCGCATCTGGTTTGGAGGTCGCGAATTCAAACCCCGCCAATATCAGTAGATTTTAAGAGCGTAATACACGAGTAAGGTTTCCTTCGGAAGGAAAATTAAACCGTGTGTCCTGTGATGCAGTAATATTATTATACAAGCTATTGCGCGGCTACGACTAAATAAATTATTATTTTTTTTTAATTTCATTTGAATAAGTAAAAATAAAATTAGAGGTTAATTAAATATATGGTATACGTTTTGGCGAGCCAAATAGGTCACTTCCTTGAGTCAATTTATAATTTCGGATTTCAGGTAAACCCCCACTTCTAGTTATCGGAAATAGCTGAGTATTGAAAAGTATCTACCTTGGTATGTTTCAATGGCATATACCGAGTTTTGTTGTGAATAATCTAAATTTGCGACCACTAGAGAGTTTTTAAATTTTCGTTCCAGATGAACTCCTACGCCTTAATCGTTTCAGAGCATAACCGATAGGGACTAAACACTCGCTGTAACTGAAAGTGTACATGCACAAATTTTCATGAAGACTTGTTGAGCAGTTTAGAAATCTATAAATCACAAACATATGCAGGCTGAATTTGTATAATGTAAAGATTACTATAATTAATAATGTATTAGTGTAGTGGTATTATGTCACTATTACTTGAAATACAATATTAGGAAGCAGAGTGGTGATTTCAATTCCTCATTGGAATAGAGGGCAAAGGCAGTAAATACCAGTCTACAGAAAATATTAAGTCTATAGGTCGCGGGTATGATTCGACATGGTATCAGGACTTCTAGACTGACCTAAATCTTCTGGCGACACCATCACTCTGGCGTCGACTCAATCTCTAACTTAAATGAACATAAGATTATCTTCTGCGGGTAAAGGCGGCCGTTACGCAGAGTTGAGAACCCAACTGATATATCGTGCCGATTGTTTAGAGAAATGGTAGCCTTAACCTCACTACATTTTACCTTGAATAATAGAAACCCTCTAATTCTCATTTTATTAGCCCAACTATAGAAGATATTCAACTTTTTTTTTTTAATTTACGTGAATAAATAATTGTTCCATGATAAGTGATAATCTTTAATTTTTCTCATCCCCTATATTATGAATGTTATTCTGTATGTATCTATCTCTTTTGTTTCCTGGAATTTTAAACCTAACAAGTGTTTATTTAATTTACGCGAATTAATAATTGTTTAATGATAAGTGATAATCTTTAATTTTTCTCCTCCCTATGTTATAAAAGTTATTTTGTATGTATTTAACACTTTAGTTTTTTTGGAATTTTAAATCTAACAAGTGCAAGAATGTGAATTCAATGCCAAATTTCATTTTTTTCCTAAAGAGACATAATAAACGAATTGTTTTACGATGTTTATGAAATATGGGGCTTGAAACTTAAGATTGCATGCAATTAAATTCGATCAAATACAAGGGCATAGATTTAACGAGAAATTGTAATTTTGTTCATGCTGAAATGGTGAACAAAAATGAATTTATATGATAAAGATTGGCATATTCGTCAACTATACTGTTATATTTACCTGCTTTTGACCAGCACGAAAACGGCATTTGCTAATACGGTAGTACAGCATATGTTACAACGAAATTGCCTATATAAGTTTAAGACATGTATCATGGCATTATGTTAGTCATAATCGATTGCACAAAATTTAATTGATCTTAAATCTAGTGATTTAAAAACAAAACTGAGTAATTGGTAATACTCTGTCATTTGCCACTCCAGGAATGTTGTACTTCAAGATTGCCAAGGAGACTAAATTTATGAGCACTGAAATATCTTATTTATATAAGATTTTGTGCCAAAAAAGTTTGAAAATAACTTACAAAGTGTTTAAACACTACGAATCTATCTATGTGAATCTAATAATTTTATTGAAGGTTTTTTACTGTAATCCGCGGCAAACAAAATTAAAATGCTCTTTTAGATGGAGCAGAGTTAATAACGTCATGACCTATTATTATATTCGTAATGAGGAGTCCAAATTATGAAATTATTATTAATATTCCAAGTAGCCTATTAGTTCATGTATTGTGCATATAAGTCATTCTCCATCTTTATTCATAAGACATTAGTTAAAAATACTAATTTTTAGTTGCTATATAGAATGCCCCACTCAGTTAGTATTCAGAGTCTCAATGTTCCAGTCATCCTTCCAATGTAGAATATTCCCTTGTAAGAACAAAATAATCGGTTTTGATAGTTTCGACACCCGAGGTCGCGAGATCAATTCCGCCATGAAATTTTTCGGATGAATGGAGGAAATTTAAGAGCTTCGATTACGCGTCATAGAAATATATGGTATCTCGAAGAACCAATCGACATTGAAAGCTTGCCGTTGATAAAATTGGCATATATTGGAACATTTATCTTGACGTCATGATTAGCCTCGTAACAGAAATGGGTGAAATTAAGCCCATTAAACAAAAATAAGGAATGGATTAGGAAGAATTAACGATAATAAAGTTATGCCTATATTACGTAATGCATTGGTATAAATCAGTTAATGACCCCGGCGTTGAGATTATCACTCGGTCAAGGAGGCCCTCCATATTGCTGTGTAGTTAAAATAAATAGATGCGTGTGATCAGTTTAAAATCTTCTTCCGACGAGGACATATTTGAGACAACACGAATATTCAAGACAAGGCACAGCATTCACACACATTCATACTAAACATGGCGAATATGATACATTGATTATGATGACCAAATGGTGTTCGAGGAATATTATTGCCTAAAAGTTTTCCAACACTTGTCTTAAGGGCGAAGAAAAAAAACGAGAATTCCTTCACCAAGAAAATTCGTCTAGACCTGAGATCGTATCCAGGTCCTCTGCATCAAAGGCAACGATGTTACCCCGAGATCATAGCTACTGACACAATTTTTTATTTTCTCCAAGGAGCGACAGGCCTAGAAGATCCTTGGCTTACCAGCCGGCTTCCGATCTCATATCCACATATATTAATTACAGAGGTAGACGATAATTCAGCCAGTGACATGTGTTGAACATGGTCAGTCCCCCAGCTGCTATAGTTGGATTTCTCAATATAGAGCCGCTACTTATTGTAACTGATCAAAATCCTCAGGATTCTGGGTAGACACAGGTCCTATACTGACTGAAATTTCATGAGAAATTTCTTCTCCCATGGAGATTCGAACCAGCGCAAGTCCCTGTGCCAAGGCATCTTGCCTTAACTACTCGGCTACGACACTAAGAAATACAATTTGAATTAAGTTGGACATAAAGTATTTAGTTTTATATATAAATTAACATATTTATTTTAAAATATTTTTAAACAATTATATGAGATTATATAAAATAACTTTGTTGATAAATAATAAAAACAACTTATTACATTTACGAATAGTTCATGACGAAAGAGATATGTTATCATTTTTAATTGGGGGGTTACAGCAACTTTCTAGTTGAGCAAATACAATTTCAATATGTACTTTTTGTGTTTTTGAATAGGCAGAAGTATTCCATCTTCAATGTCTGGCATTGTCAATACTGCTTATATAACAGAATGTATGGCGCCTTACCTTATACATTTTCATTAGTGGAGACAAAATGATCGATTTTCGTCGAAACGATATTGTTCTTTCTTATTCTGCGATGGAGACAATTGTCTTGACATTCCAATATGTCGTCCCCATTAGTAGAGAAAATCTAGAAGCACTGAGGTACCCGATCTCTAAAATAAATCTATTCATACAAAACTATTTTCTAACTCTGCAATGAAAAATTACACAAACTGTTTTTTTGTTCATACAATCATCTATTTCCTAGACAAACTATATTAATTCAATCTCGTACCGGTAACCTAAAAGGATAATTTATATGAAATGTTTCAATTAAGTTATTTCTAACACACTCCAAACTTCAAAATTAACGAATATATCTTTCAACGCTTGAGCATGTTTATGTCACGATAATTTAAACAATTATTACATCAAGATCAATACTACAAGTGTTTCCATATTGTCAATTCACGACTGGGGCGTAGCGATGGGAGTTAATTGTCCAAAGAGAAGAAAAGCAGCAAAGTATTTTGAAAGTAATTAGTGAATGAAATTAGAAGATTTTAGTGAATGAAAATGTTAATAAAAAATATTATTTTTTAATGCCCCAGCTTGTCCTTTTCGACATTTCTGGTGTTCTCTCCTGGCTTTGACGTAATTGTAACCAACTTCTGAGGTTGGGGCGCCTGGAAGTCGGCTGCTCCATGATATGATGAGTGATATTAATAAACAATATTAACATCATGAAAATAGCTTACATAATAATGACATTATATTTATTATGTAAGAGTGCTTTCGTAGAATTGCCGTATATGTTTTGTTGCTGATATTAATGAAATCACGCCGTAGCGTAGTGGTTAAGGCACTGAGCTACAAGCCGGAGGGTCGAGGGTTCGAGTCCCGGTGGGGTCAGGATTTTTAAACTGACCCAAACCTTCTGGCGTCACTATGGCCCTGGAGTCGACTCAGCCTCTAACTTAAATGAGTACCAGACGCTTGTTCTGGGGTAAAGGCGGCCGTCACGCAGGGCTGACACCCCGGCTGACATCAAGTGCCGATTGTCAAGAAAAAGTGGGAGCCCTAACCTCCTACTACCCCAAGGGCCTCCTGAGGCCTGTAGTGGGATCACTTTACCTTTACATGATAAAATTCCGTTGAAGTATCAGTCACAATATAAAATTATAAAATTAGTACCTGTACGATATAGTCTTTCTGAACTTGTTTATTTTTTTTTTTTTTTAATTTTGTAGATATTTCGGAAAATGTTTCATTCTTCAGCAGAAATTTCATACCTAGGAAGTTACACGAGTTAAGAAAAACTATACCTTATACAATAGAGTGATCCCACTACAGCCATAGGAGATCCTTAGGGTAATAGGAAGTTAAGACTCCCGCTTTTTCTAGACAATCGGCACTTGATGTCAACCGGTTTATCAGCCCTGTGTTACGACCGCCTTTATCCCCAGAACAAGCATCTGATACTCATTTTATTTAGAGGCCGAGTCGATACCAGGGCCATGGTGCCGCCAGAAGGTTTGGGTCAGTTTAAAATCTTGACCCCACCGGGACTCGAACCCTCGTATAAGAATGCATCTTACGGATATTAATTTTGTTATAGTCCACCGCTGTGGTCTCGAGGAAGCGTGCTGCCTTGTCACGTAGCGGGCCCGGGTTCGATTCCCGGTCGGGACAGACTCTGACTAATGTCAGGAAGCTTAGGGCCCAACGGTCTCCGAAATTCATCCGGTCATCATCATCATCCTTCACCGGTCTGGAAAGAAACGGGAAGCTACCACACCTATAATTCCCTAGTAAAGCTGCAAAGCATAGCATGAAAGTTCTATGATTGCATTGAAAGACCTGCCCTCTGGCAGAATTACTATGGATGGATATATATATATATTTTTTTTTCTGTAGCTTATAAATCAGAAACATTTGCGAGTCAACTTCGACAATTTCCAAACAATTTCGATCAGGCCACACATTTCCATTTCGACAATATTTCAGTAATAATTGACCATCATTAGTTCATACTGATATGAGTGTAAATTGGATCGATCAGTATTCAATGCCTAGCTTATGAACAAAACAGCCAATAATATAAAATGATTTCATAAAAGTTTAACTGTTTTACATAAAAACTTGTATTGTTATATAAATTATGCAGTTAAAACTTGCGATATATAGATATACAGTATACGTCATTAGTTATTTTGTAATAATTCTTTAAACGCGCATTTGTACAAAGACACGACTCGGGATTAATCAAGAACTAAGCTCAGAAAATAGTCTGAGATCAAATGTAAAGGTGGCCATTTTTAATCCACGATCTGATGGAGACTGGGTACCCCCTATTTTACCAATGTTAAATTTGTAATTTTCTGGTGCGCTCGTCTCCTAAACTACTCAGGATAGGTTAATAAAAGTTTTAACTGCTTCCAGAAACAGCTTTTATTTAGCTATTAAAACAATTAGAAATAATTTGTGATTCATAGTTTAGTCACAAAAAATCAAACGTTATGAAAATTTTGCAAAAAATGTTGATATGAAAAAAGTCCATACCAAAAATATATGGGTCAAATTCTTTCAAATTGTTTTAATAGCTAAATAAAGGGCTGTTTCTAAAAGCAGTAAAACTTTTATTAACATATCCTGAGTAGTTAGGAGATGAGCGCACCAGATAATTACAAATTTAACATTGGTAAGATAGGGAGAATCCAGTCGCCTTACATTTTATGTAACTGGGCTAAATGCCATATTACATAATACATCAATTATAATACAAGTTTTGAATTTGTATTGATTACTGCAGAAAGATAAATATGTTTATTATTGTTATTATTAACATTATTAGTATTATTATTATTTATTATTATTATTATTATTTATTATTATTATCATTGTTATTATCGTTATTATTTATTATTATTATTATTTATTATTAATATTTATTATTATTATTATTATTATTATTATTATTATTATTATTATTATTATTATTATTATTATTATTATTATTATTATTATTATTATTATTATTATTATTATTATTATTTATGGCTAGTATTCTAACAAGGTAACTCGTCAAGCCAACCATTGCACCACAAAGATTCTCTGGGAAACATTTCAAGGCAGGTTTCGACATGCAATGGTTAAGAGTTGCCTTATGAGAGACAATGTGATAAAAACGTACGAATAAACTAAACATAATAATTATAATACTACACTATTGTCCTCTAAATGAGTTGAATCGCGTTCAGGTAACGATTCTGCAAAATTTAGAGAAAACCTACATCAAATTTAATTCCAAGTAAAATAAGGGGAAAAAAACAGTAAAATAAATTGTTTTAACTAATAAAAAATAAATGGATAAGCTAATATGCTGCAATTTACGAGTTTAATATTTTACATTTTTCTACATTCATTAAATTTCTAGATATTTAAACATTCTAATGGTGGATAAACTGTAATAAAATCATTATATAATTTTGGATCATAAAAACAAAATGTGGAATCTAGATTCATTATTTTAAAAATATTATGCTTGAGGTTCGGAGATTTTAACTCAATTCTTCTTCTTCTTCTTCTTCTTCTTCTTCTTCTTCTTCTCTTTGTTTTAGGTCCATGAACTGTTCCATACAAAATTATGAATCCCTCCAGCTCTTTTTTGGTCTTCCGAGTGTCCTTCTCCCATCTTCTGGTAACTTATCTCCCGAGATGTATTTTATTCAAGCCCAAAGTACCAGAGATGAAATAACTCAATTGAAGTCTGCAAATTTTAATTTTTAAAATCCAGAGTGCACTGAACATTGTCCTTTATATATTACTAACGTATCCTGCCCGAACGTTCAATTATCATGTCATGGGCGGACGATGAAAATATGTTACTTTTTTACCATAAAATTCAGCAATTAGGACATAATTAGATATTATTAAATAAGTTCTTAAGAAAACCTCTTACAGCCTTCTGTTGTGGCTCAAGAAGTGTGAATGATGACGTCACATAGTTATGTCGGAACATAACGATACTGCAGATGACTACGCATCTGACATAAAAAAAAATCCTATAACCCGATCGCCGCACCACCTACCAAGTTCAATTGTGAATCTAAAACATTCAAGGACCCACTCAAACACACAGAAAAAAAAATCCATATCGGTTGAACACACAACGCTAATAACGCAACTGGGATACAGACCAGATGAGTTCTTAACCATCGGCAACTTCCGATGTTTAAATTGTCTTCATAAACATTAAAATTGTACCCTCCTTTGCAGATAAGTTAAGAACCGTCATATAACAATTATATTAGAGTATATTCAATTATATATATAACAATTATAAGAAAAAAGATAAATTGATGAGAGTGAGTCAAAACAATTTCCCCCCCCCCCAGCTAGATTTCATTTATGATCCACTGTGCACCGGTCCCATACTGGCCGAAATTCCATGAGAAAATGTTCTTCCCTCACAGAGAGTCGAACCAGCGTAAGTCCCATAGTTCTGCTCCAAGACTTCGTACCTTAACCACTCGGCTACGGCGCGAGACTCTTGGTATTAATTAAAGACAAAAATGGTTATTGTGAGTTATCCATAAGAGATAAACATAGGCTGTCGCGGACGTTTTTGTAGAGCTTTTTAAGATATTCAATTCTGTGTACATTAATTTTATGTATTTCTTATGGTTTGGGCAGCGTAAGCCATTTAAGCGTCCAGAGAGCTATTTTTTTCACGTTTCCCACTACAAAGGGCAATTTTTAAGGGTGTAGGAGTTGAGTATCACAACTCTCTTATAGCCTATGTTCATCCCGGGAATCTCCTGAACATTTTGCAAAAAACCCCATCACAATCGGATTAACGGTATGGCCGCGCATAATGTACGAACAAACAAACAAACATACAAACAAACATTAATTTGTATATATAAAATAATATTAACATTTCAGATTGTTTGTGTAATTTAACATAAATAATAATTATGATTATGATATACTTAATATGATTTTTTAAAAATTGTTAAAAGGTAATCATATTAAACGCTTGAGTAAAATAAATAAAAATCGTCTCAATAAATATTGGATTTCTAATATGAAAATATATTTTGTTTCAGGTGCTTGCGTCTGAATCCACTAGCCGAAGTAAAGCAGTTACCTATAGTCAACATTACAATCCATAAAATGTGTTTTTCTGGCACGAATTGTTAAAAGATTTGTATTTGTTCCTCCAATAAATTATTTTTATTAGATTTCATTTTAATTGAAAAAACTTTATGAAATTAATGGCGAACTTGCAAATGACGTAATTATATTCATCGTAGGGCAAAAACTTATTCTACAGAAGTATGGTGTAATTTTTACAAGTGTATTAACTTTTAACTATTAGTAATTTTCATAATTCTGTTCCACAAATATTTCTGCACAGGTTTACTTTATTGCTCTGTACTTATAATAGGATTGCATCTGATAGAAGATCTTGGAGTAGAAAATAGATAGGAAAAAAAAGAAAGGGAAGACCTGTAGAACGTTGCATGAATGGTGTGAGAAGAAGTATTAGTGAACTGGGACTTACAAACGAGGATTTTCAAGACCGCTACAACTGGAGAAGGAGAATTTTTTTAGGGTGAAGGAAAACCAATATATTTTGGATAAGTTCCTAAATAAAAAAATAAAAACTTATAATTGTACACGTTCTGTTTCACAAAGGTTATTACTGAACTCAAATATTTGTACAGGTTCCTCTAGAAATTGAAAGACGTTAATAACGTTTTTACATTAGTGTTTAAGGACATAAATTTTCAGAAATGAATAATGTATTGTGTTCCAGTAGTAGTGAAAGTAGTAGTGATGATAATGTAAATGTACTGTGAAGGTGCATACAGTAAATGCAAATATTAATTACGTATTTTAATAATATAATGAGATATGTTTTAGGTTAAGTGTCAGAGGAGGTGGAAAAACTTTGACTAACATAAACCTGATTTTTGTTATCGGAAGGCTCCCCGACCTTTGATTTGTCAATTTTTAATACTTCTCTCAATGCTCTCATTTTGCCATGTTTTAAAGATTTTCGCTGAATTCAGGTTCTACTTGTTTCATATAAAACAAGTTTGTCTCTTTCGAAATCATTTTAGGATACAAATACAAACATTCCTGCCTGGAATTTTATTTCAAACTATTAATTGAAGTATTCAGTGCACAAGTAGTGTAAGTCTCATCTAATATAGTTTAGAGGAAAAAGGAAAGTCTTTTTTTAAATCGTACGAAAAAAATAATGAATATATCGAAACATTTTATTAAAACATATGGAATAATATAGGTTTTGTTAATGCCGTTTATGGAATTAAATGCATGAAAATACAGTATTTATAGAAGAATATGGAGTTCCTTAATTTATAACTTAATTCCATCAGACCTTCATAATATTCATTTGTACAATAATGAATTTACAATAGATCAACAGAACACAGATTAATCATTGTTATCTTCAGAATTATTTTACTTGTGAAAGCGTTCACACACAAGAAGAAGAATATGTTACTAAATTTTTGAAGTGTACAAATGAGGAATATAAGGAAGACGATATTTTTCGTAGCTGCCGTCACAAAAGTCTGTCTTTATAGAGAAAGTTATTTTTTTAATGTGTAACTGTTGTACATAATTTTGCGAAACACGCAATTACAAGTCAAACGTTGGGAGAATATTTACATATATTATTATTGAATCTCCAAATATTTTGAAACCCTAGTTCGCCAGGCATGTTATGGTTTTAGCTTACTGTAACAATATTATACTATACATTGTAAAACAGAAATATTAACTTATGGTTTTGAATGAGTGTTGTGAATAGACCTATGTGTGATTTATTAAACATACTTTTGTGGAATAGATCCCTGGTGTGTCAAACTCTTTGAACAGCGATCCGTTTCGTAAATTACTAAACCTCTTTCTGATCACATGTTATTGCCACAACTACTTCGATAGATTAAATAGTGATTGCGTAGTAAAACAAACATTTAAATCTCGTCTATATTTCTAATGGAGGCTAAGGAAGCCGAAAACAATATACAAAGGACCACATGCGGTATGCGGAGTACTATATTGACATATATTTTATACCCCTACAGAAAAAGTAGAAGATGAATATTAATTTATTTATAAATTTGCAAATTCGCTATTTAAATAGTATTTCCTAACTAATCTGATGGAACTTCCCTACATGCAATAAGTAACCCTTTCAAAAGCAATGTTTATAATAATTTAAATATAATTGTGCATTTTCAGTAAAATGAATGTAATTTTTTCATTGTTTTTGTGAACAGTTTATGAAATGAATTGTGTATGATTGAACCCTATGTAATCCTATTTTTTTCAGGTGAAGAAGCATATGCTAACTTTAAATTAGCTAGATGAGGGATATAGCTTTGTTTTCTAATAATTTCACTCCGTAATAATAGCATTTTTATGGTTCAGTTGTTTGTTATTGTTAATTGCTAGAATACGAAACATGAAATGTACGTACTACAGCATATTATTCTCTAGGGTATGAAGAACTTATATTGTGCCCGCCAATATATATTACGCTCTCTATACATTATAATTCAGAGCTAAATGCATACAATGTAACAACTTTCATAAAATTCATCCAGAGTAACAATTTTCACAAAATTCAGTAATTAGACATAACACAATATTCTCCATTGATTCTTATTATTGAAATAAAAATTACATGTGTTAAAAGTCCTGTGAAATTGACATATCCAGCACTAATTAGAGATTCTGAATTAATAAATTGCATGTAATTTTTTCTCACACAAAATGTATGTACATTCTTATTACCAGACATAGAAGACACATCCAGACCAAACCGATAATAATAAGTATAATAAATCGAATTATTTATCTGGATACTTACACTTTATAATATATTTGCTTACATTGCATCACAGCTGTATTTCCATCATAATCTTTCAAATAAGGATACATTGTGCTTAAATATATTTTTTACCACAAACCAAAGCCATTCGTGCATTACTTAATAATTCCTTTGAAAGCTATTGCTAGGAACATCAAGGTTACGTGGAGCATCAACCCAGGGCAATTTTTGCCCATGTTATATTTAGCTATAAATCTATATTTGCAATATGTAAGTAAGTTCATTCCATGATATTCGTTTATTAATAAACGTGCTAAATTACATACTACTAGAAAAGTAATATTTCGAATATAAAGAGTGTCTAAAATTGTATAACTTACTATATTACTAATTTTATATTACTGGTGAAATGTAATAATCTATAATGTCCAAAAGTGGACAAGGAAAATAGTTATATATTAGAAATAATGTTAATATAGTGCTTGAATATACAGAATGTCAAAATATTCATAGACTATTAGATCTAAGTGACCAGATCTGATTTTTTCCCTGGTGAAAAGTAACAAAAAAAATTCTAACACTTCAACAAGAAAATTGGTATACATTAGAATATACTTGTACTTGGATGTACATAATGTCCAAAATTTCTATACAATATTTGATCTAAGTAACCAGGTATTAGATATTTTACTTTTTATCTGAAAAAAGTTTAACACTTAAACAAATGTAGTTTGTATTAAAAACACTGTTTCAATGTCTTCATTCAAAGAGGTTACTATTATTTTCAGATGTAAAACATTTACCCCCCTGCATTTGAATTGGTTTTTATATCAACAATCAAAATTGGTATGTTAAAATTTTGTATTCTCAATAATAGGCTATACAAAAACAACTGAATACAAGGCCGCCAAAACGCATTTCAGAAACTATTAGAATTATGGTCACGGATAGTACAAACCCAGGGCAAAATCTGCCCATAGCACAAAACTGGATTTTTTTTGTTTAAAATTTTCAAATAAAAGGTAAATAAGGTGGCTGGAAAATAGAAAAAGCCCCATTAACATAGGAGGATGTTATTTAATAATATTCAAGGAAAGAAAAATTTATGGGCAATTTTTGCCCATGCTTGGTGGTTGTAGGACTATGAAGTTTAATAAGCATTAAATAGTATTTTTTATTTTAAGCAGCTTTTTTATCTATCAGCTCATTGCAATTAAAATTTGGGCATGAAGAGACCTACGAAATTGGACCAGAGGTCTCTTATTTTGGGTTTGAGTTTCTTTTACATGTTGTATTCTTCAACATGGGAGCCGTGGATTTACTTCCCTTCCGAGAAGCCATAGGCCTACTCAATATTTTCTTCTCCTTCTTCTTCTTCTTCTTCATTCTTCCATTATAGGTTTAAACCTGTTCTTTCTTCAATGCTTTTGTTGCTTCATCTTAGATAGTCATACCACCATTTTCTGGGATATCGCTGTTGTATTCTGCCCCTAGTCTTGACAATTCTATTGCTGTCCATCCTAGTTATATGCGCGTCCCATTCTTGTTTTCTCCTATATACCCATTGCTTTATATCTTCGACTGCACATTTTTCTCTGACACTTTCACTCATTTCTCTATCCCGTAAAGTTTTCCCCACAATTTTACGAAGTGTTTCATTTCTTTTGTTTCCAATAATATTTTTGCTTTTACGGTATTGGTTTTGTTTCTGCCTGATAAGTTATAATAAGTCTTACTATTGTTTTATAAATTGTGGCCTTAGTTTCAGTTTTTAAATGTTATCATTAAGACAACCAGTATTTTGATTACGTTTAATAACCTGTTGTCTAACTTCGTCTTCTATATTCCTGTAACTTCTTAATTCAATTCCTAAATATTGAATATAATTTCTTGTTTAAAATCTTACCATCTACTTCGAATTTACATATTTTGGATTCTTTGGATGTTATCATATAAATACTCTTTTTATGTGAATTTTTTTAATTAAATATTTTAGCTGTTAGGTTAAATATATGTAATAATCTTTGTGGGGCATCTTCATTTTCCGCTAATAGTACTGCATAAAAAAATATTTTTAATTCTTTATTCCCATTTTACAATCTTTTCCATTTTTCACATGTTTTATAATTTCATCCATATTAATGTTGAATAATAATGGACTCATAGAGTCACCCTGTCTGATTCCAGAATGTATCGGTATTGGATCGGTTAATTGACCATTGATACGAACTTGCATTTTGTTGCTGAATAGATGTCTTCGATGCTCAAGATTTTTTAAGCCCTAAAACTACGGAATCAGCGGCGATCACGTTATCTACTTTTTCACCAGAACCGACAAATAAATATAATTTGTTAACACTAAAACATTAGGCCAATAAAATAATGTAATGTTTAATATAAAGGTGTTTATCATGTCCAAAATCATTTAGTGAACTCAAATATATTAGAAAAAATTGAACTCAGTATTTTGAGGTAGAATGGAAAAATGTTCACTTTAAGCTTTAAAACGATTAAGTTAGTATGTATGAAGAACATTTTTCAATTAATTACTTTTTATGCCTGCCAGTAACTTATAATAATAGACAGTGTTATCATTGGCGACCACTAACATCATTATACAACATGTAGTGAGATGCAGCCGGCAAACAAGCACATTTTAGCGATATCGTGCAATATAGAATAAGAAACGTATTAAGCTTTAGTGCACTCTTTCAACTCTGGAGTCTATTGAACAAGGAGACACTTCTTAATCATTACTATTTAATCCAACTTGAAGTGTTCATTTTCAACTAGTCCTTCCTTATCTTTTATCAAAGGCCTTCTTATAATCTATAAAGAGGATGTGCGTCTCTAAGTTGATAGCAGTAATTAAGAAAATGTATGACAAAACAAAAATAAAATAAATCAAAGCGAACCAGTACATATAACAGGAGGAGTTAGACAAGGTTGTCCACCATCAACCACTCTTTTTAACATTTATTTCGACGACATGATAAGATCATAGAAGCAAATGACGACTGGAGGAATTAACTTAGGAAATATAGTAATAAAAACAGTAGCCTTTGCAGATGATCAGATTTTAATAGCAAAAACAGAGGACGAACTACAAAGAATGTATATAAGCTAAATGAAATATCAAAAAGATACAACATAGAAATATCCTCACAAAAATAAAAAACAATGGCCTTCAAGGGTGCTCATCCAGTACGGACAAAGATAATAGGCTATAATATTAGAAAATAAATCAATAGAACAAGTAGTAAGATATAACTTCCCAGGTTGCGAAATTTCATACACAGCGGAAACATATAAATAACAAACTAAATAAGTTTAATTATATAACAGGAACACTAAAAAGAACTTTGAAAAATAAAGCCAGGAAAGACTCTATAATGAAATTATACAAGGCAATGGCAGTGCCTATTATTACTTATGGATCCGAAACATGGACAGTGACAACACAACAATCTGCCGGAATACAAGCTGCTGAAATGAGATTCCTCAGACCAATAGCGGGATATCAAAGAACAGACAAAAAACATAACACAGAAATAAGACAACTAAAAGTAGAGGAATTAAACACAACAGTACAGAAATGCAGAACAAACTGGAAAGAACACTTGGCAAGGATGATTGAGAATAGAATACCAAAAGCAGCATACAACTATTCACCATGAGGAAGAAGAATTTTGGAAGACCAAGGAAAAGATGGAAAGAGCAGCAATTTGGAGCCGAAACAAGCTAGAAAATAAGCCTAAACCGTGAAGAAAAAAAAAAGAAGACTTCCTTATCTTAAAATACTCAGATCTAATCTCTCTACTAGTTGTATCAATAACCCAGATATAATAAGAACAGTTAAGTCTCGTTGGTAACGTCAGGTCCCAGTTCAGGGATTCTTTGAATGGCAATGGAAAGCGGAGGACCATATAATAGTAATTAAAATGCATAGGTTTAGGTTCAATAAATATATGTATTTTATAAAAACAAATAAAACTGCACTTCACTATATACTTATAATTTAATTATTTTTCCGTAAGCTTTTTAATCAGTTCACTTGAAAACTATTGCACTGAAAATATCAAATTTATTTTTTAACGTGAAATGCACGGAGATGGGTCCGAGATGTTGCTCGTTTGGTAAAATTTCCTCATCTGACTACACTAAGGAATTACTGCATATATAAACCCTGATGCAATAATTCTAGAAGGTTCTTAGCTAAATTTTATAAATAAAGTTGATACTTCTGAAACTTTCAGACTACCTCCAAAATACGTAAGCGTCCAGTAGGAAAATTATCATGATTAATAAGGACCTCCCATATGGGAGAGACAGAAAATAAGTACAAACCTTTGAATAAATGCTGAAGTCAGTAAAGTTGCGTAATGCCGGGGAATAACCCTTCTTACAAATACTAGAAGCAGGTGTTCTTAACTGCGTATCGAGATCGTTCTATGGAATGTTAAAGACATCTCTGGCGACTACTTGACGTCTTGAATTGCGCGAAAAAGTGAACTGTATGACATACGTGTTGCATAATAATATGCAAAACTAAATTATTGAAATGAAATAATTATCATAAGTAATGCCACGAGTGATTTCCAAATTATCGATAAATTCACGACTCACGAAGTGAGGAGTGAATTTATCTAGAGAATTTGGAAATCAAGAGTGGCATTTGTTAGGACTATTTAACGAATAAAATAAAGCTGTTTACTCACAAATCATTATTTAACTACAGTTATTTAAAAATATTTTTATATTTAAAGTAAACGGTGATGTTTGAAAACTAATGAGAAACGATAGGTAGCCTACGCTTCTACTGCTTCTTTTGTTTATCACTGCAACCAGATCATACTATTTATTGCCAAAGGAACGCAATATTGTAAGAATGCTCTCTAGTGGAGAAAAAATGAAACACATCAATCTGTATATTAATTCATTTTTGATGTCGTATACATTTAAGAAAGTGCAAACAGTGGTTTCTTTTTTTGGTGGTATAATCAATTGCTACAAATGTTGACATGTAAGCACTATTATATACAATCTGGTAGCCGTATTTGTTATAGGCTCAGTCACTGCAAAATAACGGTCAGACCTGTTCAGAATATTAAAAAGGAGGAGCTTTGCTTAATATATGATAATCCTAACGTTGATAATTATTTCGTGAAACACGTCTCTGATTGGTTGTAATACAGAAATCATTGAAACGTGATTGGTCATTGACTCCCATTTGGGGCATGAGTTAAATAGTCACTAAATGAAATGACGATAAGAATTCTTCCACTCGTAGACTGCGATGGGCAGGACGTGTGGCATGAATGGGGAATGAAAGACGTACATGGAAGCTTCTGGTAGGAAAACCAGAGGGAAAACGCCCAGTTGGTAGACCAAGAATGAGGTGGGAGAATAACATTAACTATGATTTGAGGGAAGTAGATTATACAGGGAATGATTGAAAAACATTAGCTCAAGATAGGGATGTATGGAGATCTTATGTCCTCGGGGCCATGAACTTACGGGTTTAATAGTACCAGTGAGTTAGTTATATCAATTGAGGTCCTTAATATATCTTGGACTCTGAATTAATCTTCATTATATTAGTGTGGTCTACCGCTGTGGTCTCGAGGTAGAGTGCTGCCTTGTCACACAGCGGGCCCGGGTTCGATTCCCGATCGGGACAGGCTCCTAAATGAGGTTTTTCCGGGGTTTTTCCTCATCGGTAAGGCAAATGTAAGGAAGCTTAGGGCCCAACAATCCCCGAAAATCATCCGGCCATCACCACCATCCTTATCATTATCATCATCATCCTTCACCGGTGTGGAAAGCAACGGGAAACTACCACACCTATAATTCCCTAATAAATCTGTAAAGCGTAGCATGAAAATGATAAGATTGCAGTGAAAGACCTGCCCTCTGGCAGAATCACTATGGATGGATGGCTGTTAGTGTGTTGAAAACAATACCACTCTTACTTAAAGAAGTAGCATATTAATTTCCTATTGATGTTTTTGGTTATTTTTAATTCAACAGTAATAACGTGACTTGAGTCTTTCTTATTAAAATTTCAGGATATTTGTTACAGAAGAGTCTGACACCTATTGGTGTCACAAATTGGGTTAAACAATTCGGCGCCGACCTCATGTCTCGACTATCTCATAGTATTGGCAATACTATAAAATTTCCATACTGAATATTTAAGTAAATAGAAGAATTCTTATATATGAGCGATTCCATGAAAATGTCATACCGAGGAGATTTTTTTTTAATTGGCGCAGGAATAATTTTGTCCACGGAATATATATTTTTAAAGATCAAATTTTCTGGTTTTACGAAATAATGTTTCAAGTACGTATTATTTTAATCTAAAATCAGTGGTAGAACTCGTCATATTCCATACATGTAAAAACTCGAAACATTTTACGAATTTGTTGTTTGACGATTTGGTCGAATTATTATTTTTTTATATATCACAAACTCTTTTGTTAAACCATACTTCAGTCCTTTTTAGTCATAAATATAGTAATATTCACTCCATTCTAATGTTCTAGATACCTTAAATGTACCCTATAATTGTTAACTGTGTGCTATGGTCAGTCAGTCACGGAAAACGTAACAAATTTTTGTACGCAACTTAATAATTGATGGATTAATTTCCTCTTGCATTCTACATTATCGGTACATAACAAAAATGTATTAATAACATTTTCTTATAAGGTCATTAATTTTCCAGCTAGAGTCCCGTGACTGACTGACTTTTGACTTCTCATTTATACTCATAACACGCATGGCGAACTCAGTTTCTTGCTACACTCCGCTGAGGATTAACGTAACCATGGTTTAGGAAATCTAGTAGATGTTCAGCTCAGAATTGCATAAAATAATTACTGACCCTCCTTCTGTGTCAATTTAAGCTAAAAGGCAGTCAGCGGACGCATTTAAAAATGCTCGGGAAAACGTTGCAGTAAATGAAGCAGCCATACATGTTGATTTCTCAGAAAATTGTACCTACGAAGAGCAAAATTAGATCCAGACTCATTGGAGCAATGAACAGATCTCAATATTAACTTTGTTGCCTAGTGTAGCCGGAAAGTAACAGAGACTTAAGAATAAATCCTGCTGTAGCGTCAGGTTATGTGACACATGACAAGTATGCTGTAGATGTTTGCTTAGAAAAAGTTTTTTTACGAACCATCGGAACTTCTTCCAAATCTTGAGACGATAAAAATATTTTCATATGGAGCAGCAGGTACATTAAACAGAAGCATTGAGCAATGTAACACTGCTTACTTACATATTTGGATTCAACACAGAATGGAACTTATTTGAATCGTCCCATGAAAAGGGGGCTGTAGATGCAATTTACGGCCAACTGAAAACAACGGCATGGATATCTGGAAAATCGGGAAAGAAGATACAAAATGGTGCAGAATTCTGTAATATCGTGTGCAGCAAAATCAACCAAATAATTGTTCAGAAGGTGTAACAAAATGAGGTAGAAAAGGAAAGAAATTTTTAGAAAAAGATGTGAATATCTTGCTGCTATTTCGACAAATCATAGAGTTCGCAACGTAAAAGTATTAGACCTCTGTGTTATAGAGTATGCACAACTGTCAAACGAACAATCAGCGGAATAAAATCAAAAGTTTCCAGTATAAAAAAATACTCCATGCCTCGACAGCCCTAGAAGACCCGTGGCCGTGAGGACAAATTTTATATTGGAAGATATACTAGAAACTTCACGACAAGATTTAATGAATATTTCAGAGATTTCCTGAAGAATGAGGGTAAATCCAGTTTTTCAAAACACATAGTTGAAGCAGGACATCAATTCAACACATTTCTGCATAGAGAAAACGATACATCGAAAATCAAAGTTCTCGATGAGTTAGAAATTATCATAAGTAATGCCACGAGTGATTTCCAAATTATCGATAAATTCACAACTCACGAAGTGAGGAGTAAATTTATCTAGAGAATTTGGAAATCAAGAGTGGCATTTGTTAGGACTATTTAACGAATAAAATTAAGCTGTTTACTCACAAATCATTATTTAACTATAGTTATTTTAAAATATTATATTTAATGTAAACGGCGATGTTTGAAAACAAATGAGAAACGATAGGTACGCTTCATCTGCTTCTTTTGTTTATCACTGCAACCAGATAATACTATTTATTGCCAAAGGACACAATATTGTAAGAATGCTCTCTAGTGGAGAAAAAATGAAACACATCAAACTGTATATTAATTCATTTTTGATGTCGTATGATGTAAATATGGCAATTATATTTTTCTGGATTATTACCTGGGAAAAAATACATTTAAGAAAGTGCAAACAGTGGTTTTTTTTTTGTGGTATAATAAATTGCTACAAATGTTTTTATATTAACTCCTGCAAGCGCTATGTGTTGAAATCTATGCACTATATATACAATCTGGTAGCCGTATTTCTTACAGGCTCAATCACTGCAAAATAATGGTCAAACCTGTTCAGAATATTAAAAAGGAGGAGCTTTCTTTAATATGGTTAATTTAACACTGATAAATATTTCGTGAAACACGACTCTGGTTGTAAAACAGAAATCATTGAAACGTGATTGGTCATTGACTCCCATTTGGGCATGAGTTAAATTGTCATAAGTAATGCCACGAGTGATTTCCAATTTATCTAGAGAATTTGGAAATCAAGAGTGGCATTTGTTAGGAATATTTAACGAATAAAATTAAGATGTTTACTCAAATAATTATTTAACTATAGTTTTTAAATATTTATATATTTAATGGTAAACGGCGATGTTTGAAAACAAATGAGAAACGATTGGTATGCTTCATTTGCTTCTTTTGTTTATCACTGCAACCAGAACATATTATTTATTGCCAAAGGAACGCAATATTGTAAGAATGCACCCTAGTGGAGAAATTTATAACCAACGTTATAGGTATTAATTAATTTGATGTCCTATGATGTAAATATGTCAATTATATTTTTCTGCAACATCATTTCTTGGAAAATAATTCGTTTAAAAAAGTGCAAACAGTGTTTTTTTTGGTGGTATAATCAATTGTTACAAATGTTTTTATATTATCTATCGCATGCGCTTTCTGCTCAAATTCATGCACTATATATACAATCTGGTAGCCGTATTTCTTAGAGGTTCAGTCACTGCAAAATAATTCTATGACCTATTGAGAATGTTAAAAAGGAGGTGCTTTCTTTATTATGATAAACTTTAGTTGGTAAATTTTAGGCGAAACACGACTGTGATTGGTTGTAAATAAAAAATAATTGAAATGTGATTGGTCATTGACTCCCATTTGGGGCATGAGTTAAATAGTCAAGGAAACCACAAATAAACACTTGTTAAATGAGAACGTACCCAGCAATATAAACCCTTTGTACAAAATAATTACCAACAATAGTCAGTACCAAAATGAAAGCAGATGTTACTTAAGTTATCGAAAGGCCTCCTGCAAAACAACACTGCAAATTATTGAGGACGACTGAGATCCCAGATACTGTTTTACGTTTCTTAGAAGATTTTTTAAAATTATCTTTAGTAGAATTAAAATCTAATGACAAGAGTTTATTATTATTATTATTATTATTATTATTATTATTATTATTATTATTATTATTATTATTATTATTATTTATCTATTAGAATTATTTTCACATTTCACTTATATGTTTAGATCGTAAGTAGTATTAATTTTACACAAATTAAAAATCATATTTCACGTTAGTCAATTAAACAGCTTTCTGACATGAAACAGTTGGCATCTATCGCATGAGAAAGGTATACTCCTAAGAGTTTTAACTATCGCGAAAACCAAACATTCCCAGAGAAGTATTTTTTTCCCCCAATCGTTATTGCCAAATTACATTCCATGAGATCTAACTCTACACTCTACAAACATATTTCCCCCCTTGGGGAAAAGATCTATGAACTTTTCTGTTAACTGACTTAGAGGGAAGGTTAATAGCTACATCTGCATCTAAAATTTAAGCCAGCAAGTATGATCTTTGTCAAGGTCTGTAGTTCGAGAACGCATGACATGGAAAAGTTTAGTGAGCTTTAAAATCCTTCATACATTCTCGAATAACCTTAGGAAAATTCCCACGTAGAAAAGACTGTACTTGCCGTCCCCAATTGCATAAGTAGGTGACATATCAGTGGCGATGCGTAAGTTTGGGGAGAAGGGAAGCTCCATAGTGGGGGAAAAAAACACGATTATATAATATAAAAAAGAGACGTTAGACACAATTCAGTTATAGTTTTGCCGACTATTTCAACTGCTTAAGGCTTGTGTGAATAAATGAGAGTTTTTTTTCTGCTTTATGAAAACTATTTAAATCCTCAAAACCTGTCCTGTTCTAAATATTCTTTTCAGGCGAGAACATAAGACACGACCAGCAGAATAATTGTTTACGATTATTGAAACCACATAACCAGAGGATGGTCTGATATGAATTTCGATCGAAATGTCTTGTGAAAATTTTACGACCATTATATTGAGTATTTAATTCAGTGAGAGGCTGTGCAGGTCTACAATTTTCTATTAATTATATTTTGTCTTGAAGTGAAAGTGAATTAAATGGGTGTAAAAGTTTTTCAATAGCACACTCACTTATTACAGGTTCATGATGCTGTTCCAACTCCGTTTGAACGTTCGCGGCAGAGCTACTAGCATGAGAGGAATCTTGGAAACTCAACACTAGCGAGCTTCTATACGATTCACTCATAACAAAATGTGGAATAAAATAAATTACAAGAAACACTTGAAAATTCATTATTTACATTGACACTATTTGTCTAGTGACAAAGTCAAATAAAATGTAACATACAAACTAAATATTGTAACAATTATATCAAGTAAAATGAATAAAACTTTGCTATTTCAGTACTAACTGAGGGCAACAAACTTTACTTTTTCTCTCAACTACTCCCGCATGAAATGACACCGGTAACACGCGGCTAGGTGTAGCGCATCCAAGCAACCGGAAATGAATGATGTAATTTGGAAGAGCTCCGATAGGTGACACTAGCGTACGGATTTAACTTAAGCCTATACATAAAACATGAAATGCGCACACGTGCAAAGAAGATTGTTCTTAGTCAATGCAGAGTTTCAACAGTGATTCTGATCTCATCCTATAGTTTAACACATGGTATCTCTCGCACTCTTTGCCACATCTTGCACACACGCAATCTGGGCCGGGCTCGTGGAATCTCTGGTTGCTGCACAGCTTGTGGTGAAATCCATGCACAGCGAGTCTGGTCACTGTGTGGCGCACTTCATATTCTCCCTGAGTCCATTCATGGTGTGTCATGGCGTCAGTAGTGGAGAATTTTTCACATATTTTGCGTTTCTTCTCGTGGAGTTCTTGCAGGAGGTGGTAAGCTGGTGTCACTGGTAGTAGGAACTTCAGTCTCAGCTCTTGTATGTAGAATGATTCTCTGGAGAGTTCATATACAAGTCGCGAGGGTGTGTATTTGGAGGACAGAGTATTCTTTTGAGGTATGTGGCTTTTAGTTTCTCTATTTTTTCTAGGTTCTTTTTCTTTAAATAGACCCATATATTCTATAACCCATATGTTGCAACGGGATCAACTTTAAGTTCAAAAAGTTGCAGGGCTGTTTCTAGCGATAGTCTGTTTATTGACTTAATGTCGTTTATGGCTCTTATCGCAGCATTTACTCTGTCGTTTACATGGCGTGTAAACACTCTTCCCTGTATTTGGAAAATGACTCCCAGATACGCGAATCTAGCTACTGATTTTAGTGTTATTTCACCAATGTAGAAAATGCCTCATCTGCCCCCTTTTCTAAATGTCGTAGAGACTGTTTTCTCTTAATTTAATGTCAGTTCATTTTCTTTTGCCCAGTCCACTAATTGGTTGAAGGCTTTCTGCAGGTGACTATCCGAAGTTGAGGTCAATACTATGTCATTTGCGTACATAAGCAGGTTTATGTTATAATGTTTTATTGCCTTTATGATGTCCGCTGTAGCTAGAATGAACGGCAAGGGGATTAACGGGTCCCCCTGCAGTACCGCGACAGTTTGCTGTATCAGGTTCGATTTGTCTATACCGTCACTTATTTCCATCCAGTTGCTGGTGAGGAGGTATCTAATAGGCGGCAGTAGATAGTGTTTTAGACCTATAGGGTTTTCCAATTTCGTCATTGGGATGGTTCTATTTATTGTGTCGAACGCCTTGGAGTACTCAATAAATATAGCATGTAGCTATGCTCCACGGTTTGCTATGGCTGTTTCTATGTCATATAGGAGACAATGTACAGCTTGTGTTGTTGATCTCCCACTTCTGAATCCAAACTGTGAATCTGGTAGTTTCTCATCAATAATATATCTGAGATGCTTGCATAGTAATGTTGTAAGGGTCTTGAGTAGAGTATTCTCTAAGCTAATGCCCCTGTACGCATTTGGGTCAGCCGTGTTGTCTTTTCCCTTCTATAGCATTATTACCGTTGATGTTTTCCATCTATCTGGTATAGCTCCTTATCTCAAGTATTCATTTGTTGTGCCCACCAACTGTAATACGTAGAATCCCTAAAAACCCTTTAAAATGCACCTTAAAAGAGAGTTATTCAGATATAGAAAACTTTATTAACACCCTGTATGGCGACAGATGGCGCAAAAACACTACCCTATGTAAGATATTACGTAATTTTGCTAGCTTGCAACTTAATTGCTGTGTAAGAGTTACACAAGAAGACTCATTACCAAACGATTTCAGATACAATGACCAAGTTTGATCATCTTGCGTGATGAAACATGGAAGAACGCCCATCTGACCAGCGACCTAATAATTTAGTATAAAATATAAGCACCGCAGATCACAACAGAAGAGACAAGACATAAGATTCGAGATCAGAGACGACAAGAGTCGATAATACGGAGGACCAGCTTCAAACTTAGACAACAACAACAACAGTTCAACTCCGAGAGGAGGACCTGGAGGAAGTCAGTATCAAGCCAACAGAAGAATAGGAGAAACCCCCGAGGAAACCAGTAGACGACCAAGAAGGAACCTTAGGAGGAAGCCGTGGGAAAACCATGAAGTCTACCATCGTTGTTATCACCACCCTAATTGTAATACAATGTAAGTATAGAAAACCCTCATCTGTCTAGTAACTCTCTTTCCCCGTAATTCACATAAATACAATTGTTTTGAATTGGTTATTTGCAAAGCCTGTACGCAACGTGTTGCTTTGTTGTTCTAGACCCTCGTAACAAGCATCATACTCTCTCCCTGAACCATGGCTTAGACTTTCGATTTATATTAATATATTATGTGAGTGGTCTTTAGAATCAGTTCCTCTCTCGGAGATGCTGCTTCATTCATCGTATTATTTTGCATTAATACTGTTGTTGTTTTAGTATTGGCATTGTCCAATGCTGATAAATCGGCCTTCCTGCTTAGTTTGATTGGGTTTTCTGATATCTTCCCTGTTACATTCTCTAGCTGTAGTGTTGTTTCTAGGGGCAGGTGCTTCCTCTCCACTTCTGGGATGATGTTTTGTTTCAATTATTTAAATTTGGAATTGATAAATAGTAAGTATATGGCGCTTGAGTCATTATGGCTGACATAGGTTTTAGTTGCCCGGTTATTAACTAGCAGACAGCCTTCTTCTTCTTGGAGGTAGTTCAAAACTTCTGTTGTTTTTTGTGAGACAATATCCACACGACAGTTAAGATCTCCTGCGAGTATGACAGGGTCATCTCCCGTGATGGTGTTCAAACATTGATTGATTTCGTCTATAATATTAGCTGGTGAGAAGCCTGGTTGGAAGCATACACATATAAGAGTGCATTATGGTGGTCCTTACTACTAGGGCATTTTTTATCTATATAAAACTGCGAAAAGTGAGATTTCTTAGATTAGACAGGTGATGCCGCCTTTGGATCTGCCCATCGGGCCTTGTTCTGCCAAGATATTGATCGAGTAGTGTGTGTTTATTGTATTCCATTGTTTTGTAAGGAAGATTTCTGTTAAGAACACTATGTCGTAAGCCTTAAAGAAATTATTGGAAACTAGTGATAATATAGTTTTAAGTTCTTCTACGTTCCAATTCAGTGTCCTTAGTCTGAGTTTCTTTTGTGTTTCATTCGGTGAGTTCCGCTCCATTGTCTCGAAAGAAACGGGGAAAGCGGAAATGTCGGACTGTTATACACCTGCTGGCCAGAATTCCGCTTCATTTGCTTTCTCTAGGAAACTAAATGGGATTCCTAACTTAAAAGCTTTCGTACTCCCTTTAGTTGGCAGTTCTTCACATGTCACATTTTCTTTAATTCCCCCCCCCTTTTTTTTGCTAGGAATTTTTAATAGTGCCAGTGGTTGTTTGGGGTTTCAGTCTACCCACGAAGAGCCAGGCCGTCTTGTCTACTGCTTGTAAGAAATCATCACTCGATCTGGCACCAGTCATAGCTGGTTGTTGTCTTTCAAGTCGTCTATCTCTTCTGCGAGTTTCTTGTCTCCACGGTCCCTCATTTACATTTGGTTCTTGTTCTTGTTCCCCTTCTTGTACTACCTCACTTGTCGATGGGAGATGTATTTTGCTTCCTGTGTTCTGATCAGTATTTTATTATGTGTGAGTATATTTCTGATGTTTTTTTTATTTTCTTCCTTCTGTGTATTTTTAATTTCTTCTTGTATAAGGTTTTTCAAGTTGTTTGTTAGTTCTTCCATCATTTCGTGTATGGTTTACGTGATATTATTTGTAATTGTCTCTTGTATTGTGTTGTAATCCAGGGTTGGGTTGTTGAAGTTCCTAGTTCTGCTGCCAGATGTCAGATCCTGAATGCTGGTGGTTGTTTCTTGCGTGGTGTCACCATAGATCAAAGGTTTCACTACGTGTCGCCACTTAGGGTCGAATCTTTGAACGCATTAGACCGTAAAAGGCGTTCTCTGCTGAGAAAGTTTTATCCTAATACGATTTTGCTTACTCAGAAATCTATTCATGCGATAATAATTGTTGAAATCCGTAAGCTACCTGACGAGGTAACTTAAGATCATAGCTTAAGATAGAAACTTATTATCTATATCCCGAAGGGAACCGATGGTAACCGATGTAGTTTGAAACCTTGCCGCTTTATCCAAGATGTCGGACCTTGAAGACTTCGATCATGTTTTCGGTATACGCGGAGAAGAGGAATTTGATAGACTGCCAAAGAATTCAACTGGAAGAACAGGAGAATCGGCGTAATATTTTGCCCGACGCAGACGTCGTTGTATACGGTATTATTTGTGGGACGCAAGCGTAAATGCGTTCCTCTATAGCAGACGAAAATAACGAAAGTGGTTTTATCGCTGAGAATTCTGGGTAATTTCTTGCCAATATTACGAAAACGACGACTTTCATGCATGATCAATTTGTGGGTAGCTAATTCGATCTTTGCACTTGCTCACGGTGAGTCAGCTCACCAGTGATTGGAAGTAATTTGCATGCGACCCTTAATCCGTAGCATTCGTTGGTGTGGTTTCTTGTCCGCCAAATGTCGTATCATGTGTAATGGTGTTTGTTGTTTCTCGGGCGGTGTTACTAGATGTTACTTGTCACGGATCCCATCTGTCTCTTCCCTCTGCCGGAACGGTTTCTTAGATTTAACTTATAAATTATTTACTTATTGATGTATTTAAAAATAATACCACATTTTAACATAAGAATTTTATAATTTCATAATTTTAGATAATTTTTAAAATGGTTCATTTTTGTAACACGCCGCATCCAGCGCTTTCATTGACGCCTCGCAACTGCATTATATTTTTAAAAAATGAAAATTTCCTAATTCACATTTACAGAGATATACAAGGCGATTCCATGTATTGTTAAAGATAATGATTACATTAAATCTAAAACGTTAAATATTTAAAATACAAATAATGTTTTAATCACCAGTTTTTTGTAATTAGGCAAGAGAATACTCCCCTTTTTTTACTAGCAGTATAGCCCATTACAATGTAATATTACATGATTTCTTTTACATAATTATATATTTTTAATTATTGTTATTATTCTAATTATGTTTAATCTATATTGTTCTTATGTTATTACCCTTTTACCAACAAGGCAACTGTCAACCACTGCATGCCGAAACGTACCTTGAAATTTCTCCAGAGAAGCGTTATGATGTATAAAGGCCGTGTCCAAAAAATTATCAGCGTTTTTATCTGCAAGACACTAAAATCAAGCGCCAAATCTCTCATTTAAACCACAGGGAAGGAATTCAACTCCTGTATTGGCAGACTGGAAAACCCTCACTGTCCGCCGTCCGCGCCGCGTCCCGTCTCATTCCACTCTGTACTTAACTCATGCAGGGATGTACATCTGCTGCGTACATTGGGTTGCCGTTTCTGGATTCTGGCTTCGATTTCTGTGCCTTGCACTTTAAAACGGCAAACAATTTTTTGATATGTCACAACGTTTCTCTGAGAGAAATGTCAAGGTAGGTTTCGGCATGTATTTGTTGACAGTTCCCTTGTAAAATATTAGGTTATTATACTGTCAGTTAATTTTTTAATTCTGCCCTTTTATAAACTAACTGATTGTGTAAACTGATAAAAGGCTCTGAGATAATTGTTTCCCGTATTCCTCTTGCAGACGAACACATCTATGTTACTACCTAAATTCAATGATAAATCAAATAGATTAATTACCTAAGTAGACTATTGTAGCTTCAGTTTAGCTAAGCAATATAACCAACACAACAAGCTGTAATTAGTCGAGAGAAACCATCTAATCAATGTCAATCTCTTCATTATGAGTAGCTCAGGGTCTTTGTGTTATCATACAAATTAATTATAACTAATCAACTTCATAGACCTCTTGTGATTTTCGTTGACTGGATCAATAAATCTGAAATTACTTGATGTGTTTTCTATGCTACAAAAGTGAACATAAGTAAATGACGTGGGTTAAAATTCGTCTTTGTAGTTTTCGTCAGCTTGAAGGGAATTTATCTCTAAACCTTGTAAATTCTATAATCTCCAGTTTTGTAAAATATAGGTATGTAAACTCTATAGTATATGGTTTTGCTGACTATTTAACTCATGCCCCAAATGGGAGTCAAAGACCAATCGCGTTTCAATGAGTTTTGATTTACAACCAATCACAGTCGTGTTTCACCTGGCATTTAACAAATAAGTTTATCATGTTAAAGAAACTTTCTCCTTTTTATCGTTCTGAATAGGCCAGACCATTATTTTGCAGCGACTCGACTCTCTAAGAAGCACGGCTACCAGATTGTATATATAGTGCACGAATGTAAACAGATAGTGCTTGTTGGATATAATATAAAAATATTTGTAGCAATTGATTATACCAAAAAAAAAACACTGTTTGCACTTTCTTAAACGTATTTTTTCCCAGGTAATAACGTTCCAGGAAAATATAATTGACATATTTACATCATAGGACATCAGAAATTAATTACTATACAGTTTGATGTGTTTTATTTTTTCTCCACCAGGGTGCATTCTTACAATATTGCGATCCTTTGGCAATTAATAACATGATATGGTTGCAGTAATGAACAACTGAAACATAACAAACGTTTCTCATTTGTTTCCAACATCGCGGTTTACATTAAATATATAAGTATTTTAAAATAACTATACTTAAATAATGATTTATGAGTAAACAGCTTAATTTTATTCGTTAAATAGTCCTAACAAATGCTACTCTTCATTTCCAAATTCTCTACATACTCCTCACTTTGTGATAATTTCGAAATCACTATATAGTTAACGACATGATAAATTATTTTAAAATAAATAAAGTTATTCCCATTCCAAAACTGACCCAAACCCTCTGGCGGCACTATGGCCCTGGGGTCGACTCAGCCTCTAACGGAAATGAGTACCAGACGCTTGTTCTGGGGGTAAATGCGGCCGTCACGCAGGGCTGACAATCCGGCTGACATAAAGTGCCGATTGTCTAGAAAAAGTGGGAGCCTTAACCTCCTACTACCCCAAGGGCCTCCGGGCCTGTTGTGGGATCACTTTACTTCCATTCTATTGGCCCAGTCTTACTCTCGCCTTATAGGTACTTTCACGTGCCACACGCCACCCGGACCTTACAGAGACACGACCTGTCGGAAGAGGTATTTTAACTGTAGATCACACAACACTTTTTTGGCCACACAAGGACAATGGAGAGCTTCCCCGAATGAAGGATCAGCTCAATGTCAAGGCCTGATTCGAGACAGCACAACATTGAGACGAAACACACAATTTACACAAACATCATCATCATATTACATTCACGAATTTAGGTCATTTGTTGACTTGTTTCGGCCTCAAGAGAAACACCATCCAAAAGTCTTTTGAGTGGACGTCCTGGTCATTAACACAAGCATTCATACTAAACATGGCGGATATTATCATGATGTTATGATGGCCACACTATGTTCTTGGGCCGTTTGGGCCTTAAAATTCCCTGACATTTGTCTTATAGGCGAGGAAAAACCCCGAAAAAATCTATCACTCAGGAAACGTGTTCCGACCGGTGATCAAACCCGACCCCGCTGCGTTACGATGCAGCGATGCTACTCCGTGATCACAGCGGTGGACATTAAATAAAGCTGTAAATAAATAAATAAATAAGATAATTGTCGAGTTCTAAACCACAATAGAGGAATATTGCTATAAGATTCCATGTGTGCTAACAAAATTATGTATCTCCAGGTTCTCAAAAAAAAAAGGGCAAGGAAATAAAGTAAAGTAAAGTGATCCCACAACAGGCCCGGAGGTCCTTAGGGTAGTAGGAGGTTAAGGCTCCCACTTTTTCTAGACAATCGGCACTTTTATGTCAGCCGGGTTGTCAGCCCTACGTGACGGCCGCCTTTACCCCCAGAACAAGCGTCTGGTACTCATTTCCGTTAGAGGCTGAGTCGACCCCAGGGCCATAGTGCCGCCAGAGGGTTTGGGTCAGTTTAAAAATCCTGATTCCAACGGTACTTGAACCCTCGACCCTCCGGCTTGTAGCTCAGTGCCTTAACCACTACGCTACGGCGTGCCCCGCAAGGAAAAAAAAACAAAAACAAAAAATAATAAACAAGTAGTAATAGCATATTTTACACATTCCTGTAAAATCCTAAACTCCACGGTGCGACAGGCCTACCAACCGGCTGCTGGCCTCACATTCACATGTGCTAATCGCAAAGGTAGATGATCATCCATCCAGTGTAGAGGTGACATGTGGCCAACATATCCGGTCCCCCAGTCGTTATAGCTAGTTTTATCAACTTGGAGCCGCTACTTATTGTAGCAACCCAAACTCCTCACGATGCTAGGTGGGCACTGGCTGAAATTCCATGATAAAATGTCTTCCCTCGTGGAGTCACGAATCAGCGCCCAAGTTCTGTAGCTCTGCGCCAAGGCATCTTGCCTTAACCACTCGGTTATGGCGCGAGACACATTCTTTTATATAGAATGAGGAAGGCTTACAACTCAATGGTATTAATAAGCTGTTAGTTTATGCTGATGATGTACGAGTAGTATTATTGGCCGATAGCGAGGAGATACTAAAGGACAATATGCACACACTGTTGAGTAACACTAAGAAACTAGGATTGGAAGTAAATATCAATAAAACTAAATATATGGTCACACGTAGAATTTCATTATATAATGGAAATGGACAGCTAATGACAAATGAGGGAAATTTTGAGGAAGTGGCTGAATTCAAATACCTAGGAACAGTAATCACAAATAGGAATGAGATTCACAAAGAAATTAAACATAGGCTCAATTCTGGAAATGCGTGCTATTATGCATTGCAAAGACTCTTAGATGTCCCAACTCCTTTCAAAAAACGTTAAACTGAAAATATATATAACTAGTATTCTACCAGTTATATTATATGGGTGCGAAACATGGACTCTTACTTTAAGGGAGGAAAGGAGATTACAAGCATTTGAGAATAAAGTACTTAGGTACATTTTTAAACCAAAGAGAGATGAACAGACAGGTGAATGGAGAAGACTACATAACAAAGAACTACATAGTCTTTATAGGAAGCCAGATGTAAGAAGAACAGTTAAGTCTCGTAGACTGCGATGGGCAGGACATGTTGCACGTATGTGGAATGAATGATTTGCATGGAAGCTTCTTGTAGGAAAGCCAGAGGGAAAACGGCCAGTTGGTAGACCAAGAATGAGGTGGGAGAATAATATTAACTATGATTTGAGGGAAGTAGATTATACAGGGAATGATTGGAAAGCATTAGCTCAGGATAGGTATGTATGGAGAGCTTATGTCCGCGCGGCCATGAACCTACGTATTCGATAGTGTCAGTGAGTAAGTAAGTAAGTAAGTGGTCGAAAGTGTAACGCTCCGTCATGTCTGCAGAACTCACCTAACTGCTGTTACTGGTATAAAATACTATGTGTTCCAAAAAGAATCAGTATTTATAAAAGAGGGACATGTACCACGACAATATATGTAGGCACCGTCAATGATGTACGTACATATAGTCTTCAATAGATATTAGAAATTATACATTGCAGTAATTTGTAGTAAGAATCAAAGGTGTTTCAAAAGATGTTATTTTTTCGGATTTTAGGGCAGAACCCAGAAGGGTGCATTAGAACGAAGGAAGTTTATTTGAGTGCTTAATATAGTAAAAAGAAGGTCATGTGCAAGTTACGTACAACTAATATAATCAGAAGATGTAGAAGTTCAAAGGAGTGATTTTCTTTGTTACGTTGTATGGAGGCCTGCTACCCTTTCTAAAATTCTGT
Source organism: Diploptera punctata (assembly GCA_030220185.1). Lineage (NCBI taxonomy): Eukaryota > Metazoa > Arthropoda > Insecta > Blattodea > Blaberidae > Diploptera > Diploptera punctata. Next base: position 53,219 of record JASPKZ010007913.1, read on the forward strand.
AGATGTTCAAAGATCAAATATTATTTCTATAAATGTCAAGCAGAAATGTATACTCAATGTATTTTTTTAATTTATAATTATTTGATTTATACTTTTAATTTATTTTATTTAACTTAATGTAATTTTTCCGATCAAATTTTAAATGTGCTATTTTAGAAGATTACAGACTTTTATTTATTTTTTTTTTTTTTTTTTTACTGTCGGTAGATACGGCGTGAATATTTATAACTCTATTAATAAATTAAATAAAGAAATCAATACAGAAATTCAAATATATTCTAAAAATGTGTAATTGCGGTTTCTGAATAGTAAAATAAAATTTTGATAAGATTTTGCAATATTAAAAGAAACTCCATGGGTTAGAAGGTTCTTGACCTACCTGACGGCAGCTGACCTCACATCTCCTTATCATACTCAGAGGGGACGATCATTTTGCCAGTATAAGGGTGACATATGGTTAGCATAACGAGACTTGCAACCGTTATAGCTGATTTTCTCAACTTGGAGCCGCTATTTTTTTGTAGTTATCCAAATTCCTCATGTTTTTTTGTAGATACCGGTCCAATATTGGCCGAAATTTCATGAGAAAATGTCTTTCCTCACGAGGACTCGAACCAGTGCAACTCTCGTACCTCCTCATCAAAGCATCATCCCTTAAACCACTAGGCTACAGCGCGGGATTTGCCTTGTATGTAATTTTTTATAAGAAAGAATTTTTCACACGAGTCAACAAATTTCTATATTTTTTTTTTTTTTTGCAGCACGAATAAAATAAGCTTAACTAATCGTCACGTGCTGAACACAAAAAATGACAGTCATAACTTCGTAACACATCGTTTTTATGTTATTCTTTTTTTTTAGCTTAAGCGTCATGTTTTTTACATATTCTACTGCTGTGGTCTCGAGTTAGCTTGCTGCCTTGTAACGCAGCGGGCCCGGTCGCGACAAATTTCCTGGGTGATGTTTTTTTCGGGGTTTTTCCTCCCTGTAAGACAAATGTCGTCCCGCGCCGTAGCTGAGTGGTTAAGGCAGGAAGCCTTGGCGCAGAGCTACGGGACTTGCGATGGTTCGAGTCTCCATGGGGGAAGAAATTTTCTCATGGTATTTCGGCCAGTATGGGACCGGTGCCCACCCAGCATCGTGATGCATTAGGGTAGCTACAATAAGTAGCGGCTCCAGGTTGAGAAAATCAGCTATAACGGCTCGGGGACTCGACATGCTAACCACATGTCACCCCTACACTGGCTGTTGATCATCTACCTCTGTGATTGACACATGTGGATGTGAGGCCAGCAGCCGGTTGGTAGGATATGGGCCTTGTAGGCCTGTCGCGCCAGGAGTTAAGACAAATGTCAGGAAACTTTAAGGTCCAAACGGTCCCCGAACATGATCTGGCCATCATTATCATCGTTAACATATTCATTAAAATTCAGGATTAAGGCCTCTCCTGGCTCATCATTACCATCATTATCACCTATCATATATCATCGGGGCAGCGTAAATCCACCTTCCAGGCGCGCCAACCTCAGAACAATAACGCCATGCCAGGAGAGAATATCAGAATGTCGAAATGACAAAGTGCTGGCATTGAATAAAAAAAATATTATTTTGTTTTAACATATGATACGCAGATAAATGTTAATTATTAATGATCGACTAACAATTAAAACATTTAATTTGCAAAAGTTTAATAAAATATCTCCAAATATGTAATAATATTTATAAATTACACTTTTTATCATGAGAACTAGAATCCTTCCTTTTCAAAAACCAACAATAATCGCCCATGTTCTGTTCATCCTATTTTCCCTCATAACGTTGCTCCGTTGTAGTGATATCTTGATGAAATCTTTCTCCTTACTCTTCACTTACAGCCACCGAGTTCTCCGGAAAGAATTCCAATAGTTTTCCAATAATTATGTTCTTCTACTAATTTATAGCAATTAGCTACCTTGTGATTCCCTGGAAATCCTATGACAACATGTTAAATTATTTTCATGGTGCTAAATTCCTTAGGTGTATATTTTTTCCTAAAAATACAGAAATTTTAAAGTTTTCTGTCTGATTGTAAAGGATATGTTTTCCATTAATTTATCATCACTTAATTTATGAACCAGGGTCTTTAAATGTTGAAAAGAGCAACCTCAACACTCTTTCTTGTGTTTTCATGAAGTCTTGGTTTGTGTTTGATTGGAGTTGTGGCAGATTTTCTGGAAACACTAGCGGTTCAAATTTAATATTGTTCTCGCCAGAAATATGATGTTCTCTGGCAGGCCAGTCCTTCACCACGCAACTGCTGTGCCTTCCTCGACAACCCCTTAGTGATTTGAAAATATTTTCATCTTAAAAAATATCAGGAACTATATAGAGAATATTTATAGGCTATTAACAATGTTTTACGATCCATTAAATTACAACACTACCACTCACAGCATATCCACGATCAAATCTGAATAAAAAACATTTTAACCTAAAATATTTTTCCAACAACAACCACACTTCGTTCCAGGTTCCGTTGTTATTATACGAGTGGTAGACCTGCTTTCCGTATAACCGCATAATGTGCATAATGAAACAATAGAACACTTTGCACAGCGATGGCCATCTAATGCACAAGAGTAAAATTATGGTTCCAAATGGCTTCTTAATACGTTAAATAGTATTCTATGCAGTTGTGCAGACTGCATGTGAGGCCACTGGCCTTCTCGCGCCATGGAGTAGAGTAGTGAAGTTGTACGTCGGCCGCGGTGGACTAGTGGTTATGCTTCTTGCCTCTGGTCCCGAGGGTCGCAGGTTTAAATCCGGCCGGGATCGATGGGTTTTTAGGATGAAAAAATCCAAGGAGCAAGTCCTCCGAGAGGGAGGTCCCGAGTCTGAAGACTTTCAGCTCGTAAAAGATCCTAAAGTGAGAATAAAAAGGTCTCTAAGCAAAATTTACCGACCTGGTAATACCTTAGTTGCTGCTAGATGTCGCATTGCGTCGGTATGTTGACCACATACCATTCATGGCATCTATGAAAGAATAAGCGTAACTAAATTAATTTGGTCTAGTAACTCCTAACAAAGGAGAGGCTATGGCTCAACATTGGGCTAACGTCATTGTAGTAGTAGTAGTAGTAGTACAATTATACAAAAATCTCACATTAAAAAAAATAATAAATTAGTTTAACATGAATGGGTGTTCATACATCTTAGTAAATTTCGAAAGGATGTAACTATGAGGTTATACTCTTGATAAAATTTAAAAAAATATTTTTACAAATTTTCATCGATCGTATTTATACACTGTTAGCGCTCTAGTGGCCATAATTTGTATATAACTCGATATATAGCAATCAATTAAGAAACGTAAGGTCGATTTCGTTAAACACCAAAATCAGAACATTAGAAGTGGCGGTTAACCTAAAGCAAAGATTAAAAAAACTCTCTAGAGACGATATTTAAAGCGAATCTCAGAATTTGGCATTCAGATAAGACGAGAAAGGCATTCTTCAAAAATCAGCGAAATCCGACCGTTAGGAGTGGGAGTTTACCGAAAGCCGGAATTTAAAAATTACTCTAGCGATCACCATATTTGTTTTCTCGCAACGAAAATGTATGCATACGATTAAATAGGAAATTAAAATATATTCCGTAAACCAGCTAAATATGACCATAAATTAAATTTTCTAATTATCTTAGTTTACGCAGTTCCTGCGTGATGGATTTTTATTTAATTCGCTGACTGCAAAATATACAATTCTCTTAAAACGTGACGTGTTAAAGCTTTTTTGAATCAGCACCTACGAATTATATAAAGTTGGTTTCTTTATCTTTGTTATGATAACCTTGTTTACCAGTGTTATCAATAATAATAATAACAATTATAATAATAATAATAACAATTATTATTATTATTATTATTATTATTATTATTTCTTCAGATGAGAATGTGGCAAACGAAGAAGAAACTGATATAAATAAAGAATGGGAGGCTATAAGAGATACTATTAAATTGTCAGCATCAGAAAGCATTGGTTGTTTAAAAAAGAGGCAAAACAAGAAATGGTTTGATCAGGAATGTGCCGACATTGTAAAGAAAAGAAAGCTAGCAAAAATGAAATGGTTACACGAGCCAAATGAGGTAAATTTAGAGCAATTGGATAGTATTAGACGGGAAACCACCAAGTTACTAAAGAGTAAAAAGAGGGAATATTTGAGAGAGAAGATTAATGATCTTGAAATGAATGCAAAAAATAGGAACATTAGAGAATTATATCAGGGAATTAGTATAGAGAAGAAAGGGTTTCAGGCTAGAACAAACATAATTCGGAATGAAAATGGGGATATGATTGCAGATTCCAGGAGTATATTAAATAGATGGAAAAATTACTTTAATCAGCTATTAAATGTACATACAGAACAGGACATTGAGGAGCATAATTTACAGACAGCAGAAATGCTAGTCGCAGAACCAAGTGCATTAGAGGTTGAAATGGCGATTGAAAAATTGAAGATGTATAAAGCATCAGGTTCAGATGAGATCCCAGCAGAACTGATAAAATCAGGGGGAGAAAAATTGATGGACAAGATATGCTGGTTGCTTAGTATGATTTGGGAAAAAGAAGTTCTTCCAGATGAATGGAAAGAATCAAGTATCGTACCAATTTATAAGAAAGGAGATAAAACTGATTGCAACAACTACAGGGGCATCTCATTACTTTCAACTTCGTATAATGAATGCAAATATTTCCAACAAAGCTGTTATTATTTTACTATTATTTGTTATTTTGAAAACAACATCGCGCATAAAAATAATGTACAATGCACATTTGTAAGGAAATGTTTAAAAGCCGAGGGCTATCACTCAGTTTTTAAACATTTCCTTTCTTCTGTAAAAACCACTTCCCAACCTCGCATCGTAATATACTATTTATAGGGAAATACTATACTTGTTTATCGATTAGTAAATAAAAAATGCCTCGTAGAATGCGCAAAATTAGATAAAGGTTAGGGAACAGAAGTTAATTCAATGAACGAAAAGATAATATGGAGAAGCTTGAAAAATAAATGATGACACCACGGTATCCAATGGAGGAATATTAGGCCAACTACACTGATAAAGAGAATATAGTTCAATTCCTGGGAGACATGGGAAGTATTATGAAACCTAATAAGTAATTATATTCCGTAAAACAAAGAAAGTCCACCGCTGTGGTCTATAAAGCAAACATTGTTGGCTCAGACGCAGCGGACCCGGGTTTGATCCTGTCAGGATAGGTTTCTTGAATTTTTTCACACCTGTAAGATAAATATAAATAGTCCGCGAACATTATCTGTTGTTTCATGTCCTTGCATGATCAAAAAGTCTGTATGTAATCCGATTCCGATTGAGGGTCTTTCCACTTTTCAGCGGTTGCCCTTTTACCAGCCGGCTGCTGGCCCTTCACATCCACATGCGTCAATCACAGAGATAGATGATCAAGAGCCAGTATAGGGGTGACATGTGGTTAGCATGTCGAGTCCCCCAGCCGTTATAGCTGGTTCCTCAACCTGGAGCCGCTACTTATTGTAGCTACCCAATTGCCTCACGATGCTGGGTGGGCACCGGTCCCATACTGGCCGAAATACCACGAGAAAATTTCTTCCCCCATGGAGACTCGAACCAGCGCAAGTCCCGTAGCTCTGCGCCAAGGCTTCCTACCTTAACCGCTCGGCTATGGCGAGGTGTCTATTCTATTGTAGAAATTGTAGACCAACGATTCTGGTATCTGATAATATGCATAAGATCCCAACATTTTCCGAATGCAGTGGGGCTTCGTGAATAATAGTCGGGTTCTCAGCAGTCCAATAAATGCTATTTTGCGTGTTGACTTAGCCTGACAGGTGAAATCACGCTTCATACATAAACCAGGTTATAGAGAGAATGTCTAGGATTCCAGTAAGAAGTGTCTGAAATCATTGGCATCCATTTTTCTTCTTTTAATTCATACATTATATGAACTCCGTAAGCTCCTAAGCCCACTTTTTTTGCATATCTCTGAGATGTGCCGTATGATTACCATATCTCCTGGGTCAACCTGTACAATTTTTTTTTTCTTTGGTGAGTTCATTAAACGTTCTTGAACATCTTGACTTATTGCAGGTCAAAAGCAGTCTTGTTAAGGGTAAATCCAGTTTGTCTCCATCTTTCATGCCATGGATAAAATTGTTGACCTTGTTGGAATATTGTGAACATATAATTAATTGTCTTCTAATATTTTGTGAAGTATCGTCTAAATACCAAGTTCAATAATGTGTAATACAGAAATAAAATAAAAGTTTGTTATGAACAAACAAGGTTTGATTTGAATATGAAATCCCTATGGGTTTATATTTATAAAAGTTAGCCAACTTTTGGAATGCATAGTAATGTGCTGTACACTGCCGCGAGAAAGTCTATTTGGTAAATTATTGTTATGTATGAAAATGGAAACAATAAAAGTTTGTTATGAACAATATAGGGTTTGGTTTTAATGCGAATTCTCTGTGATTTTAACTCTCAAATTTGCGAAACTAACCTTATGCCAGTTTATTAAAGTATCTCGGTCGTAATGAAAACGTGTTATACCCAGTCACATTGTGTGATATAGCACGGGTTTATTTTTAAATTTAGTTTTTATGTTCTTTTATTACAAATTTAATATATAAAAATGAATGTTTGTTTGTTTGTTTGTTCGTATTTTATGCGCTGCCATACTGGTCATCCGATTGTGATGGGGCTTTTTGCAAGGTGTTCAGGAGATTCTAGGGATGAACATAGACTATAAGAGAGTTGTGATACTTCTACACCCTTAAACATCACGCTTTGTAGTGAAAAACTTGAAAAAAGTAGCTTAAATTGCTTACGCTGCCTAAACCATAACAAATACACAAAATTAATGTACACAGAATTGAATATCACAAAAACTTCTACAAAAATTCCGCGACGACATATGTTTATCTTTTACGGATAACTTACAATAGCCATTTTTTGTCTTTCATTGATGCCAAGAAGATCGGGAAAAGTAGATTCCCGGGCAAGCATAGCAGCGCAAGGCGGGTATTTTTTTACGGATAACTAAAAAATAACGATTGTTGTCTTTCAGCTCATTTATGCCAAGTACATCGGGATACGTGGATTCCCGGGCAACGCCGGGTAATCAGCGCGGGGTACCTAAAAATAATTAAGAAATGGCTTTACTTACAATGATTGCTTGAATATTAAATTTTGGAAGATGAAATTGTATTTACTATTTGTATTGTATGAAATGTAGTTTGGAAATAGAATTAATTAGTTTATTGGTAGTTTTAGTTGCAATAACGTAGAGAGTAAATTTATAATTATTTTTCCTTTTACTTATTCAACTACACATAAAATACTATTTTCGTCTTTCAGCTAATTTATGCCAAGAAGATCGGGATAACTAGATTCTTGGACAACGCCGAGTAATCAGCACGGGGTATCTAAAAATAATGATATAAATTTATAATTATTTTTCCTTTTACTTAATCAAGTCCACCGCTGTGGTCTCGAGGTAGCGTGCTGCCTTGTCACGCAGCGGGTCCGGGTTCGATCCCCGGTCGGGGCAGTTTTTCTGGGTGAGGTTTTTATCGCGGTTTTTCCTCACCTGTAAGACAAATGTCAGGAAAACTTTAAGGCCCAAACGGTCCCCGAAATCATATGGCCATCATCATCATGATCATCCTTATCATCATCATCATCCTTCACCGGTGTGGAAAGCAACGGGAAGCTACCATACCTACACAATTTCCTAGTAAAGCTGCAAGCATAGCATGAAAATGCTATGATTGCAGTGAAGGACCTGCCTTCGGGCAGAATTACTATGGATTACTTAATCAACTAATGCAAAAACACATTATCATTTATTTAGGCATAGCAGTGCACGCCAGGTATTAGCTAGTATTAAATAAAACAAACCAATAGTATATCTTACAGGATACATAACCAATTCGAGGGTTAAATCAGAGATATTTTGAACATATGGTAGAAGTACGCGAGAATGAGGGACACACCAATCCATAGTTGGTTAAGGCAATACACTACAAGCCTGAAGGTCGGGGTTCGAGTCCCAGTGCGATCAGGATTTTTAAATTGATCCAAACTTTCAGGTGACACTATGATCCTGGGGTCAACTCAGCCTCTAACGGAAATGAGTAGCAGACGCTTGTTCTGGAGGTAAAGACAGCCGTCACACAGGGCTTACAACATGGCTGATATCTCATGCCGATTGTATGGAAAGGTGAGAACCTTAACACCCACTACCCTAAGGGCTTCCTAAGACCTGTTGTGAGATCATTTTACGTGAGAATGATGTTTTACACAATATTGAATAAATGTAGTTTGAGTGTGGAGTGGCGCATAAGGTTATTTACAACGTTTGAGGGATTATAGAAAAGGCAAAGGCGAACAATTTTTATGTACCAGAATTGACGCATATCGACCGTTTTAAAGTTAATGGCGCAAATAAGGAAAATCGGTTAAGGTGTATGAGCCCACGTATATTTTAAGTCGGTCAGTGTTCATGTAGGTGTGTTGATTAATATGTTTATGCACAAAGACGATCAACATTGTGCATTTGGTAAGGTTTCATATTATTGTGGTGTGTCGTGTTAAGGTGTATGAGCCCACGTATATTTTAAGTCGGTCAGTGTTCATGTAGGTGTGTTGATTAATATGTTTATGCACAAAGACGATCAACATTGTGCATTTGGTAAGGTTTCATATTATTGTGGTGTGTCGTGTTAAGGTGTATGAACCCACGTATATTTTAAGTCGGTCAGTGTTCATGTAGGTGTGTTGATTAATATGTTTATGCACAAAGACGATCAACATTGTGCATTTGGTAAGGTTTCATATTATTGTGGTGTGTCGTGTTAAGGTGTATGAGCCCACGTATATTTTAAGTCGGTCAGTGTTCATGTAGGTGTGTTGATTAATATGTTTATGCACAAAGACGATCAACATTGTGCATTTGGTAAGGTTTCATATTATTGTGGTGTGTCGTGTTAAGGTGTATGAGCCCACGTATATTTAAGCGGTCAGTGTTCATGTAGGTGTGTTGATTAATATGTTTATGCACAAAGACGATCAACATTGTGCATTTGGTAAGGTTTCATATTATTGTGGTGTGTCGTGTTAGGTGTATGAGCCCACGTATATTTTAAGTCGGTCAGTGTTCATGTAGGTGTGTTGATTAATATGTTTATGCACAAAGACGATCAACATTGTGCATTTGGTAAGGTTTCATATTATTGTGGTGTGTCGTGTTAAGGTGTATGAGCCCACGTATATTTTAAGTCGGTCAGTGTTCATGTAGGTGTGTTGATTAATATGTTTATGCACAAAGACGATCAACATTGTGCATTTGGTAAGGTTTCATATTATTGTGGTGTGTCGTGTTAAGGTGTATGACCCACGTATATTTTAAGTCGGTCAGTGTTCATGTAGGTGTGTTGATTAATATGTTTATGCACAAAGACGATCAACATTGTGCATTTGGTAAGGTTTCATATTATTGTGGTGTGTCGTGTTAAGGTGTATGAGCCCACGTATATTTTAAGTCGGTCAGTGTTCATGTAGGTGTGTTGATTAATATGTTTATGCACAAAGACGATCAACATTGTGCATTTGGTAAGGTTTCATATTATTGTGGTGTGTCGTGTTAAGGTGTATGAACCCACGTATATTTTAAGTCGGTCAGTGTTCATGTAGGTGTGTTGATTAATATGTTTATGCACAAAGACGATCAACATTGTGCATTTGGTAAGGTTTCATATTATTGTGGTGTGTCGTGTTAAGGTGTATGAACCCACGTATATTTTAAGTCGGTCAGTGTTCATGTAGGTGTGTTGATTAATATGTTTATGCACAAAGACGATCAACATTGTGCATTTGGTAAGGTTTCATATTATTGTGGTGTGTCGTGTTAAGGTGTATGAGCCCACGTATATTTTAAGTCGGTCAGTGTTCATGTAGGTGTGGTTGATTAATATGTTTATGCACAAAGACGATCAACATTGTGCATTTGGTAAGGTTTCATATTATTGTGGTGTGTCGTGTTAAGGTGTATGAGCCCACGTATATTTTAAGTCGGTCAGTGTTCATGTAGGTGTGTTGATTAATATGTTTATGCACAAAGACGATCAACATTGTGCATTTGGTAAGGTTTCATATTATTGTGGTGTGTCGTGTTAAGGTGTATGAACCCACGTATATTTTAAGTCGGTCAGTGTTCATGTAGGTGTGTTGATTAATATGTTTATGCACAAAGACGATCAACATTGTGCATTTGGTAAGGTTTCATATTATTGTGGTGTGTCGTGTTAAGGTGTATGAGCCCACGTATATTTTAAGTCGGTCAGTGTTCATGTAGGTGTGTTGATTAATATGTTTATGCACAAAGACGATCAACATTGTGCATTTGGTAAGGTTTCATATTATTGTGGTTGTCGTGTTAAGGTGTATGAGCCCACGTATATTTTAAGTCGGTCAGTGTTCATGTAGGTGTGTTGATTAATATGTTTATGCACAAAGACGATCAACATTGTGCATTTGGTAAGGTTTCATATTATTGTGGTGTGTCGTGTTAAGGTGTATGAACCCACGTATATTTTAAGTCGGTCAGTGTTCATGTAGGTGTGTTGATTAATATGTTTATGCACAAAGACGATCAACATTGTGCATTGGTAAGGTTTCATATTATTGTGGTGTGTCGTGTTAAGGTGTATGAACCCACGTATATTTTAAGTCGGTCAGTGTTCATGTAGGTGTGTTGATTAATATGTTTATGCACAAAGACGATCAACATTGTGCATTTGGTAAGGTTTCATATTATTGTGGTGTGTCGTGTTAAGGTGTATGAACCCACGTATATTTTAAGTCGGTCAGTGTTCATGTAGGTGTGTTGATTAATATGTTTATGCACAAAGACGATCAACATTGTGCATTTGGTAAGGTTTCATATTATTGTGGTGTGTCGTGTTAAGGTGTATGAGCCCACGTATATTTTAAGTCGGTCAGTGTTCATGTAGGTGTGTTGATTAATATGTTTATGCACAAAGACGATCAACATTGTGCATTTGGTAAGGTTTCATATTATTGTTGTGTGTCGTGTTAAGGTGTATGAACCCACGTATATTTTAAGTCGGTCAGTGTTCATGTAGGTGTGTTGATTAATATGTTTATGCACAAAGACGATCAACATTGTGCATTTGGTAAGGTTTCATATTATTGTGGTGTGTCGTGTTAAGGTGTATGAGCCCACGTATATTTTAAGTCGGTCAGTGTTCATGTAGGTGTGTTGATTAATATGTTTATGCACAAAGACGATCAACATTGTGCATTTGGTAAGGTTTCATATTATTGTGGTGTGTCGTGTTAAGGTGTATGAGCCCACGTATATTTTAAGTCGGTCAGTGTTCATGTAGGTGTGTTGATTAATATGTTTATGCACAAAGACGATCAACATTGTGCATTTGGTAAGGTTTCATATTATTGTGGTGTGTCGTGTTAAGGTGTATGAACCCACGTATATTTTAAGTCGGTCAGTGTTCATGTAGGTGTGTTGATTAATATGTTTATGCACAAAGACGATCAACATTGTGCATTTGGTAAGGTTTCATATTATTGTGTGTGTCGTGTTAAGGTGTATGAACCCACGTATATTTTAAGTCGGTCAGTGTTCATGTAGGTGTGTTGATTAATATGTTTATGCACAAAGACGATCAACATTGTGCATTTGGTAAGGTTTCATATTATTGTGGTGTGTCGTGTTAAGGTGTATGAGCCCACGTATATTTTAAGTCGGTCAGTGTTCATGTAGGTGTGTTGATTAATATGTTTATGCACAAAGACGATCAACATTGTGCATTTGGTAAGGTTTCATATTATTGTGGTGTGTCGTGTTAAGGTGTATGAACCCACGTATATTTTAAGTCGGTCAGTGTTCATGTAGGTGTGTTGATTAATATGTTTATGCACAAAGACGATCAACATTGTGCATTTGGTAAGGTTTCATATTATTGTGGTGTGTCGTGTTAAGGTGTATGAACCCACGTATATTTTAAGTCGGTCAGTGTTCATGTAGGTGTGTTGATTAATATGTTTATGCACAAAGACGATCAACATTGTGCATTTGGTAAGGTTTCATATTATTGTGGTGTGTCGTGTTAAGGTGTATGAACCCACGTATATTTTAAGTCGGTCAGTGTTCATGTAGGTGTGTTGATTAATATGTTTATGCACAAAGACGATCAACATTGTGCATTTGGTAGGTTTCATATTATTGTGGTGTGTCGTGTTAAGGTGTATGAGCCCACGTATATTTTAAGTCGGTCAGTGTTCATGTAGGTGTGTTGATTAATATGTTTATGCACAAAGACGATCAACATTGTGCATTTGGTAAGGTTTCATATTATTGTGGTGTGTCGTGTTAAGGTGTATGAACCCACGTATATTTAAGTCGGTCAGTGTTCATGTAGGTGTGTTGATTAATATGTTTATGCACAAAGACGATCAACATTGTGCATTTGGTAAGGTTTCATATTATTGTGGTGTGTCGTGTTAAGGTGTATGAGCCCACGTATATTTTAAGTCGGTCAGTGTTCATGTAGGTGTGTTGATTAATATGTTTATGCACAAAGACGATCAACATTGTGCATTTGGTAAGGTTTCATATTATTGTGGTGTGTCGTGTTAAGGTGTATGAGCCACGTTAATATATTTTAAGTCGGTCAGTGTTCATGTAGGTGTGTTGATTAATATGTTTATGCACAAAGACGATCAACATTGTGCATTTGGTAAGGTTTCATATTATTGTGGGTGTGTCGTGTTAAGGTGTATGAACCCACGTATATTTTAAGTCGGTCAGTGTTCATGTAGGTGTGTTGATTAATATGTTTATGCACAAAGACGATCAACATTGTGCATTTGGTAAGGTTTCATATTATTGTGGTGTGTCGTGTTAAGGTGTATGAACCCACGTATATTTTAAGTCGGTCAGTGTTCATGTAGGTGTGTTGATTAATATGTTTATGCACAAAGACGATCAACATTGTGCATTTGGTAAGGTTTCATATTATTGTGGTGTGTCGTGTTAATCATTTGACGATGTTGAATAATCAATTTGTTTACTTTACATTATATTATGTACAATAATTATAAGCAGAAAACGTACCCTTACGACCAAAACTACAGTATGTTGACATAGCACGGAGTTTATAATAGATGACATCACGGTAGTAGATGCAGTCTTGTGCATGACACTAATAGCACGCATAATATACACTTAATTTTCATTCATTAACTGGATTATACGATCTTTGTTTATGCTCAAAGTGTGTCCCAGTGTGAACATGTGTAGTAAATATGTTCATACATTGATTACTAAGGTACTTCCGATTCTACATTGTCTGATGATTAGGTTTGAATGGTAAAATATACATTCCCTTAACTGGCTGTAAGCTTTACTGCTCATGCGCTAGAATTCTATGACGTAGTGATCTTCCAGGCAGCTCTTGCTATGATTCTCCGTGATCACATGATTTACTGGTAACCTTGGGAAGCGTTTTATCGCATCTGCATCATTGTTATTGGTTATTACGTAATATCGTTTTAATGGTGATACTAATTTTCCAGCGATACGGTCATTGACGCTGAATGGCGAAAAAAAAAAATGTCAGAGGATAATAGCGGTCTGCGTAATGGGAAACGAAAAGTCAAGGTAAGAATGTATTAGTAATACATTTTGTTGCCTGCAAAGCAATAACATGCATTTCTTGTATGGAGAGGTAAGATGCAATAAACGTGCTGCCTGGTGCGCTCTAGCGCCTGTACACTGAACATTTTCCTAGTATAAAGTTGATATATCACGCCTTCTTCCAAAATCTTCATGAGTGAGCTTATAAAACAGAACTACAAACATTATGACAGGAAATTGGTCGCCCATCATTTTACCATTTAAAGAGGCTGTGCGACAATAGTTTTGGTATATTTTGCATACAATAATTAACCAGAATACGCGGTGTGGATAGACTACAACAGTTCACATACTATTGTGCTGCATGTTTTGCATCAAGAGAGAATGCACCTATTCAAGTTGCAGAAGACATTGGAAGAAGACATGATATGTCAACCTTCTATTCGGAAAACGCTCAGAGCAGAGATAACCCGGTTCAGAGTAGAGGCGCCAGAGCGCGCCAGACAGCACGTTTATTGCATCGTACCAATCCATACAAGAAATTCGTGTTATTGCTTGACAGCAAACAAAATTCATTGCTATACATTCTTGCCTTAACTGTTGATCCTCCATTACGCAGCCCGGTGTTATTCTCTGTCCTTTTTTTTCGCCAATTAGCGTCAATGAACTGTATCGCTTGAAAAAGGAAATGGTATCATCATTAAAAATATATACTACGTAATAACTAATAACAATGATGCAGATGCAATAAAACACTTCCCGAGATTACAAGTAAATCATGTGATCAGCTGATCACGGAGAATCGCAGCAAGAGCTGACTAGAAGATCATTACGTCATAGAATTCTAGCGCATGAGCAGTCTACGACTGTTTTGATTCGCTGACAAGCTTATAGCCAGTTAAGAGAATGTAAAGTTTACCATTCAAACATTATCATCAAGCAATATAGAACCGGGAGCACCTTAGAACCTTCTTCGTATGAATTTTCTCTACGTCTACAATTTGCAACATGTTTTGACGGCAAAATTTATTCCATCATGTCTTCTCAACGTTTATTTTGTCTATGAATGAGACCAAGTTCACAAAGGAGGAAATGTTCAATAGTTACAAGAACATTTGTTTGGACAGGGATAATCTGATATAGTTACTGATCAATCTAGACAAGCATGAACGAAAACATGTCTTACATCTCCGCCGCCCAGAATCGTTTCGGGACTGTTCAAACCTTAGTAAGACGCCTTTTCGCCTGAACCACTATGTGAAGAATTTGCGGTCACTGTGTGACTATTTGTGACTGTAATATTAAGTAGTTGGCGCTATCTCTGTTTAGGTAAATAAAACAATAACAACCAAGTAAAGGTTCTCATACAATTAAAATACTGTAATTATACTCTAGTCCCAAGGGATTGGCTAACCCGGGGATATAACGGAAGCCACCCTGCATCGCAGGAGGCCCTTGCCCGAAATGGGATGATTATGGTCTAATTATAATTCTAATTATACTCTGTCGTTCTTATTGTTAGTTGTAAGGAGTTATTTTCGTTTCGTGATTAGTGAGTTGAAATTTGGCCGGGATCCTGGAATTTTCAGAAAAAATCCAGAGCATGGCATTCTTCAGAAGGAAATGGCATGGACCCCGAATATAAGAATCTCAAGTCTAAAACAATAGGTATCTGAGCAAATATTGTGCTTCCTTTCACAATTACTTTTGATTAGCCAAGCTAATGATTCTAGTTGTTTAAAATTGTCGTTAATTAAGAAAACTGATACCTTTCCCTATTATTTCAGGATCCCAGATCTGGGCTTAATATACAGTGCACCTGCACTCTCTTAACAGGGACGTCCCGTCGGAGTGGTTGTCACGTCATAATATTATAAAATACATTCAGCTGTATTGAACTACAGCCTACGAGTAAGTCATTATTTCAACAGCTGTGCTATTTACTTCTCATATTGGATTAGCCTACATTTATTTTGGTGTGGGTAATACAAAGTGACAAAAAACAGGCGATTTTTAAATATATTGATATAATATATAGTGTAATTAGTCAACACAATGCACTACAGACCGGAAATTGGCGAGTTTAAACCTCGATGTGGTCAGGAATTTTAAACTGGCCTAAACCTCCTGGTGGCACCATGACCCTTGGGTCTACTCAGCCTCTAACGAAAATGTTTGCCGGACTGTGATCTGAAGGTAAAGGCAGCCGTCACAACTCGGTACATTATCTAGAAAAGGTGGGAATCTTAACTTCTTTCTACTCGACGGGTTCCTGAGGTCTGTTGTGGGATCACTTTACCTTTACTTTTACTGATATCTCAGAAAGCGTTCGATATTGTAGTTCAAGTTCAGTACTTACAGGCATGGTATAAAATGTTCAAGATTTGAAAGTCACATTTCTAATGTTAGAGCAGTGATGTTTCACGATAGAAAATATATGTAGTAACATTACTTTAAATTAAAAAAACATATAACAGAAAATAATATTATGACCACATCATACTGTGCAAACGGTAATATAGAGTTTATCTGGAGTTTTGGCACAGATGATTGAAGCATAACAAATTGTACATTATAAAATAATTATATATGCAGTGAGAAACAGAAATGTGCACATGTTGCCACTTTATGATTCTGCATTAATAAAAGTGTCTCTATAATAGAAAATATATTAATACTACAAAATAAATAATTTCTTAATAATGGTAAGTTGAATTCTGTAACAACTTGTAACAGTCCAATAACCTTCATATTTATAAATAATTGTTGAATTGGTGATGAATTGTCTAAACTGGGAGTTGTTAATAATGTCCAATCTATAATTTAAATTAATTTTCGATATTGCGTGACCACTGTAAAGTTTCAATGACACTCTTGCCCTTTTTCTGATTAGTGGAATAGCGATATCGACTGGCATTAATTGAAAGTTGTACGTAGCCTAAAATACACTGAATAAGCACATACATACAAATTCAGAAATTAAAAACAAACCATGAGTTTTTTTTGGCCTAAAATATATTTTACAAATTAAAAAGACTTATTATGTTTAGTTGCTACTTGCAGATAAATTTAATGCTATGGGGAATGAAAGACGTGCATGGAAGGTTATTATAGGAAAACCAGAGGGAAAACGCCCAGTTGGTAGACCAAGAATGAGGTGGGAGAATAACATTAACTATGATTTGAGGGAAGTAGATTATACAGGGGATTATTGGAAAACATTGGCTCAGGATTGGGATGTATGGAGAGCTTATGTCCGCGCGGCCATGAACCTACGGGTTCGATAGTGCCCGTGAGTTAGTTAGTTAGTCCATGAAGAAAATAATTAGTTTTTTTTTTCTTTTCGTACCTTGGTTTAACCTCTTATTTTATAGGTATTTTTACATGCCCACGCCAACCGGCCTTATAGAGACATGAATCAGGAGTGAATTTTAAACTCTTGATTACATACAGTCCCGCGCCGTAGCCGAGCGGTTAAGGTAGGAAGCCTTGGAGCAGAGCTACGGGACTTGCGCTGGTTCGAGTCTCCATGGGGGAATAAATTTTCTCATGGTATTTCGGCCAGTATGGGACCGGTGCCCACCCAGCATCGTGAGGCAATTGGGTAGCTACAATAAGTAGCGGCTCCAGGTTGAGGAACCAGCTATAACGGCTGGGGGACTCGACATGCTAACCACATGTCACCCCTACACTGGCTGTTAATCATCTACCTCTGTGATTGACACATGTGGATGTGAAGGGCCAGCAGCCGGCTGGTAAAAGGGCGACCGCTGGAAAGTGGAAAGACCCTCAATCGGATCGGTTTATAGGAACATCAACAACTGGTCGACATCGAATTGACAGAAGACAATCTGCGCAAGGTGCCTTACATATTATACATCTAATGACTTTATTATAGTTATATCTAAGTACTTCTGTTATCTTCTTTTTTTATCTGTGATCTCCCAGATCTCATAAATAGCCCGTATTGTCGGATTTCTTATTATGAGGCTACCGTAAGGACAGAGTGTACCTTACATGAATATTGATCGCGCTCAATTGCTAATTCCGTGAGGCAATAACGAGTTAAATCAGAAACATTGACGAAGATACATTTCAGAAAAGTCACATAATGTGGTGTGACGAGTACAATAATTGTCTCTGATTTCGTTATTATAGTACGGTACTATATTAAATGGAACTCAATCACCAAATGTTAGGTTTAAAAACTGTCGGCGCATTTAAATATACATGCTCTCATTTTCAAGACTTAGTGATAATAAAATAAAAACCTACTTACTCCATTACATATAGATAAAAGCGAATGTGTATATATTTGTGATTTATAGATTTATAAACCGCTCAATCGATCTTCATGAAAATTTGTACTTACAGATTTTCAGGTTTGGCGAGAACCTGTGGTTCGCGAATCCCCAGGGGGTCGCCAAATATTTCAAGGGGTTCGCCAGAACTTTTCCGTAATGACGGGTTTCGAGGTTAGGTCTATTATTGTTTTCTTCAATTCTGCAGCATTCTAATAATAATAATAATAATAATAATAATAATAATAATAATAATAATAATAATAATAATAATAATAATAATAATAATAATGATAATAATAGTAATGTTTATTATTATTATTGTAAAATTAAATTAACTCTATAAAGCACCATGTTGCATACATGTAACATCGGGAATTTATCACATTATTTCCATAATAAATTAATATTTACCGCGAATTCCTTATTTATAATAGAATTGTATTTGATTTCGCTACAACTAGACCTATACGTTGTGTAACTAGAGTAACTTTAGGTTTTAACCGTTAAGGGTTAAGTTAATTTAAGATTATTAAACGTTTTGCTTGGAATTAAATTTTATGTATGTCTACTGCATGTAAAAAGTCAGTTATTCATTCAACTCAGATCGTTGTGCAAGGGGTTCGCGAGTCGAAAAAGGTTGGGAACCACTGCTCTAAAAGTGTAAGATGTAGGAGTTCACCTGAAACGAAAATTTAAAAATCTCTGTAGCGATCACAATTTTCGATGTTTCACAACGTTACTCAGTACATCTTATTAAAATAAACCAAAGTTGATATTACCGGTATCTAAAAGTGAGCGAAATCTGACCAATAGAAGTGGAAATTTACCTGAAATCCCAACTTAAAAATTGATTTTAGCAACCGCCATGTTTGATTCGTGCAATGTAAACCAGACAATTTAATTAACCTTAATTTTTCTTTTTACTTGTTCGACTGAAAATAAAAACATATTTAATTTATTTAGTCATAGCAGCGCACGCCGCGCCGGTTGTTAGTTGGTAGCTACCATAGAGAAACTTCGAATAGAGGGAAAACTGAGTACAGTGACATCTAAAAAAATTCGGTCGTTTACGATGAACTACAATGAGCAAGCTACAATGGTAGCGCTGTTTGGTAGTAACAGAATATGTAACTAAATAAAACAAATGCAAGACACACGGCGTCGTGCACAGCGTGTTCACTCGGGATTATGGGAAATTAGCCATTTTGTAAATTTAAATGTTTAGCTGCTATTCTTTCGTTCTATGTAGACGGTACTGTAAAAATTATATATTATCGAAAGTTAAAATCATTACTTAGATTTTATTTTACTCTAATTTGTAAGTAAATTCAAGCTTGTTTACGTTTTTAATGTGAATCTATTTTGAAAGATAAACCTACTAGAAGTGATAAATTCTAAGATTTGTTAGGTTAGGAAGAGTGATGTTAGTGTACAGCCATTTCTAATAAACATTTTAAAAATATGACTTTATAATGGACTTCAGATGTACGACATGGCTAAGGTTCTTTAATAAATATTGTATAAAATATGTATGTGAGAATAAGGGGGTAGGTCAATTGTGCATATTTATTAAAAGAGCTCATAATGCACGTTTTTAAATTTTAATAAACGAAAACAAATTAACATGTTTTATTTATTTCCATTCTTCCCTTCTGTTAAAATTAAAGAAAATCTTTAGGTCTGAGAGGCTGGGTATAAATAATTCCACAATTTAAGATTGATTAATACGTTATTTATTCCTATGAAAGTTCAATTTCATGATTATTCACCAGATGGCGTTATATAATTATAATTCATAATTTTACCACCAGGCAGTGCTGAATTTCATATTAGTATCAGAAAAAAATCGAAAAAAAATTAGGTGTCGTTAGTTGTTCTACACTAGCGCCGCTTATGGCATGTACGCGAAACTTGTCCACTTTCTTCTCTGGTACTCTGTGGGTAGCTACTACTATACTTCATTCGGCCTTAGTTTAAGTTGTAATGTAAACAGAAGCACGTGACTATGTGTGATTTCATTGGTCACATGAACCTAATGACATCGTTGTCCAGCGGCGTAGATGAAAACATAGTTCCCTGATAAATCTGCATTTTATATAATATAACTACTATGTATGAACAAAATTATCGCAAAAATAATAATAAAGTAATAAAACACAAAAAACATATGAAGAAATTACAATGGTGAACAGTAAGTATAAATTTAAATATAACACCATTTCGCGCAGACGAAGAGGGATATTCAGTTTTTCCAACATGGCCGCTCGTGTTAAATACGTTAAACATCAGAGAGGGAAACCCTTGAAAAGTGTTGATAATAATTTCTAAAATACGTGTAGATGCATGCGACATTGATAAATTATAGTTTTTGCCAAAACTTTAGAACCTCATTTCCAGGAAATACCTTTGACTCACTCCTTCTCTTTTCCACTCATAAATTCCTGTAAACAAAAGGCAACCCTTCTTATTCTACTTTTAAATACGTGTGAAGAAAAACAATCGTCCTGCAACAAGATACTGAAATGCTTACAGCAAAAGGTTTGAAAGCATCGCTAATAGCCGACTTGAGGTAGTGGTGTGAGGCGAGGTTCGTAAGTTTTGGTGAAAAGTGTAATGCCACCTGAATTTGACAGCAAGTCAGATGGCGCGTAAAACAGTACCATCGCTCCACCATCGCGGAAGGATACCTTTTTATGACTTTGTTTACAGTACGTACAACAAAAACTAAAGCCGAAAGCAGTATAGTATATTAACGAAATCAGAGTCATAATCTCCACCAAGAATATCCTGTATGTAGACATGGAGTACATTGTGTATGGATGCAGATGGAAGACATTTTCAACATTTACTCTAAGAAATCTTCCAAAGGTACTCTGTAAACTATTGTAAATGTTTATCATCTCTGTTTTATAAGTTTTTCATAGGGATTGTCACCGCTTTTCCACCCTAGTCCTCGCTTATTTCTATTCAATACATATTCCAAATTTTGTCTCTGTTTCTTTCCCACTCAACATATTTCCCTTACACGTAGATCTTGGTCTACCTCTCTTTGTTCTGCCAGGGTGTTACCAATTGAATATTTTCTTCGGTCATCTATCATATCTCACGTTAATGATCTTCCTTCAATTCGTTCGATGATTGTTTCCTCTGCATCCATTCTACTTCTTATTTCCTGCCATTAAATTTTGTTCATTTTCGATAATCCCAAACTCCTTCTTAAATATAAGCAATTAAATCACCGGTCAATTATTTCAAATATATCAATTAACTGTATCTGTTGTAAACCAATGCATGAAAAACGAATGGTTATTAGGTTTGGTCTTTTTTGTTATGAAATAAAAATATGTATCTTGTATTTTTTTTAGTTCGTACTTTTAGAAGTTTAAATTTATTTTATTTGTGGCCTATATGTTTTTTTAGAGAAGATTGATCCCCACGTTGTTCTTTATTTTGGGATGGGGATATCAACCTGAGCTGTTATAAGCAGGTATTTATTTATTGTTTTACATATCATTATTATTTGCCGAATTGATCATTCGGACCAGATGCTCACTACTCTACTTAATAAAAAAATAAATAAATAAATTGCAAAAATATATCATTTTTATACAATGCATGCACCTTAAATCAATCTCAAAAGAGACTTAACAATACAAAAATTTATATCAAAAATGTCCAACGCTGTGGTCTCGATGTAGCGTGCTGCCTTGTTACGCAGCGGGCCCGGGTACGATCCCCGGTCGGGGCAGTTTCTTTCTTCTTCTTCTTCTTCTTCTTCTTCTTCTTCCTCTACGCATTAAAGCTGGCAGCTTGTTTCGTGTTCATTCACTACAGGTTCGGGATATGGTGACGTCCTTCCATCGTAGTTGTGGTCGTCCTAAAGGCCTTTTCTGCTGAGGTGTCCAGTCACGTACTTTCTTCACTAATCTACTGTTCTCCATGCAGTTTTTCTGGGTGGGGTTTTTACCGGGGTTTTTCCTCACCTGTAAGACAAATGCCAGGAAAACTTTTTAAGGCCCAAACGGTCCCCGAAATCATATGGACATCATCATCATCCTTATCATTATCATCATCATCATCCTCCACCGGTGTGGAAAGCAACGGGAAGCTACTACACCTACAATTCCCTAGTAAAGCTGCAAGCATAGCATGAAAATGCTATGATTGCAATGAAGGACATGCCTTCGGGCAGAATTACTATGGATGGATGGATATCAAAAATTTAAAATGGCAATTAGAAAATCTGTATTTCATTATTGCATCGCGCCGTAGCAGAGTGGTTAAGGCAAGAAGCCTTGGCGCAGAGCTACGGGACTTATGCTGATTCGAGTCCCAATGGGGGAAGAAATGTTCTCATGAAATTTGGGCCAGTATGGGACCGGTGCCCACCCAGCATCGTGGGGAATACAATAAGTAGATGCTCCAGGTTAAGAAGCTATAAGGGCTGAGAGTCCCGATATGATGACCATATGTCACTCCAACAGTGGCTGGATGATCGTCTACCTCTATAATTAACACATGTGGATATGATTACGGTATGATTATTATTTTTTTTAACTGACCCAAACCCTCTGGCGGCACTATGGCCCTGGGGTCGACTCAGCCTCTAACGGAAATGAGTACCGGACGCTTGTTCTGGGGTTAAAGGCGGCCGTCATGCAGGGCTGACAACCCGGCTGACATAAAGGGCCGATTGTCTAGAAAAAGTGGGAGCCTTAACCTCCTACTACCCCAAGGGCCTCCGGGCCTGTTGTGGGATCATTTTACTTTATTATTCTGTCATAAAAACAAATGGTGGGTTCGACTTTCATTAACACATTCGCCTCAGGTTTAAATGCTCAATGCATTTTCCCAGAAACAGGATTTAAGTTACCGTAAATTATATTGTCTATTTTCAGACATTTAAAACAAACAAAAGATAACGACACTTGAGATCACAATAAGGGTGAAGGTAAAAACACATTCCTTTACTATTCATAAATATTAACAAAACATTAACCTGCCCAAGGGATGTACAAAATATTGCAAAATATATAACAGAAGAATTAGCGAGTGTACCTCGTCTTCTTAGTTGAAGGTCATTTAACTGCCGGCGACTCTATCTCGTCTTTTGAGGCGAATGGGTTAAGACGATTGATTTAATTATATTTCTTTTCATATTTAAAGTAGCCTTTAACATCTGAGTCATATGTATGTATGTATGTATGTATGTATGTATATATATATATATATATATATATATATCGTCCATTTATTTTATTTATTTACATTTAATTATATGGTTCAATTCCCGAACGGCGAGTGTTTTTTTGAGGGAGTTTTCTCACCTGTAAGACAAATGTCAGGAAACTGAGCTGGAGGCCTTCCACGCCCTTGTGTGCTCAAAAAAAAAAAGTATGTAGGCCCTATGTAATCCATAGTTAAAATCCCTCTCCCTACAGATCGTCTCACTGTAAGGCCTGTGCCACGTAAAAGTGCCTATAAGGCGAGAGGTTAGACTGCGTTACTGGAATTGAATATTTCATTATATGAATGTGATGAATTGGGTCCCGATAATGATATTCCTACTCAGCATTTGCCTTGACGATTAAGGAAAGCCGAAAAAAAACTCAGTTTGGTCGACACCGGGATATAAAACCGGGACCTCCCGAATATGAGACTTAAACGCTACTGCTTGTCTCAACTCGCTTGGTATTATCGATTCCGTCATTTCATAAATAATTGAAATCATACTAAAAATATAAAGATTAATTAACGATCAATTTTTAGCGTTATACATTAAAAATTATAATTTAATCAAAAGGATGTAATTGAAGCCTTATATTGCTAAAGAAAATAATTTTATTCGTTATTGGACTAATTACGGTTAGAGTTTTGTTTAGCTTTTAATCATCCATGGAGAAAAGCAAAGAGAGGATTAAAACTAACTCAAATCCTAAAAAAATTTAGACTTCTATCAAATTGCATAAAAAATTTAAACCTTAAATTGCTAAAGAAAATAATTTTATTTAATATTGACCTAATTAAGCTTAGAGTTTTGTTTAGCTTTTAATCATCCATGGAGAATAACAACGGGAGGATTAAAACTAACTCAAACCCTAAAAAATTGAGGGTTTGAGACTTCAATCAAATTACATAAAATAGCTACTTTATTATTAGGTAACAATAGGTCCTACCTTACAGTTCTACCTTCAGTTAAGAACGCATTTGTTTCAATTAATAACATTGTTAGAGAAAACGAGGAAAACACAATTACGTACTATTGATTAAAAAACACGAAAGAATTCATAACTTTTCTGAAAAATCAAAATTACAAACAGAATTCAAAATAAATCACTTAAAGGCATTCTCAGAAAATTAAAGTTTTATTCAAACTTTATATAATTACTAGAAGTCCCGGCCACGCGTTGCTGTGGTTAAGGTATACGTTAAACATTTAAATGAAGTTGCTGTCTTTCAGCCAGATTACTTAAAACTAATACACACGAAATAATAATATTGAAAATAAAATAAACACTGAACACACTTAAATTATGAAATAATCAATATTTGTAATTCAATTGAAATTCGCGGTTGCAACAAAAAGCACAGCCATCTGGATCTCTCTTTGTTAAATAATAAACCAATTACCTTACATCGCCATCTGTTAGAATCGTATGGAACTCACAGCTAATTACACCGCCATCTTTTAGAATCGTATGGAACTCACAGATAATTATAACTTTTTGTTAAATAATAAACAAATAATTTGCAATAAAAAATAATGCGACTATAAATTTAGTTATAAACTACCCTAAGTCTCAAGTTGGATCAAACTGCACACAGTGTGCAACATTTTATTAAAATCGGTTCAGTAGTTTAGGATTCCATCGCGGACAAACAACGTGACACGAAATTTTTATAGGCTATATTAAGATATCTTGGTGATTCTTTTTCTCTAAAAATATTTTGGAAGAGAAGGACTCAATGGCCCTAACTCGACCAGCTTAACTAAAGCTTCATTATTATTATTATTATTATTATTATTATTATTATTATTATTATTATTATTATTATTATTATTATTATTATTATTATTATTATTTATTTATTTATTTATTTATTTATTTATTATTTCAGGGTTGTTTCTCTTATTTACACAAGTATCCTCAACCAAAATATACAATTTTTTTTTCTTCCACGCTTCCCGGTCTTGCATATCTGCTTCTGTCATATTTCTCTTCTTTACATTGTTTGAATTCCCTTTATCCACGTTGACTTTGGTCTACCACGTTTCCCTTTTCCAGGATTGTTATTATTAGTATTATAGTAAAGTAAAGCAATCCCACTACAGGCCTCAGGAGTCCCTTGGGGTAGTAGGAGGTTAGGGCTCCCACTTTTTCTAGACAATCGGCACTTGATGTCAGCCGGATTGTCAGTCCTGCGTGACGGCCGCCTTTACCCCCAGAACAAGCGCCTGGTACTCATTTCCGTTAGAGGTTGAGTTGACCCCAGGGCCATGGTGCCACCAGAAGGTTTGGGTCAGTTTAAAAATCCTGACCCCACCGGGACTCGAACCCTCGACCTTCCGGCTTGTAGCGCAGTGCCTTAACCACTACGCTACATTATCTTTACTATTATTCCCGAGTGGCATGTGGCACGTAAAAGTACTTATAAAGCGAGAGGTTAAATTGTGTTAGTGGAATGGATTAATTATTACTGATAAGGATTGTATAGATTAAACAAATTATAATCCTATTATAATAATAGAATAAATGCGCACAAGTTGTGCAGAAAATATATGTTACATAAGTTTTGTCATTCATTTGATTCACATAGTTTCTTATTTGCAGAATTCTACCAGGGATATCCCTGGTTTTTTGCAGGTGGTTACATGGTAACGGTCGCATGGTTTCTCGCACAGTTCACACACACAGTTGTTCCCGGGATCATGGAAACACTTGGTCTTACATATATTGTGGTGGTATCCATGCACTGCTATTGAGTTCACCAGGTGTCGGAGTTCTTGATTGGTGTTGGTCCAGGATCTGTTTGTCATGGCTTCTGTTGTATAAAAGTCCAGCCATATCTCTTGTATCTTCTTCTCCCTTTCCTGGAGTAGTTTATTTGAGCTGTCTGTGGATGGTAGCCTCATACGCAGTTCTTCTGTGAAGAAGGGTTCCTTGGCGAGTTCATATGCTAGCCTCGACTTTGTGTGTTTTGAGACACCTAGGGCGGCTTTCAAGAATCATGATTTGACTGCTTCCAAAGTTATTAGATCTCTTAGACTCAACTTCTCCCAAATGAGGTCTATTCCATAGGTTGCAATGGGAACTATTTTTGCGTTGAACAAGGCCATGGCCGTTTTTAGTGATAATCTGGATATTGCTTTGATGTCAAACATGGCTTTTGTTGCAGCTGCTGCACGGGATTTTATGTGTATTATAAATTACCTGGCAGTGGTTTGCAACGTCAGTCCCAGATATTTGAAGCTGTTAGCTGTCACGAGAGATCCTGTTCCTAGGTAGATTCTATCCTCCACAGCTTCTAGACCTCCGTTGCGGATTGCGGAATGTCATCTGTACCGTTTTCCCCGAGTTTATTTCCATTTTGTTTTCCTGTGCCCATTTCTCAAGTTGTTTGGTTGCTCTTTGCAGGTCTTGTATGGAGTTCGATCCTATGACCATGTCGTCTGCATATATGTAGATTTTCACTTCCTCCGTCTCCTGTCTAATCATTTGTACGACATCGTGTGTGGCGATATTGAAGATTAGGGGACTCAGTGGGTTTCCCTGTAGTACCCCGTTGGTTTGTGTTATTGTTTTCCATGTGGTTACGTCGTCTGTGATCTGAATGAAGTTGGCCGTCAGCATGTTGTGTATCAACGCTGTGAGCTTATCTTTTCTTTTCATTGTTTCCAGCTTCGAGATTAGTATGCGTCTGTTTAATTTATCGAAAGCCTTCGTGTAGTCTACGAAGACTAAGTGGAATTTCCCACGGGGATGCCTTAGTGCGCCCTCTATATCACTGAGAAGGTTGTTGATGGCATGCAGTGTACTCCTGCCTTTTCGGAAACCGAATCGTTCTTCCCGGATCTTGTGTCCTACTTCACTTGAGATCCTCTTTGTAATAAGGCTTGTGAGTATTTTCAAACTGCATTTTTCCAGGGCAATTCCTCTGTAGGAATTCGGATCCAACTGGTCGCCTTTCCCCTTAAATAGCATTTTGTCGTCGAGAGCCTTCATATTTCTGGTATGTTGTCCTTTTGTAGGCATAGACTTAACATATCTGTTATTGTTTGGAGCAGTAGGTTTGAGTCTTTGACATGTTCATTACATATTCCGTCTGGACCTGGTGCCTTTTTGTTTTTCAAGACATTATTGTCTTCCGTCGTGAAGGGGTTCGCTTCTGCTAGGCATGTCTCCACTGTGATCGGTTCATATGCGGTGGTGGTTTTATCTATATTGAGAATACTGCTGAAATGTTCTTCCCAAACTGCTATGTACATTTTTCCACTTTTCTGAGCTTTCCGTGGCCTCAATGCTATGTATGGATCCTTTCTAGCTTCCTCAACCATCTTGGTTGCTTCTTGTTTCATGTATTCTTTTCGTATGGTTTTCAGGAGGTTTTTGTATTCTTTTCTGATTTGGCTGTATGATCTTATATTCTCTGGGCTTTTTCTGGATTTTGCCGCATGTAGCGCCTGGAGGGTGGTCTTTCTTTTTCCATAACATTCATTGTCGAACCATTTTTGAGCTCTTCTTTTGGGATTGTACACCAGAGTAGACTGAATCGTTTTTTTTTCTAGTATGATGGCAGCCAATTCGACGTTGCTTTCTGTAATGTGGTTCTCGAATTCTGTCCATTCTTCTGCCTTCTGACTTAGTACATGGTTATTTAGCTGTCGCGAGGCTTTGATAGCCGTGACTCTTACTCTGCTTTCCATGTTTGATATGTGAAAATTGGCCACGACTGGGCATTGTTTCTTTAGGGGTGTTTCATCTGCTGAATAACATATTTTATAGTTGTTTAGTGTAATGTTGGGTCCTTTGAAGAATACTAAGTCTATGGCGCTACATCCCAAGTGTGCGAATTATGTTCGTTCGTCTGCTTTGTTGACAAGGGTGAAGCCTTCTTCTATCATCATGT
Source organism: Diploptera punctata (assembly GCA_030220185.1). Taxonomy (NCBI): domain Eukaryota; kingdom Metazoa; phylum Arthropoda; class Insecta; order Blattodea; family Blaberidae; genus Diploptera; species Diploptera punctata. Next base: position 81,369 of record JASPKZ010007913.1, read on the forward strand.
CTAGCAGCTCGTTTGTTCTGTGACTAGCGACATCTAACCTGCAGTTCAGATCTCCGGCTATAATGGTATTTTGTCCTGGCGTCACGTGTCTTAAGGCGGTCATTATGGCTGTTATTATGTCTTCTATTGGCGTTAGTGGCTCTATGTATATGGCTATTACTGAGAGGTTTTTGAAATGTATCACTAATGTGTCTTGATCCTGATGGGTGCTTAGTATTTTCCCATTTTTGGTTTGAAGAAGCAGGAGATTCCTCGTTTTGGCCGTCCTCTCGGTCCTTGTGTTGCTGGTATATGTTGTGAGTAGAATCCGTTCATTTCTAAGGTTTCAGTTGTCAGAGTTTCTACGAGGACTACTATGTAATTTTCGTGTAAAAGATTGCTATTTGATAGTGCTAGGACACTCTTTAGTCCTAGTTCTCATTTTTATTAGCATAATTAATTAGCATTTCCTTCGGAGAGAAATGAATGTCACCATATCTGTTGTTAAGAGGATTGAAAATCAAACGCTTAAATGGTATGGCCATGTACAAAAATGGAAAATGAAAGATGGTCAAAAAATGTATACCAATGGTTACCCCCTGGAAGAAATAAACGTGGCAGACCAAGATGGAAATGGAAAACCTACGTCAGAAGTACAATGGATGATAGGAATTTGGAAGAGGGAGATTGGAATGATAGAGATAAATGGAAACTGAAGACGGCAAACCTATAAGTGGGGGAAGGCCGAAGAAAAAGAAGAAGAAGAAGAATTAATTAGCATAATTCCAAAGAAGATTCTTAATTGGAAAGCTAATAGAAGAAGTGAAAGAGGCAGTCCTAGAGAACGTTTGATAGATGGAGTGAAGAGAAGTATGGAAGCTAGAGATTTGAGGGAAGAAGATGGTTTAGACAGGAACCTCTGGCGACAAATCACTTTTGGTTGAAAGAGAAACACTGTATTGTGGAATATTCCTAAATTAAAAAAAAAGTATTATCGTGCGTAAAATACTCCAAAACAAATATTCAATTACTTTCTCATTAATAATAAAATGTTAGTTATATCTATAGGCCCATAATGAAACTCCAACTTAAACTCCATAGGACCACTTACCTACAAGACTCTTGCCTTTCTAGCCTGCTGCTGGCCTCACAACTATATGGGCCATTTTACAGAGGTGGACGATCACCCAGTCGGTACAGGAGCGACATGTGGTCAGTATGTTGAATTTCCAGACTTTATAGCTGATTTTCTCAACCTGGAGCCGCTCCTTATTTTAGCTATCCAAATTCCTAAGGATTCTAGGTGGATACCGGTTTCATACTGGTTGAAATCCCATGAGAAAATGTCTTCCCCCCATCGGGACTCGACCCAACGCATGTTCCGTAGTTCTGCGCCAAGGGATGATGCCTATTAAAAAAAACAGGTAGCCTAAATACAAAATATCAATACATAATTCCATTCAAAGTTATTTATTGCAAATTGGAAATAAAACTATACCGGTAATATCCGAGCGAGTTGGCTCAGGCGATAGCATTTAATTCTGGTTTCCTGAAGTCCCGGTACTAACTCCGGCGCCGATCAACTTGACTGACAATTTTTTTTTTCTGGTTTTCCTCGGTCAAGACAAATGCTGGGTTGGAATTACATAACATGAGTCTATTTTGTTAACTGATCACCATTTTTTAGAATCATCACAATTAACTCGGCGAATTCTTCAGAAAACTCGCGCCTACATAATAATGACAGTATAAATGCAAAGTATAATGATAATTGAGATGGAAAGAAGCGACAGCATGAAAAGTATATCGACAATTAACTATTTTATAGACCCTTTTATATTTAAGGTGATATCGCGTGTATTTATTTTATAATACTGTAAAATGTGAATATTATGAAATGGTCCTTGGTAATGAAATTCCAACTCAGTATTTGCCTTGATGACTGAAAAGCAGCAGAAAAAAGTCAGTGAAGTTGGTGACTACCGGATTTGAACCCAGAACCTCTCGAACACTATTTTCGAATGTTTTTATCTCTTGCGTTAACTTGCTTGGTACCGGTACAATGATATTCTTGAATTTAGATAGGTCATACAGGAGTCTTTATTTATTTACTTCGTTTCAAACACGTACATTCACGTAATTATCCTCTTATTGATATAATCACACGTGTATTTGCAGTTTAAACAACCGACATGCAACTGCCATCTTTTCGTGATTACTGGAACTGGAATAATCATATCTCAACATCGCCACCAGAGATAACCCACTGCCTGGGGTGATCGTTCTCTATGATCGCCACATTGCATGTCGAATTCATGAATGTAGATTATCGATATAATGCAGGTTTAATTTGTTATCGAAAAAATATCGATTTAGCGTTTTTCATAAACAATCGATTATATTGAAAATAAAGGAACCGTGTTGGATTAGGTTAGCCTGTTTACTTCTTTCAAGTAAAAGAGTGTTGTATTATGTTTTGTGGCATCTACTAAATTTAGTATCTAATTAATTTTAACTTAACGTATCATTTGGAGTGGACATCTGTCCAAATGATCGATTTGTGTAATAATTTTACAATTGTATATAACTTTTGATTTTTTATATTAAAGTAACATGTCACAAGAGTCAAGTTCTGGATCTGGAATTCAAGAAACTCCAAGTCCCAGCTTAATAAATAATCTTCGACAGTTTAGATTTCAGAAGAAACCATCTGTAACAACTAATTCAAATTGTAAAAATGGTATTATTAATAATGATGCCTCTAGTAAGTATAGGCAATAATATTTTGTCCTGCATGACATTTAATTATAAAAATTTAAATCAGACTTGATTGATGGTTAGATAATTGCTGTAACAGAGGTAAAATAGGATATGATTTGTCAGACGGAACTAAATTTGTTGTTTCACATGTCACACCATAGGGAAAATTGGGTAAAAAATACAGATTACCACGACCAATGAATTTTTTCAAGTCATACAGAATCATAGTGTGCATATATGAAGCTAAAAGAAAGTTCCGCTAGATGGCGGACATATGTTTGAAAACGGTATGACCAACCATTACAATAAATTTCAACATGTTTATAAGAAATTGATGTACACCATCTTCTCCCTTCCTAACCTAACAAAATTAATTACATGCATATTATTATTTAATGAGGTGTAGACTAATATACACTAACTTGTCTCATGGGAACCTAACAAAATTAAGTGAGCATTTGGGAATTTATTCCCAAAGTTGGTAATGCCGACTGCAGAGCCATCTATTGGAGGCTACATTAACCATTACTGCAACTCGCGCATGTGCACTGTGATTCTGAGGAACTTAGAAAAATTTGTGTCTGCCAAATAACCGACTTTTTCCTCCATTTCTGTAAGTATATTTTCTAATGTTGGGCATTCTGATTTCACAAATATATCCACCATCTAGTGGAAGTTTTGGAAAAACTGCACTTCAACTTACTTGGTATATTTTCAAAGTCCTATAGAACAACAGTGTGCATGCCCAGAGTTTATAGAGCCAGTGATAACCCACCATCGAACCACATCGATTATCACCCTTGCCACATATAGATTATATCTATATCGTTCATACAGCTTTTGCTAGATAGCAGTACGTTGTTATGAAATTTAAATCACCTATCTTCACAATAAATCCCCAAATCCATGTTAAAGAAATATATTAATAATAGGATAAGGTGTATAAACCGTCGCACATGAATTCTTCTAAGTTCTACAGAATCTCAGTGCGCATGCACGAGTTGCGGCAGTTGCTGTAATGGTTAATGTAGTTTCCGGTAGATGGCTCTGAAGTCGGCGTTACCAACTTTGGGAATAAATTCCCAAATGCCAAAAAATGGACGTAAACTAACTTCCCATTTCCTAACCTAACAAAACAATTTACATGCATATTATTTAACAAACTATAAACTAATTTTACGTACACTAACACTAAATATGGTTTTGAATTATTTTCAAATGTTGGTAACTCCGATTGAGAGTCGCCTAGCGGATGTTACATGAATCATTTCCGCACCTGTAGAACTCGGATGTACAATATTCGCGTAATTTAGAAATATTTAAAAATCATAAGAAATGTTTATAAAATGGTTCCAAAATGTTTAAAATAGTACCAAACGTTATTATAAATGGTTGAAAAGTGTTTAGTGCATCAGTGGCATAAGAATATTAGATGGAAAATTGTGTGCAACGGTTTGTACACCTCAGCCTAATAATATTCCAATTACCAAAAGTTTATTAAAAATGGGTGTACACTTACTTATCACTTTCTAATGCCGTTCTAACCAGTGATAACCCAAACCAGCGATATAAAAATCATAGAATAAGTAATATACACTGTGGAGAAAATAGCAGTTAGCATCACAATATTTTCTAACAGTATCATAATATTGTGATCTGCGTATTTAAATAAATACTTGAAAATTGTCTAATAATGTTATAAAAATTGTTTGAAAAAGTTTAAAATATTAAAAAATATTAGTAAATATAGAAGAAGAGCTATAGTTTACAACAATAAACAGAAAAAGCAAGAGTACGTAGAAGTGCAGTTGAGCTGAAGATTCTTTAAGCATTCACGCATGGATACAACAATTCTTAGAATTTTTAAAAAATTCCTCTTTCTGCAACCCATGCATAGATGACTATGTTGCCTCATGGCTAAAGGCCGAAGTTAATTTATTATGCAAATAAAGTTAGGTTTTTTAATTACTTTTTACTTTAGCCTTTGGAATTTCAATTATTGGTAGAAAGTTTGAATGTTGTTATATTAGTAATGTATTATAATACACAATGAATTTGGTAATTGTTGTGAGTTCTCATGTTATGTTTCAGTTGAATCATGTAGCCCAGAAGTTAATGACAATAAACGTAAGAAAAATATGCGTCGCATCATTTATAGTGATGATTCTGAAGAGGAAGAAGGAATGAATATTCACTTTAAGGAGAATAATTTGAAGTTCATGCAAGATGCTTTTCCATCTGTTGATAGAGAAGTAAATATATCCATTTTTAAGTAGGTTTCTTATCTTGAGCAGTTATGATATTTACTAATGTGAGATAGTGTTTTTCTTATTAGAATATATCAGGTATGTACAGGGAAGCCAGAATAAAAATGTGATAACCAAATTCTTGGTAATTGAAAACAAACTTTGGAAAAACTGCACTTAAACTAGCGTGAAATATTTTCAAGTCTTATAGAACAACAGTGCATGCGCCAGAGTTTATAGAATCAGAGATAACCCACAATCTAACCACATATCGATTATCATCCTCGATTACTATCCGTCGCTATGAAATTTAAATGACCAATATTTGCAATAAATCCCCAAATCTAAAAATATGTTAATAATTTTAAAATTACCAAACGTTTATTAAAAATGGGTATACACTTACTTATCACTCCCTAAATCATATACTAAGTAATATACTCTGTGGAGAAAATAGCAGTTACCAACACAATATTGTCTAATAGTGTCATAATATTGTGATTTGCATATTTAAAAAATACTTCAAAATTGTCTAATAATTATATTTAAATTGTTTGAAAAAGTTTAAATATTAAATAATGTTAGTAAATACAGTTAAGAAGAGCTATAGTTTACAACAATATAACTGAAAAATCAAGCGCTAGTAAAAGTGCAGTTGAGCCCAAACTTTTTTTTTATTATGTAACGTATGCCATATCATAACAGTAAAAAAAAGGCTTAATGGGGTTGTGGATGCAAGAATCTTGATTGCCAATGGTATGAAGAGATAGGATGACTATCCCCGCTTCCATAATGATCATGTTATATTTTAAATTAACACTATCCAGAATTGGATATAGTGTTATTTAAAAAAAAATTACGTTGAATAGGGAGTTGGAAAAAAAATGTAGCTCACAGTTCATTTAGAAAGCTGAATGAATGGCCCCCAGGACCAAAACCTGGACATTCAGTTCACTGCACAGTATCAACCCTGAACTGTGCAACCTGTAGTCAGGTGTATTGACTTAGGCTTTCACAGCCGGAGTTGCTATAATGATCTTGAAGAAGATTTCCAGGCTGTAGGCCATGGTCTCAAGGCTTGAAGTTCCCCGACATTTCGCCAGAGACTGAGGATGCCAGACGCAGTCTCTGGCGAAACGTCGGGGAACTTCAAGCCTTGAAACCACGGCCTACAGCCTGGAAATCTTCTTCAAGATCATCATTCCAGTCAGATGCCTTGCGTTTGAGCTACTTTTCCTTCCCAATCAATGATAGTGTGTAGGAAACACCAAATCTTCTTTTGTTCCAATTCCTTTATAATTGAGAGCCTAGTAAAAGTTTATTTACATGAAGATAAAATGTATGAAGATATAATTATCATTATATCACTTATTAACTTAATAATATGAAATGATATTTGCTTTATAATACAGTAAGAACCAATACACTTAGATTAAAGTGAGTGAAATATTTAATGACAGATAAGGCAGAACTATTGAAGAAACATTTACATGGTATTACCAAATTGAGATCCAGCAACACATCAGTGTACAATTCTTTCCATGCACCCAAAAAGTCTTATAATGTTGATTATCGGAGATATGTTCTAGAGAAGAAACTCTCTTTTCTTTCTTTTTTTGTATACCTTCATAGTGCTGAAACTCCCATATTTTTAAATGTTACAGTTCTCGAGATATAACTTTATTTTCTAATTAAAAACAGGCTATTGCATTAGATGCATTGTATGTTATATGTAAGAGTACTTACATGAAAGAAGTATCATATGAATTTGCTATAAAATTAAAATAGATAAGAGTTTGGTTAAATTTAATTGTTTAATATATAAATAGGGTCCACCGCTGTGGTCTCGAGGTAGCGTGCTGCCTTGTCACGCAGCGGGCCCGGGTTTCAAATCCCGATCAGGGCAGGCTCCTGGGTGAGGTTTTTTCGGGGTATTTCCTCACCTATAAAACAAATGTCAGGAATCTTAGGGCCCAACGATCGCCGAAAATCATCTGGCCATCATCATTATCATCATCATCTGGTGTGGAAAGCAACGGGAAGCTACCCATCTATAATTCCCTAGTAAAGCTGCAAAGCATAGCATGAAAATGCTATGATTGCAGTGACTGACCTGCCCTCGGGCAGAATAACTATGGATGGATATAAATAGGGAGCAGAAAAAATCTGGTGAATGGGAGACTTTATGATTGTCATTAATGCATCTGCCATTAAATAATCCATTTACTCTAAGTGATAAATTTCAGTCAATTGTTTTATTTCCATAGGAATATGCACAGGTATAGATATGAAGAATTAGCAATGAAATACATATAAAATTTAATCAACCAAAATGTCTTCATTTACTTAATAAATCCATTATTATATCTAAGGCAGGCATTATTTCTTATTGATATTGCAGACTTTAGAAGCAGCACTTGTGGGAACTGATTGGAATGTAGAATCTGCAATGCAGTCATTATGTCAAAGTAATTCTAATGGTGACAGGAAGAGAAGTAAACCATCAGAATCTGATTCTCGTAAAAAAGGTAACATGGTGTTCATTTTACATACCAGTGTTTATAGAATATCCTTTGGCATACATTTTTTGCAATGTATTAGTGAATATATCTGGACATTAGAAAAAATTACATTGTTACAAATGTATGTCGGCATAGTGCATAAATTCTGCTCATAATGAACTTTTACCGATAGATAAAGGATATCTATCGAAATCTTGAAAAAAAGTGTCAACATCTGATTATGTAGGCCCATATATAACTTTTTTGTCATGAATAAATAAGAAATTGAGGAAGATCTTAATTATTGGTACCATCTGATTTTGTATTCAGTCTTATTTCCTGTAAGATATGATGTTACCGAAGAACAATGTTTCTATCATTGACAGTTCCATACACAATTCAGTCATATGGTGGTTAAAAGTACCACAGTTTCCCCAATTACAGAATTGGTGGAATAATACTTAAGCAAGTTTGTTTACAGTATAACTAGAATTTAGCTTGGAATTAGTAGAGTAAGGTCAGAATTTTTATGTGCTAAAAGTTAAGATGTCAAACGTAGTATAATGAGAAGTAAGACTTCTGTCTTTCGTTTTGGTTCTACATACAAATAGTTGAATAGTACATACTATCCGTGTTACAATCTTAATATTTACTATTTAAAAATCCTATTTCTAGTACTAGTGGTCGCCCAGTGGTCGAAATTCGACCACAATTCATTAAATTTTTAAGTTTGTCACAAATACTTAATTATGCGTTAATTTTCGATTTATTTTAAAAATATGAATGATAGGAAATATGTGGTATAGCTTGGCTAAGCCATATTTAAAAAACAATAACATGTCATTTGACATTTATATACTATTTATACTATTTAAATTTGCATGTAGCCTATTATTATATGTACAGGAATATATACCCCTTCTTTGTCTCTCACTCCAACCCGTCGAGGCATAATGGAAGTAGGTGCGAGTATCTAAATATAAAAAAAAAATGTAATAAAATTACTGAAACCATGATTAGGCAGGGTTTAATTGAAATTTAAATAATAAAATGCACTCACTTTATTTAAACCACTAATAATAAATACACGAGAGTAAGTCAATTCACATTATATTATTTTTAGTCTGATCATCTTACCTCAATATTAATGTTGATTTGTTCTTGGACATGTTTCAAAACAATTCTGTTTTATCGTCAGCTTGTCCAGACTGGTTTGATTTATGTTGCATTATGTTGCACACCCTGGATGTCGATGTCAGCTCCATCCTGTGGTTGGCCAAAGAACCTCCAAACAAGGCCACGCTCCATCGGTATTTCAAAATTCATAACTCTGTTTCTGTTCTTCTGAAAATAGATTTTTTCCCAAATAGTCACCTCTTTAATAATTTAGTGTCTGAATTTATATTATGTTTTTCAGGCCAAGCATGAGCAGCTACTGCAGATTTTTTCTTTTCCCTCCCTTCCTTCTTCCCCCCATTTTAATATTTTTATGTGTTTCTTTTGGTTCTAATTTTTAGGTTTCTTGTTTGTTTTTCCGATATATATCTTTTCCCAACCCCATGCATTCAATTTGATATATTCCTTACTTTTTTATTTTTATCCAGTTTTTTTTTTTCATTTTTTGTTGGTTTTTTATTAGTAGGTTTATTAACTGTAGTTATTTTTCGGTGCTAATTTAATATTAAACTTCTCAAATATCTTTTGGAAAATTTATTGTGTACCCAAGGGGTGATATGTGAATTTCCTATATTTTTTCATAGGTTGTTCTTCTTTTTCAAGAGTACTTCTGTTTATCATTTTTTGTTTTTTATACTTTTCTATCCTTTTATGTACCATTTTTTCATCAAACCCGTTTTCTCTTGCTACTTTGATTATGTGTTTTTTCTCCTTGTGCTGGCAAGAAACCAGCGCTCTGTTACCATTTGTGGGGGTTACGAAACCACGCCTCTACTATTACCACTTGTGCCTGCTTTTTTTTTTTTTTTAAGAAAACGAAACCACGTTCTTGCCTATCATCTTTTGCGTAAGTTAACCACAACACGCTACTGCTACCATTTGTGGGTTTAGAAAGCAAACCACGCTCAGCGTAACACTTGTCCGGGATCGGGCTTTGTAATTTGCTGCATTTATTAACGTGGTCCTGATATTCGAAGAAGTTATCAGTAAGAAAGCAGCTCGCCTCGGGCCCATGAAAGGCAGCTATTAATTCATCTTTCTTTTCCTGATGAACATATATACATGTATAGATACAGATTATTAAAAGCATACAGTGAGTGATTTTTGTATAGGAGAGTGAACAACTACTTATACTAGAATAATAACTGAGGGGCGTTTGTTTAAAAAGATAACCTTTTAATATAAACAAGTTGGTTTTTAAATAAAACAATAAATTAATAACAAAAGAGAATTCTTGATCAAACGACCAAGCGTAGCTGTAAAAATAACTGAAGAAATAACATACCATACATAATACCACACTCACACACGTGTCCAAGCTTTAGGAGTCACTTCTTCCGTACATAGCTGGACTAACTCAAAACAGACCTCTTCTCGGCCTTCATCAACTTGTCTATATAGACCACCATATTAACCTTCCAGTCGCATGGTGAGCTGGAACTGGATTCCACCTTTGAATCCGTCTTCAAATAACCAAACGCCGGTTGCTAGGCTGATCGAACGATAATGTTCGGTAAGAGTACGATGTATATAAAGGTTCGCAAGTAGAGGGGATATGCGCCGTAGAGATGCGCGGCGTAAAGGATGAAAGGGGGGGGTAGGCACAAGGAACACAGGACATTGGCATATTTCATAAATGTTCTGTAGTAGGGAGGAGAACAAAGATACCATACTGAACCGCAGAAAGGCACTTTCAGTTCATCCTGTTTGAAATCTTCTTCGTTTAAGGGTAAGTTTACCAATCTATTAGTTAAACTATTAAATGCTGCTAATGTATGTCCAATTGGATTTAACCCTGTTGATTTAATAAAATTTTCTGTATGAGTCTATTTCCTATGAATCCCAAATTCAATTTTTTTTTTCTTCGTTTCTGACCAATTTAAGATCCAAAAAAGGTATTTGTTTATTTTCTTCTATTTCTTTGGTAAATTTGATGTTTGTACTCTGTAAATTTAACAGTTTTAGGGAATCGTCTACATATTTAATTTTAGGAAGTGATATTTTGAGGTTATTGTAATTATATTATTTTTAGTCTGATCATCTTACCTCAATATTAATAACATGTTTCAAAACAATTCTGTTTTATTATCAGCTAGTCCAGAATGGTTTGATTTATGTTGCATTATGTTGCACAACCTGGATGTTGATGTCAGCTCCATCCTGTGGCTGGCCAAAGAACCTCCAAACAAGGTCATGCTCCATCGGTATTTCAAAATGCATAACTCTGTTCTTGTTATGAATTTTGAAATAACGACGGAGCGTGACCTTGTTTGGAGGTTCTTTGGCCAACCACAGGATGGAGCTGACATCAACATCCAGTTGTGCAACATAATGCAACATAAATCAAACCAGTCTGGACAAGCTGATGATAAAACAGAATTGTTTTGAAACATGTTCAAGAACAAATCAACATTAATATTGAGATAAGATGATCAGACTAAAAATAATATAATCTTCTACATGTTTTTCTTTTACAATACAAATTATATCATCCACATATCTGCTCCAAAATTTAAACATTGTGGGATGTGCTTTAGTGATTTTACTTTCAAAATCGCTCATAAATAAATTTGCCAGGTGATAATGGGTTTCCCATTGAGAGCCCTGATTTTTGTCTATAGAATTTCCCATTGAATGTAAAAAACATTTGGTCAATGCATAACTCATTTAATTTAAATAATCTTCTTTGATCTCTGTCTATGTTGTTTTTACTTAACCAGTTGTTCAATATCTCCAAGTGTAAATAAACTAATAAAAACCAACAAAAATGAAAAAAACTGATAAAAATAAAAAGTCAGGAATATATCAAATTGAATGCATGGGTTGTGAAAAGATATATATAGGAAAAACAAAAAGAAACCTAAAAATTAGAACCAAAGAACGCATAAGAAATATTAAAAAAGGGGAAATAGAAAAATCTGCAGTTCTTGCTCATGTTTGGTCTGAAAAACATAATATAAATTCAGACACTAAATTATTAAAACAGTTAGAAAATACAAAAGAGCTGACTATTTGGGAAAAACAGTTATGAATCTTGAAATACCGATGGAGTGTGACCTTGTTTGGAGGTTCTTTGGCCAACCACAGGATGGAGCTGACATCGACATCCAGGGTGTGCAACATAATGCAACATAAATCAAACCAGTATGGACAAGCTGACGATAAAACAGAATTGTTTTGAAACATGTCCAAGAACAAATCAACATAAATATTGAGGTAAGATGATCAGACTAAAAATAATATAATTAAAATAACCTCAAAATATCACTTCCTAAAATTAAATATCAATTCACATTGCTGCTGCACAATGTTCTTTTTGCAACAATGCACTTTTAGTATGAACGTAAACAAATGAATGAGTAATACACATAAATTCCTTAGAGATAATTTCTTTTATTTTGTATAATTTATTAGTAACACATGTTATACATAAATTTTATTTTTCTGCACTCCTCTATATGAACTTTAATTATGCCAAATATCACACTCCTCGGTGCATGCAATACTTAAAAAAGGGGTACAAAGTTTTTTTTTCTTGTATTAATATGTAGATTCTTTTTTGATGACCTTGATATATTATTAATTGCAATATCTAAATAATTAATCATCATCTTCCATACAAGTATAAGGTCTGATGGTTTGTTACAATACCTAGGCTGGATTTTCAATATATCTCTTCTTTGGACAGCCCAAAGATCTCTTTCCATGTGGACAGTGGTTGTGAAGCATAGCTTTTGTGATTCTATTCTTGAACATACTTTTACATGAGTTTTCCAATTGTATTGGTACTTGTTTATTAAATGGATAGCCATTAAAAAGTAATGTATAAATTTTCAATAAAAAATACTTCTGAATAGAAGACGTCAGTTTGCGTGATGATAGTGATGGCTATTGGCCTTCGGACAAATGAGAATTGTATAAGTGGAAAGAAATGTTGACTTTTTATTGGTGCTCAAATGGTATCACACGATGTACAGAATCAGAGATCTAGAGTTCAAGCCCCAGTTTGAGCATTGATATTACTTTCTTAAATTAAATTCTTCCAGGTTTGAAAAATGTTAATTTAAATAAAAACGTAAAAAAAAAGAAAGGATCTACCTTGTTTTCTTGAAACACATTCTATACTTCTCCCCCCCCCCCAAATTTTTATAATGTGCATACAATTTCTTTTTAATGATATTTACAAAAATGTTATACCTAGAATTTAGTAGGCCTATCCCCAATAATAAATTGTCAAATGTTTTTATCTCCTTTTTGTGTACAGAGATGATAATTGATTTTGTCCTACTTTCTAGAATATCTTGACCTTCCCATATCATATTTAAGACCTAAGTAATAAAATAAGTATAAATCCAGTTTTACATTAATTAATGGAAAGAGACACTATGGATAACAGTAAAAATTAATTGAATCAGAAATTTTACCCTTCATCTCATAACATAAACTATTTTCAATATAATTTGGGAGCCTATAATAAATTTAAAATATGTTCACTACTTTATTACCACCCTTAGATTGCAACTAAGTGAATGTTCTGGTAGCACCTCTTGCAAGTTTTCATGCTTCAGGTTCACTCTTAGTGTATAAAAATCAGATTCATTTTATCTATTTTCAGTTTATGGTCCATTTTGACAGACCACTTCACATAGATGAAGGTCCTGTATTGTGTACAAAGAGGAGTTTAAGCCTATGTTTAAACATTTCATGTGTAGTGTATGTTGTATGAGAATTGATGATAATGATGAAGTGAAGATGAAACCCAGTGCTAACACATACCCTATTGCTGTTGAAAATAACAAAAGGTACCACCAGACTTTATGTCCCCATCTGATAGACGAATTTCTATCAACAGTTGCACATGTCTTCTCAACATATGTACTAGGAGGGTTTGGAATTTAATCCAGACAACTGGTGCACAATCAAGCAATTAAAAATAGTACACCACCACCCTTCCTAGTCTTAGGATTGAAAATTTAAATTTCCAAGTTAAGTTACGTAGTAGGAAGTAACACTTTGAGATTTATTTCAGTTATTCTGAATTTTTTTTTACTCATCTCAAAAAACAACTCATAATTAAATTTCCAAGCCTGCTGAGTGTCAAACCTGGCCCACTAATCAGGAAGAAGGCATACTACTTTCTGAGCTTCTGCAGCAGTCAAAATTGCAACAAAATATACATGAAAAAAGTGTGAATACTAAAACTGAACATTTCAGGATTATTAAATATTAGACAGAAACATCTACAATAGCTGTTAATTTTTTGGATAGAGAAGCTTTGAAATGAAGAAGATAGAAAATTGATGTTTTTATTATTAATTTAACATTTCTCAATGAAAGATAAATTAAATTTGAAGAGAAAAATTTTCGCCTAGACCGGGACTCGAACCCGGGACCCTTGGCTTTCCGGGCCAAGTGCTCTACCAACTGAGCTACCGAGGCGAGTTACGATCTAGACGCAAATTTTTCTCTTATATACGTTGTAATTCCCTATCGCCAAATGCTTTTGAAACCATTGTTTCTATCTTTGCAAATGGCGGCTTCTTAGTTAAGAAGACATTTATTGGAAATTTAACATTACTTTAAAAGCCAGTAAGGCCTCTAATGATGTTTTTATTATTAATTTAACATTTCTCAATGAAAGATAAATTAAATTTGAAGAGAAAAATTTTCGCCTAGACCGGGACTCGAACCCGGGACCCTTGGCTTTCCGGGCCAAGTGCTCTACCAACTGAGCTACCGAGGCGAGTTACGATCTAGACGCAAATTTTTCTCTTATATACGTTGTAATTCCCTATCGCCAAATGCTTTTGAAACCATTGTTTCTATCTTTGCAAATGGCGGCTTCTTAGTTAAGAAGACATTTATTGGAAATTTAACATTACTTTAAAAGCCAGTAAGGCCTCTAATGATGTTTTTATTATTAATTTAACATTTCTCAATGAAAGATAAAACGTATATAAGAGAAAAATTTGCGTCTAGATCGTAACTCGCCTCGGTAGCTCAGTTGGTAGAGCACTTGGCCCGGAAAGCCAAGGGTCCCGGGTTCGAGTCCCGGTCTAGGCGAAAATTTTTCTCTTCAAATTTAATTTATCTTTCATTGAGAAATGTTAAATTAATAATAAAAACATCATTAGAGGCCTTACTGGCTTTTAAAGTAATGTTAAATTTCCAATAAATGTCTTCTTAACTAAGAAGCCGCCATTTGCAAAGATAGAAACAATGGTTTCAAAGCATTTGGCGATAGGGAATTACAACGTATATAAGAGAAAAATTTGCGTCTAGATCGTAACTCGCCTCGGTAGCTCAGTTGGTAGAGCACTTGGCCCGGAAAGCCAAGGGTCCCGGGTTCGAGTCCCGGTCTAGGCGAAAATTTTTCTCTTCAAATTTAATTTATCTTTCATTGAGAAATGTTAAATTAATAATAAAAACATCATTAGAGGCCTTACTGGCTTTTAAAGTAATGTTAAATTTCCAATAAATGTCTTCTTAACTAAGAAGCCGCCATTTGCAAAGATAGAAACAATGGTTTCAAAAGCATTTGGCGATAGGGAATTACAACGTATATAAGAGAAAAATTTGCGTCTAGATCGTAACTCGCCTCGGTAGCTCAGTTGGTAGAGCACTTGGCCCGGAAAGCCAGGGTCCCGGGTTCGAGTCCCGGTCTAGGCGAAAATTTTTCTCTTCAAATTTAAGATAGAAAATTATTGAAATGTTTAGAAAGGAAGAGGTTAGATCTGTAAGTTCATCTTTTCTCCAGCAGAGATTGTAGCAGAATAATAATAAATACCTACTACACATACAGGTAATCGTTCACTGAGCTTTATTTCTAACCTGTAAATAGCGATAAAGTTCTTCTCTCTGGAAAGTGGACTGTATTTTAGGAAATGCTGTGACACAAATAATTACACATATGAAGATAAGACTATATTTAAACAAGTAATAATACATTAAGGTTGCACGTGCTCAAGTCTTGTTCAGTAAGTTTACCACGTGCTCTCGTCACTTTCAGTTCTCTCACAAAGTACTTACACAGAGCGTCACTCTTCTAATTCACTTAATAATGCTTATAATGTGTGGCTATTGATTTCAGCCTTAATTTATCACTCACAGTTATTTATGTGCTCGTGTAGATGTTTAAACACTATGTGCAGAGGCGCACCACTAAACACGTCCGACATCTATGAGACGCACACACACACAACCGCTCGCTAGGAGCTCCACAAGCACAAGGAAGCGTGCGTACGCCACGAGGTTCAAACCACGAGAGGACTCAGGTTGGCCAACATTGACAACTCCCGCCAACCACTCAAGGCAGCCAACCTGAGGCGTCAACATGCTCCCCCCTTTGAGAGATCTCATGATTTAACACATCGGTGAATCTCTCAACACAACTGGGTAAGGGAACAAGTTTCACAATTGCTCGTCGAAATAATCCAGTTTTAGTCTTAAGGGTGACCACTCGCACCACACCATCGATCCCAGGGTGAAGCTGTTGGATCACACCAGTCTTCCATACCAGAGGTGGTAAGTTGTCGTCCCGAAGGATCACAAGATCACCGACAGCTGGGCACCATCTTCCGGCAGACAGCCATTTCCTCCTTTGCTGAAGCGACTGCAGGTATTGTCTGGACCACTGTTGCCAGAAAGACCTGTAGAGAGCCTGAACTACCTTCCACCTTGTATCGTAGGAAAGGGGACAGTTGGCTATATCGGGAGGGATAGTGCTAGTTAATAGTCTACCGACTAGGAAGTGACTGGGAGTTAGGTACATTTCTTCATGGGATTCACTGGGCGTGCAGATAGGTCTAGAATTCAGTACAGACTCGATCTGACACAACAAAGTACACAATTCTTCAAAACTAAGAATAGTTTTGCCTATAGTCCTTTTCATAAGGGATTTAACCGATTTTATTCCTGCCTCCCAAAGTCCACCAAAATGGGGACTAGAAGGAGGAATAAATCTCCATTCAATATTCATATTTGCTATGTTCTCGGTAATAGCATTCGCATGATTCTTGACAAAATTCAATAGCTCGTTATTGGCACCCACAAAATTTGAACCATTATCACTCAATATGAGACAAGGGCGTCCTCTGCGGGCAACAAATCTATAGAGGGCAGCAATAAAGTCCTTAGTAGTAAGGCTCCTGACAACTTCTAAATGGATAGCCTTAGTTACTAAACATACAAAAAGTGCTATGTAAGCCTTGAATTTCACCTTAGATCTTGGGTATCAAATTAGCAAGTAACAACGCGGAGCAGAGTTCCAAACGAGCAATAGTCTGTTGCTTCAATGGTGCAACTCTGGACTTAGAACACAACAAATGCACTGATACTTGATTGTTTGCGATACATTACGAATATAAATACAGGCGCCGTATGCAGATTCTGAAGCATCACAGAAGCCATGTATTTCCACACATTTTGCATTAACATAGGGCATTACATTTCTAGGAACATGAATATTATTTAACACACACAACTCATTACAGATTTCCAACCAACGTTGCACTATAGAAGAAGATTGTTCCAATAGCTCATCCCATTCTACCTTTAACTGCCAAAGAGCTTGGATGATGAGTTTACACTTCACTACCACACACCCTAAGAGACCAAGAGGATCAAATATTGAAGCTACAGTGGAAAGAATGTTTCTCTTGGTGATCCTTCCTTGATCTGGATTGATCTTGATCTGAATTTGGAACTCATCAGAAGAGGGATGCCAAATGATACCTAAAGTTTTGACTGCTTCCTCCTTAGTAAGATTACAAGGGGTTAGAGTTTCTCTGTCTTCTTCTGGAACATTAACAAGAGCGTCTGGACAATTTGACTTCCATTTTCTTAAATGAAATTGGGCACTATCTAGCACAGAAGACACTTTACCTTGTAATTCTTGTGCACTTTCCACGGTATCCGAACCACAAATGAAATCGTCCATATAAAAACAAGACTGTATGGCATCAGAAGCTATAGGATGTGATTCCTTACATTGCTTAGATAATTCAAGCAAACATCTTGTTGCTAGAAACGACGCTGGAGCAGTGCCATAGGTCACGGTAGTAAGACGATACTCCCTTAAAGCCTCATCAGGTGACTCACGCCAGACGATGCGTTGCAAGTCCCTGTCGTCGGGGTGCACCAATATGCAACGATACATTTTAGCTATGTCGGCAGATAGCGCAACCTGATAAGTACGAAACCTCATGACAGTAGACAACAGTTCTGGTTGTATAGACGGTCCAACCATGAGCGTAGCATTCAAGGAAACTCCATTAGAAGATTCGCAACTTCCATCGAAAACAACTCGTAATTTGGTCGTTGTACTAGACTCTTTAATTACGCAATGATGCGGTAAGTAGAACGTACTCTTGTTTCCTTCTACGGGAGGTGCAAGCTCCATGTGTCCCAGATCGCTGTATTCTCTCATAAATCCGACATAGTGTTCCTTTAATTGAGAATGTTTATCAAGCTTACTCTCAATGTGCTTAAATCTCTTAATAGCAGTGTGCTTAGATTCAGCGACCGAAGGAACATCAAGACGTATAGGTAACTTCACAATACAACGACCAGATTCATCTCTTTGGATGTTTTCAACGAAATGTTGTTCACACGCTTTCTCTTCTGGACTAAGAACAGGGTTTTGCAGTTCGTCTAGCTGCCAGAACCTTTCCAGTTTTTTATCCAGAGAATCACGTTTCACAACGTTTACCGAACGAGGATCTACTCTTTTCTTAATACAAAGTTCAGGAAAGGCACCTGAAAATATGTAACCAAACTCTGTTTTGATCAACGTGGGGTATCCCTTCCTTCTCAAAGTCTCAGAACAAACAATATCATGGTAACACGTCTGCGCCGAGAAGAAGTTCAATCGTAGCAGGTTTATTAAAGTTTGGATCACTCAACACAATGTTAGATGGAATATTCCAGTTTGAATGATCAATCTCGGTGGCAGGACATTGAGATGTGATATTCTCTACGACAGCACAATTCAAGTTCAACCTGTAGTTAGACACTCTGGACAACAATTGCACCTTACAAGTAAGACTGACTGGAGAGACATCTGAGTCTCCAATACCCACAATAGGAAGTTTGCACGATTGGGTTGCAAGACCCAACTTGCTCAACAGATTTGTAGTCATAAAAGATAACTGGCTGGCAGAGTCCAGTAACGCTCTAACCTTAACTAACCGCCCTACTTTATCTTTCACATTAACACAGGCCGTGCTAAGAAGTACGTTTGAGCCTAGCCCGGAGGTTATCTTCATAGCAGTGGGAGACACAATAGCTGGATGCTCAACATTAGGCTTTCTTTCAAAATGTATTAAAGTATTGTGTTTGCGTTGACATTTGGAACAAGGTTTCTCTTTACAAAATCTCGCTGTATGCCCCTTTGAAAAGCAATTATAACATAATCTAATCTGACCAACTAAATGTACTCTATCATCTACAGTTAATTGGTTGAATTCCTCACAATCTGTTAAATTATGTTTATTTGATTTGCAATTATGGCAATATCTCGATTTGCTGTAATTAGCAATATGGAAAGATTTGACTTTAGGCTTTACATCTAGTTTCTCTTTCACTACAATGTTTTTACATTCACTGAGCTCCAAAGTTTGAGCCTTTCTCTCCAAAAATTCCATAAACTCGACTAAGCTAGGGATATCCGTAGCACCGTGTTTAGCTTCCCACTCTGACCTATGAATACCTTTCATTTTACTCGATATAATTTCCTGCAACATTAGATCTGATAACAGAACATCACTCCGAAGATTCTCTATGGCATTAATATTGCCTTTTACTTGGTTAAGTACTTTCCTATACTCTGCAGCAGTACCTGTACTACAAGAAGGTAAGCTGAGTAAGCACTTAACATGCTGAGACAATATCATGCGTCTGTTGTCGTACCTTTGCTGAATTAACTTCCAGGCGGTACCAAAATTGCCTTCAGTTATCGCTAAATTACTGAGTAATTGCCTAGGTTCGCCTTCAAGTGACGATAATAAATAATGAAGCCTTTGAACATTATCTAAGTTGGTATTGTTAATCACCAGGGACTCAAAGGTATTCTTAAATGAGAGGTATTCAGTCAATTCTCCTTGGAAATGGGGAATCTGAATAGCCGGTAACTTAAAACTACAACTCGATCTACTAGATGCACGTGACTCATCAAAACCATGACTATCTGTAGGTTTTTGAAGACTTTCTATTAAATCCTGCACCTTGCCACACAACTCATAATATTCATTTTCAAAATCCTCATGATCCCTTGCATGATCCTGACCTGGCTTTGAATCTACTTCAAGCTCTAAGAAATTCCTAACTGCCTCAAACTGTTCCCAAATATCTCCTAGCTTACTTTGTCTAGCTACTAGGGTGTTTAGGGAAATGGTTTCACTATTGATATAATTTTCCAAATTAGTAAGGCTTCTTTTAAGAATGCCTCGCTTTTGGATAGCCTTTGCCTCACTTTCAAATGACATTTTGATAAATAAATTACCGAACACTATAATACAAAATATTTTATAAAATAATTAAAATATATATATAAATCACACAAATAATATGGAAATTTGAAATATCATGTCAGCTCGACTCAATACTGAATAAGGTAGGATATCAGCTCTAAGATAGGAGATACAAGCATGCAGTAGTACTTATCTTTAGGTCTCTACTAGGATTTCCAATAGACCAGACATCTGTGGTACTCTAGAATGGGACACCACGCTGCTAGAAGGTCACAGCACCGTTGATATCAAAGGATAGCTCACTCGAAGATCTGCGAGGGGGTCGCGGTCCACTAGTTGATAACCGAAACACCACGTGGTAACGCTTTCACTGTCTTTGTTTAATATATTTCTTCACGTAAGTAATACTTTTTGTGTCACAATATCACGATTTTTCACAAGGCGGCTGTTAGATCCGGCCCGGAGGACCAAAAATATGTAGCAGAATAATAATAAATACCTACTACACATACAGGTAATCGTTCACTGAGCTTTATTTCTAACCTGTAAATAGCGATAAAGTTCTTCTCTCTGGAAAGTGGACTGTATTTTAGGAAATGCTGTGACACAAATAATTACACATATGAAGATAAGACTATATTTAAACAAGTAATAATACATTAAGGTTGCACGTGCTCAAGTCTTGTTCAGTAAGTTTACCACGTGCTCTCGTCGCTTTCAGTTCTCTCACAAAGTACTTACACAGAGCGTCACTCTTCTAATTCACTTAATAATGCTTATAATGTGTGGCTATTGATTTCAGCCTTAATTTATCACTCACAGTTATTTATGTGCTCGTGTAGATGTTTAAACACTATGTGCAGAGGCGCACCACTAAACACGTCCGACATCTACGAGACGCACACACACACAACCGCTCGCTAGGAGCTCCACAAGCACAAGGAAGCGTGCGTACGCCACGAGGTTCAAACCACGAGAGGACTCAGGTTGGCCAACATTGACAACTCCCGCCAACCACTCAAGGCAGCCAACCTGAGGCGTCAACAGAGATAAAAAGACTACCTAACTCTGATTGTTCAATTCAATGATCTGGACCTATTCATGAATGTGATGGATGTCTCCAAAACATATCCAGATGAGAAAGTTTTATTTTACAAAGTGATGAGTAAAATAGTCGATTCAGTGTCTATTTATAAGTGTTGTGCATTTAAACTTTTGAATTCAGTTGATATGTTTTATTTTAGGAAATAATATTTTGAGGTTCTTTTAATCAAGTTATTTTGATTATCAATTGAGTTGGTGTTAACTTAATAAATTAATGAGTCATTTTTACATCTTACCTCATATACCATGTTTTATTAAACACGGTAACTATAGTTTTCAAATGATCTTGTCATTCATTTTCAACCGCCATTATGACTACCGGATATTCGTTGGAATCTCCCTCTATAATGTTGCCATCTGGTGTTGATTTGATGAACTTCAAGATATCGTTGCCATCTGGTATTGTTTTGATGAACTTCGAGATGAGGTCACGTTCATCCGGAATGTCGAAATTCATGGATTTAAATTTGTTCTTCTGAATAAATATTTTCTCCCAAACTGTCAAATCCAAAGGTTTTTCCAAATGTTTTAGAAGTTTAGCTTCTTTTTCAATTTTATGACCTTCCAACAAACTATGTGCTGCAATAGCTGATTTTTAAATTTCACCATTTTTAATATTTCTAAAGTGTTCCTTTGTGCGAGTGTCCAAATTTCTTTTTGTTTTTCCTGTGTATACTTTATTGCAATCTCCACAATCAATTTGATAAATTCCAGATTTTTTACTATCTGGGGTGTTCATTTTCTTATTGGTTATTAATAAGTTACCAAGGCTAAATTTATTTATCGGTGCCAATGTAATATTGAATTTCTTGAAAATTTTTTTGAAATTTGTTATGTATTCCAGGATGATAAGTGATTTTCTTAAATTGTTTTCCTTTCTTTGAATCAGATTGCAGGGTAGTGTACTCTTTTAATCTTTTTTGTTGTCTGAATTTCTTTAATTTAGTTATAATTATTTCCTTTCCAAAACCATTTAAATTAGCTATGTCCAAAATGTGATTGTATTCTTTCTTAAAATCTTCTACATTTAGTGGAACATTCAATAATCTATATATCAAATGAAATATGAGGTAAGATGTAAAAATGACTCATTAATTTATTAATTAAGAACCTCATAATGTGTTTCCCATTTTTAACTTTGGTGTTTACTTGATGAAAATCCATATGTTATTTTGAGTCTGTAATATATTACCTCAATATTAATGTTGATTTGTTCTTGAACATATTTCGATTAGTCTTCTAATCATCATCAGCATCATGGCCAGACTGGTTGGATTTATGTTGTAAACCCTGGCTGTTGATGTCACCTCCCTCCTGCGGTTGGCCGAAGAACCTCCAAACGAGGTCACATTCAGTCGGTATTTCAAAATTTATAACTCTGTTTTTGTTCTTCTGAATACAGATTTTTTCCCAAATATTCAGCTCTTTTGAGGTAAGATATCACAGACTTAAAATAACTTGATCAGATGATATAAGTTCATGTATGTTTTATAGTGAAACGACGCCGGATGAATGACATAGAAGAAGATGATGAAGATGAAATTGATAATTCATATGGAGATGATAGAGTGTTTGACAGGTATGAAAACTGTTTTTTTCTTTTAGTAAAGTCATAACTAAATGGAAATAGACACTTAACAACAAATGAGGAAAATTTTGGTAATGAAGGAGAACCTCTAGTTTTAGTGGTGCCAGTGAGTTAGTTAAATACGTAATATTTATAATTACAGGTAATGTCGTTTTTAAAATTTTTGGATTTAAAGCCAGATTACTGATAGAGCTAGGTTTTGGAATTGTTAATTACACTCATTCGTGATTGTAATTATTGTTCCTAGCTAATTCACTGGCATTATTGAACCTGGAGGTTCATGGCTGCATGGTCATAAGCTCTTCATATATCCATATTCTGAACTACTATTTTTCAATCATTTCTTGTGTAATTTACCTCCCTCAAATCAGTTAGTTACTCACCCATCTCATTTATGGCCTGCCTGTAGTGTTTTTTTTTTCTGGTTTCCATGTCCTCCTTTCCTTCTCCATACATGTTACATGTCTTGCTATTGCTGTCTAACAAATTTTAATTGATCTTATTACATCAAAAGTAAAGTAATATCAGCTTGTTTATATATTTTGTAAGTGATTAAAATTGAAAAATATTATGAATTTAAAATTGGTTATTAGCCTAAGTATGTTAAAATTTTACTTAAAATATTTTAATTTTTTTTTTTTACTTTTAGGTTAATAACCAATTTTAAATTTGTAATATTTTAAAATTTTAATCACTTATAAAATACATAAACAAGCCTCAGTAGGCCCTTGGAGGTTAAGGTTTCCATTTCTAGTCAATCAACACTTGATATCTATACATAGTTCTTCTTCTTCTTCCTTCCAAGTATTAGGCCAAGGCCTGTTACGATCCTATACAAAATTTTCCCTTATGGGAAATTCTCATATAAGACTTGAAAGCATAATAATAGTCCCTTCGATTGGTTGCTGGCCAAAGGAAGGCATCAATTCATAGTTAAATATGGGAAATAACATTATGAGGTTCTTAATTCATAAATTAATGAGTCATATTTTACATCTTACCTCATATTTCATGTTTCTTTAAGCACGGGAACTAGTTTTCAGATCAAGAGAACCGTCTCTCTCATTTTTAACTGACATGACTACCGGATTTTTGTTGGAATCTCCATCAATAACGTTGCCATCTGGTGTTGATTTGATGAACTTTGAAATGAGGAATCTCGAAATTCATGGATCTAAATTTGTTCTTCTGAATATATATCTTCTCCCAAATTGTCTATTCTAAAGTTTTAAAAGTTGGGCCTCTTTTTCAATTTCATGATTCTTCAACAAACTATGTGCTGCAGTAGCTGATTTTTCAATTTCACCATTTTTAATATTTTTGCGAGTGTCCAAATTCTTTTTTGTTTTTCCTATGTATACTTTATTGCAGTCCTTACAATTAATTTGATAAATGCCAGATTTTTTGCTATCTGGGGTGTTCAATTTCTTATTGGTTATTAATAGATTACCAAGGCTAAATTTATTTATCGGTGCCAATGTAATATTGAATTTCTTGAAAATTTTTTGAAATTTGTTATGTATTTCAGGATGATAAGTAATTTTCTTAAATTGTTTTCCTTTCTTTGAATCAGATTGCAGGATAGTGTATTCTTTTAATCTTTTTTGTTGTCTGAATTTCTTTAATTTATTTATAATTATTTCTTTTCCAAAACCATTTAAATTGGCTACGTTCAAAATGTGATTGTATTCTTTCTTAAAATCTTCTTCATTTAATGGAACATTTAATAATCTATATATCAAACTGTTGAAAATTGCATGTTTACATGCAATAAGATCGAATCCTGAAGACTTTATATAATTGTTCATATGAGTATCCTTCCTATATGTATTGAATTCAATTTTTTCTTGTAGTTCATTCCTTATTATGTTGAGATCCAAAAATGGGATTTGGTTACTCTTTTCTAATTCCATAGTAAATTTTACAGATTCATCTTGAAAGTTGAGTAATTTCAATACCTCTTCAATATATTTAAATTCCAAATATATATTGAAGATGCATGTTATGACCTAGATTATATTAGGTCATAAGGTAGCGTCCCATAAGGGATATTAAGTTAAAATGGTTCAATATTTTTAATTGACCTTGGCCCGAGCGGTAGGCTTTTGGTCGTGACAGTGAAAGTTCTATAATCACAACTAACGGGACGTCCGTTGGATATGTCGGAAGTATCTGTAAATGGGAACATCTTATTGAACATAGAAACATATAAAACCATAAAACAAAACACATTTATTATAAATGTTAACATTACATAAGACATATCCAATAATAAAACAATTATAAACATCTTGGGCAAAGAAGCTAGTGAATTGCCATGTTTGAATGCGCTGAATTTGAATTAAACTCACTATTTACATGAGAGAACTCAACTAAGTCAACTGTAAATTATTTAAACCTTTATTAATTATAACTTTAACTATTTATTTCAACCTTTTGGACTCCTTATTTTGCTAATTCATAGTTATTAAGATTTAACCAAATTAATCTACATTTTTAGTGTTTTTGAACTTTATAGTTTTGAAGTTAAGTTAATATTCCACCATAGTGATGAGAATTAAAACTTATACTCAACATGAAGAGGATTCATGGTCCTAAAGGAGGCTGTAGTGAATACTTCAGTCCCTGCCTCCAGACAGACTTTTTGGCTAAATTGAAAATGAGTATATATGTGATTTTTCCAGCTTTCCTATTTCCAAATCTAGTTCCCTTTCCTTTTCACTTTCTAAACTTGTCCCCAATTGTGAGAATTTCTCATTGTCGCCTACAAAACTTTTACCTAATGTAGCTCAACGTTCCACTTTTACCTAATGTAGTTCAACTTCCCAAAACTTTTTACCTAATGTGGAAATCTCTGGTCTTTCTGTAAAAACATGTTGATATTTTTGAAACTACATCCTGGTGTTGTTGTGACAGATTTCGAAAACCACAATGAGTCCAGGATAAAAATATTATAAAATTCTACTCTTTTTCCTTTCCTAAAATATAAAATTCTACTCATTTTTCCTTTCCTAAAAGCTCTTGGTATAGACTTTGAGTATGACTATTTAGTATTTAAGGGTGATTATTTATTTCCTATCTTTCGGTATAATTAATTAGTATATTTATATATTAAATTTGGGAATTTTTAACATTATGAGATTCAATTCATAAGAATTAAATAAATCGTGATTATTTCTTACCTCATACTTCTATGTTCCTTTAAACACAGCACTGCAGTATCGGCGACTCCTTGTCACCATCGTCAGCTGTTTTCACGATTGTCAATTTTTTCTTTTGTTGATAATTATCCAAGCTGCCATCCGATGTTCTTTTTAAGGAATTATTTTCTAAACTGCCATCTGGTGTTCTTTTTAATGAATTATTTTCTAAACTGCCATCTGTTGTATTTTTTAAGAACTTTGTAATCAAGCTTGGTTCGTCTGGAATCTCGGAGTTCATGGTTCTAGTATGGTTTTTTGAATATGTATTTTTTCCCAAACTGTTAAATCTAAAGGTTTAGATAGATGTTTCAAAAGTTTTGCTTCTTTTTCAATTCTATGATGCTCTAATAAACTATGTGCTGCTATAGCTGATTTTTCAATTTCTCCATTCTATATGTTTCTGAAATATTCTTTGGAAACTAGTAAAAAAGAACATTTCAGAAACATAAAGAATGGAGAAATTGAAAAATCAGCTATAGCGGCACATAGTTTATTAGAGCATCATAGGATTGAAAAAGAAGCAAAACTTTTGAAATATCTATCTAAACCTTTAGATTTAACAGTGAAAAAATATATATTCAAAAAAAACCATACTAGAACCATGAACTTCGAAATTCCAGACGAACCGAGCTTGATTACAAAGTTCTTCAAAAATACAACAGATGGCAGTTTAGAAAATGATTCATTAAAAAGAACACCAGATGGCAGTTTAGAAAATAATTCCTTAAAAAGAACATCAGATGGCAGTTTGGATAATTATCAACAAAAGAAAAAATTGACAATCGTGAAAACAGCTGACAATGGTGACAAGGAGTCTCCGATACTACAGTGCTGTGTTTAAAGGAACATAGAAGTATGAGGTAAGAAATAATCACAATTTATTTAATTCTTAAAAATTAGTATATTGCTGTAACTATGATTAATAATTTATAGTTTTTCTTTATGTGATTATTAAATAATAGTTTTTATTATCATTTTCTTTTTAAGTATGACCTATAGTGCTACAATGCATTTTGGAACTGCCAGTGATCTGTTTTAATAGTTTTATTTTAATGATTTAAGATAATGTTATAATTTGCAGTGAAGACTCAGACCAAGATATTTCTGATGATCTCACAGGAGACAGGAAAGAAGTCTTTGAATTTTTGTCAACAGCTAAAGTTGGAGAGCTTCTAGTTATGCCCTTCTGTTCACAAAAGAAGGCAGAAGCAATTATTGAACAGCGACCTTTTGCTGGTTGGAAAGATTTGGTATGTATTATTCAGAGAAGTAAATCATCTTACCTTAATCCTTCAGCATGGTTTATGTACATAAATGTGATATGATTCCTCCCTTTTGTGCAATCATTTAAATGTCCACACAGTATTCCTGTGCTGTATCATTTTTAAACTCTACTCCACTCAGTCACTTATTTTAATATGTATTAAATTCTGAATAAATAAAATTTAGTTACATTATTACTTTTTTAGTAATTAACACTATGAAGTACTATTTATGTAAGTAAAATTTTATTATGAATGAATGAGTCACTTCTTATCTAACCTCATAGTTTATGTTTAAAAAAAAGTAAACTATGATGTAAGATAAGAAGTGGCTCATTCATTCATGAATTAAGAACCTCATAATGTTATTTTCCATTTTTAACAATGAAATAATTTTATCACCTCACTTCATAATCTTCTTCTTCTTAGACTAGTTTTGGGACCTTCTTCAGTATTTTCACAACCATTGTTTTGTCGTCCTCAAGAGCTGCCTCTTGCTTCCTCTGTTGGTTTACTGAAGAACCTTGAAATCTTATAATTTTCTTGGGAATTTCAAAGTTAATTGATTTCTCCTTTCCGTTTTTTTTTTTTTATGTAGATATTTTTCCTAAACCATGAGTTCTTGCATTTTTCTATTTGTTTTAATAATCTAGCCTTTCCTATGATGAGATGTTTTTCGACCATGCATGGGCTGCTACTGCAGATTTTTCTACTTCCCCATTCTTGACATTCCTGAGATGTTCTTTCGCTCTGGTTTTTAAATATCTCTTTGTTTTCCCTAAGTGGATTTTCTCACATTCTCCGCATTTAATCTGACTATTTAACTCATGCCACAAATGCTAGTCAATGACCAATCACGTTTCAATGAATGTTGTTTTACAACCAATGACAGTCGTGTTTCACCTCGCTCTTTATTGATTTCTCTTTATCAGCTCCTGCTTTTGTGATAAAGAAAGCTCCTCCTTTTAATGTTCTGAACAGGTCAAAGCATTATTTTTCTCCAACAAATACATTGAATATAGCAAATAATAAAAAGATTCCTTGATTTTACTGAGTTGTTTACTAAAAAAATAAATGAATAACCCGTAATGTTGATTATGATATATAGTTTGATGTGTTTCATTATTTCTCCACTTGGGTGCACTCTTACAAAAATGCGAACTTATTTGGCAATAAATAATATGATCAAGCAGCAGTGAATGAACATAACCTCACATTTCTGATTTGTTTTCAAACATTGCCGTTAAAATAACTATAGTTAAACAATGATTTGTGAGTAAACAGCTTAATTTTATCGTTACATAGTCCTAACAAATGCCACTCTTGATTTCCAAATTCTCTAGATAAATTCATTCCTCACTTCGTGAGTCGTGAATTTATCGACAATTTGGAAATCACTCGTGGCATTACTTATGATAAATCCCTGATTTGTTTTCATCTTCTATTTTCTCATTTTTGTTGGTTCCAATTAATGTAATAATGCTGAAGTCGTTTTTTGGTGTCAATCATATATTGGAATTTAAAAAAAAATTTGGAAACTTACGGTGCTTCAATGGATATGTGAAGTTCTTGAATTTAATGTTTTCATTTATATTTTTAGAAGTGTACTTTGATTAATAAAGTTTTGTCTTTTGAACTTGTTTATTTTCTTGTGTATCATGCTTTCTTCAAATCCATTACTTGTAGCCACGTTGATTTTGTGTTCTTTTTCGTTTTCATAATTTTGTCTGTTCAAGGGTATGTTCACTACTTTGTGTGTCAAATTATTCAAAATGAAAATCACTTCTTTGTGAGCTATGTGATTAAAACCTGAAGCTTTAATATAGTTATCTATATGTATATTTTTTTCTGTATATTCCAAATTCTATCTTATTTCCTTCATTCCTTATTAAATTTAGATCTAAAAATGGTATTTCTCTATTAATTTCTGTTTCCATAGTGGACTTTATAGTTTGACTTTGAATGCTCAATAATTTCAAAGCATCAAAATACCATTTTGTTAAAGTCCTGGGTTTGTAACGTAATGTAAGTGGTATTCTACTTCTGACATCAGATTTAGCAAGTGAAGGTGACATTATGCTAGTTAGAATTTCTTTAATTAAAATATAACATTTTAATTTCACTAAAATTTTCACTCTTCCTTTATTTGTTACACAATAATCTTCTCTTTACAATCACAATTATTCCTCTGTAAATCCTTGATGTTTCACAGATTCACTTCAGTTCCTTTCTTCCAACTGCAGATGAACTGAGCTTTTATTCCCACTTGTCAACCGCAACTCACTTCATACACTATCTTCCAACTCATTACTCGCTAACTGCTGTTTTGCATCTTTTATATATGCTAGGATTGAAACATCTGGAAAACTGGCTTTGCCGTAACCCTTGTGTCTTCAAGAAATAGATCATTCTCGAGAAGTAACCTTGCGAGACCGATTCTTCTAGAAAGCAATGCATAGACACATCTGGAAGGCTCACTGCAGGTGCACCATTGATTGTGACTGAAGAATCCTTTATACCTTATACAGCGAGACTTTGAACAATGGAACTCTCATTGCAGTCTGCAAACATTTAAAACACAGCCCCAATAATGTAGAGCATTTCTTTAAACTCATTACAATATTATTGCATAAATCATTTAGGTGGACTTAATGTGAAACAAGTGCTTTTAAAAGCAAATGCATATTCTTGAACTTTTATAGGAATAAATCACGATGAGATTTAATTTAAGATAGATTAAAATGTTTCATATTCTCCTCATAATCAATCATCTAAGTCGATCGCGATTTCAGGGTCTTGGCGACCCTATCCTCATTACACTCTTGCCGACTGATGTTATGTTGATCGGAAGAACCACTTCTTCTTCCCTCTGTTGGTGATCCGGAGATTTATCGGTCCACCAACAGAGGGAAGAAGTGATTCTTCCGATCAACATAACATCAGTCGGCAAGAGTGTACTGAGGATGGGGTCGCCAAGATCCTGAAATTGCGATCTACTTAGAAGATTGATTATGAGGAGAGGTATGAAACATTTTAATCTATCTTATGCATATTCTTTTTCATTTATTTTTTGACAAAGGATTAATGTAATTTATGTAATTAGGTTTTTATTAATACTTCAACAATTGTTTTTTGTTGTAGGTGCAAAAATTCCAGGAAGGAAAGTTTCTTGGAACAGAACTACTTAACTCTGCTCAAGATGTATTAAGAGCTCGTCAAATTGTACAAGCTTTAATGAAGAAATGTTCTAAACTTGCATCACAATTGGAAAAGGCTGTGGCAGCTGGAGCTACAAGCATCATGAAACAGCCTTCTATTCTTTCTCCAGGGTAATTTATTATTAACAAATATAATCATTCCTGGATTTGAATGCCCTAAAAAATTAAAAGTATTTATTTTATATTTGCTAACTATTCAAAAAAATGTATGCCAATAACTATAAAATATTTCCAAAACATGAGAAAACACTTAACTTGCTAACTTACTGAAAAAAATTATTATTGGTACTCACAAAAAGTGGCTAAACATTAGATTTTATCTAAATATACCTCATAGTGTGAATTCCTAAAATAAGTAATTTTGTCTGACTGTTCTATTGATGTGACTTTAATTCACATTATAGTTCTTGTGAGAAAAGTATTAAAAAATAGGATACAAATTCACATAAATATGACCTAAAAAAGTGAAGAAAAAAATGGCTGTTCCAAAAGTTAGGTCAGAATCAAGAGAAAACAGAATTGCCAATCCAAGGGATTTGTAATACTAATAACAATGCCTCACTTGGTAGAACAACGAAAATTTAAAACAAAAAAGTAAAAAAAATCATAATTTTAACTAAATTTTATTAATGAGTTGGAGAAAATGTTTTAACATTTTAACTCAATTGGAATTGAGTTGGAATTTTACTGAAGATGGAAGTAATACTATACTTTTGAAACTGGTATTGTGAAGAAACCAACTTCAACTTTTTGTTGAGGTGGAGATGTTAAAACATTTTTCTCCAACTCATTTATTAATATAAATACCTCATAGTGTTTCCTCCCACTGTAAATTTAACTAAATTTACCTATATTTGCAGAGAAAAATTGGCCCACAAACTGGGATTTGAACCAAAGGTCTCTAGTTCTCTATACCAGCACTCTAAACCACTGAGCTATTTTGGCATCTCAATTTAAATGGAAATTTTTCTCTCTCCTATACAATCCCCTTACACCTGAGGCAGTGAACCTTTATTCCACATGCCATCTAGCCACTTCATCTCAAGAAGACTTTGAATGGGATTTAAAACCACATTTTTAGCCAGTAAAGCTTTATTTTTGATGATTTATTTTAAATTTAGCATGTTTTACTGAAGGACAAATTATATTTGAAGAGAAACGTTTACGCCCAAACTGGGGTTTGAACCCAAGGTCTGTGGTTCTTCATACCAGCGCTCTAAACCACTGAGCTATTTAGGTATTTCAGTTTAAATGGAAATTTTTTCCTCTCTTAAATCCACACAAGCCTGTGGCAATGAATCTTCGTTCCACACGTCATCTGGCTGCTTCATCTCAGGAACATAGTAATGAGATTTAACACTACTTTCATAGCCAATAAATCTTTATTTTCATTGTTTTTATTTTAAATTTATCACTTTTCACTGAAGGACAAATTATGTTTGAAGAGAGAAATTTAAACCCAAGGTCTCTGGTTCTCTGTACCAGCGGTCTAAACCATTGAGCAATTAAATCATCTCAATTAAAAAGAAACTTTTCTCTCTCTTACACAATCCACACAAAGCCTGAGAGAATGAACCTGGTGATGTGGAAGAGAAAACCTTATGGTATTAACTCCATTGGTTAAATAAATGGGGGGGGGAAATTAAAAGTTCATTCCACATGCCATGTGGCTGCTTCATCCCAAGAAGTCTTTAAATTGATTTCAACACTATTTTTATAGCCATAAAGCTTTGTTTTCAATGTTTTTATTTTAAATATATCACTTCTCACTGAAGGGCGAATTATACTTGAAGAGAAAAATGTGTGCCCAAATTGGGATTTGAACCCAAGGTCTTCTCTGGTTTTCCATACCAGTGCTCTAATCCAATGATTTAGAGCATTTGTATGGAGAACAAGAGAGTTTGGGCATATGTTTTTCTCTTCAAATATAATTTGTCCTTCAATGAGAAGTGAAAAATTTAAAATAATATTATAAATGTAGCTTACGTACTTTCCAAAAGCACAAAGATAGAAGTAAAGACTTCATAGCATTTGGTGGGCGAGAATTACAACGTATACAGAGAAAAATTTGCACTTAGATTGATACTTGCTCAGGTAGCTCAGGTGGTAGAGCACATGGTCTAGAGAAACAAGGGTCCCAGGTTCAATTCGCAGTCTGAGCGTATAATTTTTCTCTACAAATATGATTTATCCATCATTGAGATGTATGAAATTAATAATAAAAACATGAAAAAATTATCTATCCATGCTACATGGTAAGGAAATATACCATTAGATGTTGCACTGTAAAAAAAAGCATGTTGACACCACAAACATATGTAGGTACATCATTTAATCAATAGTATTCGAGATAGTTTACAACCTGTAGTACATTCTGTATATAGTGGGTTGTATTTCACCGACAATACTCATGCTTTGTGTTGTAATATGTTTAACAGATCATGGATTAGTGGTCAGTGTTTCTGACTACAGTTCATGAGGCCCCGGGTTCAATTTCTGGTGAAACTATAGGAATTTTTACTTAAAGGGAATTATTCCTGTGGTTGCATATGATCTGGAATTTAGGTTAAGAACTCTCCTGGCACTTCATCATCATTTATCATGCATCATATTATCGGGGTAACGTAACTCTGCCTTCCAGATCCCCCAACCTAAGAAATGGATTACAATTCTGCCAATGCCAGGAGAGAGAGCCTGAAATGTCATAAAAGACAACCTGTTGACATTAGAATGAAAATAATAGTGAAATATGTATTTACAGAGAAATCATTGAAAACATTTATTTACATTAAGTTATGTACATACTTAAATATATAATTTTATGTAAAATAGAAATTTGAATATACATTTGTCAGACCTTGGTCAGAATGTTAAACTTTGTTTTAAGGATATAAAAAAATTACTTACAAATCCAGACTAAAATAATAATAATAAACAATTACAATCAGTCATTTTGTAACAATTATACTAAGTAGAATGGCATGTAAGAACATAAAAACAATTATGTACATTGCATTTGAACTGTAAACCTAAAATAAAGCCTCTACTTTTAGTATACCTTTTATAATTTTTGTATTATGCATGGAATTTTTCTATTATATTTGCTAATTGTTACTTTTAAACTTAGTAGGAATTATATTTGAAGAGAAAAATATGCACTCAGACTGGGGTTTGAACCCAGGACCTTAAGCACTCAAAGCGAATGCTCTACCAACTGAGCTACCTGAGGAACTTCTATATAAATGTAAATCTTTCTCTTATATACACTTATGTTTTCATTTTTATTACAGCTTAAAACTAGCAGGGTATCAAATGATTGGTTTGAACTGGCTACTTGTGATGCATGGTCAAAAATTGAATGGAATACTTGCTGACGAGATGGGATTGGGAAAGACTGTTCAGATAATAGCATTCCTTGCACATTTGAAGGAGACTGGAATTCAGGGTGATGGACCTCATCTAATTATTGTTCCTTCTTCCACCCTTGGTATGTATGATGAAATTATTTTACAATGAAATAAAATCTCTGAAAAAAATTCCTTTTCCTCTTTTAAAGATATAAATGTTGTCCATAATAAGAGTTTTAGCATAAAGAGAGTGAATTGAAAATATACAACACACCCTGTATTAAATTTTCTCACCTGAATGTGTTTTGGAGACCATTGTCTTTATTCAGAAGTAAATTGCAACTACTGTTGTTTTTATTATAAATTTAACATATCTCAATGGAGTATTGAGCCAGAACAGGCCATGGAGCCTATACCGTAAAGATGATGATGATGATGATGAAGAACATTTCTCACTGAAGGACAAATTATATTTGAAGAGAAAAATATACACCCAGATGGGGTTTGACCTTTAGCTTTATATGCTAATGCTCTGCCACTGAGCTATCCAAGGCCTATAATCTAAACTCAAATTTTTCTCTTATACATTTCAATTCTCCAAAGGCTTGTGAAACCATTGCTCGATATGCGAATGGTGGCTTATTTAAGAATACTTTTAATTGGAATTTTAACATTTCTTTATAATGCCAGTAGAGCTTGTTTCAATGTTTTTATTACAAATTTAACATTTCTCACTGAAGGACAAACTATATTTGAAGACAGAAATGTACACCCAGACCAGGGTTTGAACACAGGACCTTTAGTTTTATATACTAATGCTCTCCCACTGAGCTATCCAAGGCCTCCAAACTAAATGCAAATTTTTCCCTTATACATTTCAGTTCCCAAGAGTGGCAAAGTCTTGCGAACTGTTGCTTGACATGTGAATGTGTTCCCAGTTTCTGTGTGTGAAGAAAAGATCTTAGCTTGAGGAATTTCAGGAAAGATAGGTTCTTTACAAGGTAAAATGTAAAAATTAATATGAATAATTAATTCGTTAGTAAACAACTGATACAAATAATAAAGTAATACAATTCTATATATTGTTTTTATTATTGATTTCGTACATCTCAATGATGGATAAATCATATTTGAAGAGAAAAATTATACGCTCAGACCGGGACTTGAACCCGGGACCCTTGGTTCTCTAGACCAAGTGCTCTACCAACTGAGCTACCTGAGACAAGTACCGATCTAAACGCAAATCTTTCTCTATATACATTGTAATTCCCGTCCAACAAATGCTCTGAAGCCATGCTTCTATCTTGCAAATGTCGGCTCCTCTATTAAGAAGACATATTTGGGAATTATACATTACAGCCAGTACGGCTTTTTTCATGTTTTTATTATTGATTTCGTACATCTCAATGATGGATAAATCATATTTGAAGAGAAAAATTACTTGTCTCAGGTAGCTCAGTTGGTAGAGCACTTGGTCTAGAGAACCAAGGGTCCCGGGTTCAAGTCCCGGTCTGAGCGTATAATTTTTCTCTTCAAATATGATTTATCCATCATTGAGATGTACGAAATCAATAATAAAAACATGAAAAAAGCCGTACTGGCTGTAATGTATAATTCCCAAATATGTCTTCTTAATAGAGGAGCCGACATTTGCAAGATAGAAGCATGGCTTCAGAGCATTTGTTGGACGGGAATTACAATGTATATAGAGAAAGATTTGCGTTTAGATCGGTACTTGTCTCAGGTAGCTCAGTTGGTAGAGCACTTGGTCTAGAGAACCAAGGGTCCCGGGTTCAAGTCCCGGTCTGAGCGTATAATTTTTCTCTTCAAATATCTATATATTGTGTTTGTTTATTTATTTATTTATTTATTTATTCAGTTTCCTACCAAGTTTACACAATTTACTGACAACTTAGAAAGTATTCTTTATTAAACTCTGAAATAAAATTAAAGTGAAATTAAAGCAACAGCACTGGTTGTATTTTGCAAAAAATTACAAAAAATAATTTTATTTCTGGGAAATTAAAATAAATATATAATGCATAAAAAGAGTGGCACTTTATTTTCAAAATAATAATTATCCATCATTGCAAATGTAAAAAATTGAATTATAACATTGAAATATAAAGCCATAATGCTACAATAGTTGTGTAAATTCTCATTAAATGTTTTCTTGGATTAGAAGCCATAATTTGGAATTTGGTAGTGATGGCTATATGCCTCGTACAATAAGAGAATTGTATATGAAGAAAGAAAAATTAATGGTTGCATCAGGAGTCTAGATAGTGTAATGGTAAGCACTCTAGTGTATAAAGCTAGAGGTCGTGACATCAAATCCAGGTACAGGCACTTTTTCTCATAATAAATAATAATAATAATAATTGGATGACATTATGCATCAACCAGCTATGTGTCATGTAAGTTTCGAGAAAAAATATGTTTAAAGTTTAAGTCAATCTTCACCCTTTATTGTAGCCTAAACTAACAATACTGGATATTGCAAGTTATTTTCCTTCTTTGGGGGTCCTCATCTAGGGGATATGTGGACGGCGACCACAAGGTGCCCAAACTGAGCAAAACATTTCTTCCACTTACTTGTGTTTTGCACTCTTTTAACTTTACTATCTAACCTCTCTTGGTTAACTCTTGTTTTTTTTTCGACCCCAATGCTATTAGGGCATCCGAGGGCTAGGGAGTCTTTCCTTTCTTCCATTTCTTCTTTCCTTTATTTTCTTTTCTTCTCCAGAAAAGCCTGACCAGAGGCTATAAGATGGCAGCCCCATCACTGGTCTTGCCTTCCGTTGACCAGCAACCAATCGAAGGGACTATTATTATGCTTTCAAGTCTTATATGAGAATTTCCCGGAAGGATCAATAATGCTGGAGGGAAAATTTTCTATAGGATCGTAACAGGCCTTGGCCTAATACTTGGAAGGAAGAAGAAGAAGATAGTAAATGCATCAACAATCTAAGAGCAGGAACATTTGATGCAAAATTTAGATTAGCATTATGAAGATTTGGTTTTATAGCCGTTTCTTGTAAAACATAGAATATCTGTTAGGACTGATAGTGTTTTCATTTTTCTTTAATATTGTGATTATATTTAAAAATTTGGCACTAAAAGTGTGTGTACACTTACCAGTGCAACAGATGGCATCAATATCTCAATTTTTTAAAAAATGGAACCTAGCCAGTTGATGCATAACATAGTCCAATTGTCCTTCATTCCATCCAAAGGCTGATTGGCTCAAATTCAAGAC
Organism: Diploptera punctata; assembly: GCA_030220185.1. Classification (NCBI taxonomy): domain Eukaryota; kingdom Metazoa; phylum Arthropoda; class Insecta; order Blattodea; family Blaberidae; genus Diploptera; species Diploptera punctata. The sequence goes on from JASPKZ010007913.1 coordinate 118,480, forward strand.
TTGGCCTCCCTTAACTTCTGCCTCCAATCATTTCTATTTTGCGCAGCAAGCCTCCAGTTGCGACACTTATGTAGGTTTGCAGCATCTTCCTTAATACCATCCTCCCATCGTTTTTTCGCTCTTCCAACCCGTCTATTCCCCATGAAACTTGCTGTAAGTACCATTTTTGGTGCTTGGTCTGTTGAGAGCCTTTGTACATGGCCAGCCCATTCTATTCTTTTTAACTTAATAAAATTGACCAGGTCAGGTTCATTGTATTTGTCACACAGTTCTTTGTTGTATCATATTCTCCACTGACCATTAATATTTATTGGTCCAAATATTTTCCTGAGTACTTTTTTTCAAAATTATTTAGGGCTACTTCTGATCTTTTAGTGAGGATTCATGTATCACTACCATATGTCAAAACTGATCTTATTAAAACTTTATATAGCCTATTTTAGTTGCTGAGTTTATGTTATTACTCTTCATTATTTTATGAAGTGAGTTGTCCTTCATTGGGAATGTTAAAATTTAAATTATAATATTGTAATATAAAGGTTTACTGCTATAATAGTTGTGTAATTCTCATTATATATCTTCTTGAATTCGAAGTTATCAGTTGGCATGTTTGGTAGCGATGACTATCTGCCTCGGACAATAAGAGAATTGTATATGAAGAAAGAAAATTAACGATTGCATCAGGAGCCTGGATAGTATAATGATTAGAATGTTAGCAGTATAAAGCTAGAGGTCTCTGGTTCAAATCCCGGTTCAGGCATTAATTTTTCTTTTCAAAATAGTAAGAATGGCTTTCCTTATGGATCTCAAGATGTTAAAATTAAACTAAAAAAAATGTGATTATAAGATGGAATCTACGTATTTTTGGATATTTACCCAAATTTCTCTGAAATAATCAGTTTTATTGCCTAATGTAAAATATTTATTTATGAAGATATTTAACAAAGATAATGAGATGTATAATTTGAAAAAAAATAATCAACTGGAAAACTTATGGGTCTCAGGAAGATTAAATTAAACTGTAAGATATGTTACATTTTCTAATTATAAGACATAAGAATGAGTACTTTAACTTAAACTTTTAAATATCAAACTCGCCTCGGTAGCTCAGTTGGTAGAGCACTTGGCCCGGAAAGCCAAGGGTCCCGGGTTCGAGTCCCGGTCTAGGCGAAAATTTTTCTCTTCAAATTTAATTTATCAAATTTCTGTTGGAGTAAAGTTTACTTACTATTCAATAAAATTTTATATTGCAAAAAAATATACCTCAATTGTTAAATTTTAATTCTTATTATCCAATACAAACAAACAGTGATCCTAACCTGAATTCCTTTTGTACACAATATAAATCATGTTTACCTGAGTATAAAATCACCTTGAAATTAATGTGACCTCCTAATTTTTAAGAGGGTTTTGTAAGAAATCTTCTCACAAGTATTAATAACCTTTTTTTTTTTTTCCCCAACTCTTATCTCCCTTTCTTTGGTTCAATAAATTATTTTGGGGTGAATTGGCATTTCTCAATTTGTCCTTAATTGTTTCCATATATGAATGTTAACTTGAAGACATCAAATTTTCTCCCCACCTCGCAGTTGTTCATAGCTTCTGTATCAACTTAAAATTAGAATCATAAAGCTATCGCTAACCAGTAAGAATCTGTGAACACATAATATCAAATTTAATTTGAAGAGAAAAATATATGCCTCAATTGGGATTTGAACCAATATCTGTGGTTCTGTACACCGGCATTCTTACTGTTTAAGCTATTAGGTTTCTGATTTACTCATAGATTTTTCTCTATACTAATATGATTCTCGCACACCAGATAGTAGTGAACTTTGTTCCACTATCGCTTAAGAAGACTTATATTTGGAATTGACATTATATTTATAATGAGTGAAGCTTAGATTTGATTAATATTTAATTTTAGGAAGTGATATTTTGAGGTTATTTTAATTATATTATTTTTAGTCTGATCATCTTACCTCAATATTTATGTTCAAGATCAAATCAACATTAATATTGAGGTAAGATGATCAGACTAAAAATAATATACTTAGATTTGATGTTTAATATTAAATTTATCACTTCTAATAGTGAAAAATTTTATATTAAATATCGGATATAATACCATTTTTTTTCTCGGCGGAATATGATGTTTTATTAGCACTAATTTTAATATGCGTAAGAGCACTCAAATTTTACTGCTACTGCTATAATTTACAAATGTCATTATCAGTATTTTTTTACTTCAGGTTTTCTTTTTGGTTATACATCCAATTTTTGCTGTTTATTATTTGACTATTGTTGTGTTGCGTCACATCTGCAATCATTTGTAAGCTGGAAACCTGTACAATGTAATATAAAAACATTAACCTTGCCAGTCAACAGTTTTATAGCCTTCTGTGCAAGTAAAACATTCACCTCAACTCGGCTTATTGTGTTAGTAAATTAAGATGAGTCATTATTTTTGGGATTCAGATTTTGGGGAAAAATAGAGTCATCTTTATCTTTGAGTAAATACAGTATTGGCCTGCTAACGCAGTATGTAATTTGAAAATAGGCCAAATTTTGAAGGTTATTATTTTTATTTTAACTTAAAACCTTATTGGGTAGAATTTAGGCCATACTAATACCCTTTATCTGTTGATTGTAGAACTGAAAGCACAGAAATTTGCAATAGGTTGGTATTAGACATGCACAGACTTAAGATTCCACTCATCATTTATATGATTTCTTTTAGAGAATTGGAGCAACGAGTTGGAAAAATGGTGCCCTTCACTGGTATTTATTACATATTATGGGTCACCAGATGAGCGCAGAGCCATGAGAATTGACTGGAGAAAAGGTGGTTTAGATGATATTGATATTATTCTTACAACGTGAGTATAAAAAAATATCAAGTTATTTTGAGTCTTTAATATCTTACCTCAATATTAATAATATAAAAAATATAATATATGATTTAACTGTTAAGTAGTAATAATTAATTATAGATACATCAAATTTGATACTCTTACCCCCATTTTATTACCAGATCAATTTAAGTTTTAAAATAAAAAGTGTTGTCTGCATTGTCAGTTTTTAAAAAAAATTGATTATGGGATATTGATTATTATTTTATTTATAAAACGTAATGGGAAATAACATTGAGGTAAACATCATTAATTGAACTTTTATAGGAAAAAATCACTATGAGGTTTAATTTAATCTTAAATGTTATACATTAATTCAAAACTTTACATTTCACCTCGCAGAATATGAATCCTTAACTTGGAAATGTTTCAAATGCCTTTTCAGACTCACAAGGGAATTGTCAATCATTGTATGCCGAAACATACCTTGAAATTTCTCCCAGAAAAACATTGTGATGTACCAAGGGAATGTCCAAAAAATTATCTGCCGCTTTTAACTGCAAGGCAAAATCCACCGCTAAATCTCTCAGTTAAACTATAGGGATGTAATACAACTTCTCATTTGATAACCTTCACTACATTTCATTCGCGCCACACCCACCTTGCTCCACATCAATCTAAGTCTAGGAAGAAAACAAGCTAAATGTATTAAGCATAAGAATTTGAGTTTCATAAGGGATGAGAGTGTAGGAATTTTCACTCTGAGCTCCATTGTATAATCTGTATTGTTAGATTTTTTTAGTCTGGATGATAGAGAAGGAAGGCATATAGTTTGAATGACTGCTTTCAAACTTTTTATTGGGAAACCTTTGGGGAAAAGATCATTAGAAAGGCCTAGGAATATGTAGGAGAATAATATTCAGATGGATCTTAAGGATATAAGAGAAAAATTTTCATTAGATTGGAACTTGCTCAGATAGCCTAGTCTAGGGTCTTGGCCTAGAAGGCCAAAAGTCCTGAGTTCAAGCCCTGGTCTGAGTGTATAATTTTTTTCTTCAAATAGGATCTTAGGGAATTGCATTCAGTTGGCTAAGAATAGGGATCAGTGGAGGGCCTTAGTGAATGTAGTATTGAACCTATAGGTGTTATAGTGAGATTCAGTGTTACATGAAGATGAGGTGGATATTTTACTCTGTGACCAATCATGTAGCAAATTTGCCCTGCAATGTTGCCCAGTTGGGGAATGTACAAGCTCTGTTACCTTCTGCATGTGCATATTGCAACATTGTTGAGACATGCTGCACTACCCTGTTGAGGTACACTCTATCTAGTCAAGTTTGACATTCAGTATTGTGCATTATATGAACATTGTTTCAATAAGAATTAAATTGATGTTTTATTACCTCCCCTCATATCCTTTTTTTTGTAGATTGTAGTTTTGGAGCTATATCTCCATCATCAGTAGCCTCTCGTCTACCGGTGTTATGTTGACTTGGCCACCAGGAAACGACATAACACCGGTAGACGAGAGGCTACTGATGATGGAGATATAGTTCCAAAACTGCAATCTAGAAAAAAAAAAGGATATGAGGAGAGGTAATAAAACATTAATTTAGTTCTTAAATTAAACTTCAGTGTTTCTTCCCTGTGAAAGTTAAATAAATTGTTTCAATATTTAATATTTTCCAATAAAATCTATTAGTTTCTGTATAGTTATTTACTTTTTTTTATTAATGTTTTCTTGTATGGTAATTTGAAGGTTGCTGTATTTTTCATTAAATATTCACAGGTGTGAAATTTTACTTTTATTGTCATGTGCTTAATCTTATTCTTGAGATATTTTACTCATTTTTAATCACTGCTATCACATCTTCTTTAAACTCTTATTTGTATTTTCAATTTAGTCCTGCAATTGTACTTATTTCTTTTTTCAATTTTTTTACTAATTGGTATTTTTTAAATTTAGTTACAGTATAGTCAGCAGTTCGCCAGAAGAACGTAAAATGTTCAGAGTATTACCCATTCAGTATGTTATCTTAGATGAAGCTCATATGTTAAAAAACATGGCTACTCAAAGATATGACTCACTTGCAAGAATCAATGTAAGTACATAATTTTATAATAATCAAATAAATAGTGAATTCTTCTTACCTCATACTTCTATGTTTTTTTAAACACAGCACCACAGTATCGGGGAACAATCTTCCCCATCGTCAGCTGTTTTCACGACTGTCAATTTTTTCTTTTGTCGGTATTATCCAAACTGCCATCTGGTGTACTTTTTAAGGAGTAATTTTCTAAACTGCCATCTGGTGTATTTTTGAAGAACTTTGTAATCAAGCTTGGTTTGTCCAGAATCTCGAAATTCATGGTTCTAGTATGGTTTTTGAATATATATCTTTTCCTTAAGCCTGAATGAAAAGATCTCTAAGCAAAATTTACCGAATTTTCCTGTCTTAGTACTACCTTGGTTTCCTAGATGTCAATATGAGGCAGAATGCTGACCATGGACCACTCAAATGACATCTATATGAAAACAAGTGTAGCCAAATTAGTATGATTCAAATTCTTCCCTGTAGGGGGAGAGCGCCTAAATCTCTGTTAAGGGAAAATGTGGGCTTACAAGAAGATCTTTTCCCAAACTGTTAATTCCAAAGGTTTAAATAGATGTTTCAACAGTTTTGCTTCTTTTTTCAATTCAAACATAGAAGTATGAGGTAAGAAGAATTCACGATTCATTTGATTCTTATTAATAAAACCTCATAATGTTAAAATTCCCAAATTTATTTTATTAAAAAATACATAATTTTATGGCATTAAGATATGGTAGTGAAGCATGGACAATGCAAAGAAGAGACGAAAGCCGAAAAACAGCAAATGAGATGACAGCAGGTTACACAAAGTGGGACCATAAAAGAAATGAGGAAATTATGGAAGAGTTGGATGTAGAACCCATTCTTCACCATATACAAAACTACCAGAACAACTGGAAAGGCCATCTTCAACGGATGCCGTTTCATAGAATTCCAAAAGCCATACTTTGCTGCTGCCCCCAAGGCAAATGATCGCTGGGATGTCCAAAAAAGCGCTGGAAAATTCCTCTTTGAGACCGTAACAGGCCACAAGGCCTAATACTTGCATGGATGATGATGATGATGATGATGATATAATTTTATGTTATCATATATTTTTTATTGGTCCTTGTCTTCCATTAGAGGATTGAGCTATAAACAATGATTATCCATAAGTCTCTGATAAGGGAGAACATGGGCTTACAAGAAGATCTTTTCCCAAACTGTTAATTCCAAAGGTTTAAATAGATGTTTCAACAGTTTTGCTTCTTTTTCAATTCAAACATAGAAGTATGAGGTAAGAAGAATTCACGATTCATTTGATTCTTATTAATAAAACCTCATAATGTTAAAATTCCCAAATTTATTATATTAAAAAAATATATAATTTTATATTTGAAGAGAAAAATTTTCGCCTAGACCGAGACTCGAACCCGGGACCCTTGGCTTTCCGGGCCAAGTGCTCTACCAACTGAGCTACTGAGGCAAGTTACAATCTAGATGCAAATTTTTCTCTTATATACATTGTAATTCCCTCGCGCCAAATGCTTGAAACCGTAGCTTCTAACTTTGCAAATGGCGGCTTCTTAGTTAAGAAGACATTTATTGGGAATTTAACACTACTTTATAAAGCCAGTAGGGCTTCTATTGACAATTTTATTATTGATTTAACACTTCTCACTGAAGGATAAATTATATTTGAAGAGAAAAAGCTACAGTTTCAAGCATTTGGCGCGAGGAAATTACAATGTATATAAGAGAAAAATTTGCGTCTAGATCGTAACTCGCCTTGGTAGCTCAGTTGGTAGAGCACTTGGCCCAGAAAGCCAAGGGTCCCGGGTTCGAGTCTCGGTCTAGGCGAAAATTTTTCTCTTCAAATATAATTTATCCTTCAGTGAGAAGTGTTAAATCAATAATAAAATCATCAATAGAAGCCCTACTGGCTTTATAAAGTAGTGTTAAATTCCCAATAAATGTCTTCTTAACTAAGAAGCCGCCATTTGCAAAGTTAGAAGCTACGGTTTCAAGCATTTGGCGCGAGGGAATTACAATGTATATAAGAGAAAAATTTGCGTCTAGATCGTAACTCGCCTCGGTAGCTCAGTTGGTAGAGCACTTGGCCCAGAAAGCCAAGGGTCCCGGGTTTGAGTCTTGGCCTAGGCAAAAAATTTTCTCTTCAAATATAATTTATCCTTCAGTGAGAAGTGTTAAATCAATAATAAAATCGTCAATATAATTTTATGTTATCATATATTTTTTATTGGTCCTTGTCTTCCATTAGAGGATTGAGATATGAACAATGATTATCCATAAGTATTTTAAAAACTGTATAGGAAACCAGATATAATATGAACAGTTAAGTCTCGTAGACTGCAATGGTCAGGACATGTGGCACGAAAGGGGAATGAAAGATGTGTATGGAAGCTTCTTGTAGGAAAACCAGAGGATAAAAACCCAGTTGGTAGACCAAGAATGAGGTGGGAGAATAACATTATCCATAATTTTAGGGAAGTAGATTATACAGAGGATAATTGGAAAACATTAGCTCAGGATAGGGATGTATTGATAGCTTATGTCTGCACGACCATGAACCTTCAGGTTCGATAGAGCCAGTGAGTTATTTATCACCTCACTTCATACTCTGTCTTCTATTTATATTAGTTTCATAATTCTTTTATTTCAGCTTCAGTATTTTCTTCAATTTTTTTTATTTAGGAATATTCCACAATACAGTGTTTCTCCTTCAACCCATAGTGATTTGTCGCCACAGGTTCTTGTCTAAAGCATCTTCTTCCCTCAAATCTCTAGCTTCCATACTTCTCTTCACTCCATCCATCCATCCATTGTTCTCTAGGCCTTCCTCTTCCAATTCTTCCATTAGCTTTCCAATTAAGGATCTTCTTTGGTATTCTCTCTTCTTCCATTCTTATGAGGTGTCCATACCATTTCAAACGTTTTTTTTTCTATTTTTCCTAATATGTTTTTTTCAACTTGCATAATTTCCCTTATTGTGGTGTTTCTGACCTTATCCCTTCTTGAAATTCTTGTCAATCGCCTCCAAAAATCCATTTCTAATGCTAACAGCTTGTTGGCTTGTTTTCTTTTTACTGTCCAGGTTTCAGATCCATATAATAAAATGCTTTATAACAGAACTTGAAATATAGTTCTCTTCATTCTGTATATTATATTTGTATTCCAAATACAAATTATTATGAGTTAGTTATTTTGACTAACCTCATATTTTTTTATATTCTGCAGACTATAGTTTTCATTGGATCTATGCAACATTGTTGATGCATTCTAACTCATATTTCCTACAAATATTAAATATTCATGAATGTTGTTCTGTCATAGTAGTGCATTGCTTCTTCCTCCATCTGTTGGTAAACCGATGAACCTTCAATTTTTCAGCATTACACTTTTTCTGATGGTCTTATTTGTTATATTTTTAGTTATAATTTGTTTTAACTGCTGAAAACCATTCTGTTTAGTTCAACCATTATCCTTCTCTTAATCACCATGTTTATTATGCTTGCCTCAGGTTCTAAAGTTAATGAGTTCAAACTGGTCAGGATCAGTGTACTTTTTCAGAGCATATAACTTTATACATAATGACATTTTAACTAATTGTAGCAATATTTATGTCAGAATATATTAAACAACTTAGAAAACATTGATACTGCTAGTTTGCATAGAATTTCAATAAAATTTTTAGGTACATCATAACAATTAACTTTTTTGTGACTTTCTGTTTAAGATACGACTATTTAGCTTAGTAAATAGGCGGAGTGGGGTATGCAGTAGCATAGTGGTTAAGTCACTGTGCTACAAGCCGGAAGGTCGAGGGTTCGAGTCCCAGTGGGGTCAGGATTTTTAAACTGACCCAAATCTTCTGGTGGCACTGTGGCCCTGGGGTTGACTCAGCCTCTAACTGAAATGAATACAAGACTTTTTTTAGTCTGTAATATCTGACGATGGAGCTAAGAAACTCTGAAACATATGTTTGACAAAAACAACTACTCTAAGAGGTAAGAATGAACAGACAAAATGTTTTAATTACCAGACAGTTGTTCTGGGAAAGATGGCCGCCACGCAAGGCTGACAACCTGGCTGATTTCAAGTGCCGATTGTCTAGAAAAAGTGGGAGCCTTAACCTCCTACTACCCCCAAAGGCCTCCTAAGGCCTGTAGTGGAATCACTTTAAATGGGTGGAGTGACCACTAAACATTACTATGGCAAGAAAAACTGAAAATTTTAAAAGAAATTGAGATATGCTCTTTTCACTAAGGTTGCCAGTACAATCCCCAACCAGTATTTTTGCATTTATAAGTTCCTTTTCTACCTTTTTTTTTAGCAAATTCTGGAGAAATGTACCTGTTGAGGTTGTTCTCATAAAAATATTTTTGAATTTTTTTTTTGTCCTATTATGTTACTTATTATCCTGTACCCAAATATACAGCTCATTTCAGCCAAAGAATCATGCACTTTATGAGCAGTGGTGGAGTCTTGTTGAAAATAAGCAGAAAAGTTTTACATATGTTAATTTATCAAAGAATGGGTTCAGGATCTCATTTCTATACCTCATAAAAAGATAGAGGCAATAACACAATACAACTGATATTCATATAAATGCACAGGAAGCAATATTTTTGGTGTTATTGGACAAATATTAGCAAAATTAAGCCATGAATGTAGTGGTCAAGCTGATACCGTTTTCTGTTGTAAAGGATGTATATATTTATATGTGTCTGTGTCTAGCAATCACAAGTTTTTTTTTTAACTAAACTTGGCATAATGTAATCAATTAAAAAAAGTAATATTGACCAACAATATCAGACCTTTAAGAGTGGGGATTCATCTGAATAAAAAAATTTTAAATCACTCATTTTTTTTTCATAGCAAATCTCTGTATATGTTATTGACATAAAACAAGAAAAATATTCTCCAAAAATCAATGAAATCTGAGAATTAAGATTGGGAGTTTTCCTGAAAGCTGAAATTTAAAAATTCCTCTAACCACCATAACTGGATACATACAATTTAATGAACAAAAGAAACATAATATATTCTATAAATTACTAAAATCAGATCATAAATTTGGCTTTCTGAGAAATTTGCTAAGCTTGTGCAGTCAATTTATTACAGATTTTTTAAATACCTGAATATCTGAACTCTGTTCCTTACTATTATTATTTTCATTTTTTTTATTTGGTGTATTACTTCTGGCAGCACTTATATGGTTATGCTTCTTTTGGAAAGTGTGAACTTTATGTAATGATTTTAAAAAATGCTCAATATCAATTTCTCTACTGAAAAGATTGAAAGTGAATGCTATCACCACTCATTGGCAATTCTATAAATTTAATGAATGTTTTTTTTATTCAATTTAGGCTGAACATCGTATTCTGCTGACAGGAACACCTTTACAAAACAATCTTGTAGAGCTTATGTCATTACTCATTTTTGTAATGCCACATATGTTTAAGGGCAAGAAGGAGGTTCTTAAAAGTTTATTTTCGAAGATTCCGGTAAGTTAACTATAAGAATTATTTCTTTTATAATAGTGGACATAATTTTTGCCTACACTAAAATTCTGTATCCTATTTTGGCTAGGCAATTTTTATTTTGTCATTATACAGTTGAAACAGGAGTTAATATGTTGAACAGGAAGAAATGATACTCGGTTAACAAAATTAACTTCACTCTTTTATTTTTATGAATGAGTTGGAAAAAATGTTTAATATCTCACCTCATAAAGTTGCATGTATTCACGATACTGGTTTCAAAGATTAATTTTACTACTATCTTCAGTCAAACTCTAACAAAGTTGCATGTTTTCATGATATCAGTTTCAAAAGTATAATTTTACTTCCATCTTCCGTCAAACTCCAACGTTGGAGTTTGATTGAAGATGGAAGTAAAATTTATGAGTGAGTTGGAGAAAATGTTTTAATATCTCACCTCATAAAGTTGCGTGTTTTCATGATACTAGTTTCAAAAGTATAATTTTACTTTTGAAACTGGTATTGTGAAAAGACGCAACTTTATGAGGTGAGATATTAAAACATTTTCTCCAACTCACTCATAAATATAAATACCTCATAGTGTTACCACCCACTTCGATTTTGATTAAATTCATTCTTTTATTTTGTAATATCTCTTTTTACTTTACATTGAAATCTTGGAATAAATTATACTGTTAATACAATTCCCCATACATTTTTTATAAAATATATCTTTGAAGATCAGTTTTAGATTCAAAGAAGTATACAATATTATTCATTCCTATTTAAAATTATTTCATTTTAAATTGTAATATTTAATAACATTATGAGGTTCTTAATTTGTAAATTAATGAGTAATTTTTTACATCTTACCTCATATTTTATGTTTCCTTAAACACAGGAACTAGTTTTAAAGAGAACCATCTCTCTCATTTTTAACCGACATTATGACTACAAGATTTTTGTTGGAATCTCCATCAATAAAAAAAGAGGCCCAACTTTTAAAACATTTGGAAAAATCTTTAGAATTGATAATTTGGAAGAAGATATATATTCAGAAGAACAAATTTAGATCCATAAATTTCGAGATTCTTGATGAAGTTCATCAAATCAACACCAGATGGCAATGTTATTGATGGAGATTTCAACAAAAATCCGGTAGTCATAATGTCAGTTGAAAATGAGAGAGATGGTTCTCTTGAAAACTGGTTCCCATGTTTAAGGAAACATAAAATATGAGTAATCAATTGAGTTGGTGTTTACTTGATGAAAATCCATATTTAATTAATAAAATATGAGGTAAGATGTAAAAAATGACTCATTAATTTATGAATATCCTTTTTTGCATATGGTTAATCTTCCTTATGTTAGCCAAATTGTTAACGTATAACTACAGTATTCTCAAAGGTTACACTTTTTCTGTACTATATTTTAAGCAAGTCAAAAAATATATTTGAAGAGAAAAATTATACGCTCAGTCTGGGGTTTGAACCAGGATCTTTGGCTTTCCAGCCCAATGCTCTAAGATCCTGGAAAGCCAAAGGTCCTGGGTTCAAACTCCAGTCTGAGCCTATAATTTTTCTCTTCAAATATGATTTATCCTTCAGTAAGAAATGTTAAATTAATAATAAAAACATCAAGTCAAAAAATATTTAATTTTACTTGAAATATACCTTTTGAACTTACAAAGAATATAAACTAAGTAAAAATACTCTAATAACTACTTAACCAACAGCCTTTTGTCATTTGCATATGTTGACTATGTGAAATCAAGGAGATTTTCATATTAAACTTTTTTTGCACATAGAAGAATGTTTAAAATTAATAAGTTGCTTTCATTCATACAAGTGGGTGTTTTTATTTTGACAGCGTGAAGGCACAAAAAATGGAAAAGTAGTGGAAGTGCCTAGATTTGAACAAGAACAAGTAGCACAGGCTAGAAGAATAATGAAACCTTTTGTGCTTAGACGATTAAAGCATGAAGTTCTGAAAGATTTACCAACAAAAACGGACACAACATTGATGTGCCCTCCTACATCTAGCCAAAGAGAAAAATATAATGATCTCATTCAAACATTTACACAGCAAAGTACTGAAGAAGTAAGTATTTTCTTCACATCTGTTTACCTATACTTCTGACAATTTTTCCTTCCTGTTAAAAGCATCTTAAATGTCCGTGTGAATTGACTAGTTGATTGTTTTTTGAGAGTTTGGATTTAAATTCTGCATGTTTTGGAGTCAGTAGTGTTGTTTTTTCATATAGTCATACCAATTAGCCTGGCCATACCCATTCTTTCTATGTTCTTGGCTAGGACTGATAGCTATTTAAGTCTGGTTGATTTATAAGATTGTAGAATGGGTATTACTGTGGCTTTTTTTCATTCTGCAAGTATACTGTACTATTGCAAACATTATTAAAAAATCAATGGTAAAGAGAAAAATTTCTTATTTTAGGAATTCTCACTATGAGGTTATTCATTAAGGTGGAATTTTTTATCACTCACCTCATATTGTTCTTCTTATTTGACTATAAACTAGTTTCGGAACTTAGTTTCTGTTCCATCCTCAGTATCGTCACGACCGTTGTTCTGTCGTCTTGAAGAGCTGTCCTTCACTCCTTCCATTGGCTGACTGAAAAACCTCGAAACAGGTCATTCTCACTGGGAATTTCAAAGTTCATCAATTTCTTCTTTTCGCTCTTTTGAATGTAGATCTTTTCCCAAACAGTAAGTTCTTTTGGTTTTTCTATTTGTTTTAATAATTTAGCTTCTTTCTCGATAAGATGTTTTTCAGACCATGCATGCGCAGCAACTGCAGATTTTTCTACTTCCCCTTTCTTGACATTCCTGAGATGTTCTTTCACTCTAGTTTTCAAGTTTCTCTTAGTTTTTCCTATGTAGAATTTTTTCACATTCTTCACATTTAATTTGATAAATCCCTGATATGAGGTGAGTGAGAAAAATGTCTGCCTGAACAGGGAATCGAACCCCAAACCTTCAGCTTTACATGCTGATGCCCTGACCACTGAGCTAATTCAGGCTTCCTTCCCACTCAAGCGCAAATTCTCTTCTTAACTTACTCTCTTGATGTCACATCCTGTATAATGAACTATCATCATTCACGAATACACATTGAATTGCTTCTACAAGAAGAAAGCCTGAAAGCTCAGTAGTGAGAACATCGACATATAAAGCTGAAGATTCAGGATTCGATTCCCAGTTCAGGCAGACATTTTTTTCTTTACCATTGATTACAATAATTTAGTTGTGTACATTAATTTTCTTATTTTGATCATAATAATAACTTTAGCTTGTTAATATTAATTTAATAAATTGATTATTATAAAAGTTTAGTAATCTTCTCTTCATTAAAGGAACCAATACGTGTGATAATTCTGGGAGTATTTTATCTGGTTTTTAAATGTTTAAGTTTTTATCCATTGATGATAGTGGTGATTGTATTTCCTTGCAATTATTTTATTTTCATTGTCTGACTTATTTCTTATTTTTACTGCTTGTTTGTTTCTATTGACATTATTATTATTATTTAATTGTATGTTGATCTTCCTTTTGGTGCAAACCCTACAATGATATAAAGATATGGAAGTTAATTCTATTTTGCTTAATAATTTCACTTTTAAAGATGGCACTTTGTTTTCTCCACTGCTACAAATCTTGTGGGTTTTTGTTTTTTCTCAAGTATTCGTTAATCTGTTTCTTTCTCTTTTTATAGTTTCAAGTTTTGTATAAAAAATATTTATGTTTTTTCCTCTCAGTATATTATTCATCGGCCATGGTGGGCAAGTTGTTATGTTCATGCCTGTAGTTCCGAGGGACGTGGGTTCAAACCTGGCCATGATTGATGGATTTTTAGGATGGAAAAATCCAAGGGGCAAGTCCTCCGGGATGGACTATAAGCTGTAGGTCCCGAGTCTGAAGATTTTCAGGCTTGTTAAAGAACCGCAAGCTTGAATAAAAAGGCCTCTGGGCAAAATTTAGCCAACCTTCACACATACCTTAGTTGCCTACTAGATGTCTCATTGAGGCAATGTGCTAATCACATGTCACTTGACATCAGTAGACAAAGAAGAATAACTAATTTAATGTTGTTTAAGAAACTCCCACCAGGGAGCACCCATGTTCCCAAGAGGAACAAATGTCATATTATTTTTTGTTCATTGCAGTACTGTGTTAGGCTTCTTACTTCATTAATAACTATATAGTGAGTCATAAAATCTCACCTCGTAAACTCAGTGATCTTCAGTTTCAAGAGGCATCCCTCTCATCTTCAGCCATTTTTACGATTCTTTTCAAGTAGTCGTAATTAAAATTCCCAAAACTTTTTTTTTTTTTTCAAATGCCCCAGGTTTGTCTCTTCGACATTCCTGGTTTCTCTCCTGGCATTACATATTTGTAACCCACTTCTGAGGTTGGGGCGCCTGGAAGGTGGGGTTACATTGCCCCGATGATATGATGGATGATGATGATAATGGTGTGCCAGGAGAGTTCCTAATCCTAACCTAAGGTGAATATGAATGATGATGATTGCGAAGGCCATATGATTTCGGGGACCATTTGGGCCTTAAAGTTTTCCTGAGACATTTGTCTTATAGGTGAGGAAAAACCCCGATATAAACCTCACCCAGAAAAACTGTCCCGACCAGGGATCGAACCCGGGCCCGTGACAAGGCAGCACGCTACCCTGAGACCACAGCGATGGACTCCCAAAACTTGAGTTGTCTTATTTATTACCTATAATAAATTTATCAATAAGAAAGGAATCTTACTTCATCTCTTAATTTTCCTTTGATTTTTAATTGTTTGAATTTGTTTCTGTTTGTAATTATCTCCTAGTTTGCTTTTTGAAGCTCCCATGATCTATTTTGTTTATGTGCATTGGTGTGTGTCCAAGTGATCTTCGTGATGACTGCTCTATGCTGAGTTCCCATATCCTATACAGAGCAGGTTTGGAAGATTTGTCAAGGTTTGCTGAAATAATGGTTAAGTCAGGATTTATTAGAGAAGGAGAGAGGGGTATGTTGGTGGATCTAGTTGTTTGAATAGAATTGTTACAGCATTGAAACCTAGAGCTTCTACAACTTCCCCTGATGTATTTTATATGCATAGCTCTAATTTGGGGAAGATTTCACAAAATCTCCCACTGTTCTTACAATATTGTTACATCAGATATCTATATTTGAAGAGAAAAATATACACTCAGACTAGGTTTGAACCCAGGACCTTTGACTTCCTATGCTCATTGCTCTACCAACTGAGCTACCTGAGCATTCCATTCTAAATGCAAATTTTTCTCCTATACATTGTTAATTCCCGAACGCCAAATACTACGAAGCGTTGCTTGATCATGTTTTTAAAAAAACATTTATTGGGAATTTAAACACTACTTTATAAAGCCAATTGGTCTTCTTTAAATGTTTTTATTATTAATTTAATTAATAAATATGGATTTTCATCAAGTAAACACCAACTCAATTGATTATTAATTTAATACTTCTCACTGAAGCACAAATTATATTTGAAGAGAAAAATATTTGCTCAGACTAGGGTTTATATCCAGAACCTTTGGCTTTCTATGCCAATGCTCTATCAACTGACCTACCTGAGCATTCCAATCTAATTAAGTTATGTAGATACGAAATAACACTATGAGGTTCTTTAATATTGTTTATTTTTTATTATTTCACTCACCTCATACTTCATAATTCATAGCAGACCCTGGGTTTCTTCACGTAATTTGTGACATTGTCAATGCTGTGTCACGTTCACAACTGACGTCCAACGGCCTTCTATCCTGCAGACTGACCTCCGCGCCATCTGGTGGCCAACCGAAGAATTTCCAAATCAGTCCTCTTTCTTTATAACCGGGTATTTCAAAATTCATAGTTGTATTTTCATTCTTGCATATGTAAATTTTTTCCCAAATTGTGAGTTCCTTCGGTTTTTCCAATTGTTTAAGTAATTTTGTTTTGGTTTCTATTCTATGTTTTTCTGACCAGGCATGTGCAGCTATTGCAGATTTTTCGGTTTCTCCATTTTTAACATTTCTGAGGTGTTCTTTTAATCTTGTATTTAGATTCCTTTTTGTTTTTCCTATGTATATCTTAGGTAATTTAATAAAAACCAACAAAAATGAAAAAATTGAAGACTGCAAAAAATCGGGAATTTATCAAATTAATTGTAAAGATTGTGAAAAGATGTATATCTTAGGTAATTTAATAAAAACCAACAAAAATGAAAAAATTGAAGACTGCAAAAAATCGGGAATTTATCAAATTAATTGTAAAGATTGTGAAAAGATATACATAGGAAAAACAAAAAGGAATCTAAATACAAGATTAAAAGAACACCTCAGAAATGTTAAAAATGGAGAAACCGAAAAATCTGCAATAGCTGCACATGCCTGGTCAGAAAAACATAGAATAGAAACCAAAACAAAATTACTTAAACAATTGGAAAAACCGAAGGAACTCACAATTTGGGAAAAAATTTACATATGCAAGAATGAAAATACAACTATGAATTTTGAAATACCCGGTTATAAAGAAAGAGAACTGATTTGGAAATTCTTCGGTCGGCCACCAGATGGCGCGGAGGTCAGTCTGCAGGATAGAAGGCCGTTGGACGTCAGTTGTGAACGGTTGTGAACGTGACACAGCATTGACAATGTCACAAATTACGTGAAGAAACCCAGGGTCTGCTATGAATTATGAAGTATGAGGTGAGTGAAATAATAAAAAATAAACAATATTCCAATCTAAACTCATATTTTCTCCTATACATTATTAATTCAGAAATCTATTCAAATTATTATTCCTTGGCACGTATATGCCATAGATTTTTGAATGGTAAATCTGTTTTCACACATCAGTTTCTGCAATTTCAGATGTGTTGGGTTCGTTTATTTGCTCGGTGACTAAACAATTTGTAACACATATTCACTTTCATAAAGGATTCCACTGGCTTTTTGTATTTAATGTGTTGGTTATATTCAGATGTTTTGATAAATTGTTCATTTTGTGGGCAAATAGTAGTTTCATTAATTTTGAAAATATTTTTGTTCTGGGTTACAGTTTCATTCATCTATTTTGTTACTTCAGCTATAGATAATTCATCTCCAACATCAGAGTTTGAGCTTAACTCTTTTTATATCTATAATTGTTCATTTTGCAAATTTTCTCTCAGGGACTCATATGGAGGTGAGTAACTTTGTCCTTTGGAATGTACAAAATTTCTAACCCGAAATTTGTGTGTTTTTTTTATTATAGTTATTAGAATCCAATGGAGAATTGAGTGGCATTGGAATGATGATTCAGTTAAGGAAGATGGCCAACCATCCTGCTTTATTAAGATATCATTTTACTGATAATCAGCTGGAAGATATGGCAAAGAGGTTAGCCAAGGACCCTACCTATAAAGAAACTAACCCTGAGTATATAGTCCAGAATCTGGAATCAATGTCTGATTTTAAGATTCATCAGTTAATATTTAATCATAAGGTAAATTTCTAATATATTTCTTCAAACATTACATGATTTTCAGAGGTTTAATATTTATTAATATATGATACAAGAAGTAAACTTAGCTTTTATTCACAAGTGATAAAGCAATTGAAGCAAAAGCTGAGGGTGATAAATTCCATGAGGTAATAAAATCTGTTTACTCTCATGTGTATAAAAAAATGTTTCACTCCTAGTATCTGATTATTAATATTTCAGTCACACTAGTAATAATTTATTAAAATTATTGTGAAATTACAATAGGAAGTAACATTATGAAGTTCTTATAAATAAGTAGTCTTTTTTCATCTTACCTCATATTCATTGGTTTCTTTTGGGACATGTTTGAAAACAACTATGTTAGATGTTTTGAAAGATGTTCTAAAAGAAACCAACAAATATGAGGTAAGATGAAAAAAGACTCTACTTATTTATTAAAATTAAATGTTATATACGTTTTTGTTATTGGGAAAAAGATTTGTTGTTTGTCATAGGAATTGAAAATAGACATTATAAAATTTATATTTGAAGAGAAAACATATATGCTTATGCTGGGGTTTTAACCCAGGACCATTTACAAAAAAAACCCAAGTCTGAGCATATCATTTTTCTCTTCAAATATAATTTATCCATCATTGAGAGGTATGAAATGAATAATCAAAACATTATAAAATTTATATATTAAATTTGGGAATTTTTAACATTATGAGGTTCAAATTCATAAGAATTAAATTAATCGTGATTATTTCATACCTCATACTTCTATATTTCTTTAAATATAGCACTGCAGTATCGGCAATTTCTTATCACCATCATCAGCTGTTTTCACGATTGTCAATTTTTACTTTTGTTGACTATTTAACTCATGCCACAAATGGGAGTCAATGACCAATCACGTTTCAATAATTTCTGTTTTACAACCAATCAGAGTCGTGTTTCACGAAATATTTATCAGTGTTATAATTACCATATTTAAGGAAGCTCCTCCTTTTTAATATTCTGAACAGGTCTGGCCATTATTTTGCAGTGACTGAGCCTGTGAGAAATACGGCTACCATATTGTATATATAGTGCATGAATGTCAACACATATATAAAAACATTTGTAGCAATTGATTATACCACTAAAAAAAGAAACCACTGTTTGCACTTTCTTAAATGTATTTTTTTTTCCCCAGGTAATAATCCAGAAAAATATAATTGTCATATTTACATCATACGACATCAGAAATGTATTAATGTACAGTTTGATGTGTTTCATTTTTTCTCCACTAGAGAGCATTCTTACAATATTGCGTTCCTTTGGCAATAAATAGTATGATCAGGTTGCAGTGATAAACAAAGGAAGCAGATGAAGCGCACCTATCGTTTCTCATTTGTTTTCAAACATCGCCGTTTACAATAAATATATAAATATTTTAAATTAACTATAGTTAAATAATGATTTGTAAGTAAACAGCTTAATTTTATTCGTTAAATAGTCCTAACAAATGCCACTCTTGATTTCCAAATTCTCTAGATAAATTCACTCCTCACTTCGTGAGTCGTGAATTTATCGATAATTTGGAAATCACTCGTGGCATTACTTATGATAATTATCCAAACTGCCATCTGATGTTCTTTTAAAGAATTATTTTCTAAACTGCCATCTGGTGTTCATTTTAATGAGTCATTTTCTAAACCGCCATCAGATGGCTGTTTAGAAAATGATTCATTAAAATGAACACCAGATGGCAGTTTGGATAATTATCAACAAAGTAAAAATTGACAATCGTGAAAACAGCTGATGATGGTAATAAGAAATTGCCGATACTGCAGTGCTGTATTTAAAGAAATATAGAAGTATGAGGTATGAAATAATCACGATTAATTTAATTCTTCTTATAAAATTTACTGAAATTTAATGAATGTAAAATCACTAAAGCACATCCCACTATGTTTAAATTTCGGAGTAGATATGTTGATGATATAATTTGTATTGTTAAAGAAAAACATGTAGAAGATTCCCTAAAACTATTAAATTTACAGAGTACAAACATTAAATTCACCAAAGAAATAGAAGACAATAAACAAATACCTTTTTTGGATCTTAAATTGGTCAGAAACGAAGAAAAAAGGAAAATTGAATTCAGAATTCATAGGAAAGAAACTCATACGGAAAATTTTATAAAATCAACAGGGTTCAATCCAATTGGACATAAATTAGCAGCATTTAATAGTTTAACTCATAGATTGGTAAACTTACCCTTAAACGAAGAAGATTTCAAACATGAGAAAAAACACATAATCAAAGCAGCAAGAGAAAATAGGTTTGATGAAAAAATGGTACATAAAAGGATAGAAAAGTATAAAAAACAAAAAATGATAAACAGAAGTAATCTTGAAAAAGAAGAACCACCTATGAAAAAATATAAGAAATTCACATATCACCCCTGGGTACATAATAAATTTCAAAATATATTTGAGAAGTTTAATATTAAATTAGCACAAAAAAATAACTACAGTTTAAATAAACTAATAAAAACCAACAAAAATGAAAAAACTGATAAAAATAAAAAGTCAGGAATATATCAAATTGAATGCATGGGTTGTGAAAAGATATATATAGTGAAAACAAAAAGAAACCTAAAAATTAGAACCAAAGAACATATAAGAAATATGGTTGGTTGGTTGGTATCTAATGTCGAGCACTTGATAATGAAATCATTCGCTCTCTTGCACTCCAATATTTAGCAGAAAGGCTGGTCTCTTCTACAAAAGCTGGACAACGGAGGAGATGGTTTCTTTCCATATCTTCATTTAATTCTCATGTTTGTATTGGAGTACAATAAACTAGTTGTAACCGTTTAGTAGTAGGCACCACATGTGGTGGTTACGTCACCCATAGAGAGAAAGTAGGTATAGGAAGGAAGGAGAAATGAACCCCTAGGCCTCGAGTACTCTAATACCATCAGGGTCGAAAGAAACAAGAGGTCAGTCAAGGGAGACTGGATAGAAAAGTTGAAAGAGGGAATTGGTATGGGGAAGAGAAGTAATACCAATTCGGTCAAAAAAGAAAAACTCACCAAGCTGACCAGTGCTTGTTGGTGAGTAGCCCTTCCCTTTCGTTCATCATGCATAAGCATGATTACTAACAGCTGCACCACGAGAAGGTGAGGGATTGGACACTAGGTTACTGTCCAGGTCGGTTCCTTTAAGCCTTCGATGGAAGGAATTAAAGGGTCCCCTCTCTGTTAAAAACAGTAGCCTTTCTGCAGCCACATAAGAAATATTAAAAATGGAGAAATTGAAAAATCTGCAGTTGCTGCTCATGTTTGGTCTGAAAAACATAATATAAATTCAGACACTAAATTATTAAAACAGTTAGAAAATACAAAAGAGCTGACTATTTGGGAAAAATTTATATTCAGAAGAACAGAAACAGAGTTATGAATTTTGATATTCCGATGGAGGGTGACCTTGTTTGGAGGTTCTTTGGCCAACCACAGGATGGAGCTGACATCGACATCCAGGTGGTGCAACATAATGCAACATAAATAAAACCAGTCTGGGAAAGCTGACGATAAAACAGAATTGTTTTGAAACATGTCCAAGAACAAATCAACATTAATATTGAGGTAAGATGTCCAGACCAAAAATAATATAATTAAAATAACCTCAAAATATAACTTCCTAAAATTAAATATTAATATGAATCTCTAAATTAGCAATATTTTTATACTGGAAGATATTTTAAGTTATGTTAAGATTCATGTTCTCTTCGTTGGTTCCAAAAATCCAGCTGTAGGTCTCTGTACAAAAAGAAATACTATATAATTCATTGTATGATTTTAGAAAGAGGAGGTATCAGTGAAGAAATTATATTTCAGAAAAATCACAAAAACTGTAAGCGAAAGTGTCAGTTACAATAAGTATTGTTAATAAGCTCATAAATGCTTGTATTATAAAACAAGTTTATATATATATTCAGGGGGGCACGCCGTAGCGTAGTGGTTAAGGCACTGCGCTACAAGTCGGAAGGTCGAGGGTTCAAGTCCCGGTGGGGTCAGGATTTTTAAACTGACCAAAACCTTCTGGCGGCACTATGGCCCTGGGGTCGACTCAGCCTCTAACGGAAATGAGTACCAGACGCTTGTTCTGGGGGTAAAGGCGGCCGTCACGCAGGGCTGACAACCCGGCTGACACCAAGTGCCGATTGTCTAGAAAAAGTGGGAGCCTTAACCTCCTACTACCCCAAGGGCCTCCCGAGGCCTGTAGTGGGATTACTTCTTTATATATATATATATGTGTGTGTGTATGTATGTTCTGGCATAAATCTTAAATGCCCTAGACCCTACAAGGGTTGAGGGGGAAGGGGCTTCAATTATAAACAATTATCAGTGACTTATATATGTACCGGCATAACTCTAGAACACTTGGAGCAATTTCAACCAAACTGACTACGCATATAGCTTACAATCTGGAAAAGATTCCATATGGAGTTTTAGTGATCCTACTAGGGGTGAGAGGGGGGACATCTGAAGATAATCAAAACAACCAATATTAGTGTCGAATTCATAGTTTTTGAGGACGCTAAGCCCATTGGTGACATTCAAAACCAAATTAAACCCTTAGCACCCTTAGGAGATTGTTAGGGTGAGAGTAGGTGAAAAATAAAATGACAAATGTATCGAGATTAGTGTTGAATCCATAGTTTTTAGGATCCCTAAGCTGATAGGCAACAGTCCAGATGGTATTTTAAGCCCAAGTTTGTCCCTAACACTCTCAAGGGAATGAGGAGGGACGAAAAATGAAATGTTCAAAATTACCAATGTTTGTGTAGAAACCGTGATATTAGGGTCGCTTATCTCATTCGTGACATTCTCGGTTAAATTTAAGCCATAGTATGATTCCTACCACACCTAAGCAGAGAATGCGAGAACGGAGAAAAATAAAATTTCAAAAAGTGACTAAGATTAGTGTCAAACTCATTCTCTTCAGGTTTTCTTTGCTAATTGGTCCCAGTCCTATAGGCATTAAGCCTTTTTCAAAAGTGGAAAGGAATGAATTGAGATGTTTATGGCTGAGGCTGGAATTACAAAACAAATTTGTAAAATATTTTAATTCTTTAAAAAATACATAATGAAAAAGTATGCTAATAATGATTACCTTGAAGAATAAAATATTTGAATTTAACAAAAATTCATGAAAAGTAACATTATGATATAAATGTAAATATAAATATGAATAGGAAAATTCACACCTCAACAATATGCTTCTCTCACCTGACATGTTTCAAAAACTTTAGTTTCCAATATTAGTTTAACTCCAATTTAATAGTGAGTGGAGAACATATTTTTAACGACTCACCTCATATAATTTCAAATTTCTTTGATACTGGCGGTTTCAGACAATATGGTTGGTTGGTATCTAATGTCGAGCACTTGATAATGGAATCATTCGCTCTCTTGCACTCCAATATTTAGCAGAAAGGCTGGTCTCTTATACAAAAGCTGGACAACGGAGGAGATGGTTTCTTTCCATATCTTCATTTAAATTGCAAAAAGGGCATTTAGGTGAATCTGTTATGCCAATTCTGTGTATGTGTTTATTCAAGCAGTCATGTCCCGTTAGCAGTCTGAATGTTGCTACTGCAGATTTTCTTTGTAATGTAGTAATGTCATGAGCTTGAAGATTTTCCCATTCCTTTCCAGATGTTTTGGTGGTGTATTCTTCTCTAAGTTTATTGATGTATTTATTTGAGATAATTCTTTTGATAGAGTGAAAGGAAACTGGAGCAGAAGTTGGGTTTGAAACAATTTTGCTACCCTTCTTGGCTAGAAAATCGGCTATTTCATTGCCTGTCACTCCACAATGGGCCGGAATCCATTGAAGTACAACTTTTTTTATGTAGACGGGATAAATGTTTTATCATTTTGTGACATTCGATAATTTTGATGCTTTTGGGTGTTGTGTCTCGTGTTATAGCAAGAATGGCTGCTTTGGAGTCACATAGAATTACAACTTTTGTAAATTTTTGGATGTGATATAAAAGATTTTGTAAACTTAAGAAAATTGCTAGAATTTCGCCATCAAAGTTTGTTGAATTTGTGTTTAGTTTACGATAAAAGGAAAAAAAGTGGACATACTGCACCAGCACCAGTGCCACCATCATTTGGTAGGCTGGAGCCATCTGTAAAAATATGTATCCATTCAGGAGCTGGGTATCTTAGATTTACATTTCCAGTGACATTTGTTTTAAAATATATGGAGGAGTTTCAGATTTCTTGATGTCTTCTGTTAAATGAAGGTTATATTCGATTTCCAAAAATTCTAGAGGGTTGATTCTCATCTGCATATTTTCTTTTGAATGTGGAAGTTGCAATTTCTGTTTGATTTCTTGTACAATGCTTAGGAAGCTTTGCTGAGATTTTAAACATACTTGTGGTTTTATTTGGGTCCAGTTATTATGGGGTAGCCTTAAAAATTTTTCATACTGTGTGACTGCTGTTTTCTCAATTTCAGATGCTATGTTTGGGTTATTTGTTAAGATTTGCATGGCAGTGATTGGTGTGTGTTTTAACGGCTCCTGTTATCAGACGGAGGATTTGGTTCTGCAATTTATTAAGTTTTTCCACTTTAGTAGTTACTAGGATTTCTTCACAATATTGAAGTACAGGTTTTATGTACATTTGGTAGAAGGTGTTTAGGGTTTGTGTGTTGCAACCCCACTTTTTCCCTGCTAATCGTTTTAATAATGGTAACCTTGTTTCTATCTTTGTACATATATTCTCCATGTGTTTCTTCCATGTTAATTTTGTGTCCAGAGTTATTCCTAAATATTTTGCTTCATGTGTTTGAGTTAATAATTCACCCTCCAATTTCAGAGTGATGGGTAGTGGTTTCTTTCTTAATGTAAATAGTTGATAATTTGTTTTCTGTATATTTATCTTCATTAAGTTCTGGGATGTCCAATTCTCTAACTGTATTAGTGATTGTTGGGCTATGGTTATTAATTGTTGACTTTGGTTTTTTCGGTTTGGAAACCCATATTACAACATCATCAGCAAAAAGTAGGGTTTTCGTTTCGAGCTTTTCTATATGCTTAGGTAGATCATTAATGTAGATATTGAAGAGAATGGTACTGAGTACAGAACCCTGTGGTAAACCTCGATGTGTTTGTTGGTATTTAGAGAGGTGATTATTATACTTTGTAGCGATGAACCGTTGGATGAGAAAATTGCTGATCCAGAGTAGCATATTCCCTTGAATGCCTAAAGTCTGCATTTTTTCTAATAATTTATATCTCCAAATAGAGTCATATGCTCCTTGGAAATCAATGAACATTGCCAGAGTGTCTTCTTTTTCTGTTGAAACTGTCTTTAATAGCTTGACTTAGGTGTACAATTTGTTGATTTGTTGATTGTAATTCTCTAAATCCAGCTTGATTGGGTGAAAGTAAATTATTGGTTTCTAAATACCAATTTAATCGATTTGAAATCATTTTTTCCATAGTTTTAACAATTACACTAGTTAGTGCTATTGGGCGATAATTTGAAAAAGTATTTGTTGATTTTTTTGTTTTCGAAATAGGTATTATAATAGCTTTTTTCCAATCATCAGGAACTTTTGTGTGTCCAAGAAAGATTATAAAGGGAGAGCAATTGAGTTTTGGCTTTATTGCCAAGGTGTTTGAGAAATTCTGCATGTATATTATCTGCTCCTGGAGATTTGTTTGATTTTAAACTATTAATGGCTATGTTTAACTCTTTAATGTTGAAATTCTTATTAAAGATATTATCTTTTGTACTGCTTGTTGATTTTATGTAATTTTTTAGGTTCTCTTTTATTGTTTTTTGTTCTTTTTTGCTCTCTGAGGACAAAGTATAGGTGTTAGCGTAGTGTTTGTTGAATTTGTTGGCTATTTCACTTTCATTTGTAATCTGTTTGTTGTTGTGGATAAATGGTGTTTTTTGCCGTTCTTTTTTATTTTGTATATTGTGTACAAATCTATATGCTTTCTGGCCATCTTTCCTATAATCCATTTTTTGGAGGAAGTTATTAAAGTTTCAGACAATATCTTGTCCCTCTTCAGCCATGGCTTCCACTGATGAAATTCTCTGGTTGTTGATTTCTCTAAGGACATCACCTCTTGTCTTGTGCTGCCATCTTTGGGATTATAAACTTTGTAATTAAATTTTTATCCACCGGAATATCGAAGTTCATAGATCGATATTTATTCTTCTGAATGAATATCTTTTCCCAAACTGTCAATTCCAACGGTTTATCCAATTGTTTCAAAAGTTTTGCCTGTTTTTCAATTTTATGATATTCTACCAAACTATGTGCCAGCAATTGCTGATTTTTCAATTTCACAATTTTTAATATTTCTAAAATGTTCTTTAGTGCGTGTTTCCAAATTTCTTTTTGTTTTTCCTATGTATACTTTGCTACAATCATTACAATTTATTTGATAAATTCCAGATTTCTTACTGTCTGGGATGTTGATTTTTTATTGGTACTTACATGTTTTTCCACACTAAATTTATTTATTGGTGCCAAGGTAATGTTGTGTTTGTCAAACATTTTTTGAAATTTCCTATGTACTACTGGATGGTAAGTAATTTTCTTGAAATAAAATTGAAAAACAGGAAAAACTTTTGAAAAATTGGATAAACCATTGGAATTGACAATTTGGGGAAAGATATTCATTCAAAAGAATAAATATTGATCTATGAACTTCGAAATTCCGGTGGATAAAAAATGAATTACAAAGTTTATAATCCCAACCAAAGATGGCAGAACAAGAGGTGATGTCTTTAGAGAAATCAACAACCAGAGAATTTCATCAGTGGAAGCCATGACTGAAGAGGGACAAGATATCGTCTGAAACCGCCGGTATCAAAGAAATTTGAAATTATATGAGGTGAGTTGTTAAAAACATGTTCTTTACTCACTATTAATGATATAACCTCATAATGATTACTTCCCAATATTAATTTAAATTTAACTCCAACTGTTTAAATTCAGCTTTGAGACTAGCTTTTCTTGTGGCACCTAACTGAAATTGAAAGAGCTTCAAGATCAAATCTTGCCTGCTTTAAACTGTGAACTGCGCTTATTCTTTTTAATATATATCTTTTCCCACATTTTGAGTTCCCTTGATCATTCTAAGCTTGTTAGGGTGTTGTATATCGAGCTGATGTGCATCTGGTTGATGTACATCAAATAATTAAATTAATGTTTTTATTACCTCACCTCATATCCTTTTTCTTCTATACTGCAGTTTCGGAGCTTATCTCCATCGTCAGTAGCCTCTGGTCGACCGGTGTTATGTCGTTTCTTGGCGGTTTCCTTCTTACTTCTGTCGGTGGACCGATGAACCTCTGGATTAGGTCAAAATTTGCGGGAGTTTCAAAATTCATGAGTTTTCCTTTTTTGTTTTTTTGGATGTGGATTTTTTCCCAGACTGTGAGTTCCTTTAGTTTATCTGTTTGTTTGATTAGGCTAGCTTCTGTATCTATTAAATGTTTTTCAGACCAAGCATGGGCTGCTACTGCTGACTTGTCCACTTCCCCCTTTTTTACATTTCTAAGGTGTTCCTTCAATCTAGTTTTTAAATTTCTTTTTGTTTTTCCTATATAGATTTTGTCGCAATCTTGACATTTGATCTGATATATTCCTGATTTATATTCTTGTCCAATTTTTTCATTTTTGTTGGTTTTAATTATCTTGTTTAGGCTGTATTCATTCTTTGGGGCCAATCGAATGTTAAACTTATTGAAAATTTTCTGGAACTTGTGGTGTTTTACAGGATGGTAAGTGATTTTTTTCAATCTTATGTTCTCTTCTGTTTGTTTTTTAAGTGTGCTTTCATTAATTAGTTTTTGCCTTTTGAACTTATTTATTTTCTTGTGTACCATGTTCTCTTCATAACCATTTTCTATTGCTACTTTAATTATGTATTCTTTTTCTTTTTCATATTTTTCACGGTTCAGGGGTACATTCACCAATCTGTGTGTTAGGCTATTGAATACAGCTTCTTTGTGAGCGAAATGGTTGAATCCTGATGCCTTAATGTAGTTATCTTTATGTGTGTTCTTTCTGTATATTCCAAATTCTATTTTGTTTTTTTTGTTTCTAGTTAGGGTTAGATCCAAAAATGAAATTTGTCTTTCAGTTTCAGTTTCCATTGTGAATTTTACAGTTTTGCTCTGAAGGTTCAGGAGTTTTAAGGCATCTTCTATTTGTTTATGGTTTATAATGGCTATTATATCGTCAACATATCTGCGCCAAAATTTGAAAGTTAATGGGTGTCCCCTTGTGATTTTCTGTTCGAAACTACCCATGAATAAATTGGCCAGAAAGGGGAAACCCACTATCTCCCTTTCTGGCCAATTTATTCATGGGTAGTTTCGAACAGAAAATCACAAGGGGACACCCATTAACTTTCAAATTTTGGCGCAGATATGTTGACGATATAATAGCCATTATAAACCATAAACAAATAGAAGATGCCTTAAAACTCCTGAACCTTCAGAGCAAAACTGTAAAATTCACAATGGAAACTGAAACTGAAAGACAAATTTCATTTTTGGATCTAACCCTAACTAGAAACAAAAAAAACAAAATAGAATTTGGAATATACAGAAAGAACACACATAAAGATAACTACATTAAGGCATCAGGATTCAACCATTTCGCTCACAAAGAAGCTGTATTCAATAGCCTAACACACAGATTGGTGAATGTACCCCTGAACCGTGAAAAATATGAAAAAGAAAAAGAATACATAATTAAAGTAGCAATAGAAAATGGTTATGAAGAGAACATGGTACACAAGAAAATAAATAAGTTCAAAAGGCAAAAACTAATTAATGAAAGCACACTTAAAAAACAAACAGAAGAGAACATAAGATTGAAAAAAATCACTTACCATCCTGTAAAACACCACAAGTTCCAGAAAATTTTCAATAAGTTTAACATTCGATTGGCCCCAAAGAATGAATACAGCCTAAACAAGATAATTAAAACCAACAAAAATGAAAAAATTGGACAAGAATATAAATCAGGAATATATCAGATCAAATGTCAAGATGATTGCGACAAAATCTATATAGGAAAAAACAAAAAGAAATTTAAAAACTAGATTGAAGGAACACCTTAGAAATGTAAAAAAGGGGGAAGTGGACAAGTCAGCAGTAGCAGCCCATGCTTGGTCTGAAAAACATTTAATAGATACAGAAGCTAGCCTAATCAAACAAACAGATAAACTAAAGGAACTCACAGTCTGGGAAAAAATCCACATCCAAAAAAACAAAAAAGGAAAACTCATGAATTTTGAAACTCCCGCAAATTTTGACCTAATCCAGAGGTTCATCGGTCCACCGACAGAAGTAAGAAGGAAACCGCCAAGAAACGACATAACACCGGTCGACCAGAGGCTACTGACGATGGAGATAAGCTCCGAAACTGCAGTATAGAAGAAAAAGGATATGAGGTGAGGTAATAAAAACATTAATTTAATTATTAAATTAAACCTCATAGTGTTCTTTCCCTGTGAAAGTTAAATAAATATATGATGTACATCAAGTTGATGTAAAGGCCCAAAGAAGAGACCCGAAATGAGCGAGCTAAAGGGCTCCAGTGAAGCCATGTCAGGCCTAGCAAGTCGATGGTGGATGATGAAATGCTTTCAAAAAACGAATAGGCCTTGGACTTCAACACAGCAAACAAAGATGGACCAGCAAAGAAATTAAATTATTTTGTGGAATGGTACATAAAACAAGGAGAGAGTGAATAAGAAATGACAAAATCAGGGAGACATTAAATGTAGAAAAATTAACAACAGACATAGAAAAAAAATAGACTAAAATGGTTTGGACATTTAATAAGAATGTAAAAGGAAAGACTACTACAAAGACTGTTAAATCTCAAGATATGAGGAAAATGACCACGAGGTAGAACACAAGAAAGATGGATTAACCAAGTGAAGAAAAGTTTACAAGAAAGAAGATACAATTGGGAAGAACTAAAAGAAGGAAAGCATGGGAAGATAAGAGATGACTGGAGGCTTATTTGGAATTGACCTTCCAAAAGGAGGACACAATAAGATGATGATGATCTTTCAAAATGTTTTAATAGCTTAATTTCATAAAATAATTGGCAAATTCAACTCTATTCAAGTCTGCAAACAAATAAGAAAGTAAAAACTCCAGATCACAAAATATCTGGAATTTATAAAATTGGTTGCAAGGATTGCAATAAAAAAATATATGGAAAAAAAAAAAGAAAATAAATTTGGATACCCGTACTAAAAAACATTTCAGGAATATATAAAAATGGTGAAATTGATGAATGAACAATAGTGGTTCATCATTTGATATATGATCACATAATTGAAAAAGTATTTTAATATCACCCACTGCACTTTTTGTGCTTTTGATTCCATGCTAGGCAGACAAATAGCATTAATGTGGTCTATTTAAATAGGGTACTATGGGATAATACCAAATGGTGAATAATATAGAAAAATATAAAATTATTAAAAGATATCGACAGTCTGGAGGCTTTCTTCTACATCAAATTTGTTATTGAGGTCTTCATTGCAGCTTAGGAAGGGATCCCCTACAGGGTACTATCAGTCAGAACCAATTGAACCCAGGTTTTGTAATGAGGTTATTACTGTTCCTCCTCTTCTTTTTTCATCTGGTCTTGTACCGGCTTTAGCAAACCAGGATTATGACTGAAAATATACAATCACAGTTGAAAAAATTGAAAAGAAACATTTTGAGGAAGATTTGTGGACTCTTCAAAGATCAGGAGGGATAGAGAATATGCACTAACAGAAATGTATCACCTCTACAAAACTGTATCTGCAATAAAGGTGAAAAGAATTTTTACTCTACTGGTCTCACATTCAATTGCAATGAATCATCATTCACAAATACGCAATGAATGGCTTGTACCTGAAGAAGACATGAAGGGACTCCACAGCTATAGCATTGTTTAGTGATTCCGGGTTATGTGGCCGTGGTCCATAGTTGGTGTTGATACCAAAGCATTCAACTATAGCATTGTTTATTAAATTAATATTGAGAAGCTAAAGCTATTGCTATGATAGAAATAAGTAATCTATAAAGATAATGAAATCTCTGTTAAACAACATGGCAAATTATCTTCTTGGGAAAAGATCAACACTGGAGTAAGACAGGGATGTGGACTTTCACCGGTGCTTTTCATTATATACATGAATAAATTAATAAATGAATGGAGGAAAACACAATGAGAATATATACCCATCAATAGGAACCTCAAACTCGATGCTATTCTTTTTGCAGACGATTTAGCTCTTCTGGCACTTTCCGAAAATGATTTGCAACGATCAATTTATAATTTACAAAAAATAGGTGCCAAATTTAATATGGAAATATCAATTAACAAAACTAAAATTATGGCATTTCATGGGAAGGACCCCATACAAAGTAAAATCTGTCTCCAGAATAAAATTTTAGAGAGATCTAATCAATTTAAATATCTTGGATATTATCTCTCTATCTGGGATGAAAAGGATATCCCTGAAAAAGTTACTAGTTATAATAAAAGTTTAGGAATTATTAATCAAGTTATGAAACCATCCCTTGTACAAAAAAACACCAGATTACGTTTATATAACGCTTTGGCTAGACCAGTGTTGACCTATGGTAGTGAAGCATGGACACTAAAAAAACAACATGAAAGCAGAATAACGGCTTGTGAAATGAGATTCATGCGCAGAACAGCGGGTTACACCAGATGGGATCGGAAAAGGAACACCGATATCTTAAAAGAATTGAAGACTACTCCAATTTTGGAATATATTAAATAGTACCAACTAAATTGGAAACACCATCTTGAAAAAATGAGTTCAAATCGGATCCCCAAAGCTGTTTATAATTATATACCAAGAGGACGAAGATCACTGGGCCGTCCTATGAAACGCTGGAGGGAAAATTTTCTATAGGATAGTAACAGGCCTTGGCCTAATACTTGGAAGGAAGAAGAAGAAATAAGTAAATTAATGAACACAATTAAATTATTGTAAATCAATGGTAAAGAGAAAAATGTTTGCCTGAACCGGGAATTGAACCCTGAACCTTTAGCTTTCCGTGCTAATGCTCTGTCCACTGAGCTAATCCAGGCTTCATTCCCATCCAAGCAGAAATCCTTCCTTTACCTTACTCTACTGGTCCCACATTCAATTGCAAAGAATCATCATTCACAAATACATAATGAAGAAGACATGAAGGGACTCCACCCAGCTATAGCATTGTTTATTAAATTAATATTGAGAAGCTAAAGCTATTACTATGATAGAAATAAGTAAATTAATGAACACAATTAAATTATTGTAAATAAATGGTAAAGAGAAAAATGTTTGCCTGAACCGGGAATCGAACCCTGAACCTTTAGCTTTCCGTGCTAATGCTCTGTCCACTGAGCTAATCCAGGCTTCATTCCCATCCAAGCAGTACAATAATTTAATTGTGTTCATTAATTTACTTATTTCTATCATAGTAATAGCTTTAGCTTCTCAATATTAATTTAATTAGTGAAAAGAATTTTTTTAAGCAAAACCAGAAGGGAGAAGAGATAGAGAATGATTTAGACGAAATGGCTGGATTTTGTGAAAAAGGATTTAAATAGTTTAAGAGTTAAATGATTGAGGAAGAAGGCAGAGGAGATAGAAGAATAGATGAATATTGTTAAGGAGGCCCTAGCTAAATATTAAGATCTGTATAAGGAAAGAGTGGAGAATGCTGAGTTTGCAGTGAAAGACCTGCTCTTGAGCAGATCACTATGAATGAATGAATCCTAATAAAGAAAGAAAGACATCACACTACCTAAAATTCACTATTGCAATAAATAATTATTAATTCCATTGACAAGTCACAATTTACAAATATCATTGACTCTATAAAATAATCCTTGTGCTTCCTAGAATCATGCTGCTTTTGTAAGTTCATTGGAAACTGTACTTCATTTTTAGATAGTTTATGTTTATATAAGAATTAAATGAATTGTGATTTTTTCTTACCTCATACTTCTATGTTTTTTTAAACACAGCACTGCAGTATCGGCAACCCATTGTCATCATCGTCAGCTGTTTTCACGACTGTCAATTTTTTCTTTTGTCGGTAATTATCCAAACTGCCATCTGGATGTAATTATCCAAACTGCCATCTGGATGATTACCGGCAAAAGAAAAAATTGACAGTCGTGAAAACAGCTGACAATGATGACAATGGGTCGCCGATACTGCAGTGCTGTGTTTAAACAAAACATAGAAGTATGAGGTAAGAAGAAATCACGATTCATTTAATTCTTATTAATTGAACCTCATAATGTTAAAAATTCCCAAATTTAATGTATAAATTATGTTTATATGTTCAATTTAAGGTTGAAAATCCCTTATAAAAATATATGCACTTAAACCTTTAACAACATATATACATTTTCATAATTTTATAATTTGTAGTAGGATTTTATATATTATGGGATAGAATTCTGATTATTTAGATAAAATAGTTTGAATTATTTTTTTATGGATATTCATCCAACTAAACCTTATATTTATTTTAGTGCCTCTCAGGATACTCGCTGCCTAAAGAGATCATCTTAGAATCTGGAAAATTTCAAAAGTTGGATAGCTTACTACCAAAACTGAAGAGTGAGGGTCATCGTGTACTTATCTTCAGTCAGTTTGTTATAATGTTAGATATTATACAAACTTACCTTCGTATTCGAGATTACCGGTGTCTACGGCTTGATGGTAGTACTCCTGTTGCTATAAGGTAAATTTTGTTCAAGTATATTTACTCATATATGAAAGAAACCAATTGTAATGTTCAATATTTGAGGAAAGGTAAACATCAACCTTAGTATATGGTAAAATTAAATGTTTCTTACCTCTCCTCATATAAATCTTCTAAGTAGATCGCGATTTCAAGACCATAACGGTCTCATCTTCAGTACTTTTTTGGCGACTGATGTTATGTTGATTGAAAGAAACTCTTCTTCTTCCCTCTGTTGGTGGAAGAAGAAGAGTTTCTTCCGATCAACATAACATCAATTGCCAAAAAAGTACTGAAGATGAGACCATTATGGTCTTGAAATCGCGATCTACTTAGAAGATTTATATGAGGAGAGGTAAGAAACATTTAATTTTACCATAAATTAAACCTCATAGTGATTAATTCCTGTAATAGTTAAATCAACCTTAGTGCCTACTGTATATTTAATGGATTAAAAATAAATCACTTAACTTCAACTTTTATAATATTCATGATGTGTTCCGTTGAGGTATTATTCAAAATTAATATATAACTATGGAATATTCACCTGAAAGGTCCGTCTCCTCAACTTAATTAATCATTTAACTGTAACGCTTTCGGGACTTGTCCCATCATCGGCAGGATTCAAAACTGGTGTTTCACTGAAGATCTGGTAGAGGGGGTTGCATGTATTGGGTTCGTTTTCGTTTATCAGGCTGTCGTTGTTGTGAGCTGCTTTCATGATTTCCATCTCTTCGAGTACGTTTATCTTCGCTGGATTATTTTCTCTGTGCATTACTGTTAGCGTGTTTTCAATATTTAACATGCGATGTCCTTCATGGATAACGTGTTTTGCATAACTTGATTTCCCTTCTGCGTGAATGAAGTCTCGAAAATGTTCTTTGAATCTGATGTTAAAACTCCTGTTTGTCCTTCCTATATAAAATTTGTTGCAGTCCTTACATGTCTGTTTCCTTATTGTTTTAAAAATTTGAGAACTAATCAAGTATGTGTCTAATACAAACCCATTGTAGGATTTTGGATTCTCCATTCTGGAGATTGATGGTTTATTTTGAAGTTATGCATTGCTTTAGCAGATTTCTTTATTTAGATGATGTATATTTTTTACTGTGTATAGAAAAGATGACTATGTGTAATTGTAATATGAAAAGTGTTGAAATTTTCCTTAATAAATTTTAAAGATATAATTTAGTTTTTTTTTTACTTTTTTGAAAAGAAAAATATGTGCCTAGACTCCAATCTAAACGTGTATTTTTCTCTTATACATAGTTAATTCCCTAACCCCAAATGCTACGAGCCGTTGCTAGGATTTTTGCAAATGGCAGCTTTTATTAAGAAGATCTTTTTATTGGGAATTTAAACATTACTTATAAAGCCAGTAGTGCTTCTTTCAATGTTTTTATTGAATAATGCTATGAAACATTTGCTTCT
The DNA here is from genome assembly GCA_030220185.1 of Diploptera punctata. Lineage (NCBI taxonomy): Eukaryota > Metazoa > Arthropoda > Insecta > Blattodea > Blaberidae > Diploptera > Diploptera punctata. Next base: position 153,666 of record JASPKZ010007913.1, read on the forward strand.
ATCTTGCAAATGGGGCTTCTTTATTAAGAAGACAATTATTTGGGATTTGATTACTGATTCAGGCAGATATTTGTCTTACTTTTTTAGGAATTCTCACTATGAGGTATATTCATTAAGGTAGAATTTTTTTATCACTCACCTCATATTGTTCTTTTTATTTGACTATAAACTAGTTTCGGAACATAATTTCTGTTCCGTCCTCAGTATCGTCACGACCATTGTTCTGTCATCTTGAAGAGCTATTGTGAACTACGCTTAGAAACTAGCTCAATAGAGTAACCTTCACTCACAACCCCCTCCCATGACGCATTTAATGGTACCAACCAACATTCTGAGAATATAATACAATTTTGGAAATTTCCATTGTGGAGTCAGTGAAAGTTTGTTGTTATAGATTGAAACCACGGATATGCTGTAGAAGTGGGTTTAATGGTGGTTACTAGTGTGGTCATCGGTGATTATTTGTCATTGCTGGTTATAAGTGTGGATATCGGTGGTTACTAATGTGGTCATCAGTGGTTACTAGTGTGGGAATTGCTGATTATTTGTCATCGCTAGTTATAAGTGTGTATATCGGTGGTTACTAATGTGGTCATCTGTGGTTACTAGTGTGGTCATCGGTGATTATTTGTCATCGCAGGTTATAAGTGTGGATATCGGTGGTTACTAGTGTGGGAATCGCTGATTATTTGTCATTGCTAGTTATAAGTGTGTATATCGGTGGTTACTAATGTGGTCATCTGTGGTTACTAGTGTGGTCATCGGTGATTATTTGTCGTCGCTGGTTATAAGTGTGGATATCGGTGGTTACTAGTGTGAGAATCACTGATTATTTGTCATTGCTGATTATAAGTATGGATATTGGTGGTTACTAGTGTAGTTGTCGCTGGTTATGGTGGCCATTTTGAATAACTCGTAACCAGAGTGGTCATGATCTGCAAATAGTCCCACTTTTTTTCATATTTACGAGTATAATAAAATAATAATAATTATGACTCGCAACTAAATACATTTAATATAACATTTTATGAATATTTGTTGCATTTAAGTAGAGTGAAAGTGGATAAATACATTTTTGATCAACTTCCACGGTGCTGAATAACTTAATTGGATTATCCGTGTTTTTCGATTCTCCGTGCATATATCGGTCTCATTTAACACGGATAATCAGGAGTTTGCTGTATATGCATTGTGAATAAAGTTTCACTGCTCTAGGGTTAGGGATTAAAATGAGAATATGAAGAATGTTTCTGCATGAATGTCTGAATGGCTCAGTGGTCAGAGCATCAGCATGGAAAGCTGAAGGTTCGGAGTTTGATTATCGGTTCTAGAATAAAAGCTGAAAAATTCACTTCTTCCTTTGCTGCATTTTAAAAGTAAATAAAATATGTTTTTACAAACGTGTAAAGGAAATAATAATTTTTTTCTAATGGCATTTAATTAAGATATCTTACAAAACAATTATTTTATGCCCCTTTTTCGAGTAGGCTGTAATTTTAAATAACTCTCTGAATTTAAATCCCCAATTGGATAACCTGTGGCAGGCTCTAGGCATTTAAATGACTGCCAGTGAATGGATTAAAATATGTAGTATTACGAGGGTCATACTGAAAGTCATGAGCAACATTTTTTTAAACAATCATAATATTTATTTTAGACAAACCAAGTACACCATGTTAATCTACAGACCTTTGTGCTACTTTTCAACATAGTCTCCATTTCTTTGCACACATTTTGTCCAGCGTTCTACAAGCTTGAAAATTCCCTTATGATAGAAGTCCCTTCCAGCTGCTTGAAGACACTGACGCACTGCTTTCCAGCGTCTCGTAGCATTGGCCTCTCATCTGCTCCTTCACAGAACCGAAAAGATGGTAGTCGGAGGGTGCCAAATTGGGACTATAGGGAGGATGTGGAAGAGTTTCCCACCCAAATGTCCTGATCTTCTCCACAGTGGCACAAGCAGTGTGAGGATGCGTGTTATCGTGTTGCAGAATGATCTTCCTTCCAGGGCGTTTGTCGTGCAATGCACGACGGAGCTTCACAAGTGTCTGGATATAGCGGGCAGCATTTATGGTTTGTCCAGGTTCAAGAAATTCAACCAGAATGCAACCTTGCGCATCCCAGAAGACGCTGCCCATAACTTTCCCAACAGATTGCACTGTCTTCGCTTTTTTCTTTGATGGCGAATTCAAGTGGTGCCATTCCATACTCTGAGGTTTTGTTTCAGGCTCGTAGCAATTAAACCAGCTTTCGTCACCTGTCACAATACTCATCAAAAAATCATCATCTTCATTTCGAAATCTCTAAAGAAGGTTATGGGTGATGGTTCTTCTCTGAAGTTTGTGGTCTTCACTCAATAAACGTGGAACCCAACAGGCACTAACTTTTCGGTAACCTAAGCTGTGAATCATTTCTTGCACTGCACTGTCCTACTGCAAGTTTTGTAGTGATTTCATTCACTGTGATACGCCTGTCGTCTCTAAGGAGCGCATCAACTCTTTCCTTGTTGCAATTCGTGGAGGCAGAGCGTGAGCGACCGCTACGAGGCTCATCTTTGATACTCGTGTTCCCATCTTTAAAATGTTTCACCCATTTTCTAACACTGCTGGCACCCATGCAGGCATCTCCGTAAGCACATCGAAGTCTTTGGTGAATATCAACAGCAGATTGTTCCTCTTTAATAAGGAATTCAATGACAGCGCGCTGTCAAAACGAAACATTGATGTCTGCCATTTTGGAAACACTGCGTGTGGTCACATGATAGAAGCTATGATGCCACAAAACGGCAATGTTGTGGTATAAAGTCTGTAGATTACGATCCTGCAGTTGTTTTTGTTACATTGTTGAAATTTGAATTTTAACAATGGGTTGCTCACGACTTTCAGTATGACCCTCGTATGTAGAATATGTAACATGCGGATGAAATGTAATGGACCTGATAAGTATTTTTTTTAATTTTTACACTTACACATGGGACATGAAATGGCATAACTTTTTCCTTAGCTTTTTTTTATCTCAAGATGGTCTGTTTTATCAAAAATTAAATTAGAAAAAAAGAATATTTGAAGAGAAAATTATACTGGGGTTTGAACCCAGGACCTTGGCTTTACACTGAGCTACCTGAGAACTCCAATCTAAATGCAAATTTTTCTCTTACACATTGTTAATTCCCAATTGCCGAATGCCATGAGCATTTGCTCGATCACACAAATGGCAGTCTTGTTTAACCTTTTGACTGCCGAGTTTCCCTTTTGCCAGCTGGGCTGTGGGTGCCAGGTTTTTTAAATTTAAAGTACTACGCCATACTATATAATATAAACCTATATAAAGTATGATGTTTTTATTATTAATTTAACATTTCTCAATGAAAGATAAATTAAATTTGAAGAGAAAAATTTTCGCCTAGACCGGGACTCGAACCCGGGACCCTTGGCTTTCCGGGCCAAGTGCTCTACCAACTGAGCTACCGAGGCGAGTTACGATCTAGACGCAAATTTTTCTCTTATATACGTTGTAATTCCCTATCGCCAAATGCTTTTGAAACCATTGTTTCTATCTTTGCAAATGGCGGCTTCTTAGTTAAGAAGACATTTATTGGAAATTTAACATTACTTTAAAAGCCAGTAAGGCCTCTAATGATGTTTTTATTATTAATTTAACATTTCTCAATGAAAGATAAATTAAATTTGAAGAGAAAAATTTTCGCCTAGACCGGGACTCGAACCCGGGACCCTTGGCTTTCCGGGCCAAGTGCTCTACCAACTGAGCTACAGTTGGTAGAGCACTTGGCCCGGAAAGCCAAGGGTCCCGGGTTCGAGTCCCGGTCTAGGCGAAAATTTTTCTCTTCAAATTTAATTTATCTTTCATTGAGAAATGTTAAATTAATAATAAAAACATCATTAGAGGCCTTACTGGCTTTTAAAGTAATGTTAAATTTCCAATAAATGTCTTCTTAACTAAGAAGCCGCCATTTGCAAAGATAGAAACAATGGTTTCAAAAGCATTTGGCGATAGGGAATTACAACGTATATAAGAGAAAATTTGCGTCTAGATCGTAACTCGCCTAGGTAGCTCAGTTGGTAGAGCACTTGGCCCGGAAAGCCAAGGGTCCCGGGTTCGAGTCCCGGTCTAGGCGAAAATTTTTCTCTTCAAATTTAATTTATCTTTCATTGAGAAATGTTAAATTAATAATAAAAACATCATTAGAGGCCTTACTGGCTTTTAAAGTAATGTTAAATTTCCAATAAATGTCTTCTTAACTAAGAAGCCGCCATTTGCAAAGATAGAAACAATGGTTTCAAAAGCATTTGGCGATAGGGAATTACAACGTATATAAGAGAAAAATTTGCGTCTAGATCGTAACTCGCCTCGGTAGCTCAGTTGGTAGAGCACTTGGCCCGGAAAGCCAAGGGTCCCGGGTTCGAGTCCCGGTCTAGGCGAAAATTTTTCTCTTCAAATCTATATAAAGTATATTTAACTGTCTACATGCCATGCTAAATTTAATTTAAACTCACTATTATACATTTATTTGAAGGTTAGGCAGTGTTGCTTCCCCTTGTAAAGATCCCAGGTTCGAATTCAGCACGGTGTCTTTATTGAAATTTGTTATCACTATCACTAAAACATTTATTCTACTGAATAATGTTGATGGTATTATCACTAAACACTTATAATATTAAATATTGTTGAACATTTTTATGGTCCTGGGTTCGAATCAGTTCCAGTCAAACAGCTGTTCTATGCCACGTGTTTCGTCTGGTGCGACACGCCCACGACTGTCAGTCACACACTGTTCATTTAGGTCTACATCACTTGCTTTACTATTTACAGGCTTAGATTGTAATAATATTCTCTTAGAAACAGGACTACTATCACATTCGTCAAACGAATAACCATTTGATGAACTGTTACTGTCACTCTCATCTTCTGATAAAACCGACACATTAAACTCACGTATTATATTTTCGTCAACTTCGAGACATGAATCTCTGTATTCCACAGCACGAACTACCCCTTGGCCAAGTATCTTTTCAACTAAAAATAAAATAAATAAAGAGAAAATTCTGAAATTGCAATATTCCATAGCAAAAAAAAAAAGGCCTTGAAACATGAATGTACACCCTCCTTTAGAAAACCGATTTACAACCAGCATGTACCGTTATTCTGTAAGGGATGTGCAAAGTATTGCTAAGAAAGGATGTACAAACACAGAACGAAAAATAATTTTAATTTATTGAAGTAAAAACTTCGGGGAAAAAAATATTTAAAATAATAAGATTGAAAACCGGAGCCTGCCGGGTGTGGCATACCGCTGTACACGCACTTTCACCGGCGTATGCCGGGCATGGCGTTCAAAAGGTTAAGAAGACATTTATTGGGAATTTAAACACTACTTTATAAAGCCAGTAGGGCTTCTTTTGATGTTTTATTATTAATTTAACACTTCTCACTGAAGGATAAATTATATTTGAAGAGAAAAATTATATGCTCAGACTGGGGTTTGAACCCAGGACCTGTGACTTTCTAGACCAATGCTCTACCACTGAGCTAATTGAGAACTCCAATCTAAATGTAAATTTTTCTCTTATACATCGTTAAAACAAATAAATTGACATAAATATTTTTATTGATACCATACAGGATGATTTGACAACATTGCATGGGCGTATTATGTATTTTATTTTAAAAAATCTTAAAGTAAAAAGTTGTTTCATTTCATATCCCCTGTGTGCTGTGTGAAAATCAGTCCAATACTCACCATCCTTGTAAAGTAATAGGGCCTACATCAATAAGCATCTATATAAAAATATTTTTAATGAAATAGACCTAATATATTTTTTATTGCATTTGCAATAAGAAATTCATTTTTTTTTTCTAATGCCATCAGATTGTCTTTTATGACATTTCTGACTTTCTCCCCTGGCAATGGCGGAATTGTAATCCATTTCTTAGGTTGGGACACCTGGAAGGTGGAATTACATTACCCCGATAATGTGATGGGTGATAAATGATAATGAAGCACCAGGAGAGTTCTTAACCTAAATTCCAGTCCATGGGCAATCACAGGAATAATTTCCTTTTAAGAAAAAATTTCCATGGTTCGACTGGGAATCGAACCTGGTACCTCGTGAACCGTAGTCAGAAATGCTGACCACTAGCCCATGAGGCTGGTCAGAGTAAAATCTGCAAACTTACATTACTTCCACCTTGTATTTGTACTGGGATGCCAGAAGGAAATTGATAATGATATGAAATCATGCCATTATGAAATAATTTATAAATTCACATCATGTTAAACGTAATTTCTATTAACTCCCATTCCAAGCTGCGACCTCTAGTATACTCTTTATAATAATTTTACAACTCCACATTACAATGATTTTAATTCTCTTTGATTTAATTTTTTTCAGGCAAGAATTAATAGATACTTATAATAAAGATGAAGAAATTTTTGCTTTCCTGTTATCTACTCGAGCTGGAGGTCTTGGTATAAATCTTACAGCAGCTGATACTGTTATTATCCATGATATTGACTTTAATCCATATAATGATAAACAGGCTGAAGACCGATGTCATCGAGTAGGCCAAACAAAGTAAGAATTTTTATAATTACTAAGCTAATATCCAATGTGTGTTGCTACGACTAAATAAATGAAAATTAATGTGCTTTTATGTTTAGTTGAATAAGTGAAAAGAAAAAATAATTATAAATTATAATTTATAAATATGTTCTCCACTCACTATTAATAAATTTATATTTTTTAGATACTCCTTGCTGATTACCCGGCATTGCCCGGAAATCTACTTATCCCAATCTTCTTGACATAAATGAGCTGAAATACTAAAATTAATGTGTTTTATGTTTAGTTATATTAATAAATGGAAAAATTTATATCGTAATTATTTTTAGATACCCCGTGCTGTTTACCCGGCGTTGTCCGGGAATCTACTCATCCCAATCTTCTTGGCATAAATGAGCTTAAAGACAAAAATTAATGTACTTCTTATGATTAGTTGAATAAGTAAAATGAAAAATAATTATAAATGTATATCATCGATTACCCGGTGTTGTCCGGGAATCTACTTATCTTGATCTTCTTGGCATAAATGAACTAAAAGACAAAATTCGTTATTGTGAGTTATCCGTAAAAGAATACCTGCCACGTGCTGCTATGCTTGCACTGGAATCTACGTACTTGTCTCGATCTTCTTGGCATCAATGAAAGACAAAAATGGTTATTGTGAGTTATCCATAGAAGATAAACATATGCTATCGCAGACTTTTTTGTAGATTAATTTTGTGTATTTGTTATGGTTTAGACAGCATAAGCCATTTAAGCATCCAAAGAGCTATTTTTTTTTCACGTTTTCCACTACAAAGGGCGATTTTTAAGGGTGTAGGAGTTGAGTATCACAAGTCTCTTATAGCCTATGTTCATCCCAGGAATCTCCTGAACATTTTACAAAAAACCCCATAACAATCGGATCAACGATATGGCCACACATAAAGTACGAACAAACAAACAAACAAACATTCATTTTTATTTGTTAGATGGTGGATAGATTAAAACAGAGGTATTATTTATTTTTTTCATATAAGTTTCGAGATTTGAGAATAAAAGTATCATGGTATGAATTTTAATTTTTCTGACAAGATTCAGAGCTGTTAATCACACTTTGGTCCCTAAAGAGGAACATTGACTTTTTCCACCATTACTTGGTTTTTTTGATATGTAGGCCTATGTATTAATTTTCTAAACTGTTAAATTACTTTAGTACTGGAAATATACTGGCATTTTCCCCAACTCTAAATATGACATGTTGTAGTTAAACTTGTCAGAAATGTTCTAGTAAATTAAACCTTCTACTAACCAAATACTAGCAGGATTGCTACATTAGTGCAAAGAATAGCAGGTCAGAGCAAGGCCACTCATTGGCGGGCAGCAAAAAAGTGATGTCACAGCTGTCTTCTTATTCTTCACTTCACAGGCTACGCAGAAATTGCCTGTTCTGCCTCACAGTTGTTCTGTCCATCTTTTCACTGGCCTTCCTACTATAGAGATGATTATATACATGGAGATTTGAATATTAATCGATTTATTTTCCTTGTTCTTTTATTTGTTGCATCAATAATATTTTCCTTGAACCTCTTGGCTTGTAGTTGAATGTTGCTTTTGGTAATCTTATTACATTCATTCTTTCCACATGTGTAAACCATTTCTCTCTATATTCTCTGATTTTCTCATTCAATGGATATATATTTAATTATGTTCTAATATCTTCATTCTTTATCCGATCCAATCTTGTGCAGCCTTTTGTTCTTCTAAGGAAGTTCATTTCTGCGCTTTGTATTCTACTTTGCAATTTTTTTGATCATTACCCAAGTTTTGCTCCCATAAAGTAATGCAGGAACTGACAATGTTTTATAAAACTTCAATCTAGTATCACTTCTTGTAACAGCTGTACAGATTTCAAATTGTAGTACAGCAACATACATATAATTATTATTAATGAGTTGATCATATATCTTGATTTTTATGCAGACTAGGTTTTGTCGCTTTTGTGCAAGATTGTCGATGCATTCCAACTGTTGTTTTGCAGTTAATATCTGCTCCCTCTGCTGGCTGACCAATGAACTTGCAAATCAATTTTTTTTTTCTCCAGGAATTTCAAAATTCATGGTTTTATTTTCTATTCTTGTAGATGTAAATTTTTTCCCAAATTGTGAGTTCCTTAGATTTTTCTAACTGTTTTAGTAATTTGGCCTTAGCTTCAATTCTGTGTTTTTGTGACCATGCATATGCAGCTATTGCATATTTTTTTATTTAATAGAGAAAAGAAGAATTCATGATTCATTTGATTCTTAATAATTTCTAGTGGTAAATTTTTCAGATTTACTCTCTACATTGACAAACATATTAGGTGATCTTCAAAGTGGGTTTATAAGAAATAGCTCTGCAATAGATCACATTTTTGGTATAAAGCAGATTTTAGAAAAGAAAGGGAATATAACGGGACAATAGATAAACTATATATAGACTTCAAAAGAGCATTCATTTGGATTAAGATGGAGAAATTATATAGTATCCTGCTGAGTTCAGAATTCTTAAAAAGTTACACTTATTCATATGTGTCTTAATGGTACAGAAAATAGGATTTGGATATGCAAACAATTTTCAGATACTTTTGAAATTTACAATGGGTTTAAGCAAGGAGATGCAGTATTCACCTCTACTATTCAGTTTTGTACTAGAGCATGCCATAAAATCTTTAGATGATGAAAAAGGTATACAACTCAGTAGTATTAATAAGCTGCTGGTTGATGATGTGGTATTATTAAGTGATAGCAAGAAGATACTAATGGTCAATATGCACAATTTATTTAGTAACATTAAGAAATTAGGAGTAAAATATGCACTAAAATGGACCAGATAAGAAATGAGGATAACCATAAAGAACTACAGATTTACTTCATAAAAGAAAATATATTTAACAACAAGATTCAGTGGAAAGAACATGTAGAAAGAATGGAAGAAAGTAGATTACCAAATAAAATCTTACATTATTTTGCGAGAGGAAGAAGAGATGTCGGACGTCCTCGGAAGAGATGGTCTTAGATCTATTAGTGAAGACGTAACAGGCAACTAATGCCTAATCCAGGAAGTGCAGAAGAAGAAATTGGGACTGGAAGTAAACGTCAATAAAACTAAATATGTGGTCATACATATAAATACATTATATAATGGAAATGGAAGTTAATGACAAATGAGGGAGATTTTGTAGAGGTGGCTAAATTCAAATACATAGGAACAATAATTACAAATAAGAATGTGGTGTAGAAAAAAAAACTCTGGAAATGCATGCTATTTTTCATTACAGGGACCCTTGTCATCCCAGCTTCCCTCAAAAAAAAAACATTAAATTGAAAATATATAAAACTGTTATTCTCACAGTTATATAGATGCAAAATATGGACTCTTTAAGAGGGAGAAAACATTACGAGTATTTGAGAATAAAGTTGTTAGGAAATTTTTGGACTAAAGAGAGATGAACAGATAGGTAAATGGAGAAGACTGTATAACACTAAGCTACATGATCTTTATCGGAAACCAATTATAATAAGAATAATTAAGTCTTGTAGACTACGATTAGCAGGACATTTGGCATGAGTGGGGAATAAAAGAGGAGCATGGAAACTTCTTGTAGGAAAACCAGAGAGTAAGTCCCTGTAGGTAGACCACTAATGAGGTGGGAGAATAACATTAACAATGATTTGAGGAGGTGAATTATACAGGGAATGAATGATTGGAAAACATTGGCTTGGGATAGGGATGTATGGAAAGCGTATGTCTACATTGCCATGAACCTCGAGGTTCGATGGTGCCAGTGAGTTAGTTAGTGTTAAAATGTCTATAAACAGCTGCAATAAAAATGAAATTATATATCAGTATCCCAGTTCTTTAGTTGAGGCACTCATAAATAAATTGTTGGTCTGGTATAATTATCCTACAACATATTGATGGTGGGCAATGAAAACCTCGTAACTCCATTTTGATAACTTTTACAGGAGAAACAAATAACTGTTTTAAATAATTATGAAAATTGATACAGCAATAGTTCCCACATATTTTACTACAGAATACAAGTCAAATTATTAATAAATTTGTAGTCCGTGTTCTCAACAAGTTATGCATCACATATTTCTGTGCTGGCAACTGAAATTGTGGTTTTCAATGACTGATGGAGTTATGAGGTTTTCATTGCCTACTGTTGATATAAGAGAAAATAATCATTCATTTCTTTTTAAGCAATGTCAAATATTTTCATTGAATTAAAATTAATGATTTTCAGGTAGCAATAATAGATAAAACCTTGTTTAGAACACGAAAGTATAACATTTTATTTCTTTTGATTGATTAATATAATATATTTGCAATAAGAATCAAATGAATCGTGATTTCTTCTTGCCTCATACTTCTATGTTTTTTTAAACACAGCACTGCAGTATCGGAAAAAACATCTTTTCCATCCTCAGCTGTTTTCACGGCTGTCAATTTTTTCTTTTGCCGGTAATTTTCCAAACTGCCATGATGTACTTTTGAAGAAGTAATTTTCTAAACTGCCATCTGGTGTACTTTTGAAGAACTTTCTAATCAAGTTTCGTTCGTCTGGAACCTCGGAAGTTCATGGTTCTAGTATGATTTTTTTTAAATGTATATCTTTTCCCAAACTGTTAATTCCAGAGATTTAGATAGATGTTTCAAAAGTTTTGCTTCTTTTTCAGTTCTATGCTTCTCTAATAAACTATGTGCTGCATAACTGATTTTTCAATTTCACCATTTTTTATGTTTCTAAAGTGTTCTTTTTTGCACGTTTTTAAGTTCCTTTCTGTTTTTTCTTGTATATACTTTATTGCAATCTTTGCAATTAATTGATAAATTCCAGATTATTTATTGTTTGGGGTGTTAACTTATATTAGTTAACTAATAAAAAAGTTAACACCCCAGACAATAAAAAATCTGGAATTTATCAAATTAATTGCAATGATTGCAATAAAGTATATATATATATATATATATATATATATATAGGAAAAACAAAAAGGAACTTAGAAACTCGCAAAAAAAGAACACTTTAGAAACAAAAATTGGTGAAATTGAAAAATCAGCTGTAGCAGCACATAGTTTATTAGAGAATCATAGAATTGAAAAAGAAGCAAAACTTTTGAAACATCTATCTAAACCATAGGAATTAACAATTTGGGAAAAGATATACATTCAAAAAACCATACTAGACCATGAACTTCGAGGTTCCAGACGAACCAAACTTGATTAGAAAGTTCTTCAAAAGTACACCAGATGGCAGTTTGGAAAATTACCGGCAAAAGAAAAAATTGACAGTTGTGAAAACAGCTGAGGATGGAAAAGATGTTTTTTTCCGATTCTGCAGTTCTGTGTTAAAAAACATAGATGTATGAGGTAAGAAGAACTCACGATTCATTTGATTCTTATTAAGAAAACCTCATAATGTAAAAATTCCCAAATTTATTATATATTTGCAATGTTTCAGGTTTCATTCATCATTATATTATTTTTGGTCTGGACATCTTACCTCAATATTAATGTTGAGGTAAGATGTCCAGACCAAAAATAATATAATTAAAATAACCTCAAAATGTAACTTCCTAAAATTAAATATTCATTCATCATATCTAATTTTTGGAAGTGATATTTTGAGGTTATTTTAATTATATTATTTTTAGTCTGATCATCTTACCTCAATATTAATGTTGTTTCGAAGCATGTCCAAGAACAAATTATCATTAATATTGAGGTAAGATGATCAGACTAAAAATAATATAATTCATTCATCATCCCTCTCACACATACATACACTTACACTATACAAAATACAGCGTGATTCAAAATTGACTTTACAACTTTACAAGCTTATAGAAATTTATTTAGAAGACCTACAGAATTGGTTTAAATGTCATATGATAGCACAACTCATCAAGTTTTCACCTATTCAGTCAACGTGGTTCAATGTGGCTTCCGTTGGTCATGCAGCAAACATCCAACCTGAAATCAATCTCCTCCCACACACGTTGCAGCATATCCGGCTTCAGTAATGCAGCTGCGGCGGTGATTCGGTTTCGGAGCTCAGCAAGATTGGCAGGTAGGGGCGGAACGTACACTTTATCTTTAAGGAACCCACATAAGAAAAAGTCCAGTGGCGTTAAATCAGGAGACCGAGGTGGCCATGTTGTTGGTCCCCCACGACCAATCCTAACAAATGTTTGGTGCCAGGAATAAATTGTTGGCCAGCTAGGAGGATCCTTACCATACTGGGTACGAAATCTACACTGAACAATTGTCGCAGATTTAGTTTCTTCGAACAAAAACACTCAATGAGCACGCTCAGAACTTGTGAAAGCAGCCATTTTGATATGAACTATGTTAGCGCACGCGATGAGAGAACTAGGTACTATAAAACTATGTCAGTGAAAACTTGATGAGTTGTGCTATCATATGACATTAAAACCAATTCTGTAGGTCTTTTAAATAAATTTCTATAAACTTGTAAAGTTGTAAAGTCAATTTTGAATCACGGTGTATGTTAACATTTATGGCAAAATAAAATGTTTCCTATCTATCCTCATATAAATCTTCTAAGTAGATCGCGATTTCGAGACCATAACGGTCTCATCTTCAGTACTATCTTGGCGACTGATGTTATGTTTATTGGAAGAAATTCTTATTCTTCCTTCTGTTGGTGGACCGATGAACCTCTGGATCAGGTCAGAATTTGCGGAAATTTCGAAGTTAATAAGTTTTCCTTTATTTTTCTGAATGGGGGATTTTTTCCCAAATCTTGAGTTCCTTTTGTTTATCTATATCAGAGGTTCATCGGTCCACCAACAGAGGGAAGAAGAAGAGTTTCTTCCAATCGACATAACATCAGTCGCCAAGATAGTACTGAAGATGAGACCGTTATGGTCTCGAAATTGCGATCTACTTAGAAGATTTATATGAGGAGAGGTAAGAAACATTTTATTTTACCATAAATTAAACCTCATAGTGGTTAATTCCTGTAAAAGTCAAATATATGTTAACATGTACTCACCTCTTACACCTATACAACATGGTCTGCAAAAGTAGTGCATAAATTGAAAATATACTACATTAGTGCCTTTTCTGTCGAGTGCAACCATGACCCATGAAACGTATAGTGGAACTTACATTGGCTAAACATTGGTCAATAGTAAAGTCACTCTTAATTCTGTTGTAGTGTAAATAATTATTGTGGTATTTTGTTAACAGGACTGTGTCAGTATTGAGATTAATAAGTGAAGGCACAATAGAAGAAGGTATTTACCAAGTTGCGCAAGGAACTAAACTTGGAACGAGAAATAACCAATCCACAAGGTATGTGAAGTGTACTCAAAACAATTTGAATTCTTCAAAGTAATTTAGTAAATAAATTAAAATAAAAATTAACTGTTGCATTTTTATTTTCAGAAAATGAACAAGCAGAAGCAAAGAATGTTGTTAGCTTGCTAAAACAAGCCCTTGGGTTAGACCATATTTTTCAATCACAGAAAACTTCCTGAAGCTTACTTCAGCTAGAACCTAGCCTAATTGCTGAAACATGTTCCATAGATGCATCTACTTGAATGATGTGTCTTCATAATTTTTAAGAAGCCTTACTACGTATAAGTGTATGAGACCTGTACTCTTACCATGAAAGGAACATATATCACTTACAGTGTTAGGTGATAAGTGATATTAGAAATTTAAGTGAGTGAGAATTTACTTAATGCCTTATAAGAAATGTTTTTGTATTCAACTGCTTAAATATGATAAATCACATCTACAATTTAATTATTGAGATATCCCTCAAATAAGGTTGTAACCAACAATGTTGTGAGGCATCTGTTTTAAATGAAACACTATTTTATAGTCAATGACATTTAAATATACACGTAAATTTATAGATAAGCTAAGTCGAATGGTAAATGATACCACTATTCAACTACTTATTGAGAAAATTGTAAAAGATTACATAAGTAACATTCTTATCAAAAATTCATGTGAAATGACGTTATGGTATATATTCAAAAGAATTAAGAACAGAATTAATATAGTTGAGTCTATATTTCATCTTATTTTATATTTGTAGTTTCTTGTAAGTAAATGTTTCAAAGCATCATCTTTGCTCAATCATCGGCTTGTATAGACTTGTATAAATATGAGGTAAGATGAAATATATACACAGCTTATTATTAAGTAGAACTTCATATTGTTTTTACATGAGAACAGAATTACAAATTTTGAAGTTTCTCACAAGCATGATTTAATCTTGAATTTCATTCAATCCCAAACAGGCTGAGTGAGAAAAGCTGGCATTAACAGCTTATTAAAACAGTCAGAATTCAGTTGAGAATGGGAATAATGATCTTCAAAACATGTCCAGGTGATAATATTGATTTTATTAGATCAAATGTAAATTTTCCAATTCATATTTGTATTCTAGTGAATTTGCATTCATTTTAACACTTCAAAATCTTGTTTACAAATATTGATAGTGACATCCTTTTTTTGAGGGAGATCTTCAATTGTGCTTTTTTAAATAGTAAAACCCCAATAATTGAATAAGTGGTTATTATACTGTTATCACTGTTTAAAGATCTATATGTCTGAAGTAAAAGACACCATGTAACAAAACCGTAATTTTACAGGAGAAGAAGTTTTATATTATAAGAATTAAATGAATCGTGATTTCTTCTTACCTCATACTTCTATGTTTTTTTAAACACAGCACTTCAGCATCGGCGACCCATTGTCACCATCGTCAGCTGTTTTCACAACTGTCAATTTGTTCTTTTGCCGGTAATTATCCAAACTGCCATCTGGTGTCCTTTTGAAAGAATTATTTTCTAAACTGCCATCTGGTATTCTTTTGAATTAATCATTTTCTAAACTACCATCTGTTGTATTTTTGAAGAACTTTGTAATCAAAAAAAAAAGTTTTATATTATTTTCAACTATATCTTCAGTGGAACATGGTATTGCTTTTAACAGCCTTATTTTGCCAATTGTTGTTACAGGACATACTGTTCTATACCGTCACAAAATGCACATTATGAACATGGTGTTAACTTAGTTTCTGTAAAAAGTGGACAAGGTGTCTTTTACTTCGAACTCTTGGTGCATTTTATGATGTTTTATTTTGAGGCAGTAATTGTAATATGAGTTGTTCATTGATTGGCACATATGTAATTATCATACTCTTCAACTTAAATTTAAATGTTACATGTGAATGAATCAACCAATATGAAAAGACCCTAACTCCACTTTTTTTTTTCTTTTTCATTTTTGTTTTATTACTTTCAACTATAATTGAGGTAGTCACTTGTGTATTCCTCATCGGAAGTACCTCAATTCTAAGTGCAACTTCGTTAAATTACCTCATAATATAAAAATTCCCAACTTTATTATATGAAATTACTCATAGAAAACTGACCCAATTCAGTGGGGTGAAGGAGAAGAAATTAAAGAGACCTCATGTTTTCTTGAGTTGGGCCTTTTCATTTTAGGTGATTCAAGTATGTTTTTATTCTTTAATTCATGTTTTTAAGTTTAATCACTTTATTTTTTATGTAAGTTTAAATTATATATATATATATAGGGTCATTGCTTGTCATAAATGGTATCAGAGAAGATGAAACATGATTTCTATTCTATCTATGTAGTTCCTATTTTTTTATACCCATGAGTCACTCTTTGAAATTGAATGATTTGTGTTGTAAAGAATTTTTCTTTTTTCTTCATTGAAAAAAAAAACTCATTTAATTCATCAAATCTTTGAAATGTCACCTTTGAACTTGAATACATTCAGCTTTTCTTCATTCATATGTTTTATTCCAAAATGCCTCCTGTTCTTCATAAGTTGCCTCCATTATTTCTCTCTTCATCTGTGAACTAAGTTTCTCGTCTTTATACCTGGTCTTACAATTTTTTTGCATCCTCTCTTTCCCTAAAATTTATAGATACTATATTAAAGAATATATTTGTGATTCTCTTGCCTTTTGAGATTACATTTTGAGTTTTAATTAGGTTATTTATTTCAATATATGGACACTGCTATACTGAATGGATTATTTCATGACACATATGTCACTGCCTATTATAAATATTCATTATTTCTTAAATGTTTATTGACTCACCTCTTATATCTTGACTTCCATGCAGACCCTGGGTTTCGTCACTGCTTCTGTGACATTCTCGATGCAAACCAAATTCACAACTCAAATTCAATGGAGTTGTGAACTTGGTTTGCATCAGGAATGTCACAGAAACAGTGATGAAACCCAGGGTCTGCATGGAAGTCAAGAAATATGAGGTGAGTAAAAAAACTAAGAAATAATTAAAATAAACCTCATAGTGTTATTTCCTATTACATAACTTAATAAATATTCATACTCTTATCAGACTTTACTCCCTATCTCTCTAGTTTAACATTTAAAGTTAATCATACTAACATGCAGTTGGCTGCGGTGGACTAGTGGTTATGCTCTTTGCCTCTGGTTCCGAGGGTCGCAGGTTCAAACCCAGCTGCGATCGATGGATTTTTTTAGGATGGAAAAATCCAAGGAGCAAGTTCCCCAGGAGGGACTTTAAGCCATGGGTCCCGAGTCTGAAGATTTTCAAACTCGTGAAAGATCCTTAAGCCTGAACAAAGAGGCCTCTAAGCAAAATTTACCGACCAATCTCAAATATCCTAGTAATACCTTAGTTGCCTGCTAGATGTCTCATTGAGTCAGTGTGTTGACTGCATGCCACTCATGCCATCTTTGAACAAATAAGGTAACTAAAAATGAACTTGTTCTATAAACTCCTGATAAAGGAGAGGCTATGGCTCAACAATGGACTATGCCATTAATCAATTATATTAACATGCAGACTGTACTAAAATAAATTTTATTTGTATAGGAAAATACTAATTCTGAGCAAAATTCTAGTTGTAATTTAAACAAACCAGATGTATTAAATTTAAAGAGAAAAATTTTCGCCCAGACCGGGACCCGAGCCCAGGACCTTTGGTTTACCATACCAGAGCTCTACCAACCGAGCTACCAGGGTGAGTTCCAGACACAATTTTTCTCTTATATACGTTGTATTTCCCGTGCACCAAATGCTTGATGCCTTGACTTCTATCATTGCAAATGGCAGCATCTGGGCGAAAATTTTTTTCTTTAAATTTAATTTATCTTTCAATGAGAAGTGTTAAATTAATAATAGAAACATCAATAGAAGCCCTAGTGGCTTATAAAAGTAGTGTTTAAATTCCCAATAAAAGTCTTCTTAACCAAGAAGCTGCCATTTGCAATGATAGATGCCAAGGCTTCAAGCATTTGGTGAGCGGGAATTACAACGTATATAAGAGAAAAATTTGCATCAAGATTGGAACTCGCTCTGGTAGCTCGGCTGGTAGAGCATTGGTACGGTAAACCAAAGGTCCTGGGTTCTGGTCCTGGTCTGGACAAAAATTTTTGTCTTTAAATTTAATTTATCTTTCAATGAGAAGTGTTAAATTAATAATAAAAACATCAATAGAAGCCCTACTGACTTTTAAAAATAGTGTTTAAATTCCCAATAAAAGTCTTCTTAACCAAGAAGCCGCCATTTGCAATGATTGAAGCCAAGACTTCAAACATTTGGTGCATAGGAATTACAGTGTATATGGGAAAAATTTGCATCTAGATTGGAACTTGCCCTGGTAGCCCAGTTGATAGAGCATTGGTATGGTAAACCAAAGATCCCAGGTTCAGGTCCTGGTCTGGGCGAAAACTTTTCTCTTTAAATTTAATTTATCTTTCAATGAGAAGTGTTAAATTATTAATAAGAACATCAAACCAGATGTATGAATGCATTTTCATTGGTTGAATAATTGTTTTACCTTTGAGCATGTAAGAAAATGTAGTTTGCTAACACTCAAATAAAAAGTTATCTAGCACATGTCAGTATAAGTTATATAGGAGAATCTTAAAATATATTATTTCAATTTTAATAAATTAAATAAGCATTGTTTTATTCTTACCCATGTACATTAAAGAATACTTTGGAATTTCAGTTGTTTCATTATGGCTACTTCTGGTAGAATTATAAAACATTGGAAAGGAAAGCATTTGAAAAATGTAGAGAAAAAAATTATTTTGGATGTTTTTAAACAGTTTAGTGAAATTATATTATTTTTAGTCTGATCATCTTACCTCAATATTAATGTTGATTTGTTCTTGAACATGTTTCAAAACAATTCTGTTTTATCGTCAGCTTTTTAGTGAAAAATATCCTATGTCAGCTATTAAGGATGTGTGGTGAAAATAACAGCTGAATTTATAGGTGAGTTAGCATGGAGCATAAATTTTGCTCATAATGAAATTGTAAGTAAAGGATATCTATCTACATCATGGAAAAATTCTAAATGGCTGATTAGGTAGGCCCATTTGTAATTTTAATAAATAAATAAGAAAGAAGAAAAGAGGGAGACCAAAGTTAACATGGAAAGAAAACATGAAGACAGTACTGCAAGCAAAAGGGCTAAGCATTGAAGATGACAGAGATCGTAGGCTTTGAAGGTATGGCACGGGAAGATGGCAGCCAAAGATAGAGATAGATAAATAAGAAATGGAAGTTCCTAATTATTGGTACCATCTTACCTTGTATTCAGTCTTATTGCTTGTAAAATATGTTGCTTAAGAATAGTATTTCTATCGATGATAGTTCTGTACACAATTCAGTCATATAGCAGTTAAAAGTAACACCAAGGTTCCCCAATAGACTGAGTTGACAGAGTATTATCTTATGCAAGTTTGTTTACAGTACAACTAGAACTTAGCTCGAAATTAGTTTAGTGTCTTCATCGTACTGTATAACAATGCAGTATGCCTTTTGTAATAGTCCTTCTTATTTAAAAATTGTTATTAAATCTTGGGAACTATACACCTAGCACTCAAAAATATAGGACTTTTGGACTTATGAAAGTAAAGCTAAGCTGTTTCTCTAGATCATATTCCTGATAATCAAAATTAGATGGGATTTCCTAGCACAATGTCATATTCTGCAAAGTCTCAATTAGACAATCCCACAAATCGAAGAAACCAAGCCATTGGTAAGTACCTATAGTCCTGCCTTATCTACCATGAAATAATCCACTTACTTATATTGAAGCATGTTCTGTTATGTGCTATTATTACACATGTATATTTGTACAATATACAGTATTATCCCTCTTTTACTCTTTTCAAAGGACCATAGGGAAAGTTTAAATTACGGGAAATGAGGAGGAGCTAAAAAATGTTGACCCTCACATTCAGCAACCATTCTAGAACAAGCAAAAAAAGCACTGACTGGGATAATATGCAATATTGGCTAAATAATGTAATGTTTGAAAAGAAAAATATACGCTTAGGGTCGCATGCAAATACATTAGTCTCTACTCAAATTACTTCCAATCACTGGTGAGCTGACTCACCGTGAGCAAGTGCAAAGATCGAATTAGCTACCCACTAACTGGTCATGCATGAAAGTTGTAGTTTTCGTAATATTGGCAAGAAATTACCCAGAATTCTCAGCGATAAAACCACTTCTGTTATTTTCGTCTGCTATAGAGGAACGCATTTACGCTTGCATCCCGCAAATAATACTGTATACAACGACGTTTGCGTCGCGCAATATTATGCCAATTCTCCTGTTCTTCCAGTTGAATTCTTTGGTAGACTCTATCAAATTCCTCTTCTCCACGTATACCGAAAACATGATCGAAGTCTTCAAGGTCCGACATCTTGGATAAAGCGGCAAGGTTTCAACTACATCGGTTCCTTTTGGGATTCTCACGATAAGTTTCTATCTTAAGCAATGATCTTAAGTTACCTCGTCAGGTAGCTTACAATTATTATCGCATGAATAGATTACTGAGTAAGCAAAATCATATTAGGATAAAACTTTCTCAGCCGAGAACGCCTTTTACGGTCTAATGCGTTCAAAGATTCGACCCTTAGACTGGGGTTTGAACCTAGGACCTTTGACTCTCTATGTCAATGCTCTTCCATTGAAAGAACTACTACTGGCTTTATAAGTAATGTTTAAATTCCCTATAAAAAGTCTTCTTAATAAAGAAGCTGCCATTTGCAAAAATCATAGCAACGGCTTGTAGCATTTGGGGTTAGTGAATTAACTATGTATAAGAGAAAAATACGCGTTTAGATTGGAGGCCTAGGTAGCTCAGATGGAAGAGCATTGACATAGAGAGTCAAAAGTCCTGGGTTCAAACCCCAGTCTAGGCGTATTATTTCTTTTCAAATATAATTTGCCACCATTAAGATGTTTAAAAACGAATAATATTAACAATGTAATGTTTATTTAATTTTAGGAAGTTATATTTTGAGGTTATTGTAATTATATTATTTTTGGTCTGGACATCTTACCTCAATATTGTTGATTTGTTCTTGGACATGTTTCAAAACAATTCCGTTTTATCGTCAGCTTTCCCAGACTGGTTTTATTTATGTTGCACCACCTGGATGTCGATGTCAGCTCCATCCTGTGGTTGGCCAAAGAACCTCCAAACAAGGTCACCCTCCATCGGAATATCAAAATTCATAACTCTGTTTCTGTTCTTCTGAATATAAATTTTTTCCCAAATAGTCAGCTCTTTTGTATTTTCTAACTGTTTTAATAATTTAGTGTCTGAATTTATATTATGTTTTTCAGACCAAACATGAACCAAAGAACACATAAGAAATATTAAAAATGGAGAAATTGAAAAATCTGCAGTTGCTGCTCATGTTTGGTCTGAAAAACATAATATAAATTCAGACACTAAATTATTAAAACAGTTAGAAAATACAAAAGAGCTGACTATTTGGGAAAAAATTTATATTCAGAAGAACAGAAACAGAGTTATGAATTTTGATATTCCGATGGAGGGTGACCTTGTTTGGAGGTTCTTTGGCCAACCACAGGATGGAGCTGACATCGACATCCAGGTGGTGCAACATAATGCAACATAAATAAAACCAGTCTGAGAAAGCTGACGATAAAACAGAATTGTTTTGAAACATGTCCAAGAACAAATCAACATTAATATTGAGGTAAGATGTCCAGACCAAAAATAATATAATGTAATGTTTCTTTTAATTTAAAATAAAATTCTTTACACCTCACCTCATATCCTGTCTTTCATTTATTTAGAAGATAGGATATGAGGCAAGGTGTAAAGAATTTTATTTTAAATTAAACCTCATAGTGATATTCCTATAATAGGTCAATGTAATGTGTGTTTTGAACTGCTGTAAACATAAAATTACTTTATTTCTTTTACTTTCACCATTTAAAAAATAAATAACAATGAGAGGTTCAGCAAGCAGCACTATGAATCTTTATTGAAAATTTAAAAAAATGTGTTTTGTCATAGAAGTACACGGGTTGAATTTCAGAAATGTTTGAAAGTTCTAAGCCAACTTTGTTGGCTCAATGATTGGCCCTTCATCGATTGTACAAAAGCCAGCTTCGTAGGCTCATTAAACTTACTTGGCTTCTTATCGATTGTATAACAGCCAGCTTTGTTGGCTCAATGAACTTGCTCTACTATATATCGATTGTACAGAAGCGAGATAATTGATCAAATATCATCGATCTTTAATGCTGAAGATCGACGTGATGTGACATAAATTGTGGGGAAAACAAAATTTCATAAACATAAAAGCCAGGTTTTTAATACATTGTGAGTATGTGAATATAGGAAAACTGAAGGGACCTTTAAAGAATGTTGCAAAAGGTGGAAAAACGTAAAAGTGGGGTAATACTGTAACTTGAATAGTTACTTTAACTATGTTAAAAAATGATTCTTAAAAGCTGTTATTACCATCCTTACACAACATTTTTTCAAAGGGATTTTCTCTTAGTTATCTAGTTAATTGTGTGCACCACTGTGGTCTAGGAGTAACCATTGCCTCAGACACAGGGGCCCATGTTCAGTTTGGGTTAAGGACAAGTATCTGGATGAGATTTTTTGGGGTTTTTCCTCATGTGTAAGACAAATGTGAAAAACTTTATGGCCCAAATAGTTTCCAAACACCATCTGATCATCACAACTATATCATATTCACCTTGTTTAAAAACACACAAGTACACAATAGAAAAATGCAAACTAATAGTTAAGCCTAAAGTTTCTAAGATGTGATGACCTTGATTTTGAAGTGTTTATAAATAAAATGAAGTAAAAAAGTTAATCGATTATTGCTGGAAGTAATATTGTGATGTTTATCAAGATATTAAATCAGAAATATACAACTCACCTTATATTTTGTTTTTTTTTTTACCTGGACATATTTCGACGACAATAGTCACCATTTTCAATTGTTTCCCTTATCATATGAAGTAATTCATGGATCCCAGCTCCATTCTGAAGTCAGTGCAGTATTTCACATATGTACCATCTTCGTTCCTCTCAAGATTTCCTCTATCAGTTACACTTGGTAAATATTATGCATATGGTTTTTATCACATAACGTTTATAAATAGCCAATTACATTTATTAAATTTGAAAGTTATTAATGTATAAGTGTTTATCCAAGTTAAAATCTTCCCGAAAAATATATGAACATATAATAAATAATTGAACCTTTATAGGAAAAAAATTACTATGAGGTTGAACCGAAAGTGCCTCTTGCGGTTCAGTTATCATCTTCGTGCTCCTTCCCGCTTACGAACATTTGTGAAGCCTGCCAATGTTTCCTGTGTTCCGTGTGGTTACCCCTTCCTTCTTTACCCTTTCCATTGCGCATCTTGCTAGCGCACATCCCTTCTCCTGGCGAACCTGATATATGCTCGGCAATCTGAGTGGACTTGAACAGTCAGTCGATCGGCCTAACAAGTGGCGTTTGGGTTCTTTACGAGTGGATTCAGTGTTGGAATCCTACTCTGGTGTACCATGCAAAGGACGAAGTTAGCATGGTAATGCAGAAGATAAGCATGTGGATTGTACACCGAAGAATGGTCGGATTTAATTTAATCTAAGTCAGCATGGAAGAAGGACTTTCGATTCTGCTTAGAGACGTTTGAGTGTGATTGTTTGAATGGTACGTCGTTATCTTATTATGTTTTGTTTATCATTGGGCTCAGATTGATTGTTCCAAGATATAGTTCTGTTATTTATATTACTTTATTTTTTTATAATAATCCACACTTATTTTGTATTAAAAACCAATATTTTATGCTACGCCCATTGTTGTTATTTAAAGAATAGCCATTGTTCTCTATCCCATAACGAAATTAGGTCAATCCATGCAAATTATAATCAGTGTAACATTCATATGCATGTTCAAGTGGAAACAGAAAGATGAATGGTTAGCCGCCTTCTATGGGCCCGAGGCAGGCTGTTTTGTTGTAAATAACTTCGTTGAATGTTTGGAACCTTTTACTAAGTACAGCAATATCATAACCCAACGATCCCGGAAGGTAGCAGTAACGTATTCGTATTTGTACTTTTTCTCTCTCTCTACGTACAATATGATTAAGCAGCGCATGGTTGGTAAAACCAAGTCGCTACAAAATAGTTATCAGAGCGTGGTTCTACTCGCCACAAGGTTTAATTTGATATTAAACTAAAATTAAAATGTTTCATACCTCACCTCATATCCAGTCTTCTAATTGGACTGCGGTTTCAAAGCCTGGGCAGCTTCATCTTCAGTAATTTATCGTCGACTGATGTTATGTCGATCAGAAAAGCTACTACTTCTTCCCTCTGCTGGTGGACCGATAAACCTCTGGATCCGATCAGAATCCACGGGAATTTTGAAGTTCATAAGTTTTTGGCAGTGTTCAATAGTTTGACACATAGATTAGTAAATATACCTACGAGCAAAGAAAATTATGTAAAAGAA
Organism: Diploptera punctata; assembly: GCA_030220185.1. Classification (NCBI taxonomy): domain Eukaryota; kingdom Metazoa; phylum Arthropoda; class Insecta; order Blattodea; family Blaberidae; genus Diploptera; species Diploptera punctata. Next base: position 178,114 of record JASPKZ010007913.1, read on the forward strand.
TATATAATTAATGTTACACAGAAAATGGCTTTGAATAAAATATGGTACACAAGAAAATAAATAAGTTTAAAAGACAAAAATTAATTAATGAAAGCACATATAAAACAAACAGAAGAAAAAATTCACTTACCATCCATTGAAACACACAAGTTTCAAAATGTTTAATGTAAGATTGGCAACGAAGAATGAATACAGCCTAAATAGTATAAACAAAAACCAATAAAAATGAAAAAAAAAATTGAAGAAAACAAATCAGGAATTTATCTGATCAAATGCAGGGATTGTGACAAAATGTACATAGGAAAAACAAAAAAGAAATTTGAAAACAAGGGTGATAGAGCATCTTAGAAGGTCAAAAATGGTGAAGTTGAAAAGTCAGCAGTAGTTGCTCATGCTTGGTCTGAAAAACAACTAATTGAATCAAAAGCCAGTCTAATTAAACAAATACAAAAACAGAAAGAACTCACAGTTTGGAAAAAAAAAACAGAAAGAAAAACTTAATGAACTTCAAAATTCCCATGGATTCTGATTGGATCCAGAGGTTTATTGGTCCACCAACAGAGGGAAGAAGAATTAGTTCTGATCAACATTACATCAGTCGATAAGAAATTACTGAAGATGAAGCTGCCCAGGCTTTGAAACCACGGTCTGATTAGAAGACTGGATATGAGGTGAGGTATGAAACATTTTAATTTAATTGTATATAATAAATAACCCTAGAATGCATACCCAATTTTTACTTTATTCTGCGCACCCCAATGTAAAGAACATATTTCTTTGTTGAAATTTTCTATTGTTCAGATATATAATTTTATTACTATTGTTATGGAGTAAATCAAAATAAAACATAATTACATATAAGAATTAAATGAATCGTGAATTCTTCTTACCTCAAACATCTATGTTTTTATTTAACACAGAACTGCAGTATTGGGAAACATATCATTCCCATAGTCAGCTATTTTCACAGTTCTATTTTAAAAGAAACATAGGTGCATGAGGTAATAAGAATTCACGATTCTTTTAATTCTTATTAAGAAAACCTCATAACGTAAAAATTCCCAAATTTATTATATTAATAATTACATATTTCTACAATTGAGGACATCAACCTAATGACGACTTATGGCAGTATACGCCCTCCTTAGGGTGATTGCATATCCTTGAATTACTGATCTTGTTCTAACATACATTAAAATTTTGTGTATATCTGAGCTGCATAGATGGCACACCTGTAGAAAGAGTACAAGTGTACCACGTTGCTCTAGTCTTGTAGGTGATCAGATGTTCATACAATAGTTTGTTCTTTGTGTACATGTAGGTGAGTTCTGTTAAAACACTGCGATTCCATGATAATTCCTTAAGTGTGGAAGGCAACAAAGGAAGAAATTAGCCTATAATAATCGCATACTTTATATATATATATATACATATATACATGCCTTTTCAGATGGTGCTGGGGGCCAGAATAAAAATCTTAAATTTATTACATTTGTTTCTTGGTTTCCGAAAGTGCACAATGTCAAAAGTTGCACATGTTTCCAGTTAGAGGCCATAGCTACTCATAATTTAACCAAAATTTTGGCTTGTACAGCATTAATATGCAAAAAGTGTTGACAGGGAAACTGATAAAGAATTTCATCTTAAAGTTATTATATAATGTCAAAAAAAACCCAATCATATTCAGTTCTATGGGACAGTTTCATTTTGAAAAGATGGTCAGGAACACTGAATCCATACCTCATGAAGAAACCAACAAGTAAGCAGTCTCCTTTTCAGATTCAGAAATACCACCAAATCCTTTGTGAGCCTTCAGGAAAAGTGTTCGCTCCTAAATCCTATGGTACTACATTAAACGAATTCATATTTTGGAAAAGTGAACTTGTTTTGTTACGTCCCCAAAGCTGAAGTACATTCTGCTTAAACAGAGTATGGAAAATTATTTTAATGATATTTTTCCCTTATTGAATGTATACTCAAGGAACTGGCATGAAGATTTAATAGAAGAGGCAAAACTAGGAACTCCAGCTAAAGAAACTGAAGACGAAGTGATGGACATGTGCTATATATCAACCATGATTATTTATTTAGTTAGTTACAGTTATTATTCTTTTAACATTCTCAAAAATAAGATTATCAGTGTCTTTTGTAGCATTTGAGATTTAGTTCAAAACATTGAGAGAGCTAACTTTTTGAGTTTTCTAATTAGGAAAAAATTGTAATATTTTGTGTTCTAAATGGGATGCATCCAAAACTTTGGACAATGTTCCTCATTCCAATCGTTATTTATGTGTAATATTTTGCAAAATAATAAAATTTCCATCCAACTTGTATATTCACCCTAAAAAGGCATATGCAGAAATGAAAGGAAATTACTATTATTTTAATATATTATATAGTTAAAATTTCTTTCTGTATTAATGATGTAGGTCAGAGTAATATACAGGGCAAGTCAAAATGTTGTGCAGGTTTTCAGAAATTTATTATGTGAAATGTAATGAACATATAATATCGTGAGACATATTGTATGAAAGGTAAACTCTCAAAGTTTAGTTGTCCACTTCTAAAGTTCCGCGTTCACCCGCAAGATGTCAACAGCAGAGCAGTAAAGGAAAATGGCGTTGACTGGGGATCAGAAGTCTTTCTGTGTGCTTGATTACCATGTAAACAACTCTGTGACTAGTGTTCAACGACATTTCCGTACCAGATACGATAAAGACCCGCCGGATGGGAGATCCATTCGTAAGTGGTACACACAATTTAGGGATTCAGGCTGTATCTGTAAACGAAAATCGACTGGCCGTCCGTCGACGAGTGAAGAGACAGTCGAACGCGTTCGCACATGCTTCGTGCGGAGTCCACAGAAATCCACCTACCGGGGAGCGACAGAACTTCAACTACCACAAAAAACTGTATGGCGGATTCTCCGGAAACGTTTACAGATGAAACCCTACCACTTGCAACTGGTTCAAGCCTTAAAACCCGCCAATTATGCTTTGCGAGCGTCCTTCTGTGTTGATTTTCTCGCATTAATGGAAGAGAATGAGTTCCATGAGAGGGTGGAGTTTACAGTGATGAAGCGACTTTCCACCTTTCAGGAAAAGTGAATAGACACAATGTAAGGATTTGGGGAACTGGTAACCCCCATGCAACTCTGGAACATCAACGCGATTCTCCGAAAGTGAATGTCTTTTGTGCCATTTCCCATGCAAAGGTTTATGGGCCCTTTTTCTTTCATGAACGTACTGTGAACGGACATGTTTTCCTTGATATGCTACAACAATGGCTCCTTCCGCAGCTTGAAGCGGATAGTCCAGATTTCATTCTGCAGTTGGATGGTGCCCCTCCACATTACCATGGCAGTGTTCGAGACCATTTGAATACGGCTTTACCACAACGCTGGATAGGCCGTGCATCTCAGGGTGATCAACAACTCATTCATTGGCCATCATTGGCCACCTCGTTCACCAGATCTAACCCCGTGTGATTTCTTCATGTAGGGTCTTGTAAAGGATCATGTTTACGTACCACCACTTCCAACAACACTGCATGAACTGCGTGCCCGCATCACAGCAGCCATTGCTGATATCGACCGCGGACTGCTACAGAAAGTTTGGCAGGAGATTGAATATCGGCTTGACATCTGTCGTGTAACAAAAGGCGCTCACATAGAACATCTGTGAATATTTAAAAAAAAACTTTGAGAGTTTACCTTTCATACAATATGTCTCACAATATTATATGTTCATTACATTTCACATAATAAATTTCTGAAAACCTGCACAACATTTTGACTTGCCCTGTATATCAAGGAAGATACTCCATTCTCTTTCAATTGAATAAGTCTGGACCAAAATATGTACTAAACTTTAAACCTCATTTGTTTCAGATCATCATATTCAATTATGCCTTTGTTAGGGTGACACATTCAGTTACCATTAAATTAATCAATTAATTAAATGATAATAAAATCACATTTCACCTCATATTTTGTCTTCTTTTTAGACTGGTTTTGGAGAGCTAATCCTCCATCATCAATTTTTACTTGACTGTTGTTATGTCATCGTTGACTCAGTGTTTCCTCCTCCATCTATAGGTAGACTGATGAACCTTCAAATCAAATTATATTCCCAGGGAATTTCAAAATTCATTAATTGCTCCTCCTTTTTTTTGAATGTAGATGTTTACTCAAGCAGTAAGTTTTTTAAGTTTTTCTGTTTGTTTTATTAATTTTGCTTTCATTTCAATTTAATGTTTTTCTGAATAGACATGAATGGCTAGTGCACATTTTTCTACTTTACCATTTTTAATATTCTCAAGGTGTTCTTTCACTATGGTTTTCAATTTTTTTTTGTTCTCTATATAGATTTGATCACAATCCCCAAATTTTATCTAATAAATAGCTAAATTAATTTCTTCTCCATTTTCTCATTTTTGTTAGGTTTTATTATTCTGTTGAGGCTGAAAATAATTTTTCATTCCCAATCTTGTGTATAACTTTTTTTCAATTTGTGGCGCTTCGTAGGACAATGAGTAAACTTCTTGGTTTTTTAAAACCTACTCTCATTGATTAATTTTTGTCTTCTGAACTTATTTTCTTCAAACCCATTCATTATTCCTCGGAGCTAGTGAACTTTAGCCTCTTTCATGTACTGTATCCTTATAGGACAAAGTTATAAAGTAATTCCTAATGTTGTGTCCCTCACATTAAGCTCTGAAAGACTCCTTGCTAATTTTACATCTCTGATCATCTTATATTCTGGGAAAATTGTTGTATTTGGATATAGGCATGTCATTCGAGTTGATTCTTGTTTCAACTACTGTATTTTGTAAAATTAAACAAGATATTCATTGATGTTTTCATTATTAATTTAACACTTCTCACTAAAGGATAAATTATATTTGAAGAGAATAGGTGAAAATTTTTCTCTTCAAATATAATTTATCCTATGGTTAAAAGTGTTAAATTAATAATAAAAACATCAATAGAAGCCTTACTGGCTTTATAAAGTGGTGTTTAAATTCCCAATAAAGTCTTCTTAATAAAGAAGCCGCCATTTGCAAAGATAGAAGCAAAGGTTTCAAAGCATTTGGCACAAGGGAATTACAACGTATATAAGAGAAAAAATTGTGTCTAGATCGCAACTTGCCTCAGTAGCTCAGTTGATTGAGCATTGGCACAGAAAGCCAAAGATCCCGGGTTCGAGTATTGGTCTAGGTGAAAATTTTTCTCTTCAAATATAATTTATTCTTTAGTGAGAAATGTCAAATTAATAATAAAAACATCAATAGAAGCCCTACTGGCTTTATAAAGTAGTGTTTAAATTCCCAATAAAATTCTTCTTAATAAAGAAGCCGCCATTTGCAAAGATAAAGGTTTCAAAGCATTTGGCGCGAGGGAATTACAACATATATAAGAGAAAAATTTGCATCTAAATCGCAACTTGCCTCGGTAGCTCAGTTGGTAGAACATTGGCCCAGAAAGCCAAAGGTCCCGTGTTCGAGTCTTGGTCTAAGTGAAAATTTTTCTCTTCAAATATAAGATATTCATTTCCACTTGGGGGTTAAGGGTACAGGAAATTATATTCTGAATGAAACAATGTTTTTTTCTGATTTTAGAGAGGTTTGTGTTTTATTTGTTTCCTTTAAAACAGCTGTAATATGCCTATTCTCTGTTCCCTAAGCCATATTTGTTGCCATAACAATTTAAACCTACCGGTATCTGATTTTTATTTTTGGTTTATAATTTCGGAGCAACTGTATATAGTGATCTTCCAGATTTTTTCATAAAAGTAAGGAAAAGGTTTTCCAGAGAAATTATGTTTTGATTTACTTGAAATAATTATATTGGGAATTAAGTAAATCTGCAAGCCACTATTATGATTATATTTTTCTTTAGTTTCAAGTTGGTCAAGGAATTTCCCAAATTGTTATGCACATTAACTGAATAAACTGTAGCCTTTACTCAATACAAAATAATTTCTATAAGTAATTTTACATTTATCTGAAAGGTAAATTATTTTATCTGGACAAGCTGATTGTAAAACAGGATTGTTTTGAAACATGTCCTAAAAGAACTCAACTTTTATGAAGTAAGATGCAACAGACTCACCTTATTTATTATTGAGATTTAATGGACCTAATTGAAAAGATCACACTTTCTTTGATAGATTCTATAATTTAAGAAAATAAAAAACAGTACTTCCATAAAAGAGTGTAAAACTAGAGCAATCCCAGCTACATATCTGATGTTACTTTATATTGTGATAAACAAGGAACCATGCTTATCACACATCTTATAAGTAATCATTATAGATCCTTTTGTTAATTTTTTTTTCCCAAATGCCCCAGGTTGTCTTTTTGACATTTCTGGTGTCCTCTCTTGGCATGGCATACTTGTAACCCACTTCTGAGGTTTGGGCACCTGGGAGGCGGGGTTATGCTGCCACGATGATATGAGACTTGATGATGATGGTAAAGATGCGCCAGGAGAGGCCTTAAACTAAACTTAAGCTAATTAGGCAAATATGATAATGATGGCCAGATGGTGTTTGGGGACTGTTTGGTCCTTAAAATTTCCCGACATTTATCTTAAGGTGAGGAAAAACCCCAAAAAAAGCTCATGCAGGAAACTTGTCCCGACTGGGGATCTAACCCGGGCCTGCTGCGTGACAAGGCAGCATGCTACCTCGAGACCACAGTGGTGGACTCCTTTTGTTAATATAGAATATAGATTTAATAAAATTCTCAAAATATATATTTTTTTTTGCTGTGAAATCTTAAATCTATCTCACTGTTCTTTGTAAGTTGGAATTTCCAGCTGTTCTATGTAAGATGTGAGTTTATGAATTTTACAACAGACTAACACAATGATACTTACTGAATAACATTTGTGCAGTGACAGGCTTGTCAACATGTTTATTCAGATTTCAGCTATATCCAAATGCGAACATGTTTATTGTATAAATAATAGAAATCATGTACACATAAATTGGAAGCCTAATACCTCAGTTGCAGACCACTGGTGTACAAAACCAGAGACATTGAGTTCAAATCCTGGTTTAGGCATAACTTTTCCCAAAGTTTATTCAAATTTGGTTAGGTTGTTTAGATTATGGAGGTTAGGTTAGATTAGCATGTTTTTCATAAGTTCACTATTCTGTTTTATCAATGGTCATATTCCATATTTGTATTTCAATTTTCAGGCATTTGTCAATTTTTTAAACACACACTTATATATAAGTAAAGTAAAGTGATCCCACAACAGGTCTCAGGAGGCCCTTGGGGTAGTAGGAGGTTAAGGCTCCCACTTTTTCTAGACAATCGGCACTTTATGTCAGCCAGGTTGTCAGCCCTGCGTGACGGCCGCCTTTACCCCCAGAACAAGCGTCTGGTACTCATTTCTGTTAGAGGCTGAGTCAACCCCAGGGCCATAGTGCCTCCAGAAGGTTTGGGTCGGTTTAAAAATCCTGACCCCAACGGGACTTGAACCCTCAACCTTCCGGCTTGTAGTGATATATCCTCAGGTAAATTATTATTCACATACTGCTGCAGTATTTTTTTTTGTAATTTGTGCATGTCAAACATGATTCCTGTAATTTCTAAATGTCATGAACTTTGTTATAAGCTTTGTACTTCTCACTATCTTGCTTCTTTTATAGGTTCATTGAGTGCTGCACACATGTTTTGAAATAGATTTCCTTCTTCATCTTTCCTCATGTGGTCCCCTTTTGATGGGTAACATCTTGGACAAAAGCCTCCACCTCTCTCGATCATTCCATATCTCCCTCTCCTCCACTTCAATCTGTTCTTCTTTCAACATCCTTCATAACTTGCTCCTGTGACCTATATCTCAGCTGATCTCTTGGTCTCTCCCTACATATTTGAATTTTACTGTCTGTCTTGAAAATTTCCCGGTATTCATCCTTGGCCATACCAACTTATTCAACTCTTTTCTATTTCGTTCCACACTTACCCAATTGAAGGGTTTCTCTTATTGTTGTTTTCCAAATTTTTTCTTTCCTTGTTTTTCCTAACATACTTAGTAAACATATGTTTTCTTTTGTTGTAAAGACTGCAATACAGATCTTGTGTGATTCTGATAGGAGATGAAGTCTGCAAAAGGTTGTAGGGTCAATTAAGAAGTTAAAATAAATACATATAGGCCTACTGTTTATATCCATTTTCCAATAACATTCAAGTTGAGCAGTAGGCCTATAGTACAAATGCTTATGGACCAATCAACGGACAACTCAAATTACTAACTACAGGTCAAACTGAAACGAACAATACATCATAGTACATTCACATATTATATGATACATTATAAAAGTTTGCACAATATATATATATATATATATATATATATATATATATATAAATTCTTTCATGTTGCCTGTCTTAATTAATCTGTATGTAGGGTGTTTTAAAGTGATGGTCCAAAATGTAGACATGAAGATAAGAAAAAAAAGTTCCAGTAAAGTCTGGAATAATGTACTGATTTAGGCTTTGTTGGCTGGCATTTGTACCATAGTTTTATGATGTCTTAAGGGCTAATTGGTCATGTCACTAGGTTTGAAATTCCCTGCTGTTTCTCCAGAGACTACATCCAGCATCTTCAAGAGTTGGCTTGAGACTGACTCTCTACTCTGGTGCCCACCGTATTTATACTGCTTCCCATTGTGCATTCCCACCGTATTGATACTGCTTCCCATAGTGCGTTCCTCGTGGCCTATTATTACTGATTGGTGTTTGTTTGGTCAGCTGTAGAATCTTTCAATCATCCATTGTGGATGTTTTCTGATGGTTTGCATTTTGTTTTCTTCAGAACTGGTATCTACACTTTCATGACTTTGCTAGGTGCAGATTGTGACAAAGTGTCAGAGAACTTCATGCCTTGTGACCATGGCCTACTGGCCTGAAGCATCATTAAATATGATGAGTCTGGAAATTAACCAGTTATGAGATGTCATTTTTTTTATTGGTTAGGGCTTCCTAAATACTAGGTAGGCCTACTAATTTCAATAAAAACAGTCACAATTTTATTTTATTTATCAATCACGAAGACAAGCACAGCATTCAAGATAAATTAAACCTCATAGTGATTATTCCTATAAAAGTTCAATTCAGCATTCAAGTTCAACCACAAACCTCTAGTAAACATTGGTCTGCAAATTAACTCTCCATGGGATCTATCACTTTAGAAGTGCCTGGTATGTTTATGGATGTGCAGTAACCCTCCTTTCCATCTTGTTATTGCTCTTGTTGGAATATTCAGTAAAAAAAATCCAGCGCTATGGTCTTAAGGTAGCATGCTGCGTTGTCACACAATGAGTCTGAGTTTGATTCTCGGTCGGGACAAGTGTCCTGGGTAAGGTTTGATCAGGGTTTTTCCTCATCTGTAAGAAATTGTCAGGAAACTTTAAGGCCCAAACAATCCTCGAACATCATATGGCCATCATCATCAACATCGTTCATATTCACCTTAGATTAAGTTTAGGATTAATGACTCTCCTTGAGCACACAACATATCATCGGGGGAGCATAACCCCACCTTCAGGTGCCTCAGAAATAGTTTACAATTATGCCAATGCCAGGAGAGAACACCAGAAATGTCAATATGACAACCTGGGGTATTGATTATGAGAAAAATATATTTAGTAAAAAAATTATCTTTAATGTTTCATATTAAATTTATCACTTCTCACCAAATGACAAATTATAAGTGAAGAGAAAAGTATAAAAATTATCTTGTTCATTTCTGGATCTATGTTTACTGGAACTTATGTTATCTTTTTTATTTTTCATCTCTTCATTATGGACAATCGCTTTTGAAGAGTCCTGTATGAGGCTGTACTTACTTAATCCACTTAAAATGGATTTTATAAATTTCAAAATGATATTAATAATAATAATAGTATTTAAACTTTCAGTTGTTAAGCTATATGGCCTTATATTCCATTCTAGAAATGAAGTTAAGATATAAAAAAGAATTCATTTATATACTGTAATATAAATGACTAACATATACTACTACTACCATAAAAATATTCTTAAAAATAAAATATACCATAACTATAATAATTTAAAAACTATGTAGTAGTTATAAGGAATATATAAATAATTTGTAATTTATCAATTAGCTTATGATATTACAATAAAACAATTATATTACAGTAGAACTTTCAGATACGAGTCAATTCTTGCTTGAAAGAGGCTATTGATGAGCTGCTCCCAACTTTTGATGCTGTGATTTCCAATAATGGGAAAGTGAGACAATAGTGAATATTCACTCCAAGAAATTTACCATTTTAATTACTTGATGGTAGGAATGGTAATTTTATCTAGAAATCATTTCTCAGGATTCATACTTTATGACTAAACTTTGGAATTAAAGTGTTGTCTGTATAATTCTTACTTCATATTGTTACAACAGCGAGGTAAGAATTATACAGACAACACTTTTTATTAAGTAAAACCTCATAATGTTACTTCCTATTGTATTTTCAAACTTTGGAAGTTTAGGCATCGGAAAAGGTTATATGGGCATCTTAAATAGGTAAAAAAAAGAACAGTATAAAAATGGACATTAAAATTTAATTTTTTAATTAAGGTAGAATTTTTATCATTAACCTCATATTGTTCTTTTTATTTGACTATAAACTAGTTTCGGAACATAGTTTCTGTTCCATCCTCAGTATCGTGACGACCGTTGTTCTGTCGTTCTCAGCTCTTAAAGACGACAGAACAACGGTCGTGACGATACTGAGGATGGAACAGAAACTATGTTCCGAAACTAGTTTATAGTCAAATAAGAAGAACAATATGAGGTGAGTGATAAAAATTCTACCTTAATGAATATACCTCATAGTGACAATTCCTAAAATAATAAATTTTTTAATTTAAAAGAAACCCTCTAAAAATATTCCAGTAAACATCAAAATTTTATTTGTAATTATCATCACAATGCATGATTTGTTCTAAAGTTTCTTGATTGCTTTCCATTATTCAATTTCTTGTCAATCTTAATTCAACCTAGCTCCTTGAAAAGTGTTTTATTGGGGTTTTATTATATAATTGTGGATTCATTTTTTGATAGATAATATTGTTAATTCAGTTCATTATTATTGTAAGATTATTTCTGGTTTGAACATTGTTTGGCATATATGCTTTTGATTTTGAAATAATAGCCTACTCCTTTTGGAAAAATATGCTTTTATTTTGAAATTAAGTCCATTCCTTTTCAGTCTCACACATAATTGAAACACTTGAAAAATGACAGACTTATTCAATTTGGTAGTTCAAAATTATTTCTTTAAATTCATATGCATCAATTGCAAACTCTACACTCTGTGTTTCCATATTATATATATTGTTTGTTTTGTTTCCTACCTTAGCCATTGGAGATCAGAACAGTAATTCACTTATAAAAACATAGTACACAGTTGTACAACTTCAGTAAGAAAATATTTTGAATGAACATATATATATTTTCTAATCCTGGATTAGATATATCTAATCCAGGATTAGAAAATGTTAATTCAAATAAACATTGAAAAAAATATATATATTTAAATATAACATTATATAATCAGGACATACTATAAATAAGTTCCAGCTTTTATAGTTTATCAAACATATATGTGTTTCATGGTGAGTGACTTTAAATATGAAATTATTATTGGATTAAGTCCACCGCTGTGGTCTCGAGGTAGCGTGCTACCTTGTCATGCAGCAGGCCCGGGTTTGACCCCTGGTTGGGGCAGTTTATCTGGGTGAGGTTTTTATCGGGGTTTTTCCTCACCTGTAAGACAAATGTCAGGAAAACTTTAAGACCCAAACGGTCCCCGAAATCATATGGCCATCATCATCATCCTTCACCGGTGTGGAAAGCAACGGGAAGCTACCACACCTACAATTCTCTAGTAAAGCTGCAAGCATAGCATGGAAATGCTATGATTGCAGTGAAGGACCTGCATTTGGGCAGAATTACTATGGATGGATGGATTGGATGTAAAAAGCCTAAAATTATTCTACTACCTAAGAAAAACAAATGCTTTTTCTTTTAATAAATGTTTTTTATTGTGACTATATTTATGATAGCATAACCCATAATTTAAATTAATCACTTCTGTGATAGATTCATCTTTCTTTACATTGCAACAGCTAAATTGTTTTTCTGAAATATTTTAGAACATTGTAAATAATAGGAAAGGTATTCTCAAAATTGTAGGAAGTAACACTATGAGATCATTTATAATTCTGACTGCCGTGTTGACCTTTGTAAGTCTTGTATATGTTCTCTCTCTCTCTCTCTCTCTCTCTCTGGTTGTGGGCAGACAATCCTCATAATTAAATCATTTTCCCTGGGAACTTAAAAATTCGTTTCTTTTTTTTTTAATATAGATTTTTTTTTCTTACTGTGAGTTCTGCTGATTTTTGTGATTCTTTCAACAATTTTTACTATGAGCAGGGCAGCTATTAAGATGGGGGTGAGGGTTGTCACTTTTCCCTAGCACTGACATTTATTAAATTAATTTATTTATGAACTATATTTTTAATTTTTATATGTAATAATTTGCTTAAAATGACGAGACTTCTTTGTTACTAATGTTACTTCATGATACTTTATTTCAAGGTTAAATACAACCGATGTGGTGCTCACAGCATAGAATAAGTTATTCAAAAGTTAAACCCCGTGCTTTTCCACACAACATTGTTTTGGCACTTGCATTACATACTTTTTCCATTTTAGCTAATAATTCAAATATTTTACAACAGTTCTTAAAACATTTTACATTATTAATATCCAACTAAATTGGAAACATCATCTAGAAAGAATGAGTTCAAATCGGATCCCCAAAGCTGTTTATAATTATATACCAAGAGGACGAAGATCACTGGGCCGTCCTATGAAAAGCTGGAGGGAAAATTTTCTATAGGATCGTAATAGTCCTTGGCCTAATACTTGGAAGGAAGGAAGAAGAAGACATTATTAATATTTAATAATGTAAAATGGACTCAAGTTTAGATTATATTCCTCTTGATTTTCCACACCATATTCTTATAATACTGTTGCTGTATGTACTTATTCCGTCTTTACTAATTTTTGTGCTATTTTAAGTGTTTTGCAACATTACTTAAAACTTTTTTCTACAATTATTAAGTATTTATCTATATATGGAATGTTTTCTTCAAAGTTCTGCAGAATCATTCTATGCATGTGTGAACGCTTTAAGAAACTTCAGAAAAACTTTTGTTTACCTTATGATTTAAATTAAAGTTTTTTATATCTCACCTCATGTTCAGTCTTCACTGGATGTGAGGTAAGGTATAAGGAATTATTAATTTAAATCTTAAATTAAACCTCATAGTGATTTTTCCTATAAAAGTTCAATTTAGTTTACCTTCCCTAATAAATGTTCTAAGTCCTACAAAATAACAGCGACATTGTGCAAGGATTTATAAAAAGTTTATAGAGTTGTCACTAAATGGAACGACATAGCTGTGAAATCAATTTGACCAACCTTCAGAATAAATTCCCAAATGTTTATTAGAAATGGACATACACCAACTTCTCCATTCCTAACTTAACAAAACAAATTACATGCATATTATTTAATGAAGTGTACACTAACTTGTCCCATCAGATTCAAACAAAATGAAGTGACTGAACATCTATTTCTTAAAATATATTTTTGAATGTTGGTCATTCCAATTTCACACATATCTCCATCATTTTACGGAAGTTTCTTTAAGTGTTTGCGCATGCACACAACAATTCTGCATAACTTCAAAGAAATCATTCCATACACAGATAAATATTTGATAATTGTAAAAAAATGTTATAATTATCATTGAAAAACATTAAAAATAGTACAATATGTTAATAAAGACAGAAGAAGTATGTATAGCAACAGTATTACAAGACTATAGTTTGGAAAATCAAGTGGTAGGTTATCTAAAGTTGAGCTGATTTTTTTATAAGTCCAAGTCTCAGCTAGTTTGAATGTTACTTGTAATTACAACTGTTTTGTAATATTTTACTCTTTTCATACTTTACAGTGCCTCCAAATATGTTTGCTTCAGTTTTTCTATCTTCTGTTTCTGAAGATATAGATTCTAATATAGAGGCATTTTCCACATTTTTCTTGCAGCATGGTGTTCTAAAAAAAATTCCACATATTTTAAGACATCTATAAAATGCATGTGTTGACTTCCACATTGCAAAATATGCTAAAAAATATCTAACCTATAGTATAAATTTCCATTGTCACTTGTAAACCTCCTATAATAAATCAGTGTCTTTTTAATGTTTTTAATGGCATTCATACATGTTGTGTGCTTTGAGTTAGTATATTTTATATATGCCAATAAATATTAGACCAGAAACTAATAAATGTCAAAAAACTTCTAATAGCTGCTACTTATTAGCTGGATTCAGAGATGATGTATCCAGAAATATGTTTCTGTTAATGATTCCTGTGATTTTGTATTTACTTGTAAAACAATTATATTTTTTGTGTAGTTCAGAATATAAGTATAGAGTTAGATGGAAAAATAGTTGTTACAAGTAGCTTGTTGTAGACTTGAACTTTTATAGGAATTAATCACTGTGAGGTTTAATTTTATAAGATAAAAATTAAAATGTGCCTGTTGGCAGGTGCCGTCATCCTCAACTTTATTAAAATGATGTATATAAAAACAAAGTTGAGGACGATGGCACCTGCCAACAGGTACAATTTAATTTTTAACTTTTATCTTATGACTATTCACCTCAACGGAATTTGATATGAATTTTATTAGTATTGAGGTATTTTATTAATATTGAGGTTTAATTTGGGGCACGCCGTAGCGTAGTGGTTAAGGCACTGAGCTACAAGCCTGAGGGTCGAGGGTTCAAGTCCCGTTGGGGTCAGGATTTTTAAACTGACTCAAACCCTCTGGCGGCACTATGGCCCTGGGGTCGACTCAGCCTCTAAATGAAATGAGTACCAGACGCTTGTTCTGGGGCAAAGGCGGCCGTCATGCAGGGCTGACAACCCGGCTGACATAAAGTGCCGATTGTCTAGAAAAAGTGGGAGCCTTAACCTCCTACTACTCCAAGGGCCTCCTGAGGCCTGTTGTGGGATCACTTTATTGAGGTTTAATTTATTATAATTTATTATAAAATCAAATGTTTCCTACCTCTCCTCATATAAATCATCTAAGTAGATCGCAATTTTGAGACCATAACGTTCTCATCTTCAGTACAATCTTGGCGACTGATGTTATGTCGATTGGAAGAAACACTTCTTCTTCCCTCTATTGGTGGACCGATGAACCTCTGGATCAGGTCAGGATTCGCAGATATTTCAAAGGCTGAATTTTGATTCAATTAAATGTTTTTTGGACTAAGCATGAGCAGCTACTGCTGATTTTTCCACTTCTCCCCATTTCTAAGATGTTCTTTCACCCTTGTAAAGTTACCTCAATTATGGGGAAACTTTACGAAGATAATAATTGAAAAGAAAGAGTAATTAAGATAAAAAATTATTATTTCTTCAGTGGTATACTAATTGAAGGGTTTTTAATTTAATTATACAAACAAATAAAAAATCTATAATATACTGGTGCTGTGCTTCTTATTAAAATACAAAAAATTGTGAAAAGTTGCTCAGTTTGACAGTAATTAATTAAAGTTTATGTATTATGTTTTCCACCATTGCAATGGATTAAATATGATTTGAATCAACAGTCCACATATGGACCCATATGCAAGAATGGAAGATGGAGAATTAGAATGAATGATGAGTTGAAAATAAATGTAATTCACCTAATATTGTAACAGTTATTAAAGCTCACAGATTGGAATGGCTGGAGCATGTGATGAGGATGCCTGATAATAGAACAGTTAGAAAGATTTTAGGATCAAATCCAGAAGGAAGGAGACAAAGAGGAGGGCCCAGATTAAGCTGGATGGATGACATGGAAGACGAGTTCAGAAAATTAGGAGTGTAAAGATGCATAGATAGAGTTGTATGAGCATCAATTGTTAAGGGCTGTTATGCCAAATTAAGAAGAAGCCTGTCATCAAATCTATAGAGGATAAAAGTATACAACTCAATGGTATTAATAAGCTGTTGGTATATGCTGATAATGTAATATCATTATGCAATAGTGAGGAGATACTAAGGACGAACATGCATGTTCCAATAAGTAAAACTATGAAATTGAGATTGAAAGTAAATATAATTAAAACTAAGAATATGGTTACACATAAAGATTCATTATATAATGGAAATACAGTTAATGACATACAAGGGAGATTTTGAAGAAATTACTGGATTCAAATCCTAGGAACAACAATTTCAAACAAGAATGAAATGCAGAAAAAAATTAAACAGAAATAATTCTGGAAATGCATGCTATTATTCATTACAGGGACTTTTATCTTTTCAAGATCTCTGAAAAATAGTTAAACCAAAATAAAGTTATTTTTCCAGTTGTGTTATATGGATGCAAGACATGGACTTTTAGGCCAATATTCAAGAACCAAGCTCTCTAGGCCATGCCGTCTCTGTCTTCAGTAATCTGAAGTTCTCATCTTTCAATTATTGTTCCCAGAATTTTTTTTATATATCTTGTTAGCACATGATGTTGAATAGAGTGAGCCAGTTAGAGTAGGTTCTGCATGACCCACAGAGAGACATGCTGAGAGTCGCTCTTCATAGAAAGTTTGGATCTTGAATAGCGGCCTTACTTTAAGGAGAAAAGATTATGAGTATTTGAGAATAAAGTTTGGAACATTTTTGGACCAAAGACAGACAGGTGAATTACAGTGATCTACTTGATCTAAGCCTATATGTAAACCAGATGTAATAAGAACATTAGACTGTGATGAAGAAGACTTGTGACATGAATGGGGAATGAAAGAAAACGTGGAAACTGCTTATGGGAAAACTAGAAGGAAAGCTCCCAGTAAGTAGGCCAAGTATGAGGTGGGAGAAGAATATAACCATGATTTGAGGAAGGTAAATTATACAGGGGATGCTTTGAAAACATTGATCAGGATAGGGAATTCTGGAGTACTTATGTCCGTGGGGCCATGAACCTCTGGGTTTGATAGTGTCAGTTAGTTTAGTTACTTTAATTAAATAAAATCTAAAAGTTTGTTCAACACCATTAATAGAACACAAATTCGTACTATTTTTCACAAACCTTGAACTAATTTGTTAGAACAATTACATTTTTGAACTACCCGCCTTAACTTTCAACGCCCTTTCCCGCACTAAAATTTTAAGTTTTTTTCCCCTACATGGAGGGAATTAATTTCCTCCACCTGGCGATACTGAATGTGTTGTATACCTATTGTTATTTGCCATCCCCGCTAGATGGCACGGCAATACGTATACGCTGATTTGACCAATTGCAGAGAAAGATATATATTGCCGCAGCCAATTGCGTTATTTTATTAGTAGAAGTACAGTGGAACTGAGTATACTGTTGTTATTGTGAATTGTTTTCATTTTTTAAAGTGTTGGATTTTACGTATTTTTACAGATTCGCACATTTTCACGTAGTAATCTGATTACATAAAAAACTTGCTTCAATGTATTTCATTTTACAGTATAGTCCTAATTATTGTCAAAATACACGTGTCTAAACAAAGTTTTATTATGTATTTCATGGATACAGGCGGAGGTCATATGGACATGACAGAAAGATGACATATCTTGACAGACAGCAAATGATTCCTATTTTCAGTATTAATTCACAAAATATCAGATGATGAATAGTATTTGTATGATTCTATAGTTATAATATCGTCTTTGGGGATTTTTTAACAATGCCTTCCATAAGGAGTTTTAATCAGTATAGTGGATATGCACGGATTGCAGATGATAGTAGTCAAGAAATAGTGGGCGAAGAGAACATAATATGTTATGGATACAAAAGTAGCACCTGCAAGAAGATAATATTCAATACATTTGCAGTTTTGCTCCTAGGTATTCCATATCTTTTTCTACACTGGTATTGCCAATTTAAAGCATATATGAAGTACAGGAAATGTTCATTGGAAGAAGCTGAAATACTTCTCATTGAGGTAAGTTATTATAAATTCAGCAATTATATGGGTTAAAGTTTCCATTAAACGCAGTGAGAAATTTTCCTAAGTCCAAGGCAGACACCACGCGCATGCGCCATCTAACTCGAAACGGTTTACACTATGGAATCACGTGATGCTGCCGACATATACACGATATTTAACGAACCTAAAAGCTAACCTAACGCAATTTAAGTACTCTAACCTGTAAATGACCAACCTAATATCTAACCTAACGCAATATAAGCAATCTAACCTTGAAAGAATGTGATGCCCAAAAATAAATAGTATGTTCTGAAATTCTGAAGTACATATATGTTGGCTGCACTGGAACATGTGTTGCGAATATTCGTTAAAATCAATATGGCTGCCACGTCTTTATGTTATGTATGTAGAAAAATATATTGAAATAATTGTTAGAAAAATATGTAAAATTTATTGTAAATGGTGGTAAATAATTTGAAAATAAAACCCTGTTGGCGCATGCGCATGGTGTTTGTCTGGGACTTGGAAAAATGTCTCACTGCGCTTAATGGAAACTGCAGCCACAGGCTAGAAGTCCATGTCCGTGAACTCTTAGTTGTCTAGAGGTCTTGAATTTGGCTTCCCCCATTCATTAGTCTGCTAGCAACTCCCATACTCCCCAAAATTAATACCGGCATTATTGGAAAAAATGTAGGGCTCAACTGCACTTCTACTAGCGCATGATTTTTCAGTTATATTGTTGTGAACTATAGCTCTTCTTCTGGTATTTACTAACATTATTTAATATTTAAAAAAATTTCAAACAATTTTTATAACATTATTAGACAGTTTTGAAGTATTTATTTAAATATGCAAATCACAATATTATGACACTGTTAGACAATATTGTGATACTAACTGCTATTTTCTCTACAGAGTATATTACTTAGTATATGATTTTTCTATCGCTGTTTTGTGTTATCGTTGGTTGGGTCAGCGTTAGGGAGTGATAAGTAAGTATACACTCATTTTTAATAAACGTTTGATAATTTTAATATTATTAATATATTTCTTTTACATAGATTTGGGGATTTATTGCAAATTTAAATTTCATAGCGACGAATGATAATCAATATGTGGTTCGATTGTGGGTTATCGCTGGCTCTGTAAACTCTGGCGCATGCGCACTGTTGTTCTATAGGACTTTGAAAATATTTCACACTAGTTTAAGTGCAGTTTTTCCAAATTTAGTGTTCGATGTTCGCTTACTCAATGAATTCTTCCAAGTTGTACACAATCGTAGTGTGCATGCATGAATGCTTAATGGTATTTCCACCAGGTGACAGGACATATATGTAAAATTGGTATGACCAACCTTGGCAATAAATTCTCAAACATGTTTAGGCCTATAGAAATGGATATTCACCAACTTTGCTCTTCCTAACCTAACAAGCATTTTATTTAATAAAACTATAAACTAATCTGGTGTACACTAATTTGTCCCATTGGAACCTAACAAAACAAGGTGAATTTCTTTGGAATGTTGGTCACATCAATTTCACAGATATGTCCTGCATCGGGTAGAAGTTACTACATTATATGTTTGTGCTTGTGCATTGTGATTCTTGAGAGAAATACCACAATTTGTATACTGGTACTTAGATAAATATTTAATAATTGTAAAATATGTTTATATAAGCCGATGTGAATAAAGGGAATTCAAAACAACATGCACAAGAGAAATACGACAGAAGCAGACACGCAAGACCGGAAAGTGTAGAAGGAAAAATATTGTATATTTTGGTTGAGGATACCTTGGTAAATAACAGAAACAATCCTGAAAATATTAAAATAAAATATGTTTTAAGAACCACTGCAAATTATTTAAACTACTTCGAAATGTTATTAAAAATGGTAGGAATATGTAGTACAAAATTGTCATAAGAATTTATAGAAAAATCATAAAACGTCAAAATTTAAAGTTAAGCCGCATTATTTGTCATCTTAAAAGTATAATGTTTTTATTATTGATTTAACATTTCTCAATGAAAGATAAATTATATTTGAAGAGAAAAATTTTCGCTGGCGAGAGGAAATTACAACGTATATAAGAGAAAAATTTGCGTCTATATCATAACTCGCCTCGGTAGCTCAGTTGGTAGAGCATTTGGCCCAGCAAGCCAAAGGTCCCGGGTTCGAGTCTCGGTCTAGGCGAAAATTTTTCTCTTCAAATATATCTTAAAAGTAATTAGAAAAATAGATTTAATCTTTTGAAACAGTGATTATGTAGGATGTCACTAGACAGATTCAGTAAATGTCAGGATATTTTGATGAAATATACTCTTTACTTCAAAATTAATTTTAGTGAATGGTTGATTACCAGTGCTTGGGCTGAACAGATGTGAGATCGGAACAGGCAAAGACCTAATTCATGAAGGATGATGATGATGGTTGATTACCAGGTCAGATTTTTAGGCTACATTTTGGCTGAACTTCAAATAATATGCTCTATGGTTTCCATACAACATTCTTATGATACTGTTGCTCTAGCCTATCTACTTTTTCTGTCTACTAACATTTTTTACTCTTTTAAACATTTTGCATGATTCTTAATACATTTTTTACAATTATTAAATATTTATCTAGTATGTATGCTAATTGTGGCATTTATCTTTCAATGATTTTTTTTTAAGTTCTGCAGAATCTTAGTATGCAAATGCTTATGAAATTGCCGCCAGATGGCAGGGCAGATCTGTGAAATCGGTATGACCAACATTTGCAATTGCAAAACAAATTTTAAGAAATGGATGTTCACTCCATTTTGTTAGGTCTGATGGGATAAGTTACTGTAGGCCTACATCAGATTAGTTTATAGTGTAATTTATTTTATGTTATGAAGGGACAGGTTAGTGTACATCCATTTAGAGTCTGGATGTTAGGCACTTAAAAAATTCAAAATAGGCAGGCAAAAAGGCACTAAAAATTAAAAATAGGCTCTTACAAAAAATGGACTACAACATAATTTTTTACAGCCTTCAGTAAAAAATATAAACACATGCTATCAATAGCATACGAAGATATCAGAGATGATTTTAGGACTTGTTTTGCCTTTTTACTTAGAGCATACTTATGTTTTGCAGTGTGTACATGCTGCGAAACATGGCACTTCTTCGCACAATTCTCTGAACTTTTACACACTTTGCAAAACAATATTGAACTGTAACTTGAGAATATTTCCGCACCAAATTCTTTCACGAAATTGGTCAGTTTGTCTTTTACTGTTGTCCGTTCTTTAGGCATCATAAAACAATAGTTCTAAAGGTAAAAAAAAAAAACACACACACACACACCACATACACTTGTCACACCACTTTGTCTTTGAAGCACCTGTCTGTGAATGAGAACTACAGACTGAATTCAGTATTACCAACATCAAAAATAATATTGCCAGTCACTTAAAGGTTTCAGCACCAGGTGCGAGACAGAGAAAGAAAGCTTGAGCCATCTATCCTTTTTGTCCCTCAACAATGTTTATATTGAGAAGAAGAAAAGCCTTATAGCTGGAGCATAATACAATGGAACATAGCTTAGGGCTATTTCATTTAACTGGAGTGCATGAGGTGGAAAATTAAAATAGGCAGTACTTGTTACTTTGCCTAACGGAGTGCATTGAGGAGGAAATAATCTACCTGCTCGGTATTGGTTATTGCCATCTTTATCCTAAACTGTTCTAATAGAATTTATAAAAAGAACACTTGAAATTTTCTGTGCAATGATATATATCATGAAGTTTGTCCATTTCAATTAATTTAATTGAAATACTAAGTTAATTTCGAGAAAAATGGCAAATAGGCATTTATAGGCATTGTAAGCTGAAATAGGCATTTATAGGCAAAATGAACTTGATGGAAAACAACTCTAGGGACGTCAGTATGAACTTATAACAAGTAATTTTTATAATATTAAACGGTCTTACTAATAAAAATCTCTAATACAGGCTTTCATCAGTTGTTTAGTTATACCATATATAAGCCTTATGTAGATCACGTATAATTTCCTTACTAATAAACGTTGTGCCGGAGCTATATAACAAAACAGCAGTTATACACAATACGTCACATATTCGTCATCATAATGACGTCAGAACAATATTACTCGCAGTTTGTAACAGAAATAAAACATCATCAACTAGTGATTATTGTGTAAGAAATGAATATGGATAAGAATTAAAAGAGATTCCCTAATTGAGGAGGTACGGGAAAAATAAGTGTGTTTTAATTTATATACATTTTCCTTTACGCAATGTCAAATAAAACGTAGAATTGGTTTCACAGATAATGTGCTGCCATCTAACGTCAAGAATTTCGACCAATTCTTTGAAACTAATAAAAGCTTTGCCCATTACTTATGAATTATATGCAGTATTTTAAGATGCGTTAGAAAACGTTCAAAATAGTAGGAAATGTTACCGACAACAAAATATCATTTCAAGCGAAAAAAAAAAAATTACTATAGTTCGACCGGGAATCGAACCTACGACCTCACGCATGGCAGTCAGAAGCTCTAACCACAAGACTACCAAGCTAACATGTAGATTTTTGCAATAATAGTACATCTATACTAAAATAGATTTTTATATCGGTGTGTGTGTTATGTATTATAGATGCAAGAAAGTTTTCTTAAAATAATATTATGAAGCATTTAAACTACATTCAGGTTAAATCTTGTCTACAGCAATTATTGTAGAACATATCCTTTTGTGATTCAATGTTCAATTTTAAAATATTTTTAGGCCTAATCGAGAATGAGTGTAACGAAAGGCATTTTATGATGCCTTTATTTTTCCTACCCAGAGCTTTATTAATATTATTTATGCCCTGTGCATCCATCAAACAGTCATTAAAGTGTTGCATTTTGGGTTAAATTTAAGGAAACTTTCATCAAAATCATAAGAAAACAGTCAGTTGAACTTGATGTCCGACATTTTGTCTAGTTATAGAATCCTTAAACAAGGGTGGTGGCATGTATAACGATTCCCATGTAAAGTTGTACACCTCTTCTGCACTGAACAGCTAATACAGTGTTTATTAGTAAGAATTTTCAACTGAGATGTGTTAAACCTTGTATAAAAGTTATATATGGATTATTAGTAAGAGGGATAATATATAACTGTAGGCATTTTCCCTAACATCCGGTCTCTACTTATAAACAATTTGGGAATTTATTGTCACACTGATTTCACACATATGTGGTTCCATCTTGCAACAATTCCATAAACATTTGCACATGCACATTGCTATTTAGTGGAACTTAGAAGTATTAATTCGTTAAGTTTTCCTGGAGTTTTTCCCCTACATTTTATTTAGGTCTTATGAACATGATCTTGTTTAGTTTTAAACTTAAAAAATTAATTCATGCCTAACTTTATTTTTCTTAGTTTTGGAGACACAAAGATAGGGAAACATTTTGTAGAATCAATAAATTGAATGAATTAATGTAAGCTACTGAACAATTTTAAACAAATTTTAAACTATTATTTAAATTTTTTCTCTACTTCAGGTATGTCTTCTCTAATGTATTTCTATTTTCATTTCTTCACTGCTACCCCCACTCCTCCAGTTATACAGTATAAGGTTACTGAGAGTTAATATTTAATTTTAGGAAGTTATATAATATAAATTCAGACACTAAATTATTAAAACAGTTAGAAAATACAAACGAGCTGACTATTTGGGAAAAAATTTATATTCAGAAGAACAGAAACAGAGTTATGAATTTTGATATTCCGATGGAGGGTGACCTTGTTTGGAGGTTCTTTGGCCAACCACAGGATGGAGCTGACATCGACATCCAGGTGGTGGCCAGGACGTGGGAGACTCGCCTTCCACATAAATAAAACCAGTCTGGGAATGCTTGAAGATAAAACAGAGAAATTGTTTTGAAACATGTCCCAAGAACAAATCAACATTAATAATGAGGTAAGATGTCCAGACCAAAACTCCTATAATTACAGCGAGTTATTTTGATTCCGCTTTTTACATGTAATACGGATAGATTGTCGATGGTAAATGTGGAGTAAAGGATCCATCATGGAAGTAATAGTTTATGAACATTGATAAAACAATACATAACACAATCGTTCACTGAAATATCATAATTTGTTAAAATTATTTGTTCAGTGACAAATTTTTTAAATTAGTTATCATCAAAAGAGTCATGAAATTCAGGATTATTGTAAATATTAATTAAATAAAAATAAAACGTAGTTTTATTTGATTTTCATATTTATTATATAATTCAGTGACAGCTGTTTCGGTACACTGTACCTTCTTCAGACATTTGTTAACATGTCTGAAGAAGGTACAGTGTACCGAAACAGCTGTCCACTGAATTATCTAATAAATTATGAAAATCAAATAAAACTACCGTTTTATGTTTATTTAATTAATAAATATGGATTTTCTCCAAGTAAACACCAACTCAATTGATTATTATTGTAAATAGTTCACCAATTGATTACTTTATGGGTATACAGTGTAGGTATCTAGATACTGTATTTTAAAAACCACCAAAAACCGATCAAATTACTGTAGCAGAATGTGATTAGCGATGAATATGTATGGTTTTTAGTATGAAGAAAGTACAACAAATGGCAAAAAAATCAATTATGAGTGGAGGTAGAAATAATCTAAAAGATGTGGTATGACAGTATTAATCATTCAGTTCAATTCAGTTTCTTGTCGAGTATAGACATGTTTTTATGGATCTCCGAGTTTTTTCTTTAAAAAGGGGCAAATCCAGGCAGCAAATGGCAGCTGGTGATGAAAGTCACAACAGGGAAGTATTTATAGCTGTAAGAAAAATTGTTGAAGAGCTCAAATCTTCCTTCCAACGGGATGTCAGAGAACTCAAAAAGTTAGTGGAATTTATGTCCGATAAATTCTATAGTCTCCAATCAGAGTTGAAGTATGCGAGATTGGAACTCAAAGAGATGAAAGAAGAGTAATTAAAACATCTGAGGGGAGAAAACGAGACGTTAAAGTGAGAAGTGGATGATCTGCAGCAGTATACATGCAGGGATAATATTATGTTGTATGGAATTCCTGAATCAGAGGAATCAGTATATGATGGCATAAATTATATATCAAACTCAATCAATGCAGTGGAATTGATGCATGACATCAGTATTGCCTTCTAGCAAAACCTGGGAAAACCCACTCCATATAAAAGGATATCCAGAGACGAATGGTTACAAAAGTTTTTTATGAGGCAAAAAAAAAAACATTGATGGTCCAGGTATAGCAGCCACAAAAATCAACAGGTCATGGAATGAGGGACACATCAATGCAAGCGAGCAACTAACAGTGGTGACAAGACACCTTCTCAACATGACGAGGGATGTATTCAAGCAGAAGGGTTACCAATTTGTGTGAATCCGTGATGGGAAGATATTTTTAAGACAAAATGAACTCATTCCGGTGAATAGGATTGTTTATCTACTGGATATAAACAAATTTGCAAAAAAATTGTGAATAATTTGTAGTAACAAAATTCTTTTGACTTAAAAATGGCTAGTAATACAATATTAGATGAAATAGATCTCTGTCCTCTCATTAGTAATCCTAATACAATCATATTTGATGACGTCACTGAAGGCAGTGAGTTTATTAACACCATTTTATCAGATTTAAAAATTCTTCACCTGAACATTTAAGTATTAATAATTTTTTTTTTTTAATTCTGTGCTTTACTCAAAAATTTTTCAGATTATTTTAATATCATAGTGTTCACAAAAACATGGCTTGATCACGATTCTGGTTTTGATATTAATGGCTACAAAAATTTTGTCAAAACTAATGTAAGAAGTATAATAAATATGATGGTATATTTGTTTATTTAAAAAATAACATTTGAGTTTCTTTAAATGTTGTTGATATATCTCATTGCAATTCTATACACCTTGATTTCCTATTAAATTATATCCCAGTTTTTCTAAGTGCAGTCTATAGATCCCCAAAAATCTTTGCAAATTTGGCTTTGTCGAGTAATATGAAAGGTTCTTGAATTCTTATAAAGAAGTCAGTAAACCATATTATTGTAGGCAATATTAACATTAAAATCTTGGAAAATAAATTAGATAATTGTAGCAACATATACATACATGGACGTTATGCATGAATGTGGATATTTAAAATACCTACATTTTACTACTTGGGCATCATTCAAAACTGACTCATGCCTTGATTGTAATTTTTAAATACGATTAGTAGTCTAAATTTTAAACCAGGAGTTTCTAGTAGTGCTATAACAGATAATTATGGTTTTTGCTTTATTTTCAAGCCCACATAAAACTTCTAGCAGAGAGCCTCGAACCCTCGTGATCAAATTATTATCAGTGATAAAGATCTAATATTCCAACTTAATAATGCGAATTGGGATTTGGTTTTGAACTGCACAGATGTGGAATTAAGTTTTAATACCTTTTATAAAATAATATGTAACCTCAACTCCAAATCTATCACTAATGTCCCTTCTACTATTTCCAGCAAACACAAAAAAATTGAACCTTGAATTACTTCTGACATTGTTAAATCAATAAGGACTGGATATAAAATTGCAAGGCAAGTAAAATGGGAACCTCTGAATACAGAATTATTTAGCATATGTAAACTGTATAGAAGGAATGTCCAATAGGGAAGAGATCTCTGGTCAATCCAAAGAAACGCTGGATACAAAATTCATAAGTGAGATCATAACAGGCCTATAGGCATAAGACTTAGTTGGATGAAGAAGAAGAAGAAGAAATTGTATAGAAATATGCTAACATGTGTGATAAAATGTATGAAAATGAAATATTATTCTAAAAAATGCAGCACTAATAGAAATGACCCCAAAAGATTCTGGCAGACTGTCAATTAGGTCACTGACCCAATTACAAGTAATGAAACTTCAATTAAAGAAATCATAAATCATAAAGGTCAAAAATACAGAATAAAATTTATATTGCGAATGAATTTAATAACAATTTTTAAGAGATGTAAATAAGAAAATAGGTATTTAATTTTTCTCAATACAATATTGAAAATAAGGAAATCTCATCTTCAGTGATTTTATTCCCAGCAAGTGAAAATGAAATTATCACTATCATAAAACAAAAAGCATTGTACTTCCAGGTATAGACAAATTATCAAATAATACTCTTAAACTTATTGTTGGAACTATAGCAAAACCACTTACCTATATATTTAATTTGTGCATTTCTCAAGGAATTTTTCCATCAGCTCTTAAACGTGCCGTGATAGTTCCAGTACACAAGACTGGCAACAAAAATAATCTTGACAACTACAGGCCCATATCACTCGTACCAAGTTTTAAAAAAAATTGTACAAAGACATGATTAATGAACTTCTTGCAATAGAAATTTGTTAAATCTGAAATCAGTTTGGTTGTATACATAATATAAGTACAGAGGATGCAATTATGAATACGGTATCACCTCAAAAATAATATATAACTTAGACTCAGGGAACAAATGTCTAGGAATTTTCTTAGATCTATAAAAAGCTTCTGATACCTTAAATCACAGCATACCATTGGACAAATTAGATAAAAGAGGGATTTATTGTATGGTGATTAATTCCGTAAACATATGCCAGAAATATATGGAAAATAAAAGTGGACACTTCTAGCATATTTTTGAATGGCAGATTGGTAAAATTCCTTTTAATGATTGTTAGTAATCCCTCATGTAGACCTATTTAATTGTATTGTGCTGAAGACTGTGACATCATTTTTGAAGTTGTGTGTCTGACTTGTTACACAATGGCAATGTTAATAAATAAAGTGAATCTGATACATATTACCTCATAAATACTTGTGTTTTATTTGACATGTTTCGATATGTTGTCCATATCATCTTCATCGGCTTGTCGAGACTGTTGAATCTCATCTTGTTGACCCTGAATGTCGACTCTCACTCCATCTTCTGGTTGACTGAAGAACTTGTAAATCAAATCTCTTTTCCTGGGAATTTCAAAATTCATAATACTATTTTTATTCTTCTGGAAGCAGTTTTTTCCCCAAACGATGAGCTCTTTAGTGTTTTTAATTGTTTTAATAATTTAGTGTTTACAATCAATTATATATTTTTTTTTTACCAGACATGGGCAGCTACTGCAGATTTTTCTATTTATTATATGCGTTATTTATGCTGCACTTTTTGACATATTTAACAATAATGTCTTCTCTCACTCTAGACCACGACTTTTTTATCCACTGACACACTTGTTTGATTGTATGTCATTTTAAAGCTCTCTTCAGTGTGAATACATGTTGGGTTTCATCCATCATCATTCATTTGTTCAAGATCACTGGCATCTTAGACTGCATTGATGCATCATAGGCTAGACAGTTTGTAATGGCGGGACGGGAGGGAGACAGTGTTATCTAGCTTGTGAATCCCCACACTTATGTTCATTGCATCGGTGCACTGCTACTGCCAGTTGAATCCAGTGTTGCCAGATAGAGATAGGTTTCCTGCGGCATTGAATATATGGCCATTTTTAAGACTGGTGGGAATTTTAATTCAAACACTGGACATTTTTATATTAATTTTGAGTATAAAAGACACCTGAATTTTGGAGGCAATTTTTCAAAGAAAAAAGTGTCTTATAGTCCATAAAATATGGTATAATTTTTTATTATAACATTCATAACATACTTATTTTGGCTTCTGAATATTAGACATTTTAAAAATAAGAATGTAAAATTATACCAACTCCAAAGCAAAAACTGCTACTGCTACTGAAAGTACTTTAATATTTTTGATGAATGATAGCAAGTTCAAAAAATTCCATGTTATTCATAATTTTAATATAAATGTGATTTTTGCACGGTAGTGCATTTTGTCGTACTTACAGCAATGGCGACCATGATTGGAAAGTTCAACTTCCTACATTTTGAGATTACCAACCTAAATAACTATACTGTAATATTACATTTACATCCACGTGCAGGAAGTAAAACCACTGCCCTCTATGTATACTATGTACAATGTATATACAAAAAAATATCCAAAAGGTAGTGTTAATATACATTATATGAAACAAACACTGCATTTTAAATGAATTGAACTTTATTTGAAACAATATAAAACAATAAATACAAACTTGCGGCCATATTACCAATAATTGGTCTCAAGGCCTCCTGTTGTTTCAACTAATAAACATTGCCCACACTATTAACATTAGTCAATTGTTTATAATGAATGCAAATATTTTCAACAAACATGTTATTATTTTACTAGTATTTATTATTTTGAAAACACCATCGCACAAAAAATAATGTACAACACACATTTGTGAAGTGTTTTACAGTATCTCAGAAATTAAAAACTTTGCTATCGCTCGGTTTTTAAAAATTTTCCTCAATTCTGTAAAAATGACTTCCCAACCTCACATTGTAATGTACTATTTCTTCGGTGTTATTAAATAAATTAATTACTGTATTTTATGCAATGTAAAAAAGTAAAATATTCTCTTCTATATTATAATGTACAAAATAATTTCTTGCTTTAATTTTTTTTTTTTTACTTTTTATTTTTAGGATTGTCATGGACAGTATTCTATACAACAAGTTAATACAACAATTTTACATTGGCCAGGGTCCAATGAAGTGAGAAATTTACGTTACTTTTATCATAATTTATTGAAGTATATTTGGAATGATGAAATTAATGGATTTATGAGATTACATGGGCTTGACAATGGGAGCACATGTCTTTCTCATATTCAAGATAATAGTCATGGCTTTACTGCAGATCAACAACAGCAAATGTAAGTTAACAGTAACTGATCACTTGCAGTTTTTCTAATAAGTGTCTGATTTGTGGATTTTTTTTAAATTATAGATTTTATGAAAAGAATAGAAGAAATGAAACCAGCATCTATCTAGTTTCTTCTCCAGTCTCTCTCTTCAACTATCTAGAGTGTAGGCCTACTGACCTAGCAGTATGTCATCTATACAGCAATTTTCTTCCCCATGTATTCATGCATCTGCACTTTCTATTTAAAAATCTCTATTTAAATAAATGTATTTATGTATTTTGATCATTAAAAGTGATCCCACAACAGGCCCGGAGGCCCTTGGGGTAGTAGGAGGTTAAGGCTCCCACTTTTTCTAGACAATCAGCACTTTATGTCAGCCGGGTTGTCAGCCCTGCATGACGGCTGCCTTTACCCCCAGAACAAGTGTCTGGTACTCATTTCTGTTAGAGACTGAGTCGACCCCAGGGCCATAGTGCCGCCAGAGGGTATGGTCAGTTTAAAAATCCTGACCCCGAGACTTGAACCTTCGACCATCCGGCTTGTAGCTCAGTGCCTTAACCACTAATGCTACGGCATGCCCCCTTTCATACATTTTTTATTTATCTAAGCATTGTTTCTTCTCTTAAATTAGATATTCACAAGTTTGTTGCATTGTATGAAATTGTAATTCTTTGTTTACTAATGATTTTTAGGTACATTTTACTGAAACAACCAACTATGTTGACATGATTCTGGAGTTTAGGAACTAGGTCTAGGTGGAGTTTTTATTACCATTTGGCTTCCCTGAACATGAAGATTACTGTTTTTCTTTCTTTCTTTTTTTCTTCTCCATCACCCTCAATTTTCTCCCAATCTATTGTGAACTATATCACAAGCAACTGACTGTGAAAGCAACATTATGAAGTTATTTCTAAATGTAGCAACATTGATTGCATGTAGGAGAGAGGGAGAATGCAATTGAATGTTGATATTGTTCTGTTATCACCACAGAAATCAACACATTAGTCATATGAGGGTTGGATGAAGCAACTTGCTTGAGTTGTTGTCATTGGTGTTGTTTCATCAAAATGTTGTTTGTAAAATAATCAGGAAGACAATGTGTGAATAATTTATTTAAGTAAAATTTTATGGAACTGAAAAAAATTTGAAACTAGTCTGAGAAGATGAAGGCTTATTATGACATAGAATTAGATCATCTCTCCACTCCCAGTCATACATTTGACCCTAAAGGTAAAAAAACAACCTGGGTGGCAATAGGTAGAGATAGATTGATGATGATGATGATGATGATAATAATGATAATCCATCCATACTAATTCTGCCCAAGGGCAGGTCTTTCACTGCAATCATAGCATTTTCATGCTTCACTTTGCAGCTTTATTAGGGAATTTATAGGTGTGGTAACTTTCCATTGCTTTCCACACCGGTGAAGGATGATGATGATGGCCGGATGATTTTCGGGGACTGTTGGGCCCTAAGCTTCCTGACATATGTCTTACAGGTGAGGAAAAACCCAAAAAAAACCTCACGCAGGAGCCTGTCCCGACCGGGAATCAAACCCGGGCCCCCTGCATGACAACAAGGCAGCATGCTACCTCGAGACCACAGCAGTGGAAATAATAATAATAATAATTGGTAACAATCTGAAATAGCCACTCTACCACAGTAATTATTAAGAAGCAATAAGGCCCATCATAACAATTGGTGTCAACAGTTTAGTACCATCACAACATATTAGTAATGAACTACTCAGATCAGCACTTATGTAAATTTATTTCTGATATCCAAACTAGTTTAGAATGTGTTATAATTCCAAGGACAGTGTTTACAGAACTCTACTGAAAACAAGTTGTTGAGGAATGTTGGCTATTTTGATATAAGGAACCCATGGTCTCCAATGACTTATTAAAGAGCAATGTTTTCTTGATACGTAGCATATATTTCAGACCACGATAAGATGGGTTCTGATAGATTACAAAGAGAAATTAAAATTGAATCAACTAATCATCACCTGAATTGGGCACTGTAAAAATTATAAACTGCAATATAAACAATATAAAAAAATTACAACTGGGGACAAAATTCATTCTTATTTGTTAAACACTGTACTGTACAGTTCATGCTTCAATACTGTACGAATGTACTGTTTTATAGTTTAAGGCAGCTGTTTGAAATGCTGACCACCATAATCATGACCCATCTTATCATAGTCTAAAGAATGTGCCGTATGTCTAACACACCAATAAAAATTACTGTGTAATAAGTTACCATAGACCATAGATTTCTTATATCAAAATACTCAGTCAACATCACATGAAAAATCTGCCGTGTTAGCTCAGGTGGTAGCATTTTTGTGTCCTGATAAATGGGCTTGGGTTTGGTACCTGGAGGGATTGGAAATTTTAATTGTAAAATTTTCATCCCAAGGGAAGGGGGGTGCTGACGTACAGTATCCATAATTGCTAGATTGTGCACCAGTTGCCTAGATTAAATTCCAAACACTCTGCAGTACTTGTATTGAAATGTTGCCGGTCAGATGGGGATGTTAAGCCTAGGTGCTCCCTAGATGCTTTTTGACATGAATAGGCTATGTTCTAGCATGGGGTTTCATCTTCTTCGTTCTCTTCATCATCATCTCTCGTACAACACACTTACACTTCATACAAACTCTTCAACATACACTTATTGTACACTCCTCTCAATACAGATTACAAGAACACATCATCTACGTACAGTGGTCTGCTAAAGTGCTACATAAATTAAAAATGTGCCACATTAAATGCCATCTACCTGCTTAGCATAGAACCTAAAGCATAAAAAGTGCAGTGGATGATATTGAAACACACAAATTCCTTAAAAAATATTTGTTCTCTTCCTCTCTATAATGTGTATTTTTTTTGTATTGTATTGTAAGCCTATATTTTCCCTTTACAGAGATTTAGGCGCTCTTCCCCTACAGGGAAGAATTTGAACCATACTAATTTAGTTACACTTGTTTTCGTATAGATGTCATTTTGAGAGTGGTACATGGTCAGCGTTCCACCTCAAACTGACATCTTGGAAACCAAGGTAGTACTAGGACGGGAAAATTCGGTAAATTTTGCTTAGAGGCCTTTTCATTCAGGCTTAAGGATTTTTTACGAGCCTGAAAATCTTCAGACTCGGGACCCATGGCTTAAAGTCCCTCCCGGAGGACTTGCTCCTTGGATTTTTCCATCCTAAAAAATCCATCGACCCTGGCCGGGTTTGAACCCACAACCCTCGGGACCAGAGGCAAGGAGCATAACCACTAGTCCACCGCGGCCGGTGTATTTTAATTTTGGTAAAAAATCATAGTCTTTTAAGGAAAGAAATAATAAAAACATTCTTTTGAATATAACATAGGCATTAGTTAACAACATATCATTAGAGTGCTTTATTGAAAATAATGGGTAACAGATTTTTTAAATGAACATAAAATATTTTTATAAATATTTTGCTATTTTATAATTTGTAATTACTTTACTTTTTAATTTTAGGATTCAATTACATGGAGAAAATTTGATAACTATTAATGTCAAGTCGTACTGGAAATTATTTATTGAAGAGGTGTTCAATCCATTTTACATATTCCAAGCATTTAGTGTGACTTTGTGGTCACTTGATGAGTATTATTATTATGCAAGTTGCATTGTTGTTTTGACTGCTGCTTCCATTATTACTTCACTTGTCCAGACACGTAAAGTAAGTTGCTTTGAAATGTAATATGTTAACCTGTTTGATTATCTTTATCTGTATTTTTCCACTCATACTTTCACAAGCAATTATGATACAATAAGCATGGATAAATGATTTGAGTTAGTTACTCATTACTTTTTTTTTTTGCAAATGCCCCTGGTTGTCTTTCGATATTCTGGTGTTCTCTCCTGGTATGGCATAGTTATAACCCACTTCTGAGGTTGGGGCGCCTGGAAGGCAGGGTTACGTTGCCCCGATGATATGATGGGTGATGATGACAGTGGTGCACCAGGAGAGTCCCTAATCCTAAGCTTAATCTAAGATGAATATGAATGATGATGATTGCGATGGCCATATGATTTCAGGGACTGTTTGGGCCTTTTAAAGTTTTCCTGACATTTGTCTTACGGGTGAGGAAAAACCTCACCCAGAAAAACTGTCCCGACCGGGGTTCAAACCTGGGCTCGCTGCGTGAGGAGGCAGCACGCTACCTCAAGACCACAGCGGAGAGTCTGGATTTTTATGTAATTTTAATCTCCAAATATGTACATAAATATGTAGTAAAAATAGTCAAAATATGTAGTATTAAATTTTTACTACACAGAATCAAAATTTATGTTTTAATGAAATACATGTTATTTCTTTGTCCTACCTTTGTTTTGTTATGAGATATTGTCTCTTAAAATGTACTGATCTTCTGTGAATGTTGAGGTTAATATATTATATAGTATTAATAATAAAGTAACAAAAAATATAGAAACATCTTTGTATAAAAGGGTATTAAATATATTTAAGACATGCATCCCGGACCTAAAAAAAAGATTGTATGTTAGAACAGAGCACAATGTATATAATCTAAGAGTATTTTTTTAAATAAATTTACTTGTAGCTTTAGATGTTTACATCAATTTATATACAACTCTCAAAACGTAGTATTACAATCTTACAGTAATACAGCAATATTATAGTAATAATCAATTGAGTTGGTGTTTACTTGATGAAAATCCATATATATTAATTAAATAAAAATAAAACTTAGTTTTATTTGATTTTCATATTGGATATGCTACACTTAGCATCGCAAGAAAATTCTTGTAAGTTCTATAGAATCGCAGTGCGCATGCGCTAGTGCTCCATGTAATCCCAGAAAGATAAATGCAACCTCCAGCAGTTGGCGGTATATGTATGTGAAATCAGTATGACCAACATTGACACAAAATTCCCAGAACTTGTCTAAAAATGTATAATTAACACGAAATGAACTAGTGGAAATATGATTTTACGTGGTAACCGTCCGATATTTTGAATTTTTCATAGAATAACAGATATGAAGAGGTAATTTATTTTACGTATCAAATCACATTTAAAAAGCAAGGGACTTAAAAGCTAACCAAACCTAAATCAATTACTGTAACACAAATCAATTACTCTAACGTAGGTGAAATCCAGGGAACGTGGAATCACATTTAAAAAGCAAGGAACCTAAAACTAACCAAACCTAAATCAATTACTGTAACACAAATCAATTACTCTAACGTAGGTGAAATCCAGGGAACGTGGAAATGATGTTGGCAACATCTGGAGTATTTTGGGTTGTTGATGGTGGCAACGTTGGAACAACATAGGAAGAGGAGGGAAAGTAGCAATGAAGAATGTAGGACGATCATGTTTTACGTAAATATATAAATATAAAAAAAAATCGTTGCAACATTTGAAGATGTTTAAAAGTGTTGCAAAATGTTTTAAACATGTTTAAAAGTGTTTAGTGCATCAGTGGCATAAGAAATTAAATTGAAAATTTTTTGCGACCTTAACCATACAACACCCTTCATATTTATTAAGATATAATTCAGTGACAGCTGTTTCGGTACACTGTACCTTCTTCAGACATGTTAAATTATGAATTGTGTTCCAACTGATCTAAGCAACAACACAACAATAATTTATTTAAATTTTTTAATTTAACAAAGGCGATTAATTCAAATCAAGTTGAGAATTTAACAGTTTACTACTACTTTTCAATTTATTTATTTCTACAGCCTCCAAAAGGTCCAACTTCTTACCCTTATCACAAACATGTAAAATTTCAAAATTTGTGATAAGGGTAAGAAGTTGGACCTTTTGGAGGCTGTAGAAATAAATAAATTGAAAAGTAGTAATAAACTGTTAAATTCTCAACTTGATTTGAATGAATCACCTTTGTTAAATTAAAAAAAATTAAATAAATTATTGTTGTATTGTTGCTTAGATCAGTTGAAACACAATTCATAATTTCTTAACATGTCTGAAGAAGGTACAATGTACCGAAACAGTTGTCACTGAATTATATCTTAATAAATATTAAAATCAAATAAAACTAAGTTTTATTTTGTTATAGCAATACTTAGTCTTTTTACAATTCAACAATTATTTGTTGCACAGTGTGACACAAGGTACATACAACACTATTTTATTGTCTGTGGTAAAAGTATCTTCCATAATTAGGGCCTATCCACGACAAATTTTTTACAGATAACAATGAAGCACTAAAAGCTATTTTCATCTGTATTCACTGACGTACAATCACAAGATACTAAGTCCAAACTTAATAAACTGAAAATAGTCAGACAAATATAGAATAGTCCACATTTAATTTTGTGAACATTACCTGTGATCTATCCTGACATTCCTCAATCCACCCACAATATCAAAGTCCTGGAAAATAATGTTTTAAAACTCTTAAAGTGAATTCAATTTTAAAAGAGTCATCTTCAATAATATCACGATGTAATTGAACATTGAGGGGAGGAGAGAGATACAGACAGACAGAGAGAGTGAGAGAAAATTGTCCACTTGCACCCTTTTTTGATAATAGTTAGGAATAGTACAAACTTTTTAATTTTGTTCAGTTGTTTGTTGGCTCACTTCATACTTCTTAACTCCCTCACAAGTAGTATGAGGTGAGTCAAGAAACAACTCAACAAAATTAAAATAAACCTCATAGTGTTATTTATTATCTACATACATAACTTAATAGTACAAACTATTTACCCTCTTATTCACAACACAACACTCATGGAAATGGGGGGGGGGAGGAACGAGGAGACAAACTTTTTTAACATTTGATTAGATTTTAAAAGTGTTACAAATTAGGAAAAAAGAAAAGAATGGGGCTAAGATTTTCCTACAAAATCATAAACCTTAATGAAGGTTTGCAATTTTGAATTTTCCGTATAATTTTTTCCGAAGACCTTTTGAGAGTTTGTATTGTGTTTCAATGTGAGATAGTCCTTGTCAGCACGATTAACTATACAAAGTATAGTAGTACGACTAAGACCTGTCAATCACCTAAGCCTACAAAAATAGTTGAGAACAAATCATTGAGAAGTTTTACCTGATTCTAGCATTGTACATAAAAAAATTTGTGTACTTACATTTTAAGACCATTTTATGTAAAAATATGTAATATCAAACTTGTGTATATGGTTTAGATTTATGTGAATCATCAACATTTTTGATTATTACGAAGGAACATATGAAGGAAAAAAATATGTAATTACATACGAATCTGGACTCTACTCATTACAGACAAATTATCATGAATTTTAAATCCAAGTGTATCAACTACTGTGGTCTGTTGGTAACATTGTTGCCTCAGATGGAATGGGGCTGACTTTGATTCCTGGTCTGGGCAAGTTTCTGGGCCAAGTTTTTTTTTTTTTTTTTTTTTTGGATTTTCCTCACCTAATACAAATGTCAGGAATGTATAAGGCCCAAATAGTTTCCAAACATCATCTGGTTATCATAATCATCCATATCATGTTTGAGACACATAGTAGAAATGCACAGACTAATGGTTACATCTAAAGGTCCTTAGATGTGACAAGACCTTATTGTTAAAGTGTCTATAAATAACATTTAAAATATCCAAGAGCATATTTAAATTTTACTTGAAAGAAATATTTTCTTCACCTGGACAGAGAAGTTATTTTGATCATAGCAATAGCTTTAGCTTCTTAATATTAATTTAGTAATTTGGTTAAAGAAATCAGTTAAATATTTCTTCTTCTACAGTCTAATGAGATCTTTGCCTCCTCCAGTTGTCTCTGTCCTTAGATCTTACATTCCACCTTGTGATTTCACATTTCCAAATATAATTTTACACATCTTCCTACAATATTTAGTCTAAGTGTATTTTCAGTTAACGTGGAAATAAATACATAGAAAACAAAGGTTATGGTCTCTTGTGGGAAAAACCCAGTCCCCACTAAAATGTGTTTGGGAAACAAAATTTTAGAAAGAGTGAATGGTTTCACATATCTGAGCAATAAGTTAACATTTAATGCTGATATGGATTTAGGAAGCAAAATTGTAAAATGCTCCAAAACTATGGGAATAATTAATAAGTAATTTAATATTCCTTGTACAGAAAAGCACAAAAATAACCCTCTTACTAATAATCCACATATAACTTTTATACATGGTTTATACACATCTCAGTGGAAAATTCTTACTAATAAACACTGTATTAGCTATATTTAAATTAATATCGGGAAGTAAACATTATGAGGTTATATCATTAATAATGAATGGAGAACATATTTTAATTGACTCACCTCATACATTTTCAAACTTCTTTGATACCGACGGTTTCAGACAAAATCATGTCCTTCATCAGTCATGGCGTCCATTGATGAAATTCCGTGATTGTTGATTTCTTTAGTGACATCACCTCTTGTGCTGCCATCTTTCGTTGGGATTATAAATTTTGTAATTAAATTTTTATCCACCGGAATATCGAAATTCATAGATCGATATTTATTCTTCTGAATGAATATCAATTCCCAAATTGTCAATTCCAACGGTTTATCCAACTGTTTTAAAAGTTTCGCTTCTTTTTCAATTTTATGATGTTCTAGTAAACTATGTGCAGCAATTGCTGATTTTTCAATTTCACAATTTTTAATATTTCTAAAATGTTCTTTAGTGCGTGTTTTCTAAATTCCTTTTTGTTTTTCCTATGTATACTTTGCTACAATCATTACAATTAATTTGATAAATTCCAGATTTCTTACTGTCTGGGATGTTGATTTTTTTATTGGTATTTAAAAGTTTTTCCAGACTAAATTTATTTATTGGTGCCAAAGTAATGTTGTATTTGTCAAATATTTTTTGAAATTTCCCATGTACTATTGGATGGTAAGTAATTTTCTTGAAATTCTTCTTTTCGTTACTAACCATTTGTAGGGTAGAGCATTCTTTAAGTTGTTTTATCTTTCTGAATTTCTTTAATTTGTTAGATATTATATCCTTTTTAAAACCATTTAATCTGGCTATATTTAGGATGTTTTCATATTCTTTCTTAAAATTTTCTCCTTTTAATGGGACCTTTATTAATCTATATAAGAGACTATTAAATATTGCATGTTTATGTGCCAGTGGATTGAAACCTGTTGATTTAATATAATTATCAGTATGTGTACCCTTCCTATATATATCAAATTCAATTTTTTGAGTTTTTTCATTCCTAATTATGTATAAATCCAAAAACGGAATTTTGTTTTCAATTTCTGATTCTATGGTAAATTTAATTGATACATCTTGTAGATTAAGTAATTTCAACGCATCATCAACATGTTTAAAATTTATTATCGAAAAAATATCATCAACATATCTGTACCAACTCTTGAAAATCCATGGGTAAGCCTTGGTGATATGGCACTCGAAGTAACTCATATATAAATTAGCCAAGAAAGGCGAAAGAGGATTTCCCATAGATAAACCCGAAACTTGTTTGTAAAATTTACCGTTAAAAGTAAAATAGGAGTTTTCAATACAACATTTTGTAAGCTTAATGTATTCTTCTATTTCTTCCTTATTTAAATCCAAAGAACTCAACCATTTTTCCAAAAAATATAACATTTTTCTTATTGGAACATTTGGAAACAATGAAACAACATCGAAAGACACAAATCTATCATTATGAACCACTCTAATGTTATTCAATTCATCAATTAGTTGTAAAGAATTTTCAATACTTTTATTTTCAAATTCTGGAAAACTTTTAAATTTCTGTACTAACCATTTTGATAAATAATAAGACGGGGACCCTATATTATTAATTATCGGTCTCATTTTATTCCCAATTTTATGAATTTTGGGGAGACCATACATTCGAGGATTA
This sequence comes from Diploptera punctata, assembly GCA_030220185.1. Lineage (NCBI taxonomy): Eukaryota > Metazoa > Arthropoda > Insecta > Blattodea > Blaberidae > Diploptera > Diploptera punctata. Next base: position 217,868 of record JASPKZ010007913.1, read on the forward strand.
GAAGAATTTGGGACTTTCAATTTACATTTTTCTGTATCAGGAATTGTATGCTCAATTTCTTTTAAAGTTTTGTCAAAAGTTTTTATAGTTTTTGGTAGGGGATCCTTTTTTAGTTCCAAATATTCTTTTGATTCTAAAAGATTTTCCATCCTCTTGATATATTCAGATTTTTCTAAAATTACTATTTTATTCCCCTTATCAGCTTTAGAAAATATTAAATTTTTGTTGTTTATCTTTTTTAAAATGGTCATATTTTTATTTGCCAACACATTTTTGGGAGTGTTTTTTATTTCTTCTAAAATTTTTTCACTTCTTTTCCGAATGATTGTTTTTTCTTCATTTTCTAAACTAACCATTGCAATTTCAATATCTGCAACAAAATCTTCAACATTATCTGAATAATATTTAATTTTAGGAAGTTATATTTTGAGGTTATTTTAATTATATTATTTTTGGTCTGGACATCTTACCTCAATATTAATGTTGATTTGTTCTTGGACATGTTTCAAAACAATTCTCTGTTTTATCTTCTGGGAAAGCTGAAGATAAAACAGAGAATTGTTTTGAAACATGTCCAAGAACAAATCAACATTAATATTGAGGTAAGATGTCCAGACCAAAAATAATATAATTATCTGAATAATTGATACAAGTTTTTAAACCTTGATTGAGCAAACTAAGTTCTTCTTTTTTCAAAGCTACTTTAGAAAGATTAATTACATTATCTTCCTTCAGTGTAATTTTACTTTGGAAACTTTCAGATATATCATTTCTTACTTCTTCTTCTTCAAAATTAATTCTGTTCTTTGTGTCTATTTTGCATTTTTTAGTCAAATTCATGAATTTCTTCTTCTGTCTATTAACTTTTTTCTTTATTTCATAATTTAAAAATTCGAAAAAATTTTTAATTAAATTTTCGAAAACAATAAATCCTAATTGTTTAATCAATTTCAAATGCATGCAGTAAATTTCTAGTTCTAAATTTTGAAGATATGAATAATATTTGTTTTTTTCTACTTGCAAAACTTTCTTTTCAGCAATCTTTGCTGTTTACTATTATTATTGAATTTTACTATTTTTCTGATGAATTTTGGTGCTACATTATTCCGTATACATCTATCTATAAATTTTATGTCAGCCAAAAGTTTTTTCTTTTTCAACTTGAGTTTAAGACATTTTTTAATATTTCGTTTTTGTTCTGAAAATGTTTCGTTAAATGTATTTGCTGATGTAATTTCTAACGAATTTGTATTGATCAACGCCATCTTGAATTTCAAAAGATCGTCATATAATTCTTCCCTAATCTTGAGTAGACTTTAGTTATATTTAAATTAATATCGGGAAGTAAACATTATGAGGTTATATCATTTAAATTATAAATCATAAATTACACTGAAGGAAGATAATGTAATTAATCTTTCTAAAGTAGCTTTGAAAAAAGAAGAACTTAGTTTGCTCAATCAAGGTTTAAAAACTTGTATCAATTATTCAGATAATGTTGAAGATTTTGTTGCAGATATTGAAATTGCAATGGTTAGTTTAGAAAATGAAGAAAAAACAATCATTCGGAAAAGAAGTGAAAAAATTTTAGAAGAAATAAAAAACACTCCCAAAAATGTGTTGGCAAATAAAAATATGACCATTTTAAAAAAGATAAACAACAAAAATTTAATATTTTCTAAAGCTGATAAGGGGAATAAAATAGTAATTTTAGAAAAATCTGAATATATCAAGAGGATGGAAAATCTTTTAGAATCAAAAGAATATTTGGAACTAAAAAGGATCCCCTACCAAAAACTATAAAAACTTTTGACAAAACTTTAAAAGAAATTGAGCATACAATTCCTGATACAGAAAAATGTAAATTGAAAGTCCCAAATTCTTCTAATCCTCGAATGTATGGTCTCCCCAAAATTCATAAAATTGGGAATAAAATGAGACCGATAATTAATAATATAGGGTCCCCGTCTTATTATTTATCAAAATGGTTAGTACAGAAATTTAAAAGTTTTCCAGAATTTGAAAATAAAAGTATTGAAAATTCTTTACAACTAATTGATGAATTGAATAACATTAGAGTGGTTCATAATGATAGATTTGTGTCTTTCGATGTTGTTTTTCATTGTTTCCAATGTTCCAATAGGAAAAATGTTATATTTTTTGGAAAAATGGTTGAGTTCTTTGGATTTAAATAAGGAAGAAATAGAAGAATACATTAAGCTTACAAAATGTTGTATTGAAAACTCCTATTTTACTTTTAACGGTAAATTTTACAAACAAGTTTCGGGTTTATCTATGGGAAATCCTCTTTCGCCTTTCTTGGCTAATTTATATATGAGTTACTTCGAGTGCCATATCACCAAGGCTTACCCATGGATTTTCAAGAGTTGGTACAGATATGTTGATGATATTTTTTCGATAATAAATTTTAAACATGTTGATGATGCGTTGAAATTACTTAATCTACAAGATGTATCAATTAAATTTACCATAGAATCAGAAATTGAAAACAAAATTCCGTTTTTGGATTTATACATAATTAGGAATGAAAAAACTCAAAAATTGAATTTGATATATATAGGAAGGGTACACACACTGATAATTATATTAAATCAACGGGTTTCAATCCACTGGCACATAAAATGCAATATTTAATAGTCTCTTATATAGATTAATAAAGGTCCCATTAAAAGGAGAAAATTTTAAGAAAGAATATGAAAACATCCTAAATATAGCCAGATTAAATGGTTTTAAAAAGGATATAATATCTAACAAATTAAAGAAATTCAGAAAGATAAAACACTTAAAGAATGCTCTACCCTACAAATGGTTAGTAACGAAAAGAAGAATTTCAAGAAAATTACTTACCATCCAATAGTACATGGGAAATTTCAAAAATATTTGACAAATACAACATTACTTTGGCACCAATAAATAAATTTAGTCTGGAAAAACTTTTAAATACCAATAAAAAAATCAACATCCCAGACAGTAAGAAATCTGGAATTTATCAAATTAATTGTAATGATTGTAGCAAAGTATACATAGGAAAAACAAAAAGGAATTTAGAAACACGCACTAAAGAACATTTTAGAAATATTAAAAATTGTGAAATTGAAAAATCAGCAATTGCTGCACATAGTTTACTAGAACATCATAAAATTGAAAAAGAAGCGAAACTTTTAAAACAGTTGGATAAACCGTTGGAATTGACAATTTGGGAATTGATATTCATTCAGAAGAATAAATATCGATCTATGAATTTCGATATTCCGGTGGATAAAAATTTAATTACAAAATTTATAATCCCAACGAACGATGGCAGCACAAGAGGTGATGTCACTAAAGAAATCAACAATCACGGAATTTCATCAATGGACGCCATGACTGATGAAGGACATGATTTTGTCTGAAACCGTCGGTATCAAAGAAGTTTGAAAATGTATGAGGTGAGTCAATTAAAATATGTTCTCCATTCATTATTACTGTATTAGCTGTTCAGTGTAGAAGAGGTGTACAACTTTACATGGGAATCGTTATACATGCCTCCAGCCTTGTTTAAGGATTCTATAATTAGACAAAATGTCGGACATCAAGATCAACTGAGTGTTTTCTTATGATATTGATGAAAGTTTCCTTAAATTTAACCCAAAATGCAACACTTTAATGACTGTTTGATGGATGCACAGGGCATAAATAATATTAATAAAGCTCTGGGTAGGAAAATAAAGGCATCATAAAATGCCTTTCATTACACTCATTCTCGATTAGGCCTAATAATATTTTAAAATTGAACATTGAATCACAAAAGGATATGTTCTACAATAATTGCTGTAGACAAGATTTAACCTGAATGTAGTTTAAATGCTTCATAATATTATTTTAAGAAAACTTTCTTGCATCTTTAATACATAACACACACGCCGATATAAAAATGTATTTAAGTATAGAGGTACTATTATTGCAAGAATCTACATGTTAACTTGGTAGTCTTGTGGTTAGAGCTTCTGACTACGATGCGTGAGGTCGTAGGTTCGATTCCCGGTCAAACTATAGTAATTTTTTTTTTCGCTTGAAATGATATTTTGCTGTCGGTAACATTTCATACTATTTTGAACGTTTTCTAACGCATCTTAAAACACTGCATATAATTCATAAGTAATGGGGAAAGCTTTTATTAGTTTCCAAGAATTGGTCGAAATTCTTGACGTTAGATGGCAGCACATTATCTGTGAAACCAATTCTACGTTTTATTTGACATAGCGTAAAGGAAAATGTATATAAATTAAAACACACTTATTTTTTCCGTACCTCCCCAATTAGGGAATCTCTATTAATTCTTATCCATATTCATTTCTTACACAATTAATCACTAGTTGATGTTGTTTTATTTCTGTTACAAACTGCGAGTAATATTGTTCTGACGTCATTATGATGACGAATATGTGACGTATTGTGTATAACTGCTGTTTTGTTATATAGCTCCGGCACAACGATTATTAGTAAGGAAATTATACGTGATCTACATCAGGCTTATGTATTGTATAATTAAACAACTGATGAAAGCCTGTATTAGAGATTTTTATTAGTAAGACCGTAAGTCTTTATGAGACCTTGGCAAGACCTGTTCTATGTTATGGTAGTGAGGCATGGACTTGAGACAAATGGAGCAAAGCAGAGTATCAACTAATGAAATGAGATTCATGAGATGCACTGCAGGATATACAAAACAGGACCATAAACATAATGAGGAAATCATGAAAGAACTTGGTCTGGAACCAGTGCTCTATTTTATACAGAATTAGCAAAACAATTACATGAGCCACTTATGACAGATGAGATCCTCTAGAATCCCAAAAGAAATGCTTCCCTATAGGAGGAGATCTGTGGGATGTACCAAAAAACGATGGAAGGAAAATTCCTCCTTTATGAGATCATAGGCTATTTGGCCTCTGTTCATCTCTTTTTTTTAGCCCAAAAATTTTCCTAAGAACTTTATTCTCAAATACTCCCTTAAAGTAAGAGTCTACGTTTCGCACCCATGTAATATAACTGCGAGAAAAACTGTTTTATATATTTTCAGTTTAACGTTGAAAGGAGTTGGGATGACGAGTCCTTGTAATGCATAATAGCATGCATTTCCAAAATTGAGCCTATGTTTAATTTCTTTGTGCATCTCATTCCTATTTGTGATTATTGTTCCTAGGTATTTTAATTCATCCACTTCCTCAAAATTTCCCTCATTTGTCATTAGCTGTCCATTTCCATTATATAATACATTTCTATGTGTGACCATATATTTAGTTTTATTGATATTTACTTCCAGTCCCAATTTCTTAGTGTTACTCAATAGTGTGTGCATGTTGGCCATTAGTATCTCCTTGCTATTGCCCAATAGTACTACATCATCAGCATAAACTAACAGCTTATTAATACCATTGAGTTGTAGGCCTTCTTCATCCTCTAAAGATTTAATGGCATGCTCTAGTACAAAATTAAATAGTAGAGGAGATAGTGCATCTCCTTGCTTCAACCCATTGTGGATTTCAAAAGTATCCAAAAATCGTTTGCCTACACACATCCTACTCTTTGTGCCATTTAGACACATTCATATAAATTATATTTGAAGAGAAAAATTTTCGCCTAGACCGAGACTCAAACCCGGGACCCTTGGCTTTACGGGCCAAGTGCTCTACCAACTGAGCTACCGAGGCGAGTTACGATTTAGACGCAAATTTTTCTCTTATATACGTTGTAATTCCCTATCTCTTCAAATATAATTTATCTTTCAGTGAGAAATGTTAAATCAATAATAAAAACATCATTAGAAGCCTTACTAGCTTTATAAAGTAATGTTAAATTCCCAATAAATGTCTTCTTAACTAAGAAGCTGCCATTTACAAAGATAGAAGCAATGGTTTCAAAAGCATTTGGCGATAGGGAATTACAACGTATATAAGAGAAAAATTTGCGTCTAAATCGTAACTTGCCTCGGTAGCTCAGTTGGTAGAGCACTTGGCCCGGAAAGCCAAGGGTCCCGGGTTCGCGTCTCGGTCTAGGCAAAAATTTTTCTCTTCAAATATAATTTATCTTTCAGTGAGAAATGTTAAATCAATAATAAAAACAACATTCATATAAGTCTAACTAACTTTTTAGGAATTTCAAACTCCAGTAGGATACTATATAACTTCTCCCTCTTAATTGAATCGTATGCCTTTTTGAAGTCTACATATAGTTGATGTACAGTACCATTATATTCCCATTTCTTTTCTAAAATCTGTCTTATACTAAAATTCTGATCTGTTGTAGACCTGTTTCTTCTAAATGCACGTTGATGATTTCCTAGAATGTCATCAATATAAGGAATAAGTCTGCTTACTAATATATTCGTTAGAATCTTGTAAGAAGTTGAAAGTAATTAGATGCCCCTGTAGTTGTTGCAATCAGTTTTATCTCCTTTTTTATAAATTGGTACAATAATAGATTCTTTCCATTCATCTGGAAGAGCTTCTTTTTTCCCAAATCATACTAAGCAATTGGCATATCTTGTTCATCAATTTTTCTCCCCGATTTTTCTGCTGGGATCTCATCTACGACCTAATTTCTATAATTTTTTTGCCCTTATTTCATGCTCTATTATACATAGATTTACACATTAATATGATTAAATATGATAATAAAAAACAGGTTTACAATGTTGGTGAAATATATGGAATCTATTATTTCTCAAAATTTTTGTCATGTTGGCAATTTTATATGTTTAGATACCATTGTCAATACTTTTAACAAGACTCATTGAGTGGTCAGTTTGTTATGCAAAGCGTATCCTATACTGAGTGCCACAGTTTAAAACATATGAAAATAGGCTATGGTGAAGCTGTTTCTTCAGGAAAGATTTCTTGCACCTTTTACGTTGATGATGTCTGGTATGTAAAAGTTTAAAAATCCATTAAATTTATTCTTTCCTGAAGAAATAGCTTCAGCATAGCTCACCTTCATATGGCTTTAATTGTGGCACTCAGTATAACAAAAATCTCTGCTGTAAGAATTTCATTTTCTGATGTCGTAATTAACTTTGCAATAACATCAAACTCACTAGCCGTTAACGTCAATGTTATAGGAAGTCATGTGATTAGCATGCCACCCCTTTATTTTAATTTCAGTTTTCAAAACTGAATTTTGCTTCTTTTTAAATCAAGTAACTACTCAAAAGTCTGAATTATTCCAGACCATATTTTCAGTTAAAAACATTTTTTGTTATTATTATTATTATTATTATTATTATTATTATTATTATTATTATTATTATTATTATTAATATTAATACTAATAAGATTTTCAGTCATTAATTTTATTCATTTTGGAAGCCAGCTTAATAAATTTAACAAACATGTGTAAAATTTGTCTCAGAGCTAGTAGTTCTTGGAATAATAATGATGCAATTTGAGTTTTGATAAAGCATAATGCTACTACACAAATTCACTTCTCAAATGACAGATAACATTATTAGCTTCTGTTATTACAAGCAGATGTTCATGTATGTATATCTAAATTGTCCACACTGGTTTCATCCAGCTTTTAATGAGTAATCTATGTAGATGAGCACAGGAAATCCTCATATGCAGGAAGCTAGCTTCTTCAAGAAACAAAGTCATTATGAATTAAAATACAGAATTTTATTTAGCCAAAAAAAACTTCGCTTTTTTAAAGTATAAAGTTTTGGATAATAAAAAAGAGAGATTTATATCAATAGATTTTTGTGCACAAGACTTTTCTTTTATTATGAAAGTATCAGCTTTTTAATTATGAAAATTTTTACATTTGAGAATCTCATATTTTTGTTCTTTCACCTGGAACATTTTTCGAAGGACATTTCCATCACTTTCAGTCAAAAAAGACTGGTAAATTACCTTACCAGCAATCATGAGAAGATATTCTACTTTCTGGCAATGAAACCTAACAGACCATAGACAAACAAAGTACATATAGGCGCTAGTGATGGCTTAACAGCCAGTGATTTACATAATTTAGAAATAAATAAAGTTCTGAAAGTTAATGATTGGCAGTATTAATTTATTATAATTTAAACAATTTTGAAAACACTTGAGTGGTGCATCCTTGCTCACTGATATGAATTTAAACTTCTATTCTGAAAGAAGCTATATCTTTAAGTTTTCTATTGACCTTGATTGAGATTAAGGGCCGCATGCAAATGCATTAGTCTCTACTCAAATTACTTCCAATCACTGGTGAGCTGACTCACTGTGAGCAAGTGCAAAGATCAAATTAGCTACCCACAAACTGGTCATGCCTGAAAGTCGTCGTTTTCGTAATATTGGCAAGAAATTACCCAGAATTCTCAGCGATAAAACCACTTCCGTTATTTTCGTCTGCTATAGAGGAATGCATTTACGCTAAACTTCTATTCTGAAAGAAGCTATATCTTTAAGTTTTCTATTGACCTTGATTGAGATTAAGGGCCGCATGCAAATGCATTAGTCTCTACTCAAATTACTTCCAATCACTGGTGAGCTGACTCACTGTGAGCAAGTGCAAAGATCAAATTAGCTACCCACAAACTGGTCATGCCTGAAAGTCGTCGTTTTCGTAATATTGGCAAGAAATTACCCAGAATTCTCAGCGATAAAACCACTTCCGTTATTTTCGTCTGCTATAGAGGAATGCATTTACGCTTGCGTCCCACAAATAATACCGTATACAACGACGTCTGCATCGTGCAATATTAAGCCGATTTTCCTGTTCTTCCAGTTGAATTCTTTGGGTAGACTCTATCAAATTCCTCTTCTCCGCATATACCGAAAACATGATCGAAGTCTTCAAGGTCCAACATCTTGGATAAAGCGGCAAGGTTTCAAACTACATCGATTCCCTTCGGGATTCTTACGATAAGTTTCTATCTTAAGCTATGATCTTAAGTTACCTCGTCAGGTAGCCTACGAATTTCAACAATTATTATCGCATGAATAGATTTCTGAGTAAGCAAAATTGTATTAGGATAAAACTTTCTCAGCAGAGAACGCCTTTTACGGTCTAATGCATTCAAAGATTTGACCCTAAAATAGTAATCCCTGGTTCCAAAGGTAGACACAATACCCAAAGACCACCATAGCTGACAGCTTCCTTAATGGTATATCTTAGAATTTGTTTCTACCTTTTCAAATGAAGCTACTTTACTAATTAAGATTATTGTATTTTTAAATCAGCTCCAAGGATTTGACTCAATTTTGATTGTTGGTATTAAATTAACAGGCTCATATTATAGAAAATAAACCAAACTGTACATCATGGTATTTGAAAAAAAAAAGTGCTAAAATGTATTTACTCTTTAATTGTATAAATATTTACTGTGTTCTGTATGCATGATAAAAGTTGTGAAATATTGTACGTAAAGCTGCAAGTGTTATTGGTTCAGAATATTAAGTGCCATTCACTTGAGTTCATTTTTTATTTTTTACTTTCATAGCATGAGAATAAAGTGTAGAGAAAATTTTGGACCAAAGATAGATGAATAGTCAGTTGGTACAAAAGCTCCAACATCTTTAATGTTTAAAGCATCTTTTCATACCACTGTTAGGATTAGTTTATCAAAATTATAATTTTGGAGGCCTTTTGGACAGTTTTCGATGTTTAGCGATCTGATCTTTATAGGAAACGTGTTGAAATAAGAAGAGTTAAGTCTCTTAGACTGCAATAGGCAGAACATATGGCACAAATGGAGAATAAAAAAGGGTATGGAAACTTCTTATTGGGAAAAAAAAACTCCAAGCACGACAAGCCTAGAAGGCTCTTGGCTGACCTCACATCCGATCTAATTGAGGGTCTTTCCACTTTTTCAGCGGTTGCCCTTTTACCAGCCGGCTGCTGGCCCTTCACATCCACATGTGTCAATCACAGAGGTAGATGATCAACAGCCAGTGTAGGGGTGACATGTGGTTAGCATGTCGAGTCCCCCAGCCGTTATAGCTGGTTCCTCAACCTGGAGCCGCTACTTATTGTAGCTACCCAATTGCCTCACGATGCTGGGTGGGCACCGGTCCCATACTGGCCGAAATGCCATGAGAAAATTTCTTCCCTCATGGAGACTCGAAACAGCGCAAGTCCCGTAGCTCTGCACCAAGGCTTCCTACCTTAACCGCTCGGCTACGGCACAGGACTGACCTCACATCCACATGTTAATCACAGAGGTAGACGATCATCTAGCCAGTGTAGGGGTGACATGTGGTCAGCATGTCGGATCCCCCAGCCGTTATAGCTGGGATTCTCAACCTGGAGTAACTACTTATTGTAGCTACCCAAATGCCTCACAATGCTGGGTGGGCACCAGTCCCATACTGGTCGAAATTCCCTGAGAAAAATTTCTTCCCCCATGGAGACTCGAACCAGCACAAGTCCAGCACATGTGTTAGTTGGTGAGTTAGTATATCAGTTATATTATTCAAGAAGCCTTATAATCCAATTAATTGATAATTATAAATTGAAAAGACAGGTATTTTTAAAAACTAATTTTGAAATTGAGTAATTTATAGAAATTAAATTTATATTTTTCTTATTTATTAAAAAATTATATTCACTAATAGTCTTCATGTTATTGTCATTGCTTTTACAGCAAAGTGAAGCTCTACGAGATCTGGTTGCTGCTTCTAACACTAGAAGTGTTACTGTTATTCGAAATGGTGGAGGTATGTACATTTCTTCTTTCTTTCCTGTTTGGCTTTTGTATTATTATACTTTCTTTCTTTTCTTTTTTATTCCATATTTATTTTTTGTTAATTTCTGTCTTCTGTCACTTCTTTATTATCTTATTCTTCATTTGTCTTCATTTCATCATTCTGGCTTAAACGTGTCACATGCCACTTTTTAAACTATAATTCTTACAAAATTTGATTGTTCCTACATAATTAATTTGTGAACAATTGAAGATCTCCCTTGAGTAATGATGTAACCTACAATTTAATGCGACACTTGTTTTAGGTGGAATGCTATTTTAGAAAATAAAATAAGTTAAAATATACCTTCTTTTATAACCAAGCTCAATCAAGTAGAAAATGATGCTACATAATATGTAACACTGTTAATATAATAAAGTTGGGAATTTTTACATTATGAGGTTTTCTTAATAAGAATCAAATGAATCATGAATTCTTCTTACCTCATACTTACTTACTTACTTACTTACTCACTGGCACTATCGAACCCGTAGGTTCATGGCCGCACGGACATAAGCTCTCCATACATCCCTATCCTGAGCTAATGCTTTCCAATCATTCCCTGTATAATCTACTTCCCTCAAATCATAGTTAATGTTGTTCTCCCACCTCATTCTTGGTCTACCAACTGGGCGTTTTCCTTCTGGCTTTCCTACAAGAAGTTTCCATGCACATCTTTCATTCCCCATACGCGCAACATGTCCTGCCCATCGCAGTCTACGGGACTTAACTGTTCTTATTATATCTGGCTTCCTATAAAGACCATGTAGTTCATTGTTATGTAGTCTTCTCCATTCACCTGTCTGTTCATCTCTCTTTGGTCCAAAAATTTTCCTAAGAACTTTATTCTCAAATACTCGTAATCTCCTTTCCTCCCTTAAAGTAAGAGTCCATGTTTCGCACCCATATAATATAACTGGTAGAATAATAGTTTTATATATTTTCAGCTTAACGTTTTTTGAAAGGAGTTGGGACATCAAAAGTCTCTGCAATGCATAATAGCATGCATTTCCAGAATTGAGCCTATGTTTAATTTCTTTGTGCATCTCATTCCTATTTGTGATTATTGTTCCTAGGTATTTGAATTCAGCCAATTCCTCAAAATTTCCCTCATTTGTCATTAGCTGTCCATTTCCATTATATAATGTATTTCTACGTGTGACCATATATTTAGTTTTACTGATATTTACTTCCAGTCCTAATTTCTTAGTGTTACTCAATAGTGTGTGCGTGTTGGCCTTTAGTATCTCCTCGCTATCGGCCAGTAGTACTACATCATCAGCATAAACTAACAGCTTATTAATACCATTGAGTTGTAAGCCTTCCTCATTCTCTAAAGATTTAATGGCATGCTCTAGTACAAAATTAAATAGTAGAGGAGATAATGCATCTCCTTGCTTCAACCCATTCTGGATTTCAAAAGTGTCTGAAAACTGTTTGCCTACACGCACCCTACTCGTTGAGCCATTTAGACACATTCGTATAAGTCTAACTAACTTTTTAGGAATTCCGAACTCCAGCATGATACTATATAACTTCTCCCTCTTAATTGAATCATATGCTTTTTGGAAGTCTACGTATAGTTGATGTACAGTACCATTATATTCCCATTTCTTTTCTAAAATCTGTCTTATACTAAAAATCTGATCTGTTGTAGACCTGTTTCTTCTAAATGCACATTGATGATCTCCTAGAATGTCATCAATATAGGGAGTAAGTCTGCTTACTAATATATTTGTTAGAATTTTGTACGAAGTTGAAAGTAATGAGATGCCCCTATAGTTGTTGCAATCAGTTTTATCTCCTTTCTTATAAATTGGTACGATAATTGATTCCTTCCATTCATCTGGAAGAGCTTCTTTTTCCCAAATCCTACTAAGCAAACAGCGTATCTTGTCCATCAATTTTTCTCCCCCTGATTTTATCAGTTCTGCTGGGATCTCATCTGAACCTGATGCTTTATACATCTTCAATTTTTCAATTGCAATTTCAACCTCTAATGCACTTGGCTCTGCGACTAGCATTTCTGCTGTCTGTAACTTATCCTCCTCGATGTCCTGTTCTGTATGTACATTTAATAGCTGATTAAAATAACTTTTCCATCTATTTAATATACTCTTGGAATCTGCAATCATATCCCCATTTTCATTCCGAATTATGTTTGTTCTAGCCTGAAACCCTTTCTTCTCTATACTAATTCCCTGATATAATTCTCTAATGTTCCTATTTTTTGCATTCATTTCAAGATCATTAATCTTCTCTCTCAAATATTCCCTCTTTTTACTCTTTAGTAACTTAGTGGTTTCCCGTCTAACACTACCCAATTGCTCTAAATTTACCTCATTTGGCTCGTGTAACCATTTCATTTTTGCTAGCTTTCTTTTCTTTACAATGTCGGCACATTCCTCATCAAACCATTTCTTGTTTTGCCTCTTTTTTAAACAACCAATGCTTTCTGATGCTGACAATTTAATAGTATCTCTTATAGCCTCCCATTCTTTATTTATATCAGTTCTTCTTCTTCGTTTGCCACATTGTCATCTGAAGATTCCAGTACTTCAAATCTATTAGCAATTTTGATTTGGTATTCTTGCCGCATTTCATCATTTTTCAAGTTTTTTAATTCATATTTTACAGAATCATCTTTAGCGTTTGTTCCTCTCATAAGCGATAGCCGTTGTCTGATTTTCACCCTGACCAGATGATGATCTGAATTGCAGTCTGTCCCTCTAACTGATCTAACATCAATGATGCTACTGTGCCAGCGTTTATCCACTAATACATGATCTATCTGGTTCCGAGTTTCTCCATCTGGGGACGTCCAGGTGTATTTATGAATATCCTTATGCTGAAATGTTGTGCTCTTAACAATGAGATTCTTTGATGTGGCAAATGTGACTAATCTAACCCCGTTGTCGTTACTATCTTCATGAAGACTGAATTTGCCTATTGTTGGTTTGAAATATATCTTCCCGCCCCACTTTTGCATTAAAATCTCCTAAGACAATTTTCATATGATATCGTGAAAGGCTATCAAATAAGCATTCTAATTCTTCATAGAACTCATCCTTGATCTTGTCATCTTTATCTTCTGTGGGGGCATGTACATTTACAATTATAAAATCATGTCGTTTACCCTTTAGAATTATGTATGATATCCTATCACTAACAGACTTAATATCTCGGATAGCGGATAGGATCCTCCTCCTGACTAAAAAACCCGTTCCAAATGCAGGTCTTTCTGCACCCCCATAGTATAATGCAAAGCTTCCTGATTCCTGACTACCTTCTCCTGGCCACCTAACTTCCTGTAAAGCGACTATATCCAAGGGCGATGTATCCAATTCCCGTGTTAATATCTCTAGTGCCCCGCTATTGTATAAAGTCCTAACATTCCATGTTCCTAGGAACATGTCCCTGTGTTTTGAGCCTTTGGCATGGGTTCCCTGAAGTAGTCCCCGCCCGGAGAACCGAATGGGGGACTATTTGACCTCCGGAAAATTTTACCCCAGTAGAACCCATGTCCGCATTTCTTGACGGTTGTATTTTTACGGTGAAAGATCGTCACTCTTTCGACCAAGGTACTTATTTCGTCTGGCTTATCACCTTCGACCAGTCCGGCATGGGTAACCCTATCGGCAGCAATGCTACCGCCGTCTTACCTCATACATCTATGTTTTTTAACACAGAACTGCAGTATTGGGAAACATATCATTCCCCTCTTCAGCTGTGTTAAAATCATAGATGTATGAGGTAAGAAGAATTTATGATTAATTTGATTCTAATTATGTAACAATGTACCAATTAGTTTCTGCGTAAGTTGGGAAAGATTATATTAATAACAGTGACTTCTGGATTCATTTTTAACTCGTTAAAATCAGCTTTGCAGAAATTGATGGTTATATCCTTTTTCAAGGGAGATATTAATTTATAATAGATTGGTTTCTTCAATAGTATCATATGGTAATACAACTAAACAGAACATTTTCTGCCTGAACCAGGATTTGAATCTGGGATCTTCAGCTTTGTGTGCTGACATTATACTTGTGAGCCATCCCAGAAAATTTTATTCTATAGTGTATTGTGTCTTCTAAACCTGTGTAGCCAATCTGAATGTGTCTTTAACATGCTCTTCTCTTAGAATTAGCAACGGTTTGAGCTTGGCTTTGGTGTACCAGTTCATAAATTTATAGACTTTTTTTATTGTGTATTTGTAAACCTCCTACATTATCTTGCTGATTTCTTCATTTCCTGTTTATTATAGCCTTTCTTTTCATTTTGCTACTTCCTTGCATCCACTTATTTTTTTCTTTGTATTTTAAAATTTCATAAATTTGAGTTTTTTTGCACTTAAAATTTATTATTATTATTGTTACATACACTAACAATATTTATCTTTTTCTTCAGCTTCAGTTATTTTCACTTTTTTGTTAATGACAGTACAACATATGATTTAGTCATCTTTATTCTGAAATTAAGAATGATAATTGTGACGGTGCGTGTAGGCAAACAGTTTTCAGACACTTTTGAAATCCAGAATGGGTTGAAGCAAGGAGATGCACTATCTCCTCTACTATTTAATTTTGTACTAGAGCATGCCATTAAATCTTTAGAGAATGAGGAAGGCCTACAACTGAATGGTATTAATAAGCTGTTAGTTTATGCTGATGATGTAGTACTACTGGCCGATAGCGAGGAGATACTAAAGGCCAACACGCACACACTATTGAGTAACACTAAGAAATTAGGACTGGAAGTAAATATCAGTAAAACTAAATATATGGTCACACATAGAAATACATTATATAATGGAAATGGACAGCTAATGACAAATGAGGGAAATTTTGAGGAATTGGCTGAATTCAAATACCTAGGAACAATAATCACAAATAGGAATGAGATGCACAAAGAAATTAAACATAGGCTCAATTCTGGAAATGCATGCTATTATGCATTGCAGAGACTTTTGATGTCCCAACTCCTTTCAAAAAACGTTAAGCTGAAAATATATAAAACTATTATTCTACCAGTTATATTATATGGGTGCGAAACATGGACTCTTACTTTAAGGGAGAAAAGGAGATTACGAGTATTTGAGAATAAAGTTCTTAGGAAAATTTTTGGACCAAAGAGAGATGAACAGACAGGTGAATGGAGAAGACTACATAACAATGAACTACATGGTCTTTATAGGAAGCCAGATATAATAAGAACAGTTAAGTCCCGTAGGCTGCGATGGGCAGGACATGTTGCGCGTATGGGGAATGAAAGACGTGCATGGAAACTTCTTGTAGGAAAGCCAGAAGGAAAACGCCCAGTTGGTAGACCAAGAATGAGGTGGGAGAACAACATTAACTATGATTTGAGGGAAGTAGATTATACAGGGAATGACTGGAAAGCATTAGCTCAGGATAGGGATGTGTGGAGAGCTTATGTCCGTGCGGCCATGAACCTACGGGTTCGATAGTGCCAGTGAGTAAGTAAGTAAGTAAGTAATTGTGACAAAAGTCAAACTGATTTTTTATATTACAAAGCACAGGTGTCATTTCAGAGACAGGTCTCATATGTCAAAAATTACTGTTATATTATATAACAGGAGGGAGTGATGAGGAAAGAAAATTTGTATACCCACCTATCTGGTGACAGGAAGGATCCTGTATTGTTATTTAGTCTAACAGGAATTCAATTTATTGGAAACTAATTTATTTTTTTCTCTTTCTCTCTCTCTGCCTCTTAAGGCATAATTTTTTCATTGAAATGCATAGAAATATCTTTCCTTTCCAGATTTCACTTTATAGAACATAAATAATGTAAAATTACTATTTTTTGACATGGCCAATAAATTTGTTCACATCGAACAGATTTCACCATTATTCACATTCTGGATTGAATAAATTTTCGAAGAAAAATTAGCAATAACTACTTGTCTGTGGACCAAAAACATGGAATTGAAAAGAAGGGAAAAATCATGAAACAACTGGAAAAACCATTGGAATTTACAGTATAGGAAAAAAAATCTGCATCCAGAAGAATAGGGACAAATTAATGAATTTTAAATTTCCAAGGAGAAGGATTTGATCATGAGTTGGTCTTCCCCAAGCTGAACATAACAGTTTAAAGGAGAAATTATGATCTAACAATATACTATACTCTTCATAGCAGATAATGCCAAATTATGTAAAGACATAATACCATGTATTCTACGATTCTTGGTCCTCGAGGATTAGTGGTTCTCTGGATCTGAGGTTTACAGGTTCAAATGTGGCTGGAGTCAATGGATTTTCATGGCATAAACTAATGAGTGGGTCCTGTATTGTATATTTATATCATGTAAAAGAAACTTGAATTTGAAAAAAAAGCCTAAGCAAAATTTCTGGGATATTTCATGCCCAGATTTGAATTGAGAAGCTAATGACCTTAGTTGTTAAAGAGCACCCTTAAATAAATATATTAAGTAACTATATTTTAAGATTTGTTTAATAAGTAAATATGTATTTCATACAGTTCAATGATAAAGTGCCAATGCCAAGAGAATGACATCTATGATTCAAATCCCAGTATGGGTACAATTTTTCCTCTCTAAAATATTTAAACTCTATATACTGTTACTGTTTTTGTGACATCAGTTCAAATTGTCATTACATGATAATTGTATATATATATATTCCACCGCTGTGGTCTCGAGGTAGATTGCTGCCTTGTCACGCAGCGGGCCCGGGTTCGATCCCCGGTCGGGGCAGTTTTTCTGGATGAGATTTTTATCTGGGTTTTTCCTCACCTGTAAGACAAATGTCAGGAAAACTTTAAGGCCCAAATGGTCCCCGAAATCATATGGCCATCATCATCCTTATCATTATCATCATCATCATCATCATCATCATCAATCGATGTGGAAAGCAACCGGAAGCTACCACACCTACAATTCCCTAGTAAAGCTGCAAGCATAGCATGAAAATGCTATGACTGCAGTGAAGGACCTGCCTTCGGGCAGAATTACTATGGATGGATGGATATATATATATATGTATATACCCCCAATATGTCTGTCCCTCATGGAGACATGGCCCAGAGAGTGCTGTGCGGTTCAAGAAGAAATTTTTACAAGTAGTACATTCACCAATTCACTGAAAATGTAAGGTATGCAGATGAAACAGAACGGGTGGAAGCAAATTAGCACTAGGGAGGAGTAAATTGAAATTTGCAGAGAAAGAGGAAGAAACTTATTGCATCATATGTGGAGAAAGCTTTCTGAAAACTTATATAGTGTAGTAGTTAGGGTTGGCTCGTGAAATGTGTACTGACTTAAACACTTTCCAAAACACTGATGTTTGTGACAATTGCAATTAACTTATTTGTGTTCAATTTAATTTCAATCTAATAATAATACATTAATCAAATCTTTGGAGAATGAAGTAGGTCTACAATTCAATGGTATTAATAGGCTGCTACTTTATGCTGATGATGTAGTATCATTGAACGATAACAAGGAGATACTAAGGGACAACATGCACACTCTATTGAGTAACACTAAGAAATTGGGACTGGAAATAAGCATCAATAAGACTTAATATATGTTCACACATAGAAATGCATTGTATAATGGAAATAGACAACTAATGACAAAAGAAGGAAATTTTTGAAGAAGTGGCTGATTTCAAGTATCTAGGAACAATAATTACAAATAGGAATGAAATGCACAAGGAAATTAAACGTAGGCTTAATTATAGAAATGCATGCTATCATGCATTACAGGCACTCTTATCGTCCCAACTCCTTTCAGAATATGTTAAACTGAATTTTTTTTTTGCAAATGCCCCAGGTTGTCTTTCAACATTCCTGGTGTTCTCTCCTGGCATGGCATACTTGTAACCCACTTCTGAGGTCGGGGCGCCAGGAAGGCGGGATTACGTTGCCCCGATGATATGATGGGTGATGATGATAGTGGTACACCAGGAGAGTCCCTAATCTTAAGCTTAATCTGAGGTGAATATGAATGATGATGATTTAGATGGCCATATGATTTCAGGGACCGTTTGGGCCTTAAAGTTTTCCTGACATTTGTCTTACAGATGAAGAAAAACCCCGATAAAAATCTCGCCCAGAAAAACTGTCCCGACTGGGGATTGAACCCAGGCCAGCTGCGTGACAAGGCAGCACACTACCTCGAGACCACAGGGGTGGAGGCGAAACTGAAAATATATAAAACAGCTATTCTCCCAGTTATATTATATGGATGTGAAACATGGGCTCTTACTTTAAGGGAGGAAAGAAGATTACGAGTATTTGAGAATAAAGTTCTTAGGAAAATTTTTTGGTCAAAAAAGAGATTAACAGACAGGTGAATGGAGAAAACTACATAATAGTGAGCTACATGATATGTATAGGAAGCCAGATATATTAACAGTTAAGTCTTGTAGACTGTAATGGGCAGAACATGTGGCACGTATGGGGGATGAAAGAGGTGTATGGAAGCTTCTTGTAGGAAAACCAGAGGGAAAATGCCCAGTTGGTAGACCAAGAATGAGGTGGAAAAATAACACTATCCATGATTTGAGGGAAGTAGATTATACAGGGGATGGTTGGAAAACATTAGCTCAGGATAGGGATATATGGAGAGCTTATGTCCACATGGCCATGAACCTACAGGTTCAATAGAGCCAGTTAGTTAGTTAATAATACATTACTTTTCTGTGTGTCTGGAGCTACCAGTCACAAATTTTAGTATACATAATTGAGTAAAAAAATTGTCAATTATAAAATTACAATAGGTGGTAAGGTTATGAGGTTCTTCTTAATAAATAAAGCATGACTGTTTCATCTTACCTCATAAAAGTTAAGTTCTTCTAGGACATGTTTCAAAACAATTCTTGTCCAGTCTGAACAAGCTGACGATAAAAACAGAATTGCTTTGACACATGTCCTAGAAGAACTCAACATTTATGAGGTAAGATGAAACAGACTCACCTTATTTTATTAACTTGTCAATTGTTTATTCCCTATAAAAAGTTCTTAAATTATTATTGTTGACTGTAATAATGTTGTTCAACTCTTGAAGTGCATGTACATGTAAAAATAGCTCACTTAAATACGAAATAATGAAACCAATTAAAAAATTGTGCAAATGTCTGGGGCTACCAGATTTTCCCCTATTACCCTTGACAAATTTTCAAAGGTTGTTTAGGAATGTTGGCTGAGTGGTTTGATATAAAGGATTAATGGTATCTATTACCTCATTATAGAGCAATTGATGTTGATTGTCAGACATGGATCATGTCTCTTGGACTTTGTGCCAGGATAGTCTAGTAAATATTACATCTCACTTCCACATCAATTCATAGGCACTAATATGTTCCTAGAAACCTCTTCACTGTACAGCTCATGTAGGTATTTTGATACTGAGAAATCATCATAATCATCAATGGCTTGACAGTCCTCTCTGGGCCCTGGGCTTCTTCAGACGTTTTATCATTCTTCTTTGTTCATTGCAGTGCTCTTCCAGTTCTTAATTCCACAGTTCCTTATGTCCTGTTTCACACAGTCTTCCTACCTAATCTTTGGTCTTCCATCATTCCTTGTTCCTTAAATATCTCCTTCACCATCCTATCATCATTAGTGCATATTACATGTCCTGCATAAACCAGTCTTTTAATCTTTATAAATCTGATGATATTTGGTTTATTAATTCATCATCATATCTTCTTTCACCAGATTAGGTCTTGCCTGTTCCAATCTCACATCTGTTCAACCCAGCATTTTCATGGTCTTCCTACCATTCTTCATCCTCCAGTATTATACATCAATGCCATCTTTGGTATCCTTTCCTTTGTCATTCTTTGCAGATGCTCTATCCACTTTTTCTGGTTTATTAGATAAGTTACTCAAACCAGACATATTTTCTTCCACAGCCCCAAAAATATGTCGTAACTAAGAAACCATTAGTAAATAAACATGATGGATTTCTTTAAGAATTTCAAATGATTTAAGATTAATAAGTTTTCAGGAAAAGTTATGTTCTTACTCCATTCTTTCACTTTATATTAGTATAGTGTGTATATATAATCTATACTGTTAAATATTTATTTAATTAAATGCAGTGGCATTAGAAATTTCTCATTAGCCAAATACTGTTAAATATGTATTTGTAATTTGTGCTGGTTGAGTGGAAGAGAAGGCCTTATGGCCTTAACTCTGCCAGAATAAATAAAACATTATTATTATTATTATTATTATTATTATTGTTGTTGTTGTCGATCATTATTTTAATGTCTACAGCCAACAAATGTAATCAATGTCTGACATATCATTATTAAATTATTTTATAATAAGGTAATGGAGGCTAAGAAATCTTTATATCAAAACATTCTGCCAACATCCTTGATATCTTGTAACATAATGACTTGAGTGACTGTATGTTTTATGTTTATTGACACTTTTCTTAGAATTTGTTTGTTTAAAGTAAATTTTATTAGCTCTTTTTCATTGTATGTTTATGTTTTACACTGGGCCTTCAGTGTGATTTTAAATTAACTTTGATTATAGAGGACATTGTATCTGTTTTATGGAAGTAGGCATTCTGCGGTCTCTTGATCTAAGGACAGTTACACTGGACTAATGATTATGGTGTTCACCTCTCGTTTAAAAGTTAATTGGTTCAAATTCGTCCAGGGTTGATGGGTTTTCAGGGTATAAAATTCCTGAATGTGACTTCCTTCAGAAGGGAAGTAAAGCTATGGGTCCATATTGTAGATTTACGCATTTAAAAGAACATCAAGCTTGAAGTAAAATACCCCTGGGCAAAATTAGTATTACCTTTCAGTGTCCATATTTAAAGTTTGTTGCTAATGTTACACTGAGCAACAAAAAATAAACTTTTTTTGTCTCGGAAAGAAAAAAATGTGATTCTGATAGTATTTTTTCTCCTGAATTCAAATATGATATCGGTTTTTCTCCATCATGCAAGATTTCCGAGAGACAGGCATTTATAATTTCAAACACTTTAATATTTTCTACATTCGTAACTACACAATATACAAACATTCAGACTCATCTAGAAAGTAAGAAATGACGATTTTCTGCTATATTTTGCCTGTGGAGCATCCCTCTTAATGGTCCAACAATAATCGGTCAGCATATTAGGATTCCATTTGTCTAGATATCTCTTTTCCATAGCTGAAATCTCCTGATTAAAGTGTTCCCTGTGCTCATTGCTCACTGCGCCAAGGCAATAAATGGACGAAAAAAGTTTATTAAAAAAATAATTATTTAAATCCATTAGTTGAAATTGAAATAAAAAAAACTGTGGGTGATGGAGAAATTCCGAATACATATTTGAAAACACGATAAAAAACTGCATTAAGTATAACTATTGGTACTCATGAGACAAAAATCATGTTGATCAGTGTTATTAATTAACTACTACTGCTAATACTGGGGACACACCACCATAGCATAGTTGGTTATGGCAATAAGCTACAAGCCAGAAGATTGTGATTCAACCCCAACAGGTTTTGAATTATTAAACCAACCTAAATATTCTTGCAGCACCATGACCTTGGACTCAACTCAGTTTCTAATTATATTAAATTAATGTTGGGAAGTAAACATTATGAGTTATAATCATTGAAATTCATCGGAGAACATTTTTTGACAACTCACCTCATAAATTTCGCATTTTTCATGATACTGCAGTTTCAAACGTAATCACGTTCATCTTCAGCCACAACTCCGACTGAACTGACTAAGCAGTCGGAGTTGTGGCTGAAGATGAACGTGATTACATTTGCAACTACAGTATCATGAAAGATATGAAATTTATGAGGTCAGTTGTCAAAAAATATTTTCCGATAAATTTCAGTTTCTAATATTAAAGTGAGTACTACATACTGTTGTGGGGGTAAATACACCAAGAGCTTCTAAGGCCTGTAGCGGGATCACTTTTACTACTACTACTACTGTGCGGCTTAGAAACCACGCTACTGCGCCCCATTTGTGCGGCAGGGATGAGGGAGATAGTTTAACCTCTCCAATAAACCATGCATTTGCGCAACCATTTGTGGCGTTTTTATTAACCACGCTAACTACCGCCATTAATCCGGGATCGGGTTTTGTTACTGCTGCCTCTATTAACGTGGATCTGCTTTCCTGCAAGGTTATCAATCACGAAGTTGCTTGCCTTGGGTCCATAGAAGGCAGCAATCGATTCATCTTTCTCTCTCAGATATATTGACATAAATAAATAATGATTCTCAAATACATAGAGTGAGTGAAAATGATAATTGTATTTCAAGAAAGCTAAACAGCAAAATAGCAAGGGAGCTGGAAATAATTTCCTACGTGAGTGAATTTCCGTATAGGATAGAAAACAACTACATGCACATCAATGAATTAGCAGATAAATTGTATAAAATACGACCTTTAATAGAAACAAGTTGTCTGAAGTAAAAACAAATTAACAAAGACATTTCGATCATTCAATAAAACAAAAATATAAACAAATAAATAACGATATTCTTTACAATAGAAAAAACCACACCATACCTCACGCAACACTCATGCTAGCGTCCGAACCAGGGGCCACTTCTTCCCTGGTCTGCCGGACCAACTAAACCACGCCGCTTCTCGGCTTCAGACGAGCTTGTCCATTAGAGCTTCAATCGCATCGCGAACTGGATGCTGATTCAGTCTTTGAATCTGCTCAAAGAACTAAACGATGAATGCTTGAATGATAACGTTCTGCCAGTGCACCACGTATATGAAGGTTCTGAGGTAGAGGGGAGATGCGCCGTAGACGTTGCGCAGCGGGAAAGGTAAAGAGTAGAGAGAGGGGGTAAATACAAGGAGAAAGGGATATTGGCATAGTTCATAAATATTCCAATCTAGGGAGGAGAACGACGTTACAATAAAGAGCCGAAAAACACACTTTCGGTTCAATATCTCCTCCTGCACCCTCCGGGAAAAGAAAACAGTCCATAAACTTCAAAACAATGCCAGAAAGTCCTAGAAGTCTTATAGACTTAAACTACCATCACGATGTTACAAAGATACCAGATAGGAAATCCCACGTTGGGAGGGGCACGTTAACACTATCAGATTCCGAGCGGTAAACTTCATCACAAATTTCATCGTCCCCAAAATCACTATCGCCACACTCGCTTCTATGTCAACTATACAGGCGCTGTAGATAAATCCAATCTTGACACAGCCGCCATAGTAAGACTCCGCGGTGTTCCAGGTGAAAAACAGGGTGACGATACCATAACTGGATTGCCGGGTCGCAATCCCGATCAACCGCTATCCAGGAATCTGTAGTTGCAGAACCACCATTTCGGTCAGCTGGGCACTCAGGATCGGCCGGATCCGCCAAGTGCTCGACTGCCGAACATTTCAGGCTGCTCTCCTATGCCAATATTAAGGAAGGGTGAACTGAAACAAGAAAACAGGCGAAGACAGAAAAACGGAACCTCAAACGTTCTTGCATAACATATAACATAGTACAAGCGTTTTTCAAAAACATCCGTGGCATTAATCCACTACAGAACATACATTTACTAACGTGTTGTTTTATGACGTGGCCATCGACGCTTACTAATTTCTAGTTACACTTGCTTTTAGAACTTAGCCTGCGTCTTACAATAACAAAACCTGGACCACATATACCGAAACTCACTCAAAGATCTCCCACAAACGAAATGGCTCAATCAGCCCACATACCGATGTCCAAAAACTAGCTTTCCCAATATAAAGAATAAGCAAACGAACTATGCCGAAAAAAACTAAGATCGACACTCTCTAGCAAGATGTCCAAAACGCTGACATTTCCAACATTGTAAACTACTTTTCTGCTGCCAAGAATTATTGCGAGAAGAACGATTCGCAGGAGCATTAGTTTTACTTAAATTATCCGAGGCACGTTTCTCGCTGAAGTTCTTTTGTCTTTCGGCTATTTCAAAGTCAGCTACTTTCTTAGCCAAGACACACATTTCTGCTACATTGTGAGGTTTTGTAGCGAAGAACAAATGCTGTCTGGTGGCAGAAGACATATTTTGAAGAATAATGTCATTCAACTTTTCTTCCGAAAACTGGGGGTTCAATATCAGTGAAGCTCCTTGGATTTCGGAGATAAACTCCAGCAAAGATTCCTTAGAAAGTTGGAATCGTCGCGACACAAATTTAATCCAATAATCCTCTAACAACCTGGAAGGCAACAACGAACATTTCACATATTCCAAACTCTCAATCCAAGTAAGTCTTAGTTTAACAACATCACTCCACACCTTCAATAGTATTCCTCCAATACAACTCAAAATCGAATTAACAAAATACTCATCTGAAACTAATTTCAATTCGAAGATCGAGTTGAGTTTAATGAGGAAGAAAACTAGCAATTCCTTATCACTTCCATCGCAGGGGTCGACTTTTCTAATTAACTCTCGAAAAATTCGCTGATTATTTTCTTCCATATGAGAAGAAAGGTTGGAAGCCGTTCCACTAGAAAAATCCTTAATGGAGCTAAGTCTACGATCGATAATATTCTTGTTCTGTTCTACAGAATAATCTTCAGCAACTGCGCCGTCTACAATAAACTTACGTTTCACCAATGTTTGCTCAGCTGGGGAGAGAGGGTTCAAATGAATCTTAAGTCGCTGACGCAATATATTTACATCGCCTTCAACATCAATACCTAGTAAGCTCAATTCTCGGACTAAATTGTCCTTAGATACAACATCAATCCAACTAGGCATGTTTACTAAACACAATGAACAAAAGGTGTAAACAACTATAAGAGAATGTAGTTCTTTATACATAAGTCACTCTATGTTTACATGCAAAGAGAGATGAATCAATATTATTTACGTTAAACAGTTCAAACGCGTAAATAAATACGTTTCAATAACCTTTACATAGATACTAAGTATCGAAAACAAATAGTTATCCACGACGTAATACCTCTGAACAATGTCGACATCAGAATGCTTTCTAATTCCAAAAATCATTTACGACCACACAGAGTATATACCCTTGTTCTGGCACTTGAATCCAGAACTCCCAAAGTTCAAAATTTCAAATCGACACCCACTTGAACCACTGCCAATAGCATACAGCATACCTTTCCAAACCGAAAGGAACAAAACCACACGCTCTGACCACCATTTGTGCGGCTTAGAAACCACGCTACTGCGCCCCATTTGTGGCGCTTTTATTAACCACGCTAACTACCGTCATTAATCCGGGATCGGGTTTTGTTACTGCTGCCTCTATTAACGTGGATCTGGTTTCCTGCAAGGTTATCAATCACGAAGTTGCTTGCCTTGGGCCCATAGAAGGCAGCAATCGATTCATCTTTCTCTCTCAGATATATTGACATAAATAAATAATGATTCTCAAATACATAGAGTGAGTGAAAATGATAATTGTATTTCAAGAAAGCTAAACAGCAAAATAGCAAGGGAGCTGGAAATAATTTCCTACGTGAGTGAATTTCCGTATAGGATTGTAAACAACTACGTGCACATCAATGAAGTAGCAGATAAATTGTATAAAAGATGACATTTAATAGAAACAAGTTGTCTGAAGTAAAAACAAATTAACAAAGACATTTCGATCATTCAATAAACAAAAATATAAACAAATAAATAACGATATTCTTTACAATAGAAGAAACCACACCATACCTCACGCCACACTCATGCTAGCGTCCGAACCAGGGGCGGCTTCTTCCCTGGTCTGCCGGACCAACTAAACCACGCCGCTTCTCGGCTTCAGACGAGCTTGTCCATTAGAGCTCCAATCGCATCGCGGACTGGATGCTGATTCAATCCTTGAATCTGCTCGAACAACTGAACGATGAATGCTTGAATGATTGAATGATAACGTTCTGCCAGTGTACCACGTATATGAAGGTTCTGAGGTAGAGGGGAGATGCGCCGTAGACATAGCGCAGTGGGAAAGGTAAAGAGTAGAGAGAGGGGGTAAATACAAGGAGAAAGGGATATTGGCATAGTTCATAAATATTCCAATCTAGGGAGGAGAACGACGTTACAATATAGAGCCGAAAAACATACTTTCGGTTCACTACTACTACTATTATTATTTATTGAAGAAGTAATTCTTTTCCCATGTTGTGGCGATGTTTTGAAGCAGCTAACTCTCTTCATGCCCGATGTTGTAGTAAAATTTTGAAGGATTGGTGTCCCAAAAAGAATTACTGGTTCAGGTTGGGTTTTATTTTCGGTAGAGCCGGATTCTCTTCTTAGGGTCGGAAGTTGGTACACTGGATAGGAAAACACTTAAAAAATCACTAAAACTGTTTCTTGTAGAAATAATTTCACTTTTATTCACTTTGTAGGTTCCCAGCAGATTAAATAAATGTAGGTGGTATTATTCTTCACCGTCATTTAAAAATAAATTCTTTTCTTTTCTTGAATAAATTATTATTCTTGTATTAAATATTGCATTTTATCAGGAGATCTCTTATTACTTCTATCTTTGTGGAAAGTTATATGCAGAATGAAGTGTAATTCTTTTATAATTTTAAAGAACATTATTACATCACGTGATGTTATATTTTAAATTCTATTGGTTAAATTCTATGGGCTATCCCATTAAATACCAGGTTTAAATTTGATTTGTTAAATCAAAAAGTTAATTATTTCAACATCCAATCAGATTTCAGTTTACTTTCATTTAAAAATATGAAGTTAAGCAGGTGTTTTTATTACAGTTATAACAGAAAGCTTTATAATTCTGACAACAATGACTTAAAACAATTTTAAAAGCATTATTAAGAAATACTGTTATGTCAGCTTTTATAATACAAACAGGAGTTTTAACATCAGATTCAAAGAACATTTTCGAGACTTCATTCACGCAGAAGGGAAATCAAGCTATGCAAAACACGTTATCCATGAAGGACATCGCATGTTAAATATTGAAAACACCCTAACAGTAACGCACAGAGAAAATAATCCAGCGAAGATAAACGTACTCGAAGAGATGGAAATCATGAAAGCAGCTCACAACGACAGCCTGATAAACGAAAACGAACCCAATACATGCAACCCCCTCTACCAGATCTTCAGTGAAACACCAGTTTTGAATCCTGCCGATGATGGGACAAGTCCCGAAAGCGCTACAGTTAAATGATTAATTAAGTTGAGGAGACGGACCTTTCAGGTGAATATTCTATAATTTTATATTAATACTGTTATGTACTGCAATTTCTTTAATTGTTACTGAGACATTTTTATTCAACAATGAACAACAATTAATTATTTAGATATTTTTCTTTATTTAAGTTATATTTAAATATTAAAAGAATTTTAAAATACAAAATTATTAACTTTAACTTTCATATTTATTATGATATTAAAATCCTGCTATACTATACTACAACAACTACTGCTAGCACTGCCACCACCACTATGTTGCTTCTTGTTTACTAGTGGTTACAATGCTTGCCTCTGGTTCCAACATTCAGAGATTCAAACCTGTCTGGATTGATACATTTTCAGGTTTAAAATACTTAACGTGAGTTCCTTTGGAGAGAAACTAAAACCAAGTATCTCATGTCATAGATTTGTAGAATGTAAAAATAACCTCAAGCCTGAAAAAAGGCCTCTGTTGATTCTTTCACACTCAGATTTGAATTGAAATACTAATGACCTTAGTTGTTAAAGACCATCATTAGATAAAAGACTATAGCTACCACCACCGCCACTTGATATATCATGGCTGCCACCACTACTGCCACCATTACCACAACTACCATTATTGCCACCATTACTACTCTACTGCTATCTCTACTACTGCCACCACCACTACCTCTACAATCATTGCCATTGTGATGCTGCTGCAATTATCATCACTACTTCATCCTCCCTCTCCTCCTAATTTTGCTTCTAAAGATCACTATTGAAATGTTACCTTATTTTATAGATGCATTTTATAATTTTCTAACTTATGTTGAATTCATTACAGACAATATACATTTAATTAAATTTACAGTGGGAGGAAACACTATGAGGTATTTATATTAATAAATGAGTTGGAGAAAATGTTTTAACATCTCACCTCACAAAGTTGCGTTTCTTCATGATACCAGTTTCAAAAGTATAGTATTACTTCCATCTTCAGACAAATTCCAATTGGATATTGCAGAATTCACTCAACTTAGTGAGGTGAGATGTTAAAACATTTTTTCAAACTCATTTATTAATATAAATTTGTTTGCAATAGTATTAAATACAGCCATTACAATTTTTTTGCAGAGATAAAATCAGTAAAATCCTTTCATAATAGAACTAAGGATTTCTAGTTTTAACCAATTGAAGAGTTTTGACAAAAATACTTTCATCATCATCATCTTCTTTCACATATTAGATCTATGCCTGTTCCGATCTCACATCTGTTCAGCCCAATGCTTCCTTGGTCTTCCTACCTATCTTCGTCTCCAGGATTATACATCAATGCCATCTTTGGTATTCCATCCTCTTTGTATGCTCTATCCTATTGTCCTTGTGTTCTTCTGTTTGTTAAAGAAGTGGTTGTACTTTTAGTTCCTCTCTAATATTTTCATTTCTAATATGTTCTTCTCTTGTACAACCTTTCACAGTCCATAGGAATCTCATTTCCACTGCCTGAATTATACTTTTTATGTTTTTCCTTCAGGACCCAGGGCTCACTTCCATACATCACCACTGGTAGTGCCATTGTTGAGTAAAATCTTGGCTGCATATCCTTTCTAACTTTGTTCTTCAGTGTTCGTCTGATTGTTCCACAAATATGTTGAAATATCTGCATTTTCCTATTTATATCTTGTTCTTCTTCATAAGTTATATCATAGCCCAAATACCGGAAATGTGAATCCTGTTCCAACACTATATCTTCTGTTACTATTTTTGCTCTTACTGGGTAGCTTCCTTGGAATGCCATTACTTTAGTTTTTGATTTTGAAATTATCATATTATAATTATATTTTATATTATAATTATATTTTATATTATATTTATATTCTATATTATATTTGTATAAAAATGGTTTTAACTATGATATTATAATTGTAACTGACTTTGAATGTTGATGATGATCATCATCTTCACTTCAAGGTTTAGGTGATTCACTTGTTCCGAATTCTCAATGATTCCTTCCATCTCTTCCATGTTGATGATAATTTACATAAATAATTTGGCCTATTGAACTATGGTATGTAATGTGTGTAGCATATGTTCAACTTAACTCAAATAAGTGATTATGTGAATTTTAGTATGAAAACAATGTAATTGGTAGTAAAATTTTTTAGCTATCTTTAAAATCTAGGGATCCAAGGAAGGGGACCAAAAAGGGAGCAACTATTGTTTGCAAACTGCAAAATAATTAAAATTTAACTTCTAAAATCCAAGGCATAAAAACTGAATTCAAATGAAAAAAAAAAAACAAAAATATAAAACTAGAAGGAAAGATATATTTAAATACCCAACTTCAGTCCAAGATTCTGACCATGCCAAGAAAATCTGCTGAAGTTACATTCTGCTACCATTGCTTACCTGATCACCGCTGCCAAAGGCACCAATATGCAATGAAACCAGACAAGTATTCAACAAGGAACATCTCGTGTCATAAAAAAATTGAATCAGTTATTTACACCTTACCTCTTATTGTGACATGTTTCAAAGGACATTTTCAGTCAAAACCTGACAGCTGAGATGACAATTGGAAGTCTTATCCTCTCCCTCTGTTATTTGGCAGATGAACCTCAAATCCATCTTCCTGGGAACTTGAAAATTCATCTTTTTTTTCTTGATGTAGATCTGTTCCCAATTTGTGAATTCTGTTGATCTTTCCAGTTGTTTTAGTAATTTTGATCTCTCCTAATTCTAAGATTTTCTGTCCACACATGAGCAACTATTGCCAATATTTTTTTATTTCTCCATATTTTACATTCTTAAAGTGCTCTTTTGTTGTGATATTCAGATTTCTTTAGTTTTTCTATGAAGATCTTTTCGCATTCTCTATATTTGATCTAGTAAATTCTTGATTTTTTATCCTTAACTATTTTTTTATGTTCTGTTTTTTTTTTTTAATTAGTTTGCTGATACTGAAGTAATTTTTTTATGCAAGTATGGATTTGAATTTGTTGAATACTTTTTTAATTAATTATATACCATATATATCCATTCATAGTAATTCTGCCTGAAGGCAGGTCCTTCACTGCAATCATAGCATTTTCATGCTATGACTGCAGCTTTACTGGGGAATTCTAGGTGTGGTAGCTTCCTGTTGCTTTCCACACCGGTGAAGGATGATGGCCATATGATTTTGGGGACCGTTTGGGCCTTAAAGTTTTCCTGACATTTGTCTTACAGGTGAGGAAAAACCCCGATAAAAACCTCACCCAGAAAAACTGCCCCAACCGGGGATTGAACCTGGGCTCGCTGCGTGACAAGGCAGCACGCTACCTCGAGACCACAGCGGTGGACCACACACATATATATAATGTGATGGATGATATGTAAATTTCTTGATCATTTTGTCTTTGTTTTTTTTCTTTATGGGTAGTATATTTCTTCAACTATTATAAGAAATATCACTATGAGGTTTATTTTAAGATTTAAAATAAAATTCTTTACACCTCACCTCATATCCAGTCTTCCAATTAAACCTGTTTCAAAACCTAGGTAGTTTCATTATTAGTAATTTCACGAGTGATGTTCTGTCATCCAGGAGAACTGCTTCTTACTCCATCTATTGGTGGACCGATGAACCTCACGACATTATTGATGATGAAACTGCCTAGGTTTTGGAACCGATTTAATTTGAAGACTGGATATGAAGTGAGGTGTAAAGAATTTTATTTTAAAACAGTATATCTTAATTAATTTCTGTTTTTTTAATTTATTTTTTATGTATCAGATTTTCTGTAAATCCATTCATTATCACTGTCTTTTTGCATGTTCTTTCTCTCTCTTGCAATTTTCTCTGTTCATTGGGTTGTTTACTGGTCTTTCTGTAGGATTATTGAAAATTGCCTGTTTTTGTGCCATGAGCTTGGATCCTGATACTTTTATGTAGTTGTCTATATGTGTGCATCTTTCTGTGATTGCCAAATTATTTTTTTCTTGCTTTCTTCATTCCTGATTAATTTCAAAGCCAAGAATAATATCAGTTTGCTCTTTTCTCTTTCTGGTTCAATTTGTTGGATAAAATATCTCATTCCCATCAATGTTCTGTTTAAATCTCCTGACATGTAAACAGTTAGATAGAAAAAAAGCTCAGAAAGGAAATTCAAGGCCTCTACTGTAAAGCAAGAAAAAAAAAAGAAAGAATGGTGCAAGCCAATTATAAATCTCATCACCATTGGATAACAACAAACATGTTAGTGTGTCAGGATTAAAACTGACTGCAGTAATAAAGTGATCCTTTATTTCAAATATGAAAAGCATTAATAACAATCTTATATTATTTTTACTTAACATTAAGGGCCGCATGCAAATACATTAGTCTCTACTCAAATTACTTCCAATCACTGGTAAGCTGACTCACCGTGAGCAATTGCTGAGATCGAATTAACGACCGACTTACCGGTCATGCATGAAAGTTGACGTTTTCGTAATATTGGCAACAAATTACCCAGAATTCTCAGCGATAAAACCACTTCCGTTATTTTTGTCTGCTATATAGGAACGCATTTACGCTTGCATCCCGCAAATAATACCGTATACAACGACGTCTGTGTCGCGCAATATTATGCCGATTCTCCTGTTCTTCCAGTTGAATTCTTTGGTAGACTCTATCAAATTCCTCTTCTCCGCGTATACCGAAAACATGATCAAAGTCTTCAAGGTCCGACATCTTGGATAAAGCTGCAAAGGTTTCAAACTACATCGGTTCCCTTCAGGATTTTCACAATAAGTTTCTATCTTGAGCTATGATCTTAAGGTACCTCGTCAGGTAGCTTACAATTATTATCGCATGAATAGATTTCTGAGTAAGCAAAATGTATTTGGATAAAACTTTCTCAGCAGAGAACGCCTTTTACTGTCTAATGCGTTCAAACATTCGACCCTAAGAGTTTTTTTATTAAAATACTATTTTTATTTGTTTTAGCTGTTGAAGAGATACCAGCAAGTTGCCTGGTCCCTGGTGATTTGTTAATGATACCACCTCATGGCTGTTTAATGGCATGTGATGCTGTGCTCTTAAATGGAAACTGCATTGTAAATGAGAGTATGCTTACAGGTAAATGAAATGTGTTTTCAATAAATTGTGTTTGGAAATATGTAGGCATGGATGTATTGGCATAAGATCTAAATACAGTGTCCCATTGTTCTAGGAACAAATCAACAAAGAAAACATAGAGTCCAGACTAAGTATTCAAGACAGTAACACAATGAACATAGAATACAAATATTAATTGGAAACTTTACACCTCACCTCATAAAATATGGTTTAAAATTTACACAAGTTAGTAGATAAACTCTGTTAATTTAATGTAATACATTTGAGAAATTTTTAACATTATGAGGTTTTATTGATAAGAATCAGATGAATCATGAATTCTTCTTACCTCATACTTCTATGTTTTTTTTAAACACAGCGCTGCAGTATCGGCGACCATCGTCAGCTGTTTTCATGACTGTCAATTTTTTCTTTTGCCAGTAATTATCCAAACTGCCATCTGGTGTTCTTTTGAAGGAGTCATTTTCTAAACTGCCATCTGGTGTATTTTTGAAGAACTTTGTAATCAAGCCTGGTTTGTCTGGAATCTCGAAGTTCATGGTTCTGTATATATTCAAAAAAACCATACTAGTTAGAACCATGAACTTCGAGATTCCAAACAAACCAAGCTTGATTACAAAGTTCTTAAAAAATACATCAGCTGGCAGTTTAGAAAATGACTCCTTCAAAAGAACACCAGATGGCAGTTTGGATAATTACCGGCAAAAGAAAAAACTGACAGTTGTAAAAACAGCTGACGATGGTCGCCAATACTGCGGTGTTGTGTTTAATAAACCTAGAAGTATGAGTTAAGAAGAATTCACGATTCATTTAATTCTTATAGATAAACTCTGTATGATTTTTTCAGCAGACAAAAATCTTTGGAAATATTGCATTTATATAACACTAGACACAAATGAGTTAATATCCCTATCAAACAACAGTACAGTATATTTGCTCATACAATTAATCCAGATGTTGGTACCTACTTAATCTCCAATTCCATGGTTAGAGAGGTCTAGAAGACCCTTGGCCTATCTGCTGGCTTCACATCCACATGTGTAAATCAAAGAGGTAGACGATCATCTAGCCGGTATTAAAGTGACTTGTAGTAATCAGCATATCAGGTCCCCAGTCATAGCTGGTTTTCTCAACCTGGAACTGATTCTTATTGTAGTTACTCAAATTTCAATAATGCTGAATGTTGCACCGGTCCCATATTGGCCAAAGATAATTAAAAAAAATTGCTGTCACTGGGATTCAAACATGCACCAATGCATCATGTGTTAAACTGCTTGGCTATACACAGAACTACCCACTTATTCTTGTCATTATACTTCTTATATGTGGTGTTAATAGCTGAAAAAAAAATACCCCATCAGGTTTTAAACTCAGATCTGCAGATCAACAGGCAGGTGTGTTACTATCTGACCTAACATAAGAATATTTGGTTAATGCAAATATGTAGAATTAAACAGTTGTACTAATATGCAGTGTGCCACATTACACCTTTGTTAACAACAGCATAATTATACAAACAGAGCAAATCAGCTTCAGATACATCATTTTCAAATTCATAACATTTGCATAAAGGAAAGAGGACCTTAATTTAACACTCAGTAAATCTCATTGTTAAAAAAGCCATTTATCGTAAGACAGAAGTATCTTAAATTCTGTGATGAACAATTTATTAAATTTTAACATCCATTTGTGAATGTATGTATATCTCTAGTAGATTTTAGTATTATTAATATCTATATTTTTTTAATTATTTTTTTAAATAACAAATAGAAACTCTTTATCTATCAAATTGTTGTCTCCTCTGCTATTCAATTTTGTACTAAAACAAGTAATCAAATCTCTAGAGGATAAAGAAGATGTATAATTAAAATGGTATTAATACATTATTGGTATATATTAATGATTCGTTAATATTAGGTGATCTGATAATAAAGCTTTTAGGAAAATTTTTAAATCGAAAAGAGATGAACAGAGAGGTGAAAGGAGAGAAAGCTACACATGATCTTTATGGGAAACCAAATGTAATGACTCTCTGATTCTAAGGCAGCAATACATGCAATAAATTCACACAAAATGAAGTCAATACAAATTAAAGAGTGCTACAAAATGATTCAACAACTCCAAAAACTACAGAAAAGAATTCAATTGCAATGGATACCTGCACATTGTGGAATTGCTGGAAATGACACTGCTGATTTTCTTGCCAAAAAAGGCTCCAATTTAATTCAGAATACTACTAAAAGCTTACCTTTCACATCCATAAAAAGAATAGTTAAAAACAAATATAAAATCAAACAAAACCAAGACCTATGTAATAAAGCCAAAGACAAAAAATGGAATATTTTAGTAAAGAAGCCAGATATTATTCCAGAATTTCCACGTAAAACTACAGTAGCAACATTTAGACTGCTTACAGAACATGACTATTTAGCCAAACATTTATATAAAATAGGAATCTACACGAATCCAAATTGTCCTCTATGCAATAAAGACGAAGAAATGAATGAAGAACACCTACAAACCTGTGAAGTATTACCTGTTGGATCCACAA
Source organism: Diploptera punctata (assembly GCA_030220185.1). Taxonomy (NCBI): domain Eukaryota; kingdom Metazoa; phylum Arthropoda; class Insecta; order Blattodea; family Blaberidae; genus Diploptera; species Diploptera punctata. The sequence continues at coordinate 253,379 of JASPKZ010007913.1, forward strand.
TAGAGAAATATTGGAGAGCAAGAACGCTAATGGCTTCGGTGCCAAGGCCCAGCATTTGAAAACAACAACAACAACAACATGTAATGAGAATGGTTAAGTTTCATAGAATGTGATGTGCAGGACATGGGGAATGAAATAGGGGCATGAAACTTTAATATAATAACCATGATTTGAGAGAGGTGAATTGTACAAGGAATGATTGGAAATCATTAGCTCAGAATAGGAATGTATGAAGAGCTTATGTCCATGCAGCCATAAATCTCCAAGTTTGATAATGCAAGTGATATGTTATTAGGCAATAGCATTATATTTATGAGCTTATAAATATGATGCACAATTTTTACAATTAAAAAAAATAATTGCAGGTATCCTAACCTCCTACTACCCCAAGGGCCTCCGGGTCTGTTGTGGGATCACTTTACTTTACTATAAGTGTATTTATAATTAATTATTTATTAACCAAATTTCCTATGTAGGCCTTACCTAAGAATATAATAATTACGTTACAACAATTCAATAGCCATACCATATTACTTATTATTTAGGTTTCATTTTAGTTTAGGCATAAACCTCACCCTTCACATGGAATAATAATAATAATTTATATATTAAATTTGGGAATTTTTAAAATTATGATGTTCAATTCATAAGAATTAAATGAATCGTGATTTCTTCTTACCTCATACTTCTATGTTTTTTTTAAACACAGCACTGCAGTAGTGGCGACCCATTGTCACCATCATCAGCTGTTTTCACGACTGTCAATTTTTTATTTTGCCGGTAATTATCCGAACTGCTGGATGGCAGTTTGGATAATTACTGGCAAAAGAAGATGACAGTTTGGATAATTACCGGCAAAAGAAAAAAATTGACAGTCGTGAAAACAGCTGACGATGGTGACAATGGGTCGCCGCTACTGCAGTGCTGTGTTTAAAAAAAACATAGAAGTATGAGGTAAGAAGAAATCACGATTCATTTAATTCTTAATAATAATAATAATAATAATAATAATAATAATAATAATAATAATCACGTATAAAAAGTCATAATATCGTAATTTCATCTATTAATTTTGAGACTACGGTGGGAATTTTCATTTGAGGATATGTTATCTTCACGAATATATAAAATGATTAAATATTATATTGTATTTTTATTTTATAAATAAAAATTACGTTCAAACCCCGGACCTCTGACTCTGTACGTCAGTGTGGTATCTGTTACGCCATCTGAATTTCTGATAGGTATGTCAAATTTCTTTCTACTTATACAATTAATTCTCCTTTCATCTGAAGGCCGATAGCCATCACTATCAACAACACCATCTGATGACTTCTTTTCAAAGTGTTTTTATTGCGATTTTAAACATTTATTTTTAAGCAGTTAAAGCTACATGTTTTGATGTAATATTCTAAATTAACATGTTCCAGATTTTTTCTTTCTGAAATAAAACTATATCCAATTCTGGAACATGTTAATTTAAAACATAACATCAAAATTATATTGTATATTCAAAATATTTATTATAGAAATATCCTGAAATATCTGTAGGCCTATGTATTTGAGAGTGAAAATATCCATTAGTTAGCAGCTGTTCTGCTATAATATGCCTTCATGCAGTTGGAAATGCTCTGGAAAGCATTGAAAACCGGTTTCTGTTGCCAACTTCACAAAAAAAAACAAATGAATCAAGATTTATGCTTGATTGATGAGATTCTCACTTACTCGATAATGAATGGATGGATGGTGAGATTCTCACGGAAATCTCAACTAATCAGTGACTAGAAGAAATTGAGAAATTTCTTTGAATGCGGCCCTTAATAATAAAGGACTAGTTATAAATTTAAATGAGTCTAGAACTTGATTATTATCTGAGAGAGTTTTCATTGTATTTATTTATGTATAGTTTGTTTGATAGGCAGTCCTTTGACTTATATGGAAGAGAAGTAAAGCTGTAGGCTCTGTGTCACACTGGATTTACAAAATGTAATAGAACCTGAAGTCTGAGCAAAATTCCTTGACCTTTTCAGTCTTATCTTTAAATTGTTAAACTGGCTCCAGATGTTAAAAACATTAGTAAATAAATATTTAACCTAACCTTATATTTGGTTTATATATTAGGATGATACTGGGTAGTAAAGTACAGGGTGGACCGCTCGAATGGACCTAATTTCAATTGCTTGTTACTGGCAAACGGTTGAAGATAGAAACTTAAAACAACGTTCATATTACAGAAAAACTCACCAAGTTTTGATATCCAGATCACCACATCTCTATATGAGCCCCAGCAGTCACTGTGACGATATCAAAGCGATGAACAATTTCTTGCCAAGTACGTTGGAGTATGTCTTCTGGAATGTTCTCAATAGCCTCTATGATGCGCTCACGAAGATCACGAAGGTCTTTGACTGGGGTGGTGTAAACTTTATCTTTGACATAGCCCCAGAGAAAGAAATCCAGTGGTGTTAAATCGGGAGATCTCGGGGGCCACGCGATTGGTCCTCCCCTACCAATCCAACGGCCAGGGAAAATGTTGTCCAAAGTCGTACGAACTTCATTGGACCAGTGGGGAGGAGCACCATCTTGCTGGAAAACGATGTTAGGCTGCAGTTGTTCAATTTGTGGAAAGAAGAACTGCTCCAGCATGTCAAGATATACCACGAACAGTTATGTGGTACCACGAACAGTTTTCTCGGCGAAGAAAAACGGTCCAATGACCTTATTATGTGACAAACTGCACCAAACATTCATCTTCGGACTATCACGAACATGCTCTTGAATAGCGTGAGGATTCTCCGATCCCCAGATCCGCACATTATGCCGGTTTACCTTGCCTGACAAATGGAAAGTGGCTTCGTCCGAGAAGAAAATCTTGGTCATGAAGTCAGGATCAGCGCCGAGACGGTCCAGCATCGTATTGGCGAATTCCACTCGTTTCGGCATGTCATTCGGCTCCAGACGTTGCACTAACTGCACTTTATATGCGTGCAGTTTGAGGCGTTTGTGGACAATCCGTTGTAATGTCGATTTTGGTATTTGAAGTTCCCGCGAAGCTCTTCTTAATGACTTCCGGGGGCTTCGCTCAAATGCGGCTTGAACATTTGCTACCATTTCATCGGATGCTCTGCGACCACCACCATGCTTCTTCAACACAGATCCTGTAGCTAATAATGTATCACGCCACTTCTTTATGCTTCTAGCAGTTGGAGCATCACGGTTAAACACACGCCGGAACTCCCTTTGAACTCTAATGATTGATTTAAACTCCGCATACCACAAAACAGCTTGCGCTTTCATCTGCGGAGTCGCCATTTTCACAAACAATTAAATCTAAGAACGAGAAACGTATCTTTGTGCCATCTACCGACAGGATTCGAAACTTGGTGAGTTTTTCTGTACTATGAACGTTGTTTTAAGTTTCTATCTTCAACCGTTTGCCAGTAACAAGCAATTGAAATTAGGTCCATTCGAGCGGTCCACCCTGTACTACTTCTTAGTATTAGTAATACCACTACTGCTGCTACTATTACTACTGTTCCATCCCATAGCCAAATGGTCGAATGCATCATGGCTTGGCACAGAGCTATGGGACATACACAGGTTTGAGATCCTTTGGGGAAGAACATTTTCCATGGTATTTTGGACAGTATGAGATTATTGCTCACCCAGATTAAAACAATAAATTATAATGTTTGGAGACTCAACATACTGACCATATGTCACACCTACATTGTTGGCTAGATGATCGTCCACTTCTGTAAATGATTTATGTGGTTGTGAGATCAGCAGCCAGTTGATGGGCCAAGGATTTTCTAGGCCTTTTGTGCCATGGAGAAAAAACTACTATTGCTACTACTACTATTACATTTAATAGTAATTTTAATTTTAACTTTAGGAGTTGCTGGATTAGTTTTTTTTTATCAAAACTCATGGTTATTGGTGGTTAGTCATTCTCCTAGAGGAGAGAGAAGGCCCTATTCTTATGAAGTTTAAATTCATGAATATATTATTAACCTCTCAGCACAGTTCGAAGTACATATGAGGTGTTCTGAAAGAGAAAGGTTCACCTACCAAGGTACATGTGGTGGGTTTGTCTTTATCATACAGAATATCTCATATATGTGACCAGTTTCTTATCTTCTGTGAAGTCATTTAAATGTCCACACAGTATCTGTGTGCGGAAGTATTTTTAAACTACTCCACTCAGTGCCATATTTTAGATATATATTAAATTCTGAATAAATATAAAGTAGTTAAATTATTTTTTTAATTTATAAGTGGGTTGGAGAAAATGTTTTTAAATCTCACCTCATAAAGTTCTGTGTTTTCATAAGACCAATTTCAAAGGTCATTTTACTTTCATCTTCAGTCAAACTCCAACTGTTGAAATTTTGCCATTAATACCATCTGCACCAGATGGCAGTTTGGAAGATGTTTTCAGAAGATGGTGTTAATGGCAAAATTTCAACAGTTGGAGTTTGACTGTAGATGAAGGTAAAATGACCTTTGAAACTGGTATCATAAAAACATGAAACCTTACGGGATGAGATATAAAAAGAATTTCTCCAAATAATTTATAAATTGAAAAAACCTTGATTCAAAAGTAGTTATATTATATTTCTTTTCTCACCTTGCATATGAGTATCCTTTGTTCATGGAAAGTTTCACATTATTCTAATAATCCAGAATTGTGTGATAGGTTTTGAAATGCCCATCACACATAAGACCTACTTTACATTCACTATATTAATAAATCAATTCTTTAATTATCTCTTTTTACCACATACTATATATAGTTTTTGTTGTATTCTTTCCATTCCGTTGCAAGAATCTTCTTGGAAAAATAGCATCCTATTAGTCTTTAGGTGAGGGCTTTTATTCATTGTTTAAATAATAAATTCCAACCATTCTATCTTCCAAATGAAAATATTGTAATTGATGAATTACTATGTTTACTGAAAAGGGCAAACAATTTCTTTCACTTAAACTGTTGTCAAAATATGTTGAATGTTGGTTGGTTGGTATCTAATGTCAAGCACTTGATAATGAAATCATTCGCTCTCTTGCACTCCAATATTTAGCAGAAAGGCTGGTCTCTTCTACAAAAGCTGGACAATGGAGGAGATGGTTTCTTTCCATATTTTCATTTAAATTGCAAAAGGGCATTTAGGTGAATGTGTTATGCCAAGTCTGAGTAGGTGTTTATTCATGGGTATGTGTAGTTATTCAATTTTCTTTATACTCATGAACGGTAGCTAGAGAGAGATTGTGTGTGAGAAAGAATATTTTAATGAGACAAATATAAATGCTACACAGTGCAACACTTTACAATTACTAACTTCTTTTCAGCAAAAATAGGGCATAGGAAATGCTTAAAAGAGGAGGCTGTTGAAAAGGTCAAAGGCAAAGACATTCCCTTTCACTGACTAGTAGTCAACTCACTCTATTTGTCTGTCATAAAATTAAGTGGGATGCTTTCTTAAGATAGCAAAAAAAAATTAATTATTCAGCATGTTTAATAATCTATTGAAATCATAGATGTACCCATGCATATATATATAACATCGCAATTTGGCACTTAAATATCTTGCATCTTGTGTATAATTACGTGAAACCACAGCAAAGTTGTGGGTAGACATTTAAATTTAACTTTTATAGGAATTAATCACTATGAGGTTTAATTTATGGTGAAATTAAATGTTTTTTACCTCTCCTCATATAAATTTTCTAAGTTGATCACGATTTCGAGACTATAACTGTCTCATCCTCAGAACTTTGTTGGCGACTGGTGTTATGTCGATTGGAAGAAACTTTTCTTCTTCTTCCCTCTGTTGGTGGACCGATGAACCTCTGGATCAGGTCAAAATTTGCGGGAATTTTGAAGTTCATAAATTTTCCTTTGTTTTTCTGAATGTGGATCTTTTCCCAAACCGTGAGTTCCTTTTGTTTGTCTACTTGTTTAATTAAACTGGCTTTTGATTTAATTAATTAAGTGAATAAAATTATTCATTTGAATATTTTAAAATAATAAATATCATCATCATCACTCCAGGGATTAGGCAATTGCCCGTTCCGAATAATAAATATAAAGCATCTATTTTTGCTTATATTATTATAAATCAATATATAACTAATTACTTTCTTCTGTATTATTGGTTATAATCCATTACATTATATGATTTATATTATTTTATGTATATCATTCTCCATTCCATTAATTCTTTTGTTAGAATAAGTCTTATTCCCAATACATTATTATTTTTTATTTGTATGTGCCATAATTTATGTAAATATGAAACTGGCCCCAACTTTAAATGTATATATTCTATTTGTATTATTCATGTAACTGAACTGCACCCGAGCACGAGCACTTGCTCATTCGGGTGTCAATACTATATATAACATTTATTTGTAAATAAAATTTATTCTTATTCTTATTCTAATTAAAACAAAGTTCTGAGGATGAGACAGTTATAGTCTCAAAATTGCGATCAACTTAGAAAATTTATATGAGGAGAGGTAAGAAACATTTAATTTCAGCATAGACATTTAAATGCCCAGGCTGCTGGGTTAAACTAGCCAGGAACTTAAATATGATGGGTCTGTTTCTTCCCAATTAACTGTAGAGATAGAAGTGGATGTCCACCTACCTTCTCCTCCTGATCAAACTTAAGAGTTGCTAGGTAATTGAGTGAGAGATAAAATATAAATTAAAATCATTCTCATTGGTATTGCTATAGTGCATTTTAAATTATTCTGTTTCTACTTGGATGGCGTTATGCATCAACTATGTGCTATTATGTAAGTTTTGAGAAAAATACATTTAAAATTTATGTCAATCTTCATTATTTATTGTGCGCCAAACTAACAATATTGGAAGTTATTTTCCTTGTTTGACAGTCATGCATCAACAATCATAAGAGCAGGAAGATTTGGTGCTTAGCTGCATGATGCAAAATTTAGAAAAATGTAAATGCCATCTGTCCTATCAGAGATTTGGCGCTAAAATTTTGTGTACACTTACTTCATGAGCCAGTGCAACAGATAGCATCAAAATCTCAATTTAAAAAAAGTTAAGTGAATGATGTTAGAGTGAGAGATAAAATATAAATTAAAATCATTCTCATTGTTATTGCTATAGTGCATTTTAAATTATTCTGTTTCTTCTGTAGAGATAGAGATCCTCCTGATCAAACTTAAGAGTTGTTTAATTTATTAGTCACTTATTTACACTAAATAATGATAAAGTTCATTTTGTTGTTACTGTTTTTCTGCTAAACAGTATTTGAAAATAAATATTTATTAATATGATATAAATTCTTGTATAAGGACAAGTATCAGAAATATAAATTATCAAGAGGGTGTGATAGATTACATTTATTTTGGTGATTTGTTTTTCATTGAATATATAAGATAAGATGAAGTTCAAGGCCGAAACTACAAATGAAAATTTTAGTTCTCTTAATGTCCCTTTTTTTTTTTTTCCAAATATATATAAATATGATATATAATGCTAAAAATTAAGCATAATCTAAATTAATGTAAATAATTAATTGTATTTTAACTAAGATCCTAACATTCCGGATGGTGAAATAGGGTTCACATTACTGGAGATTCAATAAAATAAAAAAAAAAATATAAATATTTTGACAAGATAAATAGCTTTATTTTTTCTAAAAGTTAATTAATTTAAATATATAGATCATAGGTTGATTAATGTCTTTTGACATCATCCGATTCCTAATAGCCAATTTTGTCAGTCCATCCAATCTCCTGGTCATAGATGTTTCTCCTTCATGTATAAATATATTTTTTGACTCCAGAAGGTTTTAGTTCTTCCTCTGCTTCATCTTCCCTCAGGTTTCCATTCCAAAATACATTTTGGTAGCTGATCCTCTTCCATTCGTTGGACATGTGCTTACCATCTTAATTGCTAAGTTTTAATATCATTTTAATATATATATATATATATATCCATTCATAGCAATTCTGCCCAAAGGCAGGTCCTTCACTGCAGTCATAGCATTTTCATGCTATGCTTGCAGCTTTACTAGGGAATTGTAGGTGTGGTAGCTTCCCGTTGCTTTCCACACCGGTGAAGGATGATGATGATGATGGCCATATGATTTCGGGGACCGTTTGGGCCTTAAAGTTTTCCTGACGTTTGTCTTACAGTTGAGGAAAAGCCCCGATAAAAACCTCACCCAGAAAAACTGCCCCGACCGGGGATCGAATCTGGGCCCGCTGTGTGACAAGGCAGCACGCTACCTCAAGACCACAGCGGTGGGCATATATATATACATACATATATATATGGAGTCAGGGAATATGTTCATATATGAAGGAGAAACATCTACAACCAAGAGATTGGATGGACCGACAAAATTGGCTATTAGGAATCGGACGATGTCAAAGACATTAATCAACCGATGATCTATCTATCTATAATTAATATAATTTAATTTTAATTTATTTGTTAATTTATCTTTTTAATGTTTTTTTGGGGGAACTATAGGAGAGATACATTTCTTAAAAGAAATTCAAGAATTTGATGGATTTAGGTGTTCCAATAATCTTAAGTATTTAAAAATGTATATATATTTTTCATTAGATTTATAACAGCCAAAGTAATATTATGACTTTACATTCTAAGTTGATTCAATAGATTGTACGTATTTATTATCATAAAGGAAACAAGATAATTTAATCAAAATGTGAATAATAAGCTTATAAGAGGTAATGCTGATAAGTGTTAATCTGTTGGAATTTGTAAAGAAAGCTCTTCAAATACTTCACATAATAAATCAATACAATATAATATAAAATTCAGCAATCAAATTTCAAATTAAAATATGGGTATTACTTATTTGTAAAATGTGTGTATGTGTTCTATTACCATTCACTGTACTGTTTGTGCTTTGAGTTCTGCACTGGGCAGATAGAGGCATTCATGTGGGTTATTTTCAATTTACATACCACTTTGGCAGACCACTTTATGTAGATCTATTTTTGTATTGTATAAAGTTGTGGCTTTTTTAGAAACCACGCAGACTGCTACCATTTGTGCGGGCAAGATAACCAGAACCAACTGCTACCATTAGTGGGGTTTCGAAACCACTATAAATAAACCACGCTATTGCGTCCATTTGTGCGCACGCAGAGCGGAACTTGACCAAAATAATAAACCACAATAACTGCTACCTCTAATCCGGGATCGGGTTTTGTAATTGCTGTTTCTATTAATGTGGATCTCATTTCCAAAGAAGTTATCTATCAGGAAGTGGCTTGCCTTGGGCCCATAGAAGGCAGCCGTTGATTCATCTTTCTTTCTCTGATATATATATATATATATATATATATATATATATATATATTAACATAGAAGAATACTGATTTTTAAATACATACAGTGAGTGAACAAGATAATAATTGTGTTTCAGGAACGCTAAACAGCATAATAGTTAAGGAGCTCGGAATAGTTTCCTACTTGAGTGATTTTCCGTACAGGATAGTAAACAACTACGTATACTTAAATGATGAAACAGGGGCGTTGTTTAAAAGATAACATTTAATATAAACAAGTTGGCTGAGTAAAAATAAATTAACAAAAATAATAATAATACTGATCACACGATCAAAATAGCCATACAAATAAATAAATGAACAACATACCATACATCACGCAACACTCATACTTGCGTCCGAGTTTCAGGGACCACCTCTTCCCTGGACTGCCGGACTAACTCAAACAGGCCCCTTCTTGGCCTCAGATCAGCTTGTCTATTTAGAATTCCAGTCGCATCGCGACCTGGAATCGGATTCCAATCTTGAATCCTTTTAAACAACAAAACGATGACTGCTAGGATGATCGAATGATACTGTTCTGTTAGTGCACCACGTATATGAAGGTTCCGAGGTAGAGGGGAGATGCGCCGTAGACATTGCGCGGCAGGAAGGGTGAAGAGGGAAGGGGTAGCTACAAGGAGAACAGGATATTGGCTTAGTTCATAAATATTCCAGTGTAGGGAGGAGAACGAAGCTACCATACTGAGCCGAAAAATGCACTTTCGGTTCAATATCTCCTCCTGCGCCCTCCGGGTAAAAGAAAACAGTCCATAAACTTCAAAACAATGCTAGGTAGAAAAATCCCACGTTGGGAGGGGCACATTGACACTATCAGATTCCGAGCGGTAAACTTCATCACAATTTTCCATCGTCCCCAAAATCACAATCACCACACTCGCTTCTACGTCGACTATACAGGCGCTGAAAATAAATTCCATCTTGACTCAGTCGCCATAGTACAACTCTGCGGTGTTCCAGGTGAAGAACAGGGTGACGATACCATAACTGGATTGCCGGATCGCAATCGCGCTCAACCGCTATCCAGGAATCTGTAGTTACAGAACCACCATGTCGGTCAGCTGGGCACTCGGGGTCGGCCGGATCCACCAAGTGCTCGACTGCCGAACATTCCAGGCTGCGCTGCTATGCCAATATTAAGGAAGGGTAAACTGAAACAAAAAACAGGCAAAGACAGGAAAACGGAACCTCAAACGTTCTAGTTTAACATATGACATAGTACAAATGTCTTCGCAACAAACATACTTGGATTTAATCCATTACAGAACTTATTCTCACTAACGTGTTGTATTATAACGTGGCCATCGACGCTTACTAATTTCTAGTTACCCTTGTTTTAGAACTTAGCCTGCGTCTTATTAACAAAACTTGGACCACATATACCGAAAGTCACTCAAGTAGCTCCCACAAACAAAAATGGCTCAATCAGCTCATATACCGATGTCCCAAAAACTAGCTTTCCTGATATCCAGAACATATATATAAACTACGCCGAAACACACTCTAGAATATAGCTCTTGTAACATGTTTACATTACCTTCGATATCCATACCTAGTAAACTCAATTCTCGGACCAAATTGTCCTTGGATATTACATCTATCCAACTAGGCATGTTTACAAAATACAATGAACAAAAGATGTAAACAACTATAAGAGAATGTAGTTCAGTATGGATAAGTCACTCTCTGTTTACATGCAAAGAGAGATGAATCAATATCATTTACGTGAAACAGTTCAAACGCGTAAATAAGTACTTTTCAATAACTTTTACATAGATACTAAGTATCGAAAACAAATAGTTATCCACGGGGTAATATCTCTGAAAAATGTCGACCTCCAAATGCTTTCTAATTCCAAAATTCATTTACGACCATACAGAGTATATATCCTTGTTCTGGCACTTGAATCCAAAACTCCAAAACTTAAGTTGAAAATTTTAAATCGATACCCACTTGAACCACTGTCAATAGAATACAGCATATCTTTCCAAGCCGAAAGAAACAAAACCAGATGCTCTGTTACCATTTTGTGCGGGCTAGAGAACCCGAACCACGCTCTGCTACCATTTGTGGCTTTTTTAGAAACCACGCAGACTGCTACCATTTGTGCGGGCAAGATAACCACGCTTCTGCGCTACCATTTGTGGGGTTTCAAAACCACTATAAATAAACCACGCTATTGCGTCCGTTTGTGCGCACGCGGAGCGGAACTTGACCAAAATAATAAACCACAATAACTGCTACCTCTAATCCGGGATCGGGTTTTGTAATTGCTGTTTCTATTAATGTGGATCTCATTTCCAAAGAAGTTATCTATCAGGAAGTGGCTTGCCTTGGGCCCATGGAAGGCAGCCGTTGATTCATCTTTCTTTCTCTGATATATATATATATATATATATATATATATATATATATATTAACATAGAAGAATACTGATTTTTAAATACATACAGTGAGTGAACAAGATAATAATTGTGTTTCAGGAACGCTAAACAGCATAATAGTTAAGGAGCTCGGAATAGTTTCCTACTTGAGTGATTTTCCGTACCGGATAGTAAACAACTACGTATACTTAAATGATGAAACAGGGGCGTTGTTTAAAAGATAACATTTAATATAAACAAGTTGGCTGAGTAAAAATAAATTAACAAAAAATAATAATAATACTGATCACACGATCAAAATAGCCATACAAATAAATAAATGAACAACATACCATACATCACGCAACACTCATACTTCCGTCCGAGTTTCAGGGACCACCTCTTCCCTGGACTGCCGGACTAACTCAAACAGGCCCCTTCTTGGCCTCAGATCAGATGTATTGTGTCATTAGAATTCCAGTCGCATACGCGGGACCTGGAATCGGAGTTCCAATCTTGAATCCGTTTATTTTAAACAAAAAAAAAAAAAAAACAAACGAATGACTGCTAGGATTTGATCGAATGATACTGTTCTGTTGGTAGCACCAAGTATATGAAGGTTCCGAGGTAGAGGGGAGATGGCGCAGTAGACATTGCGAGGCAAAGGAAGGTATGAAGAGGGAAGGGGTAGCTACAAGGAGAACAGGATATTGGCTTAGTTCATAAATATTCCAGTGTAGGGAGGAGAACGAAGCTACCATACTGAGCCGAAAAATGCACTTTCGGTTCAAAGTATAGGATGTTTATGAGTTAGAGTAGTGTGAAGTATGTTGTTTGAGAGATGATGATGAAGAGAAGGGAGAAGGCGAAACCCAGTGTCAGTACTTAACCTGTTCCTGTCGAAAATAACCAAGGGGGCTCCCAGGATTAATGTTTCCATCTTACAGATGAATTGCTATCAACAATACCATATGCCTTCACAATGTATTGCCACTACTTGGCCATGGGGTTGTCTTCAAGTTGTTTTGACGTAATAAAAACAACAGGATGATTTTGAAAGACTCCACAGAAACTTTATTTAATTCTACAAACTATCAATGAAGTTCATTTACTTCTTCTTCTTCTTCTTCATGGTTTAGGCTTATTTACTAGCCTGTTCCGGCTCCAAATTGCTGCTCTTTCCTTCTTTTCCTTGGTCTTCCCAAGCTTCTTCTTCCTCTTGGTGAATAGTTGTATGCTGCTTTTGGTATTCTATTCTCAGTCATCCTTGCCAAGTGTTCTTTCCAGTTTGTTCTGTATTTCTCTATTGTTGAGTTTAATTCCTCTATTTTTAGTTGTTGTCTTATTTCTGTGTTATGTTTTTTGTCTGTTCTTTGATATCCTGCTAAAGTTCACTTCAAAATACTTACAAGCTCCAAAGTTCATTTACAATTTGCATTAATAATGTATCTTGTTTTAATGTTTATCTATTACACAATTATTTTATAGTCTCCAACAAGTCCACTCACTGCAGTTCCTTCTCTCTCAACAGCTCACTTATCGCTGTCACAACATAACTGACTCACTTCCTGCTCTCGCATCAGATTGCATAGGTGAGGGATGGAAACTTCTAGGTCCCCTGATCGAGACCTTTCCAGTAAGGAAATATCTGGCCATCGATCTTTCCCAAAAGGGGAAGTAGATACTTAGAAAAATCTTATGACTCGTGAGTCAGTGACTCACAAATTTATTTCTACCAGTGTGATTCTTGCCATCACCCGCAAAATTCAAACACTGTTATTATGATGCATCACATTATTATATATGTGGAGGGATTTGTAATTTAATGCAGGAATCTGGCACACAATCTAGCAACTAAAAATTGTGCACCACCATCCCTACCTGGCTCAAAATTTTACAATTAAATAATTTAAGAATTAAAATTTTCAACTCCACTGGGTGTTGAACCCAGATATCCGCAAGTTAGGAAGCAGGAATTTCACCTGAGCCAGCATGGCAGAGTATTTACATACAAAGACATTTCTAACTATAGAAGTTGTATTGCATAATTATTCAGAGACTTACCATATTGTATGAAATTTATCTTTAGTCAGATGTGCACTGTTTGTATTTAAGCTTCACAGCTTCTATTTGTACAGCTTCTACAGTCCTACAATAAAAAATGACATCATTAAAAATCATATTAACCAATATTCATAATAAAGTTAAAGTTGGTTAGTTAAATGAAACATATATTGCTGATAATTCCTGCACTATAGCCGAGCGGTTTAAGACATTGATGTCTTGGTACAGAGCTATGGGAGTTGCATTGGTTCGAGTCCCAATGAGTAAAGAAATTTTCTTATAGAATTTCAGACAGTATGGGACTAGTGTCCACCCAGCATTATGAGGAATTTGTGTATCTTTGCTACAATAAGTAGTGACTCCAGATTGAGAAAACCAACTAAAATGACTGAGGGATCTGATATGCTGACCACATGTCATCCCTATACTGGCTAGATGATACTCAAGGAAGACTGTATGAGACATACAATGAAGGAAACTTTGTATGTGACTCCTGGATGGGAAAACCAACTAAAATGACTGAGGGATCTGATATGCTGAACACATGTTAGATGATACTCTAGGAAGACTGTATGAGACATACAATTATGGAAAGTTTAAAGAGGAAAGTGGTATAAGAAATGTAATAAATAACAATTCTTTCAGTAATTCACGAAGCTGACAGTGCTTATTGCTCGTCATATATAAGCATAAGTACTAACAAGGAGAATATGTCCAGATCAGTTCCTTCAAATCTTCAGTAGAAGGAATTAAGGAGTCTTCTGCCTTTGAATAAAAATAGACAAATATTATGATGTGTTTATTATTAATTTAACACTTCTCACTGAAAGATAAATTATATTTGAAGAGAAAAATTATACACTCTGATTGGGATTTGAACCCAGGACCTTTGGTTTTCTAGGCCAATGCTCTACTGCTGAGCTATCTGAGCACTCCAATCTAATGCAAATTTTTCTCTTACACATTGTTAATCCTCAATAGCCGAATGCTATGAGCCTTTGCTTCGATTATGCAAATGGCAGCTTCTGTTTAAGCCCTGCTTGCTTTATAAAGAAACATTTTCCACTAGAATCTAATTTAAGAAAGAAAAATTAATGCTTGAACTTGGATTTGTACTCTGGACCTCTCATTCTCTGTAAAGTGTGCTGTCCATTACACCATTCAAATGACGATACAAATGTTAGCATTTCTTTCAACTTATACAATAATGTTTTTCTACCCTTTAATCATCTCAAGAATGTAAAATATGTAAAACATTGATAAGACCAGTGCTGATATATGAAAGTGAAACATGGATCTTAAGCAATGTGATGTTGACAAATTGACAGTTTTTGAATGAAAAATCCTGAGGAAAATATATGGTCCAATTCCGTATAATGTAGAATCAGATACAATTGTATAAATCCTCAGATATACCATTAAAGTGGGAAGATTGCGATGGGCAGGGCATGTGAAAAGAATGAACGAGGACAAAATTCCAAAGCGATGTAATCAGATTAAGTACTTATGGTGGCATTAAATGTTTCTTACCTCTCCTCATATAAATTTTCTAAGTAGATCGCGATTTCGAGGCCACAAAGGTCTCATCTTCAGCACCTTCTTGGCGGCTGATGTTATGTCGATCGGAAGGAACTCTTCTTCTTCCCTCTGTTGGTGGACCGATGAACCTCTGGATTAGATCAAAATTTGCGGGAATTTCGAAGTTCATAAGTTTTCCTTTGTTTTTCTGAATGTGGATATTTTCCCAAACTGTGAGTTCCTTTTGTTTGTTTAATTGTTTAATTAAAGGAACTCATGGTTTGGGAAAAGATCCACATTCAGAAAAACAAAGGAAAACTTATGAACTTCGAAATTCCCGCAAATTTTGACCTGATCCAGAGGTTCATCGGTCCACCAACAGAGGGAAGAAGAAGAGTTTCTTCCGATCGACATAATATCAGTCGCCAAGAAGGTGCTGAAGATGAGACCTTTGTGGTCTCGAAATTGCGATCTACTTAGAAAATTTATATGAGGAGAGGTAAGAAACATTTAATGTCATCATAAATTAAACCTCATAGTGATTAATTCCTATAAAAGTTAAAAAAAAAAAAGATTAAGGAGTTACTTATCCAAGAAAACTTCAAGTCAGGAACTAATGGATGGTGGTCAGAAATAGAGAGTTATGATTGTGGAGGAAAGTTCTTAAGGAAGCTATAAGGGGCTTTAGTGCTATGATGATGATGAATTATCTCTAGAACTGAAAACTATTAACAAAAAAAAGTGCACTGAAAAGTAAGTAAAATTGTTTTAAATATATGTAAAAATAAATTCTAATTTATCAAATAACTCATGGCATATCAAATGAAAAGTGCACTAGTATAAAGCTATTAGAAATGTTGTCAATTTTTGCTTGAAAGACAGTATAGTGCAAGAAATAGAAATGAGTTACGACTTTTAATTTAAAATAAAATCTATGGGTAAGAAATAACCCCTTACAATATTTTTGGTAATGATTGCAATCTCCATTTAATAGAAGACATTAAGATACCTGAAACTTTTCCATATATTGTAAAAATAAATGTCATTATAATTTAAATATAAGGTAGCTAACTGAAAAATGCTTATATATTTTTACATATGGTCCCCAACTTAACAAATTATGATAGCACCAATGCTAATGCAGTATGCTTACTTATTTAATTTGAAATGTGAAGTGGGTGACATTAGATACAGACTCAATAAACTTTGATAGTAAAATTCTAGAAATTATTTTAAGTTTACAAAGTGTTTTATGTGAACCAAGCTGTTAAAAAAATCATAATTCTAACCAACTCAAAACCAACCACCCTTGCTACAATACAAGATACAATTTCTAAAAGCTCCAATACTATAGAATGTCATAAGTAATAAATTAACCAGTTTACATAAAAGAACAGTGATTCAGTGGATTCTGACCCACTGTTGAGTAAAGAAGGGCAACAAAATTTTATCTACATCAGTATCTACTTCAGTTTTCTACCACCGTAACAAAAAGAATAATAGCAAATAAATAACAAACAAAATTAAGAATATATGACCAGAACATGCAATCGATAAATTTACACTACTATTTAACTCATGCCCTAAATGGTTGTCAATGACCAATCACGTTTCAATTAATTTTGTTTTACAATCAATGACAGTCGTGTTTCACCTCACTCTTTATCAATTTCTCTTTATCAGCTCCTGCTTTTGTGAGAGAGAAAGCTCCTCCTTTGTAATATTCAGAACAGCTCAGAGCATTATTTTTCTCCAACAAATACATTGAACATAGCAAATAATAAACAGATTCCTTGATTTTACTGAGTTGTTTACTAAAATAAAAAATTAATAACTTATAATGTTGATTATAATATACAGTTTGACGTGTTTAATTATTTCTCCACTAGGGTGCATTTTTATAATATTGCAATCCTGTTTGGCAATAAATAATATGATCAAGTTGCAGTAAATATACATAACCTCACATTTCTGATTTTTGAAACATCGCCATTTACATTAAAATATATAAATATTTTAAAATACTGATAATTATATTTAATTAATGACTTTTGAGTAAACAGCTTAATTTTATTCATTAAATAGTCTTAACAAATGCCACTCTTGATTTCGAAATCCTCTAGAAAAATTGGAAATCACTCCTGGCATTACTTATGATAACAAAATCACTATACGTCAAAGAAAATCTACAATAGTAATCTTCAGATTACTAACAGGACATGACTGTCTGAAAAAAGAGCTTCTATGTAGATTTGGCACTGCAGAATCATCTATTTGGCCTTTTCTACAACTTAAATGTTGATAAAGACCATGACCATCTTTTTTATTCCCTGATTTTTGCATAGATCACAAATCTTCTTTCTACTCATAATATGGGAGTGCAAGGGAATCAATTACTTCATTGACAATTAATATGGTTACCATATTTGCCTCTGGTTCCAAACTTTGATGGTTGAAACTTGGTCGGGATCAATAAATTATTTCAGAATGGTAAAAATCTTGGGATTGGATTATTGGTGAAGCGATGTAAACATAGGTCCCTTGTTATATAGATTTACAGCATGTAAAACAATGACAAACCTGATATAATAGACTTCTGAGAGCAACGTTTGTTAGCACTTTCACACCCAAATTTGAAGTGTGATGCTAATGACCTGAGTTGTTCAAGAGTAGTTTAAATAAAATCCTACAACTATCACCACCACCACAGCCACCATGCCACTACCACCACTGCCACTACTATTGCTGTCACTGTTAATTCCTTTCCATACTGTGGATTAAGAATTTGTGCTGTATTATGTTATTATTGTTATTATTATTATTATTTTATTTAATGATGCTCTTTAACAGCTAAGGTCATTTGCAGTTTAAATATGCACCATTACCACTGCTGCTGCCATAACCCTAATTCCTTTTCGTTCTGTTAAATAAGAATTTGTGTTATATTACCTTATTATTTTATTTACTTGTCAGTACAAAAGTCAAAAGTAATTGCATTCTTAGGAGAAGATCAAATCAGAAGCTAGTTAATACACAATAACCAGTGCCTAGCACAAGTACAACATTTCAACTATATAGATTATTGGTTGGTATCTAATGTCGAGCACTTGATACTAAAATCATTCGCTCTCTTGCACTCCAATATTTAGCAGGAAGGCTGGTCTCTTCTACAAAAGCTAGACAATGGAGGAGATGGTTTCTTTCCATATCTTCATTTAAATTGCAAAAAGGGCATTTAGGTGAATCTGTTATGCCAATTCTGTGTAGGTGTTTATTCAGGCAGTCATGTCCCGTTAGCAGTCTGAATGTTGCTACTGCGGATTTTCTTTATAATGTAGTAATGTCATAAGCTTGTAGATTTTCCCATTCCTTTCCAGATGTTTTGGTGGTGTATTCTTCTCTAAGTTTATTGATATATTTATTTGAGATAATTCTTTTGATAGAGTGAAAGGAAACTGGAGTAGAAGTTGGGTTTGAAACAATTTTGCTACCCTTCTTGGCCAGAAAATCGGCTATTTCATTGCCTATCACTCCACAATGGGCCGGAATCCATTGAAGTACAACTTTTTTATGTAGACGGGATAACTGTTTTATCATTTTGTGACATTCAATAATTTTGATGCTTTTGGGTGTTGTGTCTCATGTTATAGTGAGAATGGCTGCTTTGGAGTCACACAGAATTACAACTTTAGTAAATTTTTGGATGTGATATAAAAGATTTTGTAAACTTAAGAAAATTGCTAGAATTTCGCCATCAAAGTTTGTTGAATTTGTGTTTAGTTTACGATAAAAGGAAAAAAGTGGACATACTGCACCAGCACCAGTGCCACCGTCATTTGGTAGGCTGGAACCATCTGTAAAAATATGTATCCATTCAGGAGCAGGGTATCTTAGATTTATTATTTCCAGTGACATTTGTTTAAAAATATAGGGGGGAGTTTCAGATTTCTTGATGTCTTCTGTTAAATGACGGTTATATTCAATTTCCAAAAATTCTAGAGGGTTGTTTCTCATCTGCATATTTTCTTTTGAATGTGGAAGTTGCAATTTCTGTTTGATTTTTTGTACTATGCTTAAGAAGCTTTGCTGAGATTTTAAACATACTTGTGGTTTTCTTTGGGTCCAGTTATTATGAGGTAGCCTTAAAAATGTTTCATACTGTGTGATTGCTGTTTTCTCAATTTCAAATGCTATGTTTGGGTTATTTGTTAAGATTTGCATGGTGGTGATTGGTGTTGTTTTAATGGCTCGTGTTATCAGACGGAGGATTTGGTTCTGCAATTTATTAAGTTTTTCCACTTTTGTGGTTACTAGGATTTCTTCACAATAATGAAGTATAGGTTTTATGTACATTTGATAGAAGGTGTTTAGAGATTGTAAAGTATCATATCAAAATGAAAAGATGTGAACAAGGAAATCACCTAATTTACACAAATCTTAGGAATAATAAATAATACATAGAAGCTAAATTAGTACAAAATTACACAAGAATAAAAATATATAATACTTTAGCATTACCTTCCCTCTTATATGAAAGTAAGATTTGGACATTAAGAAAAAGAGATAGGAGCAGAATCAAAGCAACAGAAATTAAATTTCTCAGGAGGACAGCAGGATACACTCTTTTAGATTGAAAAAAGAATGAAGAAATTTTAGAACAATTAAAAATAGAATTAGTAGAAGAAAAACTCAATAGATATAAATTAAACTGGCAAGACCATGTAAAAAAGAATGGATACTTCAAGAATCCCAAAAATGATGATGTAATATGAATCCAAAGAACATTGTCGACTAGGAAGACCTCTAGAATCAAAGCAACAGAAATTAAATTTCTCAGGAGGACAGCAGGATACACTCTTTTAGATTGAAAAAAGAATGAAGAAATTTTAGAACAATTAAAAATAGAATTAGTAGAAGAAAAACTCAATAGATATAAATTAAACTGGCAAGACCATGTAAAAAAGAATGGATACTTCAAGAATCCCAAAAATGATGATGTAATATGAATCCAAAGGACATTGTCGACTAGGAAGACCTCTAGACTGGTAGACAGGTCTACAAAGGCCTAGTTCTTAATGGATGATGATTATTATTTTATTTAATGATGCTCTTTAACAGCTAAGGTCATTAGCTAAGATCATTTGCAATTTAAATATGCATGTGAAAGGCATGACAAAGTTAGTTCAGAGGCCTCTTTTTTTCAGGCTTCAAGTTCTTTTACATGCCATAAATCTATGAAATCCGTAGCTTTAGTTCCCTTCATAAAAAATTCTTACTCAATATTTTTGTGACCTGAAAAAGCCATGAACCTTTGCCAGATTTGGGCCAATGAACCTTGGAATCAGAGGCAGCATGGTAACCACACATCAGGACCAACTGGGAATTTGGATCCTTGTATTTCATATATTCTCACAACCTAAGAGCATTCATGGCCCAAAGAAGCCTTTAATTTATTTTTAATAAAATATCTGTAGCAAATATGTTTTTTAACAAAAAGAATGAATTGCTTTTTTTAATAAATTTTTCAACCAGTTAATTAATTACTTTCACTTTTCTCTTTATATCATTATTTACTTTAATTTTATAGCCCTATGTTATAGAATAGTCCACTGCTGTGGTCTCGAGGGTCAGTACGGTAGCGGCCGGCCTTGTCATGACTGCCTGTCATGCAGCAGACCCGGGTTCGATCCCAGGTTGGGGCAGTTTTTTGGGTGAGGTTTTTATCGGGGTTTTTCCTCGCCTGAAAGACAAATGTCAGGAAAACTTTAAGGCCCAAATGGTCCCCGAAATCATATGGCCATCATCATCATCCTTATCATTATCATCATCATCACCCATCCTTCACCGGTGTGGAAAGCAACGGAAAGCTGCCACACCTACAATTCCCTAGTAAAGCTGCAAGCATAGCATGAAAATGCTATGATTGCAGTGAAAGACCTGCCTTCGGGCAGAATTACTATGGATGGATGGATGGATGGGATGTTATAGAATGTTAGTTTATGTCAAATTTGTAATGGAATAATGTATGTTGCAGTTGTCAAATGATGAGGTTTTTAATTGGTTTGCACATTTTTTCTCTTGTTTTCCAATAGAGATCTTGAAAGGAATAATGTATTGATTACATAAAAATATGTTTTCAGGAGAAAGTGTTCCAGTTACAAAGACGCCCCCTCCTCACTCAGATGAGTATTATGATCCTGTTACTCACAAGAGGTATACATTATTTAGTGGGACACAAGTCATACAAACTAGATTTTATGAAAAAAACAAGGTAATTTTTTAACTATTTTAATGATAATTGATGTTACTTCCTATTGTAATTCATTAATATATTAATGATATCAAGAGATTGAATCACCTTACTTCACATTTTATCACCTGGAACATTTTTTGGCAAAGCACATCTGCCATGTACAGTGTGATCAGTATAGCACTGGACAGCAGATGCGGGGATTTCACTATACACTGCTGATGCACTCGCAGCAGAGAACGGACAGCATAGGATCGCGGTGATACAACCACTCACATTTTTTTAACTATTTTACAAATTGTTGTACTTAACAACTTTATTGAAGCAGCTGTTAGAACTGTTCACCTTCATTGTCCATACATTTTTGACACCTCTTTATAAAATTTGTTGTACATATTATGGACTGTTGAACGTGACGGAAATTTTACACCCGGGAATTGTGTTTCAAAAGTCTTCGTACTTGGCTGGTAGACTGAGTTAAAAAATATTGTTCATAAATAAATACATGTTGTTCAGTAGAAAAATTATTAGCCATTATACAGTTTACACTTTACACTCATACACACATGATTCACTTTACACTTATGTTTTATAAGATACAAATTTTAAAATTGAAATAACTTGTACACCCGTCATTCAATTTACATTATACACATGTCGTTCAGTTCACAAGGAAAAGCAATCAAGCACCTTATCTACTCGAGGTACACTATCAACTGTGAATGCATGGGATATACTCTTAAACTGCTGAGTCAGTGCACATTTCAAGTCCCATGCTTGCATGTGTAAACCTTCATTACCGCACAGCACAAACCCTGCGTCTGCCGTCCACTACTATACTGATCTCACTGTTTATTACATATTCAATTTCTTGATACATTACCTCATAGTGTTACTTCCTATCAATATTGAGAATATATAATGATACTCCATTCATTGCACAATGTTATCATGTATTTGTTGTAGAATAATTTTATAGTATTATTGCCTCACCATGATGGTTGTCCATTTATATAAAAGCAGGTGACGCAACAATGTTTGATAAGATTAACATTCACATAGCAGTAGTCAGCGGTAGTCGGCATCTTTATATATAACAGCTGCAGAGAAACAAAGCGAACTGCTGGATAACCATCATAGTGAGGCAATAGTAAGCCATTTTATATATTTTAAGCCCTAAATCTTATGTGCATGCATAATATTTAAGGAAGTCATCAAGAGATGGCTCTACAATAAAATGTAGCTATGCTGGTAACATGCACCTTAAGCCCTTTTTTTTCTTTGTATAATATACTCAGGTCAATAAATGTGTGTATTATATTTTTTGCGCAATAGTGTGTTTTGTCGTACTTACCAGCAATGTCGACCATTATTGAAAGTTCAGCTTCCTACATTTCGAGGTTGCCAACCTAATTAACTATACTGTAATATTACATTTACACCCACTTGCGGGAAGTAAAACCACTGCCCTCTATGTATACTACATACAATGTATATACAGAAAATATCCAAAAGGTAGTGTTAATATACATTATACGAAACAAATCACTGCATTTTAAATGAACTGAACTTTACTTGAAATAATATAAAACAATAAATACGTTAAAATTCATCGGAGAACATTTTGTTTAAACAACTCACCTCATATGATTCATGCTTCCATGGTACCGCGGTTTCAAACACAGTCGTGTTCATCTTCAGCCATAACTCCGACTGAAAGTTTTATATTCAGAAAATGTTGCTTGACTTATTCTAAACTAGAAGCTATATCCATGTATCCTGTTATACTTTGATAATTTTCTGTATAAAAGGTTAATGCATTAAATTTCATATCTGGTACTAGCTGGCCCAGCGAACGTTGTATCGCCTTTAAATATTTTTATGTTAATTTTTCCAATGTTTTAATAGTTATCTGCTATTCGGGGTGGAAACAAATCCCACAAATCAAAGATCATAAAAATCAGTCCATCCGTTCTTGAGATATAAATAGTGTAACTAATCCGACCTTGTTTTATATATATATATATAGAAGTCCCGGCCACGCGTTGCTGTTTGTAAGGTATAAGTTAAATTATGTTGTAGTAAACTAAGTGAGAAATCTAAATCAGAAAGTTTTTGTTTTACACAATTTTTTAGTTCTGGTACGTTACCTACACCCGGTATAAATATGGGTGGTGGTTTATGTGGAAGTGGTTTTGTTGATTGAGATGAATTTATGTTGTCTGCATTCTCAGTATCTTCCATAAGTGTAGCATAAGGATTATATACATTTATTGATGGAATATTTTGAGGAGGCTTGCTGATTTCATTATACTTTCGTTTTTTTTCTATGAACTTGTTGGCAGTTTGGATTCTCATCATCATCAAGAAGTCTCTGTATAGTAATATCATCTTGTGATATACTATAGTCATCTTGTTTCTCATTTAATTGTGGCATGAAGATTGTTTCTGTAATATTAGGCACATTATTATAACTAACAGACTTACTTACAGTTCTGTTATTCCATCCCTTAGGACCTTCATATGTTTTTAAATTGATATTCTTTTTAAATGTAAGATTTATGTCACATAGGCCTATACCAATTTGCTGAAATTCATTTGATATCTTATCACTAATGGTCTCTAGAACTGATTCGCCATATTGTTCAATGTCCCTTCTCGGTCCAGTTAAATTTAAATTATGTTGCTGTCTTTCAGCCAGATTACTTAAAACTAATACTTACACACAAAATTAATATTATTATCAATATATTGAAAATAAAATAAACACTGAACACACTTAAATTATGAAATAATCAATATTTGTAATTCAATTGAATTTCGTGGTTGCAACAAAAGCACAGCCACCTGGTTAAATAATAAACCAATTACCTTACACCGTCATCTGTTAGAATCGTATGGAACTCACAGATAATTATAGCTCTTTGTTAAATAATAAACAAATAATTTGCAATAAAAAATAATGTGACTATAAATTTAGTTATAAACAACCGTACGTCTCAAGTTGGATCAAACAGCACACAGTGTGCAAAATTTTATTAAAATCGGTTCAGTAGTTTAGGATTCCATCGCGGACAAACAACGTGACATTCGTAATTTTTATATATCAAGATATTAATCTTCAACTTGTAACAATTTTAGTTTAAAAGCTCAGCAAACATTAAATGATACCATTTTTACATGCTGATGATGGAACATGTTTCTGAAAGGCCTACATTGTATGTTGTTTGATAAAATATTTAAATTGGAAATTTGTTTTAAGTCGAGGATGACTAATATATCAGATATGAATTTTAAGATTTAACTTTCTACATAATAACCTCAACAGTGGTTTACCATGAAATTTAAAAGAATTAATTTACATATATATAGATGTACACTATTACATGAGCCTTTCATGTAGATACAATTGTTAACATTTTTATTTTTCATGCTTTGCTATAGTCGTAGATATGAACTTTTAAATTAAAACTAAACATTGAGTCAGATATATCATTCCACATGAAAGAACAAACAATTAATTGTGGTTATAATATATCCCTCACTAGGAAAAATATAAAAATAGATTTTATTAATATATTGTATCACTGTGAAAAATCTTTGATATTTACTTAATTGAAAGTATTATTTGTAATAATAATGTATTTTCATGACAGTATTATTTTCAAGTTCAAAATTGATATGAAATAATACTATAAGGCATTTTATCAAGAGATTGAATTCGTAATATATATACTTCGCCTCATATTTTGTTTTCTCGCCTGGAACATGCTTTGGCAAACATCTGTGCCATTATCAGTCATAAACTGACTGCTGTGTTGACTGTCAGATATGTTATGTTTTTTATTCCTCTGATGGTGGCCAGTTGAACCTCACAATTAAGGGTGGATTTCTAAACCAAAGTCTAAACCACGATCTCGGTTTTCCAATTGTTTTTATTGTTTCCATAACACCTATAAAAATAGCTGAAAATTCACAGAAACTGTTATGAAACCATTCACATGATTCAGACATTTGTTTTTGTAATTAACAGCTGTATATTTTCAATTGTTATGATTGTTATGGAAACAATAAAAAGTCAGAAAACCATGGTTGTGGTTCAGACTTCGGTTGAGACATGCACCCTAAATAATTTTCCACAGAAACTTTAAAATTCAATATTTTGTTTCAAAAGACTACATTCAGAAAATAGAGACAGAATAATGACTTTTGAAGTTCCTAAGGAAAAGGATTTAATTGTGTCATTTGTCTGCTCGCCACCAAAAGGCAAGAAAATACAAGATTTCCCACTTGTCAATTCAGCAGTTGGTATCTGGCTGATAATGGTAGAATTAAGGTAGAATTGTTTACCTAAATGAAGAAAACAAAATATAAAGTGAGATGTACATTACCAATTCAATTTTTAAAAATAATAAGTTTGATCTGTTTAATTCTTACCTCATATCATTTCTGTTAGACATATATTTCAAGACATGTTTGCCTAATCTTCAGTAGTTACAGACTGATTTTTCCCAAGTTGTCGGCCCTGGATCTTGACTTCTGCTCCCTCTTTCTGATGGTCCAAAGAACTTGCTAATTAGGTTCCTCTTCCCGGGAATTTCCTAATTTATAATTATTTCCTTGTTCTTCTGTATGTAGATTTTTTCCCATATGGTGAGGGTTTGTTTGTGTTTTCTAACTGTTTTAATAATTTTGGGTTTAAATTTATTTTGTGCTTTTCTTAGCAAATGTGAGCACCTACTGCAGATTTTCTACTTTCCTCCCTTCTTTTTCTTACATTTCTTATATGTTCTTAGGTTCTAATGGTTAAATTTCTCTTTGTTTCCCCTATGTATATCTTTTCACATTCTACACATTTTATTTGATCTATTCCTGACTTTCTACTACAGTATCATCAAATTCAGGAATATATCAAATAAAATGTGCAGTGACTCTTCACTATCATCAAAGTCAGGAATATATCAAATAAAATGTGCAGAATGTGAAAGATGTACATAGGAAAACAAAGAGAAATTTAACCATTAGAACCAAAGAACACATAAGAAATGTAAAAATAAAAAAGGAATGTAGAAAAATCTGCAGTAGCTGCTCATGTTTGCTCAGAAAAACACAAAATTATTAAAACAGTTAGAAAATACAAACGAACTCACCATATGGGAAAAAATATATGTACAGAAGAACAAGGAGAGAATTATGAATTTTAAAATTCCTGAGAAAAGGAACCTAATTAACAGTTCTTTGGACCACACAAAGAAGGAGCAGAAGTTGAGATCCAGAGCTGACAACTTGGGAAAAATCAGTCTGTAACTACTGAAGATAAGGTAAACATGTCTTGAAACATATGTCTAACAAAAACAATGATATGAAGTAAGAATTAAACAGACCAAACTTATTATTAAGTAAAACCTCATAATGTTACTTCCTATTATATTTTTAAATCAATTTTTAAAAATGATTTTTAAGTCTTATACATCATTTATATTTAGAATTTAAAAAAAAGGAAAATGTCACTGATCAAATATATGGCATATTTTGTATATATATATATATATATATATATATATATGTTATATTGTAGATTTTTGTGGATATAAGTCTGATTAAGAAAGTTTTCTTGGGTTTTCCGCATCAGGGATTCAAGGTCGGCCTCTGGCCATTGATTCCGACATGTGGGATCATGCCAAAACATCGGAATCAGTTTCGGCATGATCCCACATGTCGGAATCAGTGGTCAGAGGCTGACCTTGAATCCATGACGTGGAAAACCCAAGAAAACTTTCTTAATTATATATATATATAAATATAGATAGATCATCGGTTGATTAATGTCTTTGACATCGTCCGATTCCTAATAGCCAATTTTGTCGGTCCATCCAATCTCCTGGTTGTAGATGTTTCTCCTTCATATATAAACATATTCCCTGACTCCAGGAGGTTTTAGGTCTTCCTCTGCTTTGTCTTCCCTCAGGTAATAAATATAAAATATAAAATAAATATAAGTATATATTTATGATGTTAAATGTAAATTTATGTGCTCAGATTGATGAAACTTATTTTTTGAAGAGCTCTTGGGTTCAAATTCTGGTTCAAGCAAATAATTTTCTCTTTGAAAAAAAGTATGTACATGTTGATAATGTTAGATATATGATCTGCCAAAATAAATATTTTTTTTGTGAATTATCTGGAATTGATCTCTATATTGTATAATAACTTATTATTTCATATTACGTTGAAAAAAATTATTTAAACAATAATGATTAAATAATAATAGTGATAATATTGGAGTATGTAATAAAGCCAAAGACAAAAAATGGAATATTTTAGTAAAGAAGCCAGATATTATTCCAGAATTTCCACGTAAAACTACAGTAGCAACATTTAGAATGCTTACAGAACATGACTATTTAGCCAAACATTTATATAAAATAGGAATCTACACGAATCCAAATTGTCCTCTATGCAATAAAGACGAAGAAATGAATGAAGAACACCTACAAACCTGTGAAGTATTACCTGTTGGATCCACAATAGAGAAATATTGGAGAGCAAGAACGCTAATGGCTTCGGTGCCAAGGCCCAGCATTTGAAAACAACAACAACAACATATTGGAGTAACAAGTTTAGATGAAGATATACAAAGATACCAACAAGAATGGGAAAATCATTTGAGGAGAATGGCAAGAAATAGACTTCCAAAATTGGCATTCCAATATACCCCAACTGGACATAGGGACCAAGGAAGACCAAAACATCGGTGAAAGATCAAGACCATCTTCGCTAGGTTTACCGTACAGGCCACATGGCCTAAAACGAATTTGTTCATGATGATGATGATGATAGTGATAATAAAATAATAAGTAATTAATTATTTTTATAGCTATTACTATTTATATTTTTCAGGTTGTTGCTGTGGTGGTTCGAACAGGATTTTCAACTGCAAAAGGAGAATTGGTTCAATCAATTTTGTTTCCAAAACCCATGTCAGGATTCAAATTCTACCAGGATTCCATGAGATTTATTGTGTTTCTGTTTGTCATTGCAGCATTTGGAATGAGTTACTGTATTCATTTGTATCTTAAACGACATGTAAGTTTTGTAAAAATATACATATAACTCTATTTACTTTTTGTTTTATACATCAAGAAATCGGGGGCACGCCGTAGCGTAGTGGTTAAGGCACTGCACTAGAAGCCGGAAGGTCGAGGGTTCAAGTCCCGGTGGGGTCAGGATTTTTAAACTGACCCAAACCTTCTGGCAGCACTATGGCCCTGGGGTCGACTCAGCCTCTAACGGAAATGAGTACCAGACATTTGTTCTGGGGTAAAGGCGGCCGTCACGCAGGGCTGACAACCCGGCTGACATAAAGTGCCGATTGTCTAGAAATAGTGGGAGCCTTAACCTCCCACTACCCCAAAGGCCTCCTGAGGCCTGTAGAGGGAATACTTTAGTCCCGTTGGGGTCAGGATTTTTAAACTGACCCAAACCCTCTGGCGGCACTATGGCCCTGGGGTCGACTCAGCCTCTAACGGAAATGAGTACCAGGCGCTTGTTCTGGGGGTAAAGGCGGCCGTCACGCAGGGCTGACAACCCGGCTGACATAAAGTGCCGATTGTCTAGAAAAAGTGGGAGCCTTAACCTCCTACTACCCCAAGGGCCTCCGGGTCTGTTGTGGGATTACTTTACTTTACTTTTACTTACTTTACATCAAGAAATCTGAAACTCCTCCATATATTTTAAAACAAATGTCACTGGAAATAATAAATCTAAGAAACCCAGCTCCTGAATGGATACATATTTTTACAGATGGCTCCAGCACTGGTGCTGGTGCAGTATGTCCACTTTTTTCCTTTTATCGTAAACTAAACACAAATTCAACAAACTTTGATGGCGAAATTCTAGCAATTTTCTTAAGTTTACAAAATCTTTTATACCACATCCAAAAATTTACAAAAGTTGTAATTCTATGTGACTCCAAAGCAGCCATTCTCGCTGTAACACGAGACACAACACCCAAAAGTATCAAAATTATCGAATGTCACAAAATGATAAAACAGTTATCCCTTCTACATAAAAAAGTTGTACTTCAATGGATTCCGGCCCATTGTGGAGTGACAGGCAATGAAATAGCCGATTTTCTGGCCAAGAAGGGTAGCAAAATTGTTTCAAACCCAACTTCTACTCCAGTTTCCTTTCACTCTATCAAAAGAATTATCTCAAATAAATACATCAATAAACTTAGAGAAGAATACACCACCAAAACATCTGGAAAGGAATGGGAAAATCTACAAGCTTATGACATTACTACATTACAAAGAAAATCTGCAGTAGCAACATTCAGACTGCTATCGGGACATGACTGCTTGAATAAACACCTACACAGAATTGGCATAACAGATTCACCTAAATGCCCTTTTTGCAATTTAAATGAAGATATGGAAAGAAACCATCTCTTCCGTTGTCCAGCTTTTGTAGAAGAGACCAGCCTTTCTGCTAAATATTGGAGTGCAAGAGAGCGAATGATTTCATTATCAAGTGCTCGACATTAGATACCAACCAACCAACTTTTTGTTTTATTGAATTTGTTTCAATGGGAACATGAGAATTCAATTTTATTTATTATGTGTAGTGATAATACACTGTTGGGTATATTGATATTGAAACTATGAAGAATTGTCATTTCTTGCACTTGTGCATATACAGTATATTTAAATAGGATATTAATAGACTCCACTGTGCAAATATCACAAGTTACATATGTTCATAAAATAAAGTTAATCACAATAATGTTTTTATTATTAATTTAACACTTCTCAATGAAAGATAAATTATATTTGAAGAGAAAAATTTTTGCCTAGACCGAGACTCGAACCCGGGACCTTTGGCTTGCCGGGCCAAATGCTCTACCAACCCTACAATGTATATAAGAGAAAAATTTGCGTCTAGATCGCAACTCTCCTTGGTAGCTCAGTTGGTAGAGCATTTGGCCCGGCAAGCCAAAGGTCCCGAGTTCGAGTCTCGGTCTAGGCGAAAATTTTTCTCTTCAAATTTAATTACAATAGTTGGTAAATAAAATAACGCTCACAAAGGGCATCAGGCAAGGTGACTCTTTAAGTCCATTCTTATTTAATATTATAATGGATAAAATTATTGAAAACATACCACCATGTTTGGGTTATAAAATGGGAAACACTAGATTTCCTTAATATGTTACGCAGATGATGTCGTTCTCCTTTCAGAATCTGAAGATAATTTACAAAGATCTTTACATCAATTCAACGTAAATGCCAAAAAATACAATTTGGAAATTAACACGAATAAGACAAAATGTTTAACAATATCAAAAGAACCAGTAAGATGCAAATTAGAAGTGGAAAGAAAAATTATAGAACAAGTGTCAGAATTTAATTATTTAGGTGTATTAATAACAAACATTAAAAATTTAATAAAAGAAGTAAAGAAACAAGCTGATAAAGCAGCACAAATATCAGGATCTATGAAAGATTTAATTTGGCGCAACAAACATATGTCAATAGAAAGCAAAACCCGCATATACAAAACGATAGTTCGACCAGTTATCATATATGGAGCAGAAACTAGGGCTGATACAACAAAAACTAAACAAATAATAAGCACATGCGAAATGAAAATCTTAAGAACTATTCAGGGGAAAACATTATTTGATAAAATACACAACACAGAAATTAGGGACAAATGCCATATTCAAGACATAACCAAATTTATTATAGATAGACAAAAATATTGGAAGGCTCATATAGAAAGAATGGAAGAAAACCAGCTTGCAAAAAGAGCTAAAGAAGATAGGCCAATGGACGGGAGAAGAACAAGAGGAAGACCAGCCAAGAGATGGATAGATAGTGAATGCACATCCAGTACGTCTTCCTCCGAGGAGTGATTTTGGAAATAAAACAGGATGAAAATCCTAGAAATTAAGTTTAAGAAGAAGAAGGTAAATAAAAAAGAATTGGAATTGTTTGTTGAGGGTCCTGGATAAGGGTTACATGACCTTGGGAAGCTTATTTACTCTAGTGAATCAAAAGGCTATTCTGGCAGTAGGGCCTTCCCAACTAGATGCGCCTTTGATAATGAGCCAGATTCAGAAGCAAACCATCAAATAAATACTTTATATTACTCATTTCTGTAAGAACTATTTTATCTGATGAATCTTTAATGACAATTTTTTTGTCTCCCAAATTTTCTCATTTACAATTTAAAATACTGGTACTTATTTTAATTGTATTTGCTTAAAAATTTACCTGTTATAAATTTGATGCTTTTTTTTTTGCAGGCAACTGTAGAAACCATAATATTAAGAACGCTAGATATTATCACAATTGTAGTACCTCCTGCATTACCTGCTGCTATGACAGCTGGAACTGTTTACTCTCAAAATAGACTAAAGAAATTAGGCATATTTTGTATTTCTCCTCCGAGAATTAATGTCTGTGGAAAGGTTAAACTCGTATGTTTTGATAAGGTATGTACAATGTTTATAATTTATTTACTTAATGTATTTTTTATTATTTATTACTAATCATTTTTACTTCTGTTATGTCATTTGCCACTAGAAAAGTGCTGGCCACATTTGCATTATATCAATTTGAGTGTGGTACAAAAACATACTTTTGCAAATATGATTCAAAACTCTAATACATTTTCTAGGTTTTTGTATCACTAATAGTGAGTAGAGAACATATTTTTAACGACTCACCTCATATAATTTGAAATTTCTTTGATACCGGTGGTTTCAGACAATATCTTGTTCCACTTCAGTCATGGCTTCCACTGATGAAATTCTCTGGTCGTTGATTTCTCCAAGGACATCACCTCTTGTGCTGCCATCTTTGGGTGGGATTATAAACTTTTAAATTAAATAATTACAATTTATTTGATAAATTCCAGATTTCTTACTTTCTTCTTTTTTTATTGGTACTTAGAAGTTTTTCCAGACTAAATTTATTTATTGGTGCCAAAGTATCACTGTTTTACCCTATCAAGTATATATTTATGACTACCATATATGGCTACGTACATACAAGGTTTTGATATGTGATTAACCATTAATTTAATATGCTTATTTCTTGTAACCATTAATTTAATACATTTATTTCTTATAAGATATTTCTTTTTTAAAAGCAAAGCAGTAAAACAAGTTAAAATGCACTGGTTTTTGGTGTATACATAAAAATTAATCGTCTTTACACTTAACATGTTATTGAATTTGTGTGTGTCAGTTGCAACTCCTTTATAACAGTAAGTTGATGTGTCGTAACTCCATAACATTCCATAACTCCCATTTAGGAAATAAAGAAGGCTGATTGTTAGTATCATATAAAGGAGATCAGCTTGAATGACATTTACATTCTAAGATGGAAAGCAAATTGGCAGAAGAACAGTTTGGTTTCAGGAAAGGAAAGGGTACAAGAAATGCAATTGGATTGATATGAACAATAGGAGAAAGATATAAAAAAGATAAAGAAGTTTATGCAGTATTTGTTGACCTGGAAAAGGCTTTTGACAGAGTGGATTAGAATGAACTCATGAGGATCTTGAAGAAAATTGGTATGAACTGGAAGAAGAGGAGGCTTATAAGTAATCTTTATGTGGAACAGTGAATAAAAGTGAAGATAGGAGAAGAAATGTCAGAGGGAAGAGAAATTGGAAGAGGGGTATGGCCAAGATGTCTTCTATCACCTACTCTTTTCAACATCTACCTGAAAGATCTAATGAAGAACTGCTTCAAGAATATGGGAGTCATAAACACATGAGGAAGAAGAATTAAATGCATAAGATTTGCTGATGATATGGCTTTCCTAGCAGAAGATGTAATGATGCTGAGAAACATGCTGATGGAGCTAAATGACAGATGCGAGGATTATGGGATGAAGATATATATAAATAAGATGAAGGCCATGATTATAGGAAGGAAACCAAGGAATATGTACATGAGGATTAAAGATGAGGTCATTGAGCATGAGGAGAGCTTCAAATACTTGGGTTGTACTATCAGTAGTAACATCAACTGCTGTCAAGAAGTAAAACAGAGGATAGCAATGGCAAAAAGAAGCTTTTAACAAGAAGAGAAGCATTTTCTGTGGACCTTTGGCAAAAGAATCATGGAAGAGGCTAGTGAAGTGCTTTGTGTGGAGTGTAGCATTGTATGATGTAGAGACTTGGACATTACGACGGAATGAGGAAAAGCGACTGGAAGCTTTTATTATGTGGATATGGAGAAGGATGGAACGTATAAAATGGACAGACAAAATAAAAAATAAAGAAGTGTTAGACAGAGTGGCAGAAGGAGGAACAGTGCTGGAACTCATGAAGAAGAGGAAAAGAAATTGGATTGGCCACTGGTTAAGAAAAAACTGCCTGCTGACGGATGCCCTAGAAGGAATGGTTAACGGAAAGAAGGTTAGAAACAGAAAAAGACTTCAGATGATAGACAATATTAAAATAAATGGTTTTGTATGCAGGTACAAAAAGGAAGACTGAGTTAAGGAAAGAGTAGGGAATGCTGAGTTTGCAGTAAAAGACCTGCTCTTTGACAAAACACTATGTATGTATGTAGCTGTGAATTTTAATGTCCAACTTACATAATAAATTTTGTATTGATCAATTTTGTTATGTTTGAAATTTAGAAAATTACTATCAAATTTCACTTGTATTTCATAGTACTGAGAAAAACTTAATTATTTTTATTAGGTTATCTCATTAGTAATGTTGGTTTTTAATGTAATGTTGTGTGTCTGGTGAAATTTTGAAGTTGTGATGGAGTTTGTTCTAAACAGGAGTGCAGTCAATGTGGATCTTTATTCTTAACAACTTGAATAAGCATAACATTTTGACCAGACCAGACCTCATAATGCCATGATAAAAAATTCAGGAATTGGGAGGAATCAAACTGCTTTCACACCCAGCAAATACCCCTGATCTTGAGCTTTCACATTACCTCTGTTTCAATTCATGGTCCATTTCTTTCGTGAAATTTCGAAAACATTGAATCTGTGGATGTGTGTCTCAATGAATTCTTCACGTAAAAAATGAGAGTGGTACTGCTACAGGATAATAAACCCCACTGAAAGATGGGTTAAGACCATAGAATAAAATTTTGTTTAAAAAATACATTATTTATGAGACAGTATCTATTTTTTATTATTCTGGCTTTTACAATGAATCTACATTTTTCCGGTACCCATGTTCACAGTTAACTGCACATTTGTTTCAACACATTTTTCCATTCTTGTCTGTTCATCCATATATCTTCTTCTATTTCACATTCCCTCTTAGTTTCATTAATTCCCTGAATCCACGTAATATTTGGTCTACCCTTCTTTTTCCTTCCCTGTGGTTCCCAATCCATGATTATCTTAGGTAGTCTTCCTTCTTCCATCCTTCTAATGTGTCTGTACCAATTTAATTGTTTCTTCTTTATAAAATCTAATATTGAATATTGCCCTCCATGGTATCTTTACCTTGTCGTGGTGGAGTGGCTTGCATGCTTAAATGATCCTGAGAGCTATGCCGGCGGTAGCATTGCTGCCGATAGGGTTACCCATGCCGGACTGGTCGAAGGTGATAAGCCAGACGAAAAAAGTACCTTGGTCGAAAGAGTGACGATCTTTCACCGTAAAAATACAACCGTCAAGAAATGCGGACATGGGTTCAACTGGGGTAAAATTTTCCGGAGGTCAAATAGTCCCCCATTCGGTTCTCCGGGCGGGGACTACTTCAGGGAACCCATGCCAAAGGCTCAAACACAGGGACATGTTCCTAGGAACATGGAATGTTAGGACTTTATACAATAGCAGGGCACTAGAGATATTAACGCGGGAATTAGATAAATCGCCCTTGGATATAGTCGCTTTACAGGAAGTTAGGTGGCCAGGAGAAGGTAGTCAGGAATCAGGAAGCTTTGCATTATACTATGGGGGTGCAGAAAGACCTGCATTTGGAACGGGTTTTTTAGTCAGAAGGAGGATCCTATCCGCTATCCGAGATATTAAGTTTGTTAGTGATAGGATATCATACATAATTCTAAAGGGTAAACAACATGATTTTATAATTGTAAATGTACATGCCCCCACAGAAGATAAAGATGACAAGATCAAGGATGAGTTCTATGAAGAATTAGAATGCTTATTTGATAGCCTTTCACGATATCATATGAAAATTGTCTTAGGAGATTTTAATGCAAAAGTGGGGCGGGAAGATATATTCAAACCAACAATAGGCAAATTCAGTCTTCATGAAGATAGTAACGACAACGGGGTTAGATTAGTCACATTTGCCACATCAAAGAATCTCATTGTTAAGAGCACAACATTTCAGCATAAGGATATTCATAAATACACCTGGACGTCCCCAGATGGAGAAACTCGGAACCAGATAGATCATGTATTAGTGGATAAACGCTGGCACAGTAGCATCATTGATGTTAGATCAGTTAGAGGGACAGACTGCAATTCGGATCATCATCTGGTCAGAGTGAAAATCAGACAACGGCTATCGCTTATGAGAGGAACAAACGCTAAAGATGATTCTGTAAAATTTGAATTAAAAAACTTGAAAAATGATGAAATGCGGCAAGAATACCAAATCAAAATTGCTAATAGATTTGAAGTACTGGAATCTTCAGATGACAATGTGGCAAACGAAGAGGAAACTGATATAAATAAAGAATGGGAGGCTATAAGAGATACTATTAAATCGTCAGCATCAGAAAGCATTGGTTGTTTAAAAAAGAGGCAAAACAAGAAATGGTTTGATGAGGAATGTGCCGACATTGTAAAGAAAAGAAAGCTAGCAAAAATGAAATGGTTATACGAGCCAAATGAGGTAAATTTAGAGCAATTGGGTAGTATTAGACGGGAAACCACCAAGTTACTAAAGAGTAAAAAGAGGGAATATTTGAGAGAGAAGATTAATGATCTTGAAATGAATGCAAAAAATAGGAACATTAGAGAATTATATCAGGGAATTAGTATAGAGAAGAAAGGGTTTCAGGCTAGAACAAACATAATTCGGAATGAAAATGGGGATATGATTGCAGATTCCAGGAGTATATTAAATAGATGGAAAAGTTACTTTAATCAGCTATTAAATGTACATACAGAACAGGACATTGAGGAGGATAATTTACAGACAGCAGAAATGCTAGTCGCAGAGCCAAGTGCATTAGAGGTTGAAATGGCGATTGAAAAATTGAAGATGTATAAAGCATCAGGTTCAGATGAGATCCCAGCAGAACTGATAAAATCAGGGGGAGAAAAATTGATGGACAAGATACGCTGGTTGCTTAGTATGATTTGGGAAAAAGAAGCTCTTCCAGATGAATGGAAGGAATCAATTATCGTACCAATTTATAAGAAAGGAGATAAAACTGATTGCAACAACTACAGGGGCATCTCATTACTTTCAACTTCGTACAAAATTCTAACAAATATATTAGTAAGCAGACTTACTCCCTATATTGATGACATTCTAGGAGATCATCAATGTGCATTTAGAAGAAACAGGTCTACAACAGATCAGATTTTTAGTATAAGACAGATTTTAGAAAAGAAATGGGAATATAATGGTACTGTACATCAACTGTATGTAGACTTCAAAAAAGCATATGATTCAATTAAGAGGGAGAAGTTATATAGTATCCTGCCGGAGTTCGGAATTCCTAAAAAGTTAGTTAGACTTATACGAATGTGTCTAAATGGCACAAAGAGTAGGGTGCGTGTAGGCAAACAGTTTTCGGACACTTTTGAAATCCAGAATGGGTTGAAGCAAGGAGATGCACTATCTCCTCTACTATTTAATTTTGTACTAGAGCATGCCATTAAATCTTTAGAGAATGAGGAAGGCTTACAACTCAATGGTATTAATAAGCTGTTAGTTTATGCTGATGATGTAGTATTGTTGGCCGATAGCGAGGAGATACTAAAGGACAACACGCACACACTATTGAGTAACACTAAGAAATTAGGACTGGAAGTAAATATCAATAAAACTAAATATATGGTCACACGTAGAAATTCATTATATAATGGAAATGGACAGCTAATGACAAATGAGGGAAATTTTGAGGAAGTGGCTGAATTCAAATACCTAGGAACAATAATCACAAATAGGAATGAGATGCACAAAGAAATTAAACATAGGCTCAATTCTGGAAATGCATGCTATTATGCATTGCAGAGACTCTTGATGTCCCAACTCCTTTCAAAAAACGTTAAACTGAAAATATATAAAACTATTATTCTACCAGTTATATTATATGGGTGCGAAACATGGACTCTTACTTTAAGGGAGGAAAGGAGATTACAAGTATTTGAGAATAAAGTACTTAGGAAAATTTTTGGACCAAAGAGAGATGAACAGACAGGTGAATGGAGAAGACTACATAACAATGAACTACATGGTCTTTATAGGAAGCCAGATATAATAAGAACAGTTAAGTCTCGTAGACTGCGATGGGCAGGACATGTTGCACATATGGGGAATGAAAGACTTGTATGGAAGCTTCTTGTAGGAAAGCCAGAGGGAAAACGCCCAGTTGGTAGACCAAGAATGAGGTGGGAGAATAACATTAACTATGATTTGAGGGAAGCAGATTATACAAGGAATGATTGGAAAGCATTAGCTCAGGATAGGGATGTATGGAGAGCTTATGTCCATGTGGCCATGAACCTACGGGTTCGATAGTGCCAGTGAGTAAGTAAGTAATATTGAATATTGTACCTGCATTTTTTCTTTTATATATGAATTTCTGATTTTATCTGTTATGCCAACACTAGGGCCTAACTGCAATAATAATAAAATACTATAAAAAGCCGATAAAGGATAGACACATATACATGTGTATTATATCAGAAAATAGGGAATAATTATCCGCACTGGAAAACATGTTAGTTCATACTCATATAATATAAAAAACGCTAGTAAAAAGGCATGTTTCTATATCCTGGATCAAAACCATGTCAAAAGATTCCAGAATTGTTGAGTTAGAAAGATGACCACATTAGATAAGTGAAGAATGAGTACAAGAAGGAAAGTAGAACAAAGCTTTCCATTTTTACATAGATGAAGGTTTCAAACTAGATCATAAACTTTCCACCCCAAATTTCCCCGATTAGAAACTTAAAATTTATGATATAAATATTCACGATTTTTTTTAACGAAGGCAGAACGGTGGCGGGACCGAACGCGGTCCCCCGGCAGGGGAGGCAGCTCTACATGGTAATATAAGCATTTTTTATCATTACCTTAATGGTCATTTTACATACATAGAATTAATTAAAGGACCAAATTGTCCAAAGAACTTAGAATAATGAACAAAGTTGAATATTTTAAATGTTTGTTTTCTCTCTCTGAATTTTAACACTTTAGCATTTTGGCGTTTAACAATGTGGCGATTTCAGCTGAATTTAATAACTTGTTTTATATGTTGTTAATCTAATATTTCTTTATGTTTGGATTTATTTTAATAAATAATGTTATTTTTTCGTTTACAGTGTTTTTAACATGTTTAAATGTGTAATTCATCCTCCAAAACCAAGGCCAACCGCTCGGGCCAAAGACCACTTAAACACTAGAGAACTTAACGCT
Organism: Diploptera punctata; assembly: GCA_030220185.1. Taxonomy (NCBI): domain Eukaryota; kingdom Metazoa; phylum Arthropoda; class Insecta; order Blattodea; family Blaberidae; genus Diploptera; species Diploptera punctata. The sequence continues at coordinate 292,556 of JASPKZ010007913.1, forward strand.
ATCCTTACGGCGGGGCTTAACTGGCCCCGTGCATAATATTATCCTTCCTGGATATTCTTGCAGCACGTCTCCAGTAGTCCATTTCTGTGGCGAGTAATTTTTTTTTATTTGTGCATTTAAAGCCCACACATCAGCTCCATAGGTAATAATGCTTCTGATTATTGTATTAAAAATAGTTTTTTTTTGTTTCTTTGAAGATTTGTTTGTCCCATACTATTCCATTTAGGGCAGATATAGCATACTTTCCTATATTGATCCTGTTTCTTATCTCTGTTTCTTGTTTTCCATCTTTAGTAATTTTAATTCCCAAGTACTTATATTCTCCAGTGTATTTAATTGTCCCTAAATTTTCTTCTAGTATTAAATCTTGAGGAAGATCCCCTATTGTCATATATCTAGATTTATCCATATTGATCTTTAAACCCCATAAACTATATTCTTGTATTAATTTTCTAGTGAGGTATTCTATATCTTCAAATTCTTGAGCCAATATCAATTGGTCATCTGCAAACTGGAGTGTATATATTGTTGAATTATCATCTAGTGGTATTCCCATCGGTTTACATTTCTTTTTCCATTCTTCAATAGCTTTTTCAGCATAAATCTTATATAATGTTGGAGATATACAGCATCCCTGTCGTAATCCTTTATTTGTTTGAAAACCTTTAGACAAGTACTTTCCCATATTTACTTGCACATATGATTCTGAATATAGTTTTTGAATTGCTTCAATCAGTGTTGGATTTATTTTTTTTAGTTTTAAGACTTTCCATAATTTTGATGTAGGAATGTTATCGTAGGCTTTTTTTATATCTATAAATATTAGATGTAGCAGTTGTGCTCTGATTGTTTTCTTTTCTATAATCTGTCGTATGCTGAAAATGTGGTCTATTGTTGATCTGCCCACTCTAAATCCTGCCTGTTCCTCTGGTTCTAACTCTTTGTATTCAATTTCTAGGAAATACTTGATTATCTTTCCATACAGTCTACTTAGTGTACTTCTTCTTCTTCTACTACAAGGTTTAGGCTATGCAGCCTGTTCCGGCGAAGTTAAAAGTGGAGTCCATCTTCTACGTGGTCGGCCAACATCTCTTGTTCCTCTGGGATTATACAGGAAGGTTCTTTTTGGTATTCTTTCGTTGTTCATTCTCATTAAGTGTTCTGTCCATTTCTTATTATTTTCGCTGATTTTATCTTCAATTTTATATATATTTAATTCTTCTCGTATAGTTTCATTCCTTATTCTATCCACTCTTGTGCATCCTTTCACATTACGTAAAAACAGCATTTCCGCAGTCTGTATCCTGCTTTTATCCCTTGATCTCATTATCCAATTTTCACTTCCATACAACAACAAAGGAACACTACTTAGTGTACTATTGACTGTAATTCCCCTATAGTTTTTGCATTCATCTTTTTTTTCTTTTTTATGTATGGTTGAAATATATCCTATTTTCCAATTTGATGGTATATCTTCTCCATTTATGCATTTTTCAAATAGACTTCTCAATAATTCGAACAACTTATCTGTTCCATGTTTTATTAGTTCAGCTGGAATATTTCCTTTTCCTGATGACATTCTATTCTTTAATGACTTTACTGCTTCTTTCATTGTTTCTATGTTTAGGTGTATATTTTCTTTTAGTTCTGCATCAAATTCTTCCTCTATAGGGTTTATATATTGCTCTCTAGACAGTATCTATAATATATTTCTATATTATCGTGAATAATTTAGAAAGAAAAATTAACATTTGGACCAGGATTTGAATCCTGGATCTCTGACTCTATGTTTCTTTCTAAATTAAAACTGTCCAATTCTGGAAAATGTTAATTTAACCCATCAGCGTGGGGGGATTTAAATCCCCTGACGGTTCTCAGCTGAGGGAGGATTTCTTGGAATGGCATTTAAATTTGTAAGTTAGAAAACAAAGTTTTGTAAAACATTCATATCTTGTTTGATATTTAAAATATCTACATAGAAATTTTAAAATGTATTCAGCTAAACGTGAGGCTAATTATAATAATTGTAAACTACAACAATACAAATAAAATTTATAAAACCGTACCTTAGAAATAAGTTAGTTGAAATTGATTTGAAGCACCCCTGCATACATAATCCCGCTTCATAGTCAGAGCATCTAAGTACTGTATCTTTCTATATTAAATTAATTTTGGGAAGTAAACATTATGAGGTATCATATTTGAAGAGAAAAATTATACGCTCAGACCGGGACTTGAACCCGGGACTTCTGTCCTAAGAAGTAAGTAAGAAGGAAACCGCCAAGAAACGACATAACACCGGTCGACCAGAGGCTACTGACGATGGAGATAAGCTCCGAAACTGCAGTATAGAAGAAAAAAGATATGAGGTGAGGTAATAAAAACATTAATTTAATTATTAAATTAATAAATTGTATGTTAATTGAAAGCTTGAGATCTCCTCTTTAAGATTGCAGTTCACAAATTGTGTTGTCATTGTATATTGTTACAAAGAATAATAATAAATCAAATGTGCCGGATATAGAACATGCTCAATCAGCACTTCAAACTTACTCACATTTAACAATAAATTATACAATTTGAAAATAAGTTATATTATTAATTTCATATATCAAATAAAAGCGTATTCTTTCCTCTACAAAATTATATTATTTAATCATTTATTTAGTGAATCATTCCCGAAAAATAAGAACTAGTTTCGGTAAAGAAATCATGCATACGGTGCTCGTCGCTCCGCAGAGAAGAAGTGTTTTATTTATGCGGGTGGTGTACGTCACTCCACGCTGATGAGTTAAATATAACATCTAAATATGAAGCTTTACTGCTTAAAAAGTAACTTATAAATTCTCAATAAAAAATATGTAGAGTAGAAGTTGTTAGATGGCATTGATGATAGTGATGGCTACCGGCCTTCTGATGAAAGAGAATTATAAGTGGTAAGAATTGTTGATGTTTGTATCAGAGTTTGGATGGCATAATCGGTATTGCACTGATAAGTAGAGTCAGAGATCCAGGGTTCAAATCCTGGTCCAAAGGTTAATTTTTCTTTCTAAATTAAAACTATGTCCAAATCTAGAAAATGTTAATTTAAAATATAACATCTAAATATCATTGTGAATGTTTTATTTTAGGAAGTAATATTTTGAGGTTCTTTTAATCAAATTATTTTGAGTCTGTAATATCTTACCTCAATATTAATGTTGATTTGTTCTTGAACATGTTTCGATTAGTCTTATAATCATCCTCAGCATCTTGGCCAGACTGGTTGGATTTATGTTGTAAACCCTGGATGTCGATGTCAGCTCCCTCCTGCGATTGGCCGAAGAACCTCCAAATGAGGTCACATTCAGTCGGTATTTCGAAATTGATAACTCTGTTTTTGTTCTTCTGAATATAGATTTTTTCCCAAATAGTCAGCTCTTTTGTATTTTGTAACTGTTTTAATAATTTAGTGTTCAAATTTATATTATGTTTTTCAGACCAAACATGAGCAGCAACTGCAGATTTTTCTATTTCCCCATTTTTAATATTTCTTATGTGTTCTTTGGTTCTAATTTTCAGGTTTCTTTTTGTTTTTCCTAGATATATCTTTTCACAACCAGTACATTCAATTTGATGTATTCCTGATTTTTAATTTTTATCAGTTTGTGAAGTTTGTAAATAATATTTATCATCATCATCATCCGCCTTCCATGTAGAAGAACTGTTACATTCTGGATAAAATGCTGGTGTTATTGAACCATCTCTTCCTCGGAAGATCCATTGATCTCTTGATACTGTGTGATGGCTTTAGGTATATTTGTTCTAGACATTCTGTTAGGATGTTCCTTCCAGCTTCTCTGTTAATTACGAATGTAGTTTAAGACTGTTGTCACATTTAAATGATCCAATATATAATTAAATGGTAAAGAAAAAAATTTATGCCTGAACCCGGATATACTTATTTTTATCATAGTAACAGCTTTAGCTTCTTAATATTAATTTAATAAGATCCAATATATATTTGTTAAAGATTTTATTATTCATTTAACACTTCTCATTGAAGGATAAATTATATTTGAAGAGAAAATTTTTTGCCTAGACTGAGACTCGAACCCGGGACCCTTGGCTTTCCGGGCCAAGTGCTCTACCAACTGAGCTACCGAGGCAAAGTTGCGATCTAGACGCAAATTTTTCTCTTATATGTACATTGTAATTCCCTCGTGCCAAATGCTTGAAACCATAGCTTCTATCATTGCAAATGGCGGCTTCTTAGTTAAGAAGACATTTATTGGGAATTTAACACTACTTTATAAAGCCAGTAGGGCTTCTATTGAAGATTTTATTATTCATTTAACACTTCTCATTGAAGGATAAATTATATTTGAAGAGAAAAATTTTCGCCTAGACCCAGACTCGAACCCAGGACCCTTGGCTTTCCGGGCCAAGTGCTCTACCAACTGAGCTACCGAGGCGAGTTGCGATCTAGATGCAAATTCGAGTCTCGGTCTAGGCAAAAATTTTTCTCTTCAAATATAATTTATCCTTCAATGAGAAGTGTTAAATGAATATTAAAATCTTCAATAGAAGCCCTACTGGCTTTATAAAGTAGTGTTAAATTCCCAATAAATGTCTTCTTAACTAAGAAGCCGCCATTTGCAATGATAGAAGCTACGGTTTCAAGCATTTGGCACGAGGGAATTACAATGTACATATAAGAGAAAAATTTGCGTCTAGATCGCAACTCACCTCGGTAGCTCAGTTGGTAGAGCACTTGGCCTGGAAAGCCAAAGTTCCCGGGTTCGAGTCTCGGTCTAGGCGAAAATTTTTCTCTTCAAATATAATATATTTGTTAGTTTTCCAATCCCATTTGGTGAAGTCTAAAGTTTGATGCATTAACCTTATCTCACTAGGTGTTATCCTTCCCTAATTGACTTTCAAAGAGTCCAATATTTATCTGCCATAAGTGAGAACATTCCTTGTCAATGTTTTGTATAATTTTATTAGTATTTTTTAATATTTTTTTATCCAGACTGGAACTCTTACAGAGGAGGGACTTGATCTGTGGGGCATTTTGCCCTCAAGAGATTCAACATTTTACAGAGATGCACTCCGTGATCCAAAACTCCTACATGTGAAATCACCATTCATTTCAGTAATGACAACTTGTCATTCTCTAACCATTATCAATGGAGAATTAACAGGTGATCCATTGGATATCAAGATGTTTGAAGCAACTGAGTGGGTAAGTTCATGACATTTGAAATTCAGTACAACACATTTTTTTTATATAAGAAACAATTATTTAAAAGGTACAGTTTCTCATTTGAATCTCTGAAAAGGTTATTAAAAGAAAAATTAAAGGCAAAAGGTCACATATCTTTAATGGTTGCACAGATCTTTATTAGCTGAGCAACAAAATTCAAGGTGGAAAGATTTAAAACTAATTTCTGGTCTTCCTAAAAAAAAATCTGCTGTGAACCTCTTTATTTAGACTAGTAATTGGTCATGACTTCCTCAGTTAACAACTTAATAGAATTAATTTGAGTTCTCCTAAATACTTATTATATAAAAAAAGATTAAAATATAGACAGGGCAAGTTAATTTCTCAAATCTTATGTAAATGTTATATCCAAATATTAATTGTTAAATCCTGTGCATTAGACATACACACATGCATGCACGCGCACACATACCACATCCCATAGGAATTAAAGTAAAATTAAATTCATTGTGGATAAAAAATATCTATCTATCTATCTTTGGGTTTTTACAGCTGCTGCCGTCTTCCCGTGCCACACCTCCAAAGCCTATGGTCTTTGGCATCTTCGATACTTAGCCCTCTAGCTTGCATTACTGTCTTCATGTTTTTCTTCCATGTTAACCTTGGTCTCCCTCTTTTCTTCTTTCTGTTCGGATGCCATTCATATAGTTGCTTTGGCCATCGCTCATCTTCCATTCTTAAGACATGTCCTAACCACTTTAATTCCTTCTCCTCAATTCTTTCAATTATGCTTTCTTCTGCTTCCATTATGTTTCTAATTTCCTTATTTGTGACATGTTCTAATCTAGACTTTCTGGCACTTCTCCGTAAATAATCCATTTCTAGAGCTATTAGTCTATTCTTGTAGTACTTATTGATTGTCCATACCTCACTTCCATACATTGCAACAGATTCCACCAATGTTTTACCAATATATTTTTTTGTGTCTTTCCAAATAGCCTATGCTTATCCCACCATATGGAATTTAACGATGATATTATTTTGCTACTCAATTCAATTCTATGTTTTATGTTCTCTTTGCCTATACCTTCAATGTTATCCATAATTATTCCCAAATATTTAGTTTGTTTCACTTGCTTTATTTGGATTCCTTCTTCCAATATTAAATTTTCTCGTTCATTGCTATTTATTGCCAGATATTCTGTTTTTTTGTAAATTTACTGTGAGACCCCATGATTCATATGTGTTTTTCAACCTTTTTATCATGAATTCCATATCAAATTTGTCTTGTGCTAAAACCAGTTGATCATCGGCAAATTGTAATGTCAGCAAAAATCTGTTACCTATAGCGATCCCCATACCTTTGCAGCTTTGTTTCCATTTCATTAATATGGATTCTACATAAATATTAAATAAAATTGGTGGAAAGACTGCACCCTTGTTTCAATCCCTTTGTGGTTTTTATAGGATTAGACATTATATTTCCAATTTTAACATAAGCGGAGTTATCTTTATAGATTTGTTTAATAATTTCTATTAGGTTTCTATCAATATTGTATTTCTCCAATACTTCCCATAATTTGTTCCTCGGAATTGAGTCATAAGCTTTCTCTAAATCTATTATTTTCAGATGGGTTTCTTCTCCAACTGCAGTCCGTTTTTCAATTAACTGTTGTATTGCAGATATATTGTCAACACATGACCTTCCTGGTCTGAATCCATTTTGATCTTCTCCTAATTTGTCTTTAATATCTTTTTGTAACTTTGTTTTTAATAACTTCGTAAATATTCTATATAATGTGTTATTTATACTTAGTTCTCTGTAGTTTTTTGCTTCTCTTCTATCGCCCTTCTTGTATATTGGTACAATGTAGCTTATTTTCCATTCATCGGGAATCTTCTGTATTGCAATGCACTTATTAAACAAGTCCCTCAATCTACCTATTAAATTTTTTGGGCCATATTTAATTAACTCATTGGGTATGTTTCCCGGCCCTGGTGCCTTTTTATTCTTTAGGGTTTGAATTTCTAATTCTATATCTATTGTATCAAATTCCAGGACGTTCATTTCTATAGTTGGATTTTCTATTGTTTCCATAAACTCATTTCTAGTTTCTGACAGTAAAGCTTTGTAATGTTTTCTGCGTCAAATTTTGTTAACAAATTTATCTTGCTGGATCCTTGGTTGGTTTTTAGTGTTTTTAGAAATCTCCATACTTCCGATGATTGTGATCCTCCTATATAACTTTCTATTTCTTGGCATTTGCTTTACCATAATTTGTTTTTTTCTTCTATCACTTTCCTTTTAACTTTGGCGTTTGTTTTCTTGTATTCTATCCAATTCTCTGTTGTTTTATTTGCCAACCATTCTAAGTAGCATTTTTTCTTCTTTTTGGTTAATTCTTCGATATCTTCATTCCACCAATCTTGTGTATTTTGTTTTTTATTTATGGTGCCTAATGCTTCTTTTGCTGCCGAATGTATTATTTCCTTTAATTGATTATATTCTTCTTCTATGTCTTCCTTGTAATCCAAATTCTCAATTTTAATCCTCAGTCTTTCTTGATATAGGTTTTTGATACTATCCTGATTAAATAAATACAATTTAAATTTTTCTTCCTGCTACAGTTGCATTGTTGATTCCCTTGCTTCATCAAAATATCATTACTGGAAATAGATAAATTTAAATTTCTAAATTTTATTAGACTATAAGGGTCAAATTTATAAACGCATTAGATCGTAAAAGGTGTTCTCTGCTGAGAAAGTTTTATCCTAATACATTTTGCTTACTCAGAAATCTATTCATGCAATAATAATTGTAAGCTACCTGACGAGGTAACTTAAGATCATAGCTCAAGATAGAAACTTATCGTGAAAATCCCGAAGGGAACCGATGGTAACCGATGTAGTTTGAAACCTTTGCAGCTTTATCCAAGATGTCGGACCTTGAAGACTTCGATCATGTTTTCGGTATACGCAGAGAAGAGGAATTTGATAGAGTCTACCAAAGAATTCAACTGGAAGAACAGGAGAATCGGCGTAATATTGCGCGATGCAGACGTTGTTGTATACGGTATTATTTGTGGGACGCAAGCGTAAATGTGTTCCTCTATAGCAGAAAATAACGGAAGTGGTTTTATCGCTGAGAATTCTGGGTAATTCGTTGCCAATATTACAAAAATGTCAACTTTCATGCGTGACCGGTAAGTCGGCCGTTAATTCGATCTCAGCAATTGCTCACGGTGAGTCAGCTCACCAGTGATTGGAAGTAATTTGAGTAGAGACTAATGTATTTGCATGCGGCCCTAAATCTTTATTTAAAAATGTAATTATTAAGTTATGCAAAGTCTGAGAGATTATGTAAGTTGACTTTGTTAAATAAAATGGAAATGAAATGGCAGATCTTTTAGCAAAAAAGCGCACCAAAATTTTACAGCAAACAAATCAATCCCTGTCCTACCATTCTGCAAAAATTATAATTAAAGAAACTTCCAGAAAGAACTGATGAAGCACTTCAAATCACAAAGTAATGAGAAACCATGGGCAGCTATCTCGCAAAATAAAAACTTAATACCTGAACAACCAAGACATGAAGCAGCAACATTCAGACTGTTAACAGACCGTGACTACCTGGCAGCACACCTCCATAAAATTTGAATCTTCAACTCTCCAAATTGTATCCTGTGACAAGACAATAACACTACCATGAACAAAGATCATCTTTATATATTAAATTTGGGAATTTTTATCATTATGAGGTTCAATTAATAATAATTAAATGAATCGTGATTTTTTCTTACCTCATACATCTATGTTTCTTTAAACACAGCACTGCAGTATCGGCGACACTTTGTCGTCATCATCAGCTGTTTTCACGACTGTCGTGAAAACAGCTGATGATGACGACAAAGTGTCGCCGATACTGCAGTGCTGTGTTTAAAGAAACATAGATGTATGAGGAAGAAAAAAATCACTATTCATTTAATTATTAAAGATCATCTTGCTAACTGTGAGGCTCTGAAGATGTCACCTACAAGAACTCTGGCAGGACTCTATTGGGAAACAAGAAAGCAAAAGGAACACATCCAAGCTAATGGGCATTAGACTACTACTACTACTTTGTTAAATAAAATTTTCTTTTTTTTTACCTTGTTACATAGTACCTGCTTTGGTGGTACATATACTAAAATTAGAATAATACAGAGAAGATTAGCATGGCCCCTGCACATGGATGACCTGTAAAATCATGAACCGTTCCACATTTTAATTATTATGAGTTAGTTATTTTGACTCACCTCTTATTTTTTTTTATATTCTGCAGACTATAGTTTATATAGAGTTAGAATGCATAGACAATGTTGCATAGATGTGACGAAACTATAGTCTGCAGAATATATAAAAAATATGAGGTGAGTCAAAATAACCAACTCATAATAATTAAATGAAACCTCATAGTGTTATTTCTTACAAATATTAAATATTAAACATTCCACATTTTTATTAATAGTGAGTGGAGAACATATTTTTATCGACTCACCTCATATATTTTCAATTTCTTTGATACCGACGGTTTCAGACAATATCATGTCCTTCTTCAGTCATGGCTTCTATTGAAAATATATGAGGTGAGTCGATAAAAATATGTTCTCCACTCACTATTAATGATATAACCTCATAATGTTTACTTCCCAATATTAATTTAAATATTCCACATTTTAATTATTTATTTTAGGAAGTAATGTTTTAAGGTTCTTTGTATCAAGTTTTGTTGAGTCTAGAGATATCTTACCTCAATTTAATGTTGATTTGTTCTCGAACATGTTGATGATATAGAAGAATATATCGAAACATGTTTTAGAACAAATCAACATTAAATTGAGATACGATATCTCTAGACTCAAAAAAACTTGATTCCACATTTAATTTATCTTACAATTATCCTACATTCTTCTCTGTATACAATACAAGAATACATCGTCGATGTAAAGTGGTCTGCCAAAGTGGTGCATGAATTGAAAATAAACCACTTTAATGCCATCTATCTGCTCAGCATGGAACCCACATTGTATTATTTTTAGTCTGGACATCTTACCTCAATATTAATGTTGATTTGTTCTTGAACATGTTTCAAAACAATTCTGTTTTATCGTCAGCTTTCCCAGACTGGGAAAGATGTCCAGACTAAAAATAATATAATTAAAATAACCTCAAAATATAACTTCCTAAAATTAAATATTATGGAACCCAAAGCTCGTAAAGTGCAGTGGGTGGCATTAGAACAGAAACACATAGTACCTTCAGCCTCATGTACCTCTTTCAAATTTTTATTTTATTTCATTATTTAAGTTACCAGTGTAGGCACTCCATGATAATATTTTTTTTTTTCACTTTTCATTTCTTTTAGAATTAATTACCCAGTTTCTTTAATTGTCATTTCCTAACTTAACAGATATGACAATATGCCAACTTTTAAAGTGACATGATTTTTAACTCTTAAAAACTAAGATATCATTATTTTCTATTACTGTGATGGATAAATGTTCACCCTTATATAATTTTTAAAAATTATATTTTAATTAATTTTCACTGTCTAAAATTAAGATGAAATTTCTAAGCATCTATGAAATAGTTGTAAAAATACGAAATTTGTAGAATAAACTAATTAGTTTATAAGTTCCCATAGTAATTTTATTAAATTAAAAATAACTAGACAGTTTTTGCCACCAAAATGAACCTACTAACAGTATTATAAAATTACAATAGGATGTAACATTATGAAGTTCATATTTATAAATAAGGTGAGTCTGTTGTATCTTACCTCATAAAAGTAACAAAAGTAATGTAAAAATCAACAATCTGGACAAGCTGAAAATAAAACAGAAGTGTTTTGAAACATTGCTAAAAGAACTCAAGTTTTATGAGGTAAGATGCAACAGACTCACCTTATTTACTACTGACAGTAGTTAGAAAATTTTGAGTGAAATTTTACCCATCCTAGAATTTAATGTTTAACCTTTAAAGGGGAAATATCACATATACGAGGGAGAATCAAATATAAACAGGCCTTTGTTTACTGCGCACGCCTAGAATGCGATATAAGTTGGAGGCTTTTACAGCAGGTGCAGTGGGGTCTCTGGAAGGGGACCGCGGCCTTGGGAACTCATTTTGTTTTGTTCCTCAGTTGCTATGGAGATGTCTGAGAGAGAGGTGCATCCAGCTGTTGCGCAACGAGTAATCATCAAGTTTCTCGTCAATGAAAATGTCAGTGCAGCTGAAATTTGCCGTCGGTTACTCCCACAGTTTAGGGAAAGAACCCTTTCATGGTCCAGAGTAAAACATTGGTGCCGCGAGTTTAATGAAGGACGTGAACGAGTTGAAAACTTGGCCCAACCTCGCCGCTCACGCACCAGCATCAGTCCAGAAAACATCCAAGCTGTTCAAGACATCATTGAAGGGGATCGCCACATCACAGTGCTTGACATTTGTCGAGAACTTCTCATTAGCTATGGGAGTGTGCAATCAATCATTCAAGGGGAGCTGAAAATGAGAAAAGTGTCAGCTCGTAGGGTTCTGCGGTTGCTCACTGCAGAACAGAAAGCAGTGCGAGTTCAAATGTCTTGCACGCTCCTCACGCACTATGAAGAGGAAGGTGATGCTTTTCTGGACAGAATCATCACTTGTGATGAGACATGGGTGCATCATTACACACCCAAATCCGAGTCAAAGAGGGCCAGTCTGGAGTGGAGGAAGAGTGGAGAGCAACCGCCGGTGAATGCCAAGTCACGACTGTCTGCAGGGAACGTTTTGGCCACAGTGTTCTGGCACTCAAAAGGTGTCCTTCTGATTGATTTCCTTGAACAACAAGGACAACGACGACGGACCATTAATGCTGCCTACTACTGTGACCTTCTCAGTCAAGTTCGAGTTGCCTTCCGGTCAAAACGGCGCAGCAGTCCAATCAGAAATGTGTTGATTCTGCAGGACAATGCCAGACCACACACCGCAGCAGCAACACAGCGAAAATTGGCCGAAATTCACTAGACTGCCCTTCCACATCCACCCTACAGCCCGGATCTCTCACCATGTGACTTCTTCATGTTTGGTCCACTCAAAGAAGCTCTTGGAGGACATCGTTTCACAACCAACGAGGAGGTGAAAGACTTCGTGCGCAACTGGCTGCGCACGCATCCTTGTACTTTCTTTGAAACTGGCATTAAAAAACTGCCTGTCCGTTGGAACAAATGCATAGCAAAGAAGGATGTGTATGTAGAAAAGTAAGAAAAATGTTAATTTCAATTAATCTTCATGAATAAAAGTTTTGGAACAAAAGGCCTGTTTATATTTGATTCTCCCTTGTATTTGATGGCGGGTACATCCTTTCTATTGCCAAAAGCAGATAAATCTGATGCTTTGCAGATAGTACATTTTTATTCATAATGTTTTTATTATTAATTTAATACTTCTCACTGAAGGACAAATTATATTTGAAGAGAAAAATATTTGCTGAGACTGGGGTTTGAACCCAGGACCTTTGGCTTTCTACCAATGCTCCACCAACTCAGAATGTCAAAGGTCCTGGGTGTATATTTTTCTCTTCAAATATATTTTATTCACAACCATGCGGAATAAGGTGTTAAGACATTTAATCTCCAGTCACTGAGTAGTGATGGGAATTTAAAAATCTCTTACATTAAAGGTTAAGCATGTTATACTCTGTGATCTGTTGGTTGAACATTATCAGTTTGCTGTTCTGTAACAATATAATTGGACCCATATATTTTGAGATTTTTTTTCTCTAAACAATCATTGTTTTTGCATAGTTTTATTGCTGGACTTTTTTTTTATTTCTGTCAGCATGAGATGATTTTATTATTACTATGTATCCTGCTTAATTTTAACTAAACAAATTATATCTGATATGTAAGTTCTGTCAATTTTTTTTAGGAATTAGAAGAACCTGGTGAAGATACAAAACGATTTGATATGTTGCAGCCTACCATTGTAAAACCTGGTTCTTCCTGGTCTAATGTAAGTTATCTTGGGCTTAGGTTATTTTAGAATGAATAGCCATTCCAAAATTTTTTGGAAGGCAATTTTTTTTTGGAATTCTGTAAATGCATTATGTATTGTGCATTAAAGGGACTTTTGCAATCCCAACTTCCCTCAAAAACATTAAACTGAAAATATGTAAAACTATTATTTTCCCAGTTATATTATATGGACAAAACATGGGCTCTTACTTTAAGGGAAAAGAAAAGATTACAAGTATTTGAGAATAAAGTTCTTAGGAAGGATTTTGGACCAAAGAGACAAACAGGTGAATGGTGAAGACAACATGACAGTGAGCTACATGAATCTTTATGGGAAGTCAGATGTAGTAAGAACACTTAATTAATATTTCATTAAAAGTAAAGTCTTGTTAACTGCAATGGGCAGGACATGTGACATAAATGGGGAATGTAAGAAGGGGAAGGAAAACTTCCAGTAGGTAGGCCAAAAATGAGATGGGAGAATAACATTATCTGGGTTTGAGGGAGGTAATTATACAGGAGATGATTGGAAAACTTTAGCTCAGGTTAGAGATGTAAGGAGAGTTAAGTTCACATAGCTGTGAACCTATGGGTTTGATAATATTGGTGAGTTAGTAAGTTAGTTATAAGCCTAATGGTAGTTTCTAGATTTTAAAGTAGTAGTAGTAATAGACTTTAAAGATGAAAGAAAAATTTAAACTACCAGTTGCATCATACAATAGTTTTCTTCTGTTTTCTTCTTCATCTAATCTAATGTCCCAGTTCTGGGGGTCAAATTTTCATAACTGTAATGTGAGTATAAATACAGGACATTTCAAACATGTAGAATCAAAATTATACAGATGGTAGAGGTTTTAGAGGGTACCAATGATTAGAAATGCATTCTTGATTTTTATGCAATTATTAAACAATATACACCTCATTGAAAAATCAGGTTACAGCTGAGAGAACGTGTTCATCGTGACTACCACAATTCTTAGTACATACGACAATAAAACATAACATTTTGACACACTTTGTCAAATATCCCTTTGACTGAATAACTGACTATACCCCATTTGCTCCTCGTGAGAATATGGGTGCTCCCCAGTAGGAGTTTCTTATCATCATCATCATCATCATCATCTTCTTCAAGGTATGGTCCTGTTGGCCCGTTCCGTTCCCCGGTGCACTATATGCTGCAGGTGCAGGTCGTCTTTCCAAAGACGTTTTGGTCTTCCTACATTTCTTTGGCCTAGATGTTTATAATGAAGCAACTGTTTTGATAAACAATTATTTGGCATTCTTTGTATATGTTCAAACCAATTACATTTATTTCTGTGTATTCTCTCGTTTATATTATATATTTGTAATTCATCTCTGATATCTTGACTTCTCTTTTGATCTCTTAGAGATACATCTGCAACTGATCTGAGAAATCTCATTTCTACTGTCTCAATTTTATGTTTATCAGAGATTGTTAAAGACCAAGTCTGTTAATGTTGGAACGGCTATTGTTTTGTAAAATTTTAATTGAGTTTCCCTTGTGGTCTTATTTCTCAAATATCTTCTTATTCAACCACATATCTGTAGAAATTTCCCTAATTTCTTCTCCATGTCCAAATTTTGCAGGTACGATATCATGCATCTCAGATAAATGAAACAAGTTACTTGTTCAATTATGTTTGCTCCAATTACAATTCTTGTCCTTTTATGCTGAGTTCCAATAAATGCCATTGGCTTTGTTTTCTCTGTTGATATCTTTAAATTACATTCGTTTATTAGTTTCCATAATATATAAACTGATTTTTGTATTTGATTTTCTGAGGAAACTACAGTGATCTGGTCATCTGCAAATAAAAGACAGTTCATTTTAATAGCCTCGTCTAAAACCAAGGCTAAAGGCAGGAGTTTTTTAACCAAGCTTAATTCAGTTAGGCTTATTTACCTATAGGTGTCAACAAGTGATATGTGTAAATTAATGAGTCATTTGTTTTACATCTTACCTCATATTTTATGTTTTTTAAGCATGGGAACTGCAGTTTTCAAAAGGACACATCCCTTTATGACTACCGGTAGTAATAATGTCGGTTGAAAATTAAAGGGATGTGTACTTCTGAAAACTGCAGTTCCCTTGTTTAAAAAAAAACATAAAATATGAGGTAGGATATAAAAAATGACTCAATAATTTATGAATTAAGAACCTCATAATGTATAGATAGATAGATCATCAGTAGATTAATGTCTTTGACATCGTCCGATTCCTAATAGCCAATTTTGTCGGTCCATCCAATCTCCTGGTTGTAGATGTTTCTCCTTCATATATAAACATATTCCCTGACTCCAGGAGGTTTTAGGTCTTCCTCTGCTTTGTCTTCCCTCAGGTTTCCATTCCAAAACAGATTTTGGTAGTCGATCCTCTTCCATTTGCTGGACATGTCCGTGCCATCTTAATTGCTGAGTTTTAATATAATCTAAAATAGTGTCTTCAATCCTAATTTTTTCTCTTCTTGAAATTCTTGCAGCCCTTCTTATAAAATCCATTTCCATTGCCAAAAGGTACTTATTTGTTTTTGTTGTTAATGGCCAAAGTTCTGCTCCATAAGTAATGATGCTTTTAACAATTGTATGATATATATTCATTTTGTTTTTATTAACCTCATAATGTTATTTCCTATATTTAACTATGAAGTAATATGTGGTTAGCATATCACCTCAATGATACACCTGCAACTAAGATATTACTTGGTTGGGTGAAGGTCTGTTAAATTTTGCACAGAAGCCTTTTTATTCAGGCTTGCGGTTCTTTAACTAGCCTGAAAATCTTCATACTCAGGATCCATGGCTTATAGTCCCGCCCGGAAGACTTGTCCCGTTGATTTTTCCATCCTAAAAATCCATCGACCACAGCCAGATTTGAACTTGTGTCCCTCAGAACTAGAGGCAAGGAACATAACCAATAGCCCACTGCGGTCGATAATATCTCTTTACTTTTATTAAATTGTTAGCAGCAGTTACAGTATTTACTATTGTTAGTATATCGTGGACAGTCTTGTGTATGTTAGTGATAAATCTATTGGCAGTAGAAAAAAGTAATAATACAAAACGGAATCCAAAATGGAAATAAAGTTTGTCATGCAGAAACTATTGAAACTAAGCAAATTTTTCAGAAAACCAAACTTAGGTCTGATTTTGGTGGTTTATGGCTTTCTTTTGTTCATTAAATTATATGTATACAGTTTCACAGCAAGAAAACAAAAATAGCTGCTGCTAAACTGATTTTAAAATTTTGTCTTTCAGGTACCACTCTTAATGATCAGATTTTGTTGATTTTTGGAGAATACTTTTCTGATTTTATTTCAATGGCATATATGAGTTTTGTTGTGGAAATTAAAAATTGCTGCTGCTAGAGTTGTCTTAATTTTTGCTTGAGGTTAACTCCCCCCCACCTCACTACTAATGGTCTGATTTTGCTGGTTAATAAACTCGATCTATAGATTCTATATTGCAAAATTGCTTTTAAAACATATTAATTCCATTGTGACAGTGCAAAAGTAGAAGTATAAACTTTAATCAATTATATCTTACTTCAGAATAACTAACTAACTCGCTGGCACTATCGAAACCATAAGTTCATGGCTGCGCGGATACAAGTTCTCCATAAATCTCTATCCTGAGCTTATGATTTCAATCATCTGCTGTATAATCTACTTCCCTCAAATCATGCTTAATGTTATTTTTCCACCTCATTCTTGGTCTACCAATGGGGTATTTTTCCTCTGGTTTTTCTACAAAAAGCTTCTATGTCTTGCCTATTGCAGGCTATGAGACTTAACTGTTCTTATTATTAAGAATCAAATGAATCGTGAATTCTTCTTATCTCATACATCTATTTTTTTATTATATTTTATTAGGGGCCTATATTCTTATTTTATCTGGTTTCCTATCTCACTGTTATGTAGTCTTCTCCATTTACGACGACAAGGGTCCCGGGTTCGAGTCTCGGTCTAGGCGAAAATTTTTCTCTTCAAATGTAATTTATTCTTCTCCATTTGCCTGTCTGTTCATCTCTCTTTGATCCAAAAATTTTCCTAAGAACTTTACTCTCAAATATCCTTAAAGAATAAGCTATAAAAACTTATTGTTATTTCACCTTCAGTAAGTTTCACAGCATCTGAATGTTGATATCAACACATTTACTTTTTCTCATTATCAAAGCCATGAAACATTTTTCATGATTCCTGTAAAATTTGCTTTTTTGCACATCATAATACAATTTGAATTAACACTCCACAAATAATATGGTGAATATTTTCAGTAAATGGTATGATTGTGATTTTTTAAGTGTTACATAATTCTAGCAAGTGTTGTGGACATTTTTCAAAAGCAGATCTTTTGTGTTATTCATATTGTCTAATAAAATAGATGCAGTACTATTTTTATCACTGGCATTAAGGGCACTTTTATGAAGAGGTTTGAACTGAAATCAGAAGTTAAAAATGGCTATCAGTCTGCTGAATTGTCTAATACTAAGATATTACTTGAATGTAGGAAGGTCGGTTAAATTTTGCACAGAGGCCTCTTTTTTTAGAGCTGAGGTTCTTTTATGAGTCCAAAAATCTTCAGACTTGGGACCCATTGCTTAAAGTCCCTCCTAGAGGATTTGTTCTTTTGATTTTTCCATCCTAAAAATCCATCAACCTCTAGTCGGGTTTGAACCTGCGATCCTCGGGACTAGATGCAAGAAACTTCCAATATTAGGTATTTTAGGTGTTTCTTAAAGTTATTTCTATCTCAATTTCTATTTCACTTTTCAGGTACTTTCCATACTTTCTTAGCACAAAAAAAAAACTGTATCATCATCCGGTATCATGACAGCTGCCGCCGTCTTCTGGAAACCAAATGTCATTCCTCTCTGTCCATCCATTGATTTTCGTCCAATCCTCTGATATTCATAGCTGCTTGTACCCCTTCTATCCAAGTTTTCTTCGGTAAAAGAAAAAAAAAAGTATATATATATTATATACACACACACACACACACATATATTCCTCAGGTATAATTTGATTTTTCTACATAATTTGAATGGTTTTTTATATTTTTCTTTGCATTACTATAGACTGTTATTTGTACTAGAATTTCCTTGTATTTTAATGCTTGATATTTTATGTTGCATTGGTAGCTTCTTGTAGGAAAATCAGAGGGAAAACTCCCAGTTGGTAGACCAAGAATCAGGTGGGAGAATAAGATTAACTATGATTTGAGGGAAGTAGATTATACAGGGAATGATTGGAAAACATTAGCCCCAGGATAGGGATGTGTGGATAGCTAATGTCTATGTGGCCATGAACCTATGGATCCGATTGTGCCAGTGAGTTATTAGTTGATATTTTATAATTAGAGCTAATTCAGAAATGCATATTTTATGGACAATGTTCCAAAATTTATAGAGAGTTAGTTAAAATATTTCATTTTTATAAATCACTATTTGTGATGTTTTGATGTCTTTTTCATTGATATTGGGGTAATAATATTAAAATAGAGTCCTATACTGTGGTCTTGAGATAGTGTGCTGCCTTGTCACGCAGTGGGCCCGGGTTTGATCCCCAGTTGGGACAGTTTCCTGGGTGAGGTTTTTTTTTTCGGGGTTTTTCCTCATCTGTAAGACAAATGTCAGAAAACTTTAAGGCCCAAACGGTCCCCGAACATCGTATGGCAATTGCAATCATCATCATTCATATTCATCTTAGATTAAGCTTAGGATTAAGGACTCTCCTAGTGCACCACTATCATCATCACCCATCATATCATCGGGGCAATGTAACCATACCTTCCAGGCGCCCCAACTTCAGAAGTGGGTTACAATTACGCCAATGCCAGGACAGAACACCAGAAATGTCCAAAAGGACAAACCTGGGGCATTTAAAAAAATTAAAATGGAAGTCATGTCACATGCGGCGGTAGCATTGCTGCCGATAGGGTTACTCATGCCGGGCTGGTCGAAGGTGATAAGCCAGACGAAATAAGTACCTTGGTCGAAAGAGTGATGATCTTTCACCGTAAAAATACAACCGTCAAGAAATGCGGACATGGGTTCTACTGGGGTAAAATTTTCCGGAGGTCATATAGTCCCCCATTCGGTTCTCCGGGCGGGGACTACTTCAGGGAACCCATGCCAAAGGCTCAAACACAGGGACATGTTCCTAGGAACATGGAATGTTAGGACTTTATACAATAGCGGGGCACTAGAAGATATTAACGCGGGAATTGGATAAATCACCCTTGGATATAGTCGCTTTACAGGAAGTTAGGTGGCCAGGAGAAGGTAGTCAGGAATCAGGAAGCTTTGCATTATACTATGGGGTGCAGAAAGACCTGCATTTGGAATGGGTTTTTTAGTCAGAAGGAGGATCCTATCCGCTATCCGAGATATTAAGTTTGTTAGTGATAGGATATCATACATAATTCTAAAGGGTAAACGACATGATTTTATAATTGTAAATGTACGTGCCCCCACAGAAGATAAAGATGACAAGATCAAGGATGAGTTCTATGAAGAATTAGAATGCTTATTTGATAGCCTTTCACGATATCATATGAAAATTGTCTTAGGAGATTTAATGCAAAAGTGGGGCGGGAAGATATATTCAAACCAACAATAGGCAAATTCAGTCTTCATGAAGATAGTAACGACAACGGGGTTAGATTAGTCACATTTGCTACATCAAAGAATCTCATTGTTAAGAGCACAACATTTCAGCATAAGGATATTCATAAATACACCTGGACGTCCCCAGATGGAGAAACTCGGAACCAGATATATCATGTATTAGTGGATAAACGCTGGCACATTGGCATCATTGATGTTAGATCAGTTAGAGGGACAGACTGCAATTCAGATCATCATCTGGTCAGGGTGAAAATCAGACAACGGCTATCGCTTATGAGAGGAACAAACGCTAAAGATGATTCTGCTTAAAATATGAATTAAAAAAACTTGAAAAATGATGAAATGCGGCAAGAATACCAAATCAAAATTGCTAATAGATTTGAAGTAAGTACTGGAATCTTCAGATGACAATGTGGCAAACGAAGAAGAAACTGATATAAATAAAGAATGGGAGGCTATAAGAGATACTATTAAATTGTCAGCATCAGAAAGCATTGGTTGTTTAAAAAAGAGGCAAAAACAAGAAATGGTTTGATGAGGAATGTGCCGACATTGTAAAGAAAAGAAAGCTAGTAAAAATGAAATGGTTACACGAGCCAAATGAGGTAAATTTAGAGCAATTGGGTAGTGTTAGACGGGAAACCACCAAGTTACTAAAGAGTAAAAAGAGGGAATATTTGAGAGAGAAGATTAATGATCTTGAAATGAATGCAAAAAATAGGAACATTAGAGAATTATATCAGGGAATTAGTATAGAGAAGAAAGGGTTTCAGGCTAGAACAAACATAATTCGGAATGAAAATGGGGATATGATTGCAGATTCCAAGAGTATATTAAATAGATGGAAAAGTTATTTTAATCAGCTATTAAATGTACATACAGAACAGGACATTGAGGAGGATAAGTTACAGACAGCAGAAATGCTAGTCGCAGAGCCAAGTGCATTAGAGGTTGAAATGGCAATTGAAAAATTGAAGATGTATAAAGCATCAGGTTCAGATGAGATCCCAGCAGAACTGATAAAATCAGGGGGAGAAAAATTGATGGACAAGATACGCTGGTTGCTTAGTATGATTTGGGAAAAAGAAGCTCTTCCAGATGAATGGAAGGAGTCAATTATCGTACCAATTTATAAGAAAGGAGATAAAACTGATTGCAACAACTACAGGGGCATCTCATTACTTTCAACTTCGTACAAAATTCTAACAAATATATTAGTAAGCAGACTTACTCCCTATATTGATGACATTCTAGGAGATCATCAATGTGCATTTAGAAGAAACAGGTCTACAACAGATCATATTTTTAGTATAAGACAGATTTTAGAAAAGAAATGGGAATATAATGGTACTGTACATCAACTATATGTAGACTTCAAAAAAGCATATGATTCAATTAAGAGGGAGAAGTTATATAGTATCCTTCTGGAGTTCGGAATTCCTAAAAAGTTAGTTAGACTTATACGAATGTGTCTAAATGGCACAAAGAGTAGGGTGCTTGTCGGCAAACAGTTTTCGGACACTTTTGAAATCCAGAATGGGTTGAAGCAAGGAGATGCACTATCTCCTCTACTATTTAATTTTGTACTAGAGCATGCCATTAAATCTTTAGAGAATGAGGAAGGCTTACAACTCAATGGTATTAATAAGCTGTTAGTTTATGCTGATGATGTAGTACTACTGGCCGATAGCGAGGAGATACTAAAGGCCAACACGCACACACTATTGAGTAACACTAAGAAATTAGGACTGGAAGTAAATATCAGTAAAACTAAATATATGGTCACACGTAGAAATACATTATATAATGGAAATGGACAGCTAATGACAAATGAGGGAAATTTTGAGGAATTGGCTGAATTCAAATACCTAGGAACAATAATCACAAATAGGAATGAGATGCACAAAGAAATTAAACATAGGCTCAATTCTGGAAATGCATGCTATTATGCATTGCAGAGACTTTTGATGTCCCAACTCCTTTCAAAAAACATTAAGCTGAAAATATATAAAACTATTATTCTACCAGTTATATTATATGGGTGCGAAACATGGACTCTTACTTTAAGGGAGGAAAGGAGATTACGAGTATTTGAGAATAAAGTTCTTAGGAAAATTTTTGGACCAAAGAGAGATGAACAGACAGGTGAATGGAGAAGACTACAATAACAATGAACTACATGGTCTTTATAGGAAGCCAGATATAATAAGAACAGTTAAGTCCCGTAGACTGCGATGGGCAGGACATGTTGCGCGTATGGGGAATGAAAGACGTGCATGGAAACTTCTTGTAGGAAAGCCAGAAGGAAAACGCCCAGTTGGTAGACCAAGAATGAGGTGGGAGAACAACATTAACTCTGATTTGAGGGAAGTAGATTATACAGGGAATGATTGGAAAGCATTAGCTCAGGATAGGAATGTATGGAGAGCTTATGTCCGTGCGGCCATGAACCTACGGGTTCGATAGTGCCAGTGAGTAAGTAAGTAAGTAAGTAAGTCATGTCACATGAGGAAACAGCCGAAATTGGATGTAAATAAAGTCCACAATTGCTTATATATTAGCATGTACTGATAGTTTTATCTATCTGTTTATATTGGGGGATCTGTTAAAGAAATATTGATTGTGACATTGTATCATATCATTTAATTGATAAATAATATGCAAACTTTGATTTTAACAACTTATTGCCTTAAAAACAAATATGTGATTAATTAATTGATAGATAATATATGAACTTTGATTTTAAATATCTTATTTCCTTAAAAGACAAATATGTGTTATCAGCAAATAGCTGGATACACTAAGAAGATAGATAGATAGATAAAAACAAATAGGTGATAAACAGAGGAAATAAATACTTACTTTTAAAAATTTAACAAGGGAACTGTCAACCATTACATGCCAAAACCTACCATGAAATTTCTCCCAGAGAAGCCTTGTGATGTACCAAGGCCGTATCCAAAAAAATTATCTGCCTTTTTAACTGCAACACACAAAAATTGAAGCCAGAACCCAATAATGGCAACCCACTGTGAGAAACAGATGGACTCCCTGCAAGAGTAAAACAGGATGTAATGTGGCGGGATGCGGCATGCACGGCAGGTTGTCGGGGTTGTAGTGTAGCAGGATGCAGCATGCAGACAAGTTATCAGGGGTTATCCATTTCACCAATTCTGGAGTTTATCACTTCCCTGTAGTTTAATTGAGAGCTTTGGCACTGAATTTTTGTGTCTTGCAGTTAAAAATGGCAGATAATTTTTTTGGACACAGCTTTGGTATGTCACAACGCTTTTCTGTGAGAATTTTGAAGGTAGTTTTCAGCATGCAAAGGTTGACAGTTCATTTGTAAGTCTTTAATCTACTGTCTTAATATAACAAAACTATATCACTGGCACTATCAAACCCTTAGATTCATGGCCATGCAGACATAAACTCTCCATATATCCCTATCCCGAACCAGTGTTTTCCAATCATCCCCTGTATAATCTACTTCCCTCAAATCATAGTTAATGTTATTCTCCCACCTCATTCTTGGTCTACCAACTGGGCGTTTTCTCCCTGGTTTTCCTACAAGAAGCTTCCATGCATGTCTCTCATTCCCCATTCGTGCCACATGTCCTGCCCATCGCGGTCTACGAGACTTAACTGTTCTCATTATATCTGCTTTCCTATAAAGACCATGTAATTCACTGTTATGCAGTCTTCTCCATTCACCTGTCTGTTCAGCTCTCTTTGGTCCAAAAATTTTCCTAAGAACTTTATTCTCAAATACTCGTAATCTCCTTTCCTCCCTTAAAGTCAGAGTCCACGTTTTGCATATAATATAACTGGTAGAATAATAGTTTTATATAATTTCAGTTTAATGTTTTTTGAAAGGAGTTGGGAAGTCAAGAGTCTCTGTTATGCATAATAACACGTATTTCCAGAATTGAGCCTATTTTTAATTTCCTTGTGCATCTCATTCCTGTTTGTGATTATTGTTCCTAGGTATTTGAATTCAGCCACTTCCTCAAAATTTCCCTCATTTGTCATTAGCTGCCCATTTCCATTATATAATGTATTTTTATGTGTGACCATATACTTACTTACTCACTGGCACTATCGAACCCGTAGGTTCATGGCCGCACGGACATAAGCTCTCCATACATCCCTATCCTGAGCTAATGTTTTCCAATCAATCCCTGTATAATCTACTTCCCTCGAATCATAGTTAATGTTATTCTCCCACCTCATTCTTGGTCTACCAACTGGGCGTTTTCCCTCTGGCTTTCCTACAAGAAGCTTCCATGCAAGTCTTTCATTCCCCATACGTGCAACATGTCCTGCCCAACGCAATCTACGAGACTTAACTGTTCTTATTATATCTGGCTTCCTATAAAGACCATGTAGTTCATTGTTATGTAGTCTTCTTCATTGACCTGTCTGTTCATCTCTCTTTGGTCCAAAAATTTTCCTAAGTACTTTATTCTCAAATACTTGTAATCTCCTTTCCTCCCTTAAAGTAAGAGTCCATGTTTCGCACCCATATAGTATAACTGGTAGAATAATAGTTTTATATATTTTCAGTTTAACGTTTTTTGAAAGGAGTTGGGACATCAAGAGTCTCTGCAATGCATAATAACACGCATTTCCAGAATTGAGCCTATGTTTAATTTCTTTGTGCATCTCATTCCTATTTGTGATCATTGTTCCTAGGTATTTGAATTCAGCCACTTCCTCAAAATTTCCCTCATTTGTCATTAGCTGTTCATTTCCATTATATAATGTATTTCTACGTGTGACCATATATTTAGTTTTATTGATATTTACTTCCGTCCTAAGTTCTTAGTGTTACTCAATAGTGTGTGCGTATTGTCCTTTAGTATCTCCTCGCTATCGGCCAACAATACTACATCATCAGCATATACTAACAGTTTATTAATACCATTCAGTTGTAAGCCTTCCTCATTCTCTAAAGATTTAATGGCATTAGGCGAAAATTTTTCTCTTCAAATATAATTTAATGGCATGTTCTAATACAAAATTAAATAGTAGAGGAGATAGTGCATCTCCTTGCTTCAACCCATTCTGGATTTCAAAAGTGTCCGAAAACTCTTTGCCTACACGCACCCTACTCTTTGTGCCATTTAGACACATTCGTATAAGTCTAACTAACTTTTTAGGAATTCCGAACTTCAGCAGGATACTATATAACTTCTCCCTCTTAACTGAATCATATGCTTTTTTGAAGTCTACATATAGTTGATGTACAGTACCACTATATTCCCATTTATTTTCTAAAATCTGTCTTATACTACTCATACTTTTTTCGTCTGGCTTATCATCTTCGACCAGTCCGGCATGGGTAACCCTATCGGCAGCAATGCTACCGCCGGCATAGCTCTCAGGATCATTTAAGCACGCAAGCCACTCCACCACGACAAGGTAAAGATACCATGGAGGGGTGTGACCATATATTTAGTTTTATTGATATTTACTTCCAGTCCCAATTTCTTAGTGTTACTCAGTAGTGTGTGCGTGTTGGCCTTGGGTATCTCCTCGCTATCGGCCAATAGTACTACATCATCAGCATAAACTAACAGCTTATTAATACCATTGAGTTGTAGGCCTTCTTCATCCTCTAAAGATTTGATGGCATGCTCTAGTACAAAATTAAATAGTAGAGGAGATAGTGCATCTCCTTGCTTCAGCCCATTGTTGATTTCAAAAGTATCCAAAAACTGTTTGCCTACACACACCTACTCTTTGTGCCATTTAGACACATTCATATAAGTCTAACTAACTATTAGGAATTCCGAACTCTAGCAGGATACTATATAACTTCTCCCTCTTAATTGAATTGTATGCCTTTATGAAGTCTACATATAGTTGATGTATAGTACTATTATATTCCCATTTCTTTTCTAAAATCTGTCTTAAGCTAAAAATCTGATCTGTTGTAGACCTGTATCTTCTAAATCCACATTGATGACACTATGTCACATTTACTATATTTTACAGGAGAGAAGTTTGAAGATGTTTTAGTGGACTTGTATAAAGTGGACTTGGTGATATTTAAAAGCACTGTAACTCCACCAATTCTTGATGTAGGACATAGTGTTGTATACCTTTCAGTAGAGGGCAAGAAACTCATAAAATTTGCATTTAGATTGGAGTTTCTCAGATAGCTCACTTGGTAGAGCATTCGCCTAGAGTGTGAAAGGTCCTGGGTTCAAACCCCAGTCTGAGCATATAATTTTTCTCTTCAAATATAAATAAATTATATTTTTATGTTTAGTTGAATAAATTAAAAGAAAAATTCATAAATTAATGAGTAATTTTTACATCTTACCTCATAGTTTATGTTTTCTTAAACACGGGAACTGCAGTTTTCAAAAGGTCAATACCTTTAATTTTCATCTGCCATTATGACTACTGGATTTACATTGGAATCTCCACCTGTAATGTTGCCATCTGGTGTTGATTTGATGAACTTCGAGATGAGGTCCCGTTCATCAGGAATTTCAAAATTCGTGGATTTAAATTTGTTCTTCTGAATATATATCTTCTCCCGGACTGTCAATTCTAAAGGTTTTTCCAGATGTTTTAGAAGTTTAGCCTCTTTTTCAATTTTATGACTCTCCAACAAACTATGTGCTGCAATAGCTGATTTTTCAATTTCACCTTTTTAATATTTCTAAAGTGTTCCTTTGTGCGAGAATGTCCAAATTCCTTTTTGTTTTTCCTATGTATACTTTATTGCTGTCTCTACAATTAATTTGATAAATTCCAGATTTTTTACCATCTGGAGTGTTCAATTTCTTATTGGTTATTAATAGATTACCAAGGCTAAATTTATTTATCGGTGCCAATGTAATATTGAATTCATAGTTAAATATTGGTAATTTTTTGAAATTTGTTATATATTTCAGGATGATAAGTATTTTCTTAAATTGTTTTCCTTTCTTTGAATCAGATTGCAGGGTGGTGTATTCTTTTAATCTTTTTTGTTGTCTGAATTTCTTTTAATTTATTTATAATTATTTCCTTTCCAAAACCATTTAAATTAGCTATGTCCAAAATGTGATTGTATTCTTTCTTAAAATCTTCTTCATTTAGTGGAACATTTAATAATCTACATATCAAACTGTTGAAAATTCCCATATTTAACTTTGAAAAAGAAAAATGATTATAAATTTATATAAATTATTTTGAGGTACCTGTGCTGCTTATCTGGCATTGCCTGGGAATCTACTTATCCCTGTCTTCTTGTCATCAATGAGTTGAAAGAGAAAAATAGTTATTGTGAGTTATCTGCAAAAGACAGACATACGGTGCTGTGGACTTTTTTTGTAGAATTGTTATGTACATTAATTGCCTCAGAAAATTTCTCAAAATGATGGCGAAAACCCCATTCAAATCGGTCAAGTAGATTTTGAGCCCATAAAGGATAGATGACAGATATATTCACACTCATTTGTATACATAAAGATAACGAAAGGAAATATAGGAAAAAAGAATACATGGAGCAAATAAGATAAAGCAATGAAAATAGGAGGTGGCTTATTTTTTAAAGAATATGGATACTGGTATTCGATAAATTATATGAGAAAAAGGATACTTTTTATTGTCTCTAAGTAATCATTTGAATAATGTGTAACATTTCCTTCTAATTTAAAAACATATGAATTACAGTGATGTTTATTATTTCAGAGAGAAGATTTTAAAAGCGTTGAAGCTGATTTTTCATCAGGAGATACACAGGTATGTTCAATAAAATTTTTATTATAGATTAATATAACCTAATTTAATTACCTTTTATTTTTCTTAATATAATAACATTTATTACTTTTCTTGCTGACAATTATTTAAGTCAAAAATCCTCAAACACAAAGTTGGATGTATACAAAAATAATTATGAAAATAATTAAATAATATCTAATTTCATACCTCGCTTGCCAGTATCAATCTCATTCATTGGCTTCAGTTGAGCATTGTGTAAGGTGTTGTATGAGTTCTTGTTGATGTCACAGAGGACAATAGGGAGTTTCTGATATTCTGAATCTATGAAGATGTTTTACTCGTCAGTCATGTCCTGTGTGTGCCTGGAAAAATGCTGCAGAATTTATTCTTACTGTGGTTATTTCTACTTATACTATTGGAAGTTCAATTCATGTTCAAATTAAACATTTTAATTTCCGATTGAGGGTCTTTCCACTTTTTCAGCGGTTGCCCTTTTACCAGCCGGCTGCTGGCCCTTCACAGAGGTAGATGATCAACAGCCAGTGTAGGGGTGACATGTGGTTAGCATGTTGAGTCCCCCAGCCGTTATAGCTGGTTCCTCAACCTGGAGCCGCTACTTATTGTAGCTACCCAATTGCCTCACGATGCTGGGTGGGCACTGGTCCCATACTGGCCGAAATACCATGAGAAAATTTCTTCCCCCATGGAGACTCGAACCAGTGCAAGTCCCGTAGCTCTGCGCCAAGGCTTCCTACCTTCACCGCTCAGCTATGGCGCGGGACACACTTTAATTTAACTGTTTAATGCATTAGTTCTCAAACTATATACCAAGATGGCCTAGAATGCCGTCACCAATTCCTGGATTACTCAATAGAATTTCAAATATTTTCGCTTAAGTACCTTTTAACCCATAAGGTTTTGAGATCAAATCATCTTATTGCATTTTGACTGTAAAAGTAAGCCTGTATTCTGGCTAGGTTGACGTAGAAAAAATTCTGGTGGACAAAAATTGCTGAGAATTTAAAAAAAAGTTTGGGAACCACTGCTATAATGTTATGTCCTTAAAATAAGCTGATATAATTATTGATATTTTTGCTAGTAGTCATGTTTTATGTTTCATTTTTGCATTTTGTTTTATCATTTGAGAAGAATAATTGCTATAAATGTGACCAATAAGTAAGAGTAATATTAGAATTAATAAAAAAATGAGTCATATCTCACATCATTCTTCATGTTCTTCAAGCACTGAAACTGCAGTTTTCAAGAGAAATCCCTCCCATCTTCAGCCATCATTATGACTCAAGAGTAATATTCTTATTTTAGATTTTATTTGTGCTTTTCAATATGTACATAAAATAATTTATGAAATATTATAAAATATATCCTTCTTCTTATTCTTATTCTTTGGTGCAACTGCCTATAGTTGGGACTTGCCCACTTTTATCGATTAAAATATATACCTGTTGGGAGGTGCCGTTGTCCTCAACTGTTTTAAAATACTATATTTAAAATGTTATCTGATAATTATATATATATATATACACACCTGTTGCCAGGTGCCGTCATCCTCAACTGTGTTATAATACTCTATTTAAAATTTTATCTGATAACTTATATATACCTGTTGGCAGGTATATATTTTAATTTTTGTCTAATGACTATTCACCTCAATGGAATTTGATATGATTTTGTTAGTATGACTTTTATCAAGCCTTTCCATTTTTGCCTGTCCTGTGCTCTCCTTTTCCAATTAATCATACTCATGACTTTTCTTGTGTCCTTCCCCATAGCATCAACCCATCTACTTCTCTGTTTACCAACTCATCTCTAACCTCCAATTACATTATACAATTTACATTACACATAACCAACCCTTTGCATTATTTTAAGTTTAATACTTATACCGATAACTGGTTCATGTATAATTGATAGAACTCTCAATTCAAGACTCATTATCCTGAATATGTTCCCAAGTCTTTCTTTCAAATGAATTCACCATAATTTCTCTTTCTTATTTAAAGTCCTACTTTTACATTTCCATATCAAGAACAATGATAATTATGATTTTATATAATTTTGTTTTAGTAGCTCTGAGTATTTCTGTAGATTTGAATGTTGATAAATGAGAAAAATATGTCATATTGGCCAAATTTATCCTTCTCCTAATTTTATGGCTACCCACTTCATCTTTGGTATTTGGAATCCAAATATATAAATTCTTTAACTGTTTCTATTACCGGTATGCCATTTTCTGTTTCCATATGTGTTGCTTATATTTGAAATCTGCAAGCCTGAAACATTATTTTGGCTTTATTTATATTTATTTCTGAACATTTTGTCTTATCTGCCTGTTTTCTATATCTTTATTGATTTCCTTTATGGATGTTAAGGATCTGAATACAATTAAAATATTGTCAGCATAACCCATCATTTGGTTGATTTGTGGTATCTACTTTGTAGTGTCTTATACTATATTCCAAAACTATCAATACTAATATAATTCATTGTTTAAACCGTTGAGGTGGATAGTCATAAAATATAATAAAGTTAAAATGTATTTAAATTAATGTTGGGAAGTAAACATTATAAGGTTATATCATTAATAGTGAGTGGAGAACATATTTTTAACAACTCACCTTATACAATTTCAAATTTCTTTGATACCGATGGTTTCAGATAATATCTTGTCCCTCTTCAGCCATGACTTCCACTCAGTCATGACTGAAGAGGGACAAGATATTGTCCGAAACTATCGGTATCAAAGAAATTTGAAATTGTATGAGGTGAGCCATTAAAAATATGTTCTCCACTCACTATTAAAATATGTACCTTCTTAGGTCAGTGCCATCGTCCTCAACTTGTAAAAAGATATGTATGATTTTTTTGCCTGAAGGCCTTTCAGAATATATATTTCATCATCAGCTGGTATTTCTTTGCTACATTTATTGATGTTCTCGATGCTGGTCTTGATGTAATGGACAACACTACATCAAGACCAGCATTGAGAACATCAATAAATGTAGCGAAGAAATACCAGCTGATGATGGAATGTAAGGCCTTCAGACAAAAAATCATACATATCTTTTTACAAGTTGAGGACAACAGCACTGACCTAAGAAGGTACATATTTTAACTTTAATTAATTTTATTCCAAAACTATATTGAATAACGATGATGCCAGTCTATCACCTTATTTTGATGCTTGACTACTTCTAAAATTTGATTTTGGATTTTAACTTGATAGGTGGTTTCTATCATGGTTAACATAATTTAACACATTTTGTTGGCACTCCTTAACTTGAAAAAATATTCTTGGTTTGTTTTTTCTTATGGTGTCATATTGTTGATGAATATCAATAAAGCACACACTGTATAATTATTATCTTTGTTAAATTCCTAATATTTCTCTCTGATTTGTGTTAAAACAAACAAATTGTCTATTGTAGATCTATTTGGTCAAAATCCTGTTTGATATTCACTTATAATACTTTCTGTTTAGGGTTCCCATCTTTTCTTCAATATTCCAGTTGTTTTATAAGTTGTGGTAATAAAGATATGCCCCATCTTTTCTTCAAAATTCCAGTTGTTTTATAAGTTGTGCTAATAAAGATATGCCCCTATAATTATTTCATATCAGTGTATAAGTAGGACATATAATAATAGTTTATGTCCAATCCCCTGGTGATTTTACTTCTGTCACAATCCCATTCAGGGTGTGTAAAACATGAAAAATACAGCAAGTGACATTGGAACATATGCTTATATTTTATCTACACCTGTGCCTTCATTTAATTTCTATCTTCTCAGCTGTTATAATTATTTTACATCTGTAAAATATCCATCTCTATTGTTTGTATATATTTGTTCTCTTTGCCAATTTGGACACTTAAATCTCCTATTATAAATAATATGTCATTAATTGGTATTGATATAACAAATTTGGGAATTTTTACATTATGTGGTTTTCTTAACAAGAATCAAATGAATTGTTAATTCTTCTTACCTCATACATCTATGTTTTTTTAACACACAACTGCAGTATCGGGAAATACATCATTCCCATCATCAGCTGTTTTCACGACTTGGTATTGAATTAAACACATTCTTCAACTCTTCAAAAATTCTTGTTAAAATCGTCTTCCAGACTAAAAAGCTGATAAAATTGTTTTCTTTGATTTCCTGCTCTTTGTTGTGTTGGAGCATGTATATTAATTATGATCTTATTAATTAATTAAAAAAAAATAGTTTAAATTAGTTTAAATTCGTACAGTACATAATCTCTCACTTATTGGATTAAAATCTAAAACTGTTCTTTAAAATTGTCATATATAACAAAAGCTTCTCCAAACATCTTTTTACCCTCGCCTTCCCAATATAAAGAAATGGTGCGAGTGGCTTTCTCAGACATTTGGTTTCTTTCAGGCCAATAATATTAAGATTATATCTGTTTTAATAATGCTTTAGTTGCCCTTGGTTTGTTGAGTGTATTAACATTTCATGAACCAAAAAAAAATTCCATGTTTTGTCTACATATTCATCTTCCCATTCTGAGCTTGATATTTGGTTTTGAGACATGTACTTACAAAATATGTAATTTGTATTTAATATTAAAATGTCCAAAAACTAATTGAATTAATTTATTATAAAAACATCTTCTGGATTCCATAGGTATTTTGTTAGTTGTGGTTAGAAAGGGAACTGACATGCAGTATTTTAAGATTTGATGCCAATTATATAATTACTATACTTTTAAGATACAACTTATTTTAACATAACATGCTTTTAGAATAAATTAAACAAGATGTTTACTGATTGGAAGGTTTTAAGCATTTCTATGAGTTAAAACTATACATATATCTTTTTTTATTATAAATTTAACATTTCTCATTGAATGTCAAATAATTTTTTTCTCTTCAAATATACAATACATTTATCTTGAAATACTCATATTTACATGTCTAAGTAATATTTTGTTTTGTTGGAACATATTCCAGAGAAGATCTCTTTTATTTTGAGACATTATTTTCAGTTGAGGTGGAGGAGACCTGCTCTGGAACATGTCCCAAATTAAAGGGAGATATATGTAAACATTTAATTTCTAATACATTATCATCCATGCAACTATTAGGCCATGTGGTCTGTTACGGTCTCAAAGAGGAATTTTCCATCCAGCGCTTTTTTGGATGTCCCAGCGATCTTTTGCCTTGGGGGCAGTAGCGAAGTATGGCTTTTGGAATTCTATGAGATGGCATTCGTTGAAGATGGGCTTTCCAGTTGTTCTGGTAGTTTTGTATATGGTGAAGAATGGGTTCTACATCCAACTCTTCCATAATTTCCTCACTTCTTTTATGGTCCCACTTTGTGTAGCCTGCTGTTTGGCGCATAAATCACATCTCATTTGCTGTTATTCGGCTTTTATCTCTTCTTCATATTGTCCATGCTTCACTACCATATTTTAATACTGGTCTTGCGAGAACCTTATAAAGCCGTAATCTTGTGATCTTCTGTACTAAAGATGGTTTCATTATACTGTTAATTATCCCCGCTGTTTTTTGTAAAATTTGTGATTTTCTTTGATATATCAGCTTCATCATGAAATGTTAAATTATATCCCAAATAATTAAATTTGTTTACTCGTTCTAAAATTTCATCATCCAAAACAATTTTGTTAGGTATAGGGTATTTCCCACAAAAGGCCATCACTTTAGTTTTCTTTATATTGATTTCCATATTGTACCTTTTTGCAATTATATTAAAATTGTGTAGAATACTGTAAATCTGTTTCTGTTGGAGCTATTAATACCAAATCATCTGCAAAAAGCAGAGAGTCTATTCTATGGTTTCTATTAATTTGGATAGAACCGTGTCTCATCTGTCACCAATCTTGGAGTATTCTATCCATATATATGATAAAGAGCAAGGGCGAGAGGCCACATCCTTGTCTTATGCCCCTATTAATTTTGGTCCATTCTGTTTGTGTGTTATTGACTCGAACTGAAATCAAATTTGATTTATAGATATTGTATAAATTTAAAATATGCTGTTGCGGTAGATTGTTGTCAGCTAAAATTTCCAACAGTTTATTCCTATTGATTTTGTTGAAGGCTTTTTTGAAGTCCACAAAAGCTAAATGTGTTTCTACATTGAACTCCCTGTGTTTTTCTAATAATAATTTCATGGAGAAATATTCTAATACATGATTTTATTAATAAACTCAATTGTTTTTATTTTTAATAAAATGAGTAATTTTTTATATAATATAGTTTTCTTTCAATTCTTTTTAAATTTACAGTTTTGAAGGAATGTTGATTTTGTCACATATCCAGATTTTGGTAAGTTGTTAGTAATGTAAGTAATATGTTGAGGAGTTTTAATGAACTATTAAATTTGCAGGTTCCATATGAAATAGGAATAGTACGTCAATTCCCTTTTGGTTCAGCAGCACAATGTATGTCAGTGATTGCTCGAACCTTAGGTTCACCTCATATGACCCTTTACACTAAAGGGGCACCAGAGAAAATTCGAAGCTTATGCAATAAAACATCAGGTATTTAAAAATATACATTTAAATTAATTTTAAAAGAAACTTTGATTACATAACTTGTATTGAGATATTATATAAATAATAATATTAGCATCTGCTATACCTAAATATTGCAGAATTATATTATTCCTTTCTTAAAACTCTTTAGATAGATAGATCTTCGGTTGATTAATGTCTTTGACATCGTCCGATTCCCAATAGACAATTTTGTCGGTCCATCCAATTTCCTGGTTGTAGATGTTTCTCCTTCATAATAAATATATTCCCTGACTCCAGGCGGTGTTAGGTCTTCCTCTGCCTCACCTTCCCTCAGGTTTTCATTCCAAACAGATTTTGATAGCCAATCCTCTTCCATTCACTGGACATGTCCATACTATCTTAATTGCTGAGTTTTAATATAATCTAAAATAGTGTCTTTCAATCTTCATTTTCTCCCTGAGTTATAAACTCAGTTATAAAACTCCTGTAAATGATAATTTATTACACTGGTCAATAGTGGTTTTGTTGCCCTTGATATAAGATTAATTTCGGATGTATTTATGCTCACAATTCATGAAACGGTCAATGATTTTGGAAGATTTACTCTGGTTTTTTTTTTAAATCTTTATTTTCATTTTACACTATAAAAATTGGAAAATATGAAAAAAAAATGACATATATTTATAATGTCTATTGTTTTTTTAAAAATTAGTTTACACCGATGTAAATAGAAAGAAAAATGTTGAAAACCCATGTTATACATTAGTGAAACACCTTTTATAAGATTTTTTCTATGATTTTTAGGGAACAATCTCTTTTTAAAGACCAGCAGTAATCTGCCATCATGTGACGGTCCCATCTATCCTGATACCTTTTCTCCATTACTTTTAGATCCTGGTGAAAGCGCTCTCCCTGTTCTTTACTATAATTTCCTAAATTATCTGGAAATTTATCCAGGTGACTGTGGAGAAAGTGCAACTTTATACTCATATTTGCTCCTAGAATCTTGAAGTTTGTTAACATGTTTTCAAATTTCTTTATAATTTGGTGCTTTATAGTTACCTAGGAAATTTTCTACTACCAATACAAAACCCTTCCAAGCTTCATTTTCCAGAACAGTCATAACTTTGATAAAATTTGCATTTTTCATCAATTGCCGAATTTGAGGACCATACAAATGTATATGAACATTATCCTTCCTTATCCAACGCTTTGATGAATTATTTCATCATATCCAGATGCACATCGCGAGTACTTTAATTTTGTCAAATAATTGAGATCAGGGGCATTGCGCGGAGTGAGGGGTGCAAGAGTGGGGATCACGTGATGTTTGTATGCGCGAAAAAATGCACAGAAATCAAATCATGACTAGAAACATAAATTTTATTAGTAACAAGCCATTTACTGTTTAAAATATATGATATGCAAAAATCATAAAAACTAGAGCACATTCAGCACTTTCATGAATATATTCACCCTATCTAATAATCCTTTAGACTATATTAATAAGAAAAATCTAGCATATAAAAATTCCTTAAAGTAAATAAATAAGCAAGAATAAAACTTTCTCAAGAAATTTGAAGCCAACTGGAACCTTTATAGATATTATAATAATTACACCTATATTATAGGAACATTTTACGTTACCTTCCCCATAGTTCAGCCTAAAAATTTGCAATTATTGATAATTGCAAGTTAGATATATTCCAACTTAAATTCTACCCCCCCTTAAAGATATCAATAATTGCAAATTTTTAGGCTGAACTGTGGGTAAACTGTGCACTTGAAAACATAGAAATTCGCTGAGATATCCGGGGCAACAATTTTTTTTTAAAGCTGTGTTATTATTTAAATTTATTTTCATTTCATAGTTTTTAGTTGGTTATTCGTCAGAAAACAAAATTTTGCTTAATGGCAAAAATTATATTAGTTACTATTTATGTGACATAAATATACAGGGTGGACCGCTCGAATGGACCTAATTTCAATTGCTTGTTACTGGCAAACGGTTGAAGATAGAAACTTAAAACAACGTTCATATTACAGAAAAACTCACCAAGTTTTGATATCCAGATCACCACATCTCTATATGAGCCCCAGCAGTCACTGTGACGATATCAAAGCGATGAACAATTTCTTGCCAAGTACGTTGGAGTATGTCTTCTGGAATGTTCTCAATAGCCTCTATGATGCGCTCACGAAGATCACGAAGGTCTTTGACTGGGGTGGTGTAAACTTTATCTTTGACATAGCCCCAGAGAAAGAAATCCAGTGGTGTTAAATCGGGAGATCTCTCGGGGGCCACGCGATTGGTCCTCCCCTACCAATCCAACGGCCAGGGAAAATGTTGTCCAAAGTCGTACGAACTTCATTGGACCAGTGGGGAGGAGCACCATCTTGCTGGAAAACGATGTTAGGCTGCAGTTGTTCAATTTGTAGAAAGAAGAACTGCTCCAGCATGTCAAGATATGTGGTACCACGAACAGTTTTTCTCGGCGAAGAAAAACGGTCCAATGACCTTATTATGTGACAAACTGCACCAAACATTCATCTTCGGACTATCACGAACATGCTCTTGAATAGCGTGAGGATTCTCCGATCCCCAGATCCGCACATTATGCCGGTTTACCTTGCCTGACAAATGGAAAGTGGCTTCGTCCGAGAAGAAAATCTTGGTCATGAAGTCAGGATCAGCGCCGAGACGGTCCAGCATCGTATTGGCGAATTCCACTCGTTTCGGCATGTCATTCGGCTCCAGACGTTGCACTAACTGCACTTATATGCGTGCAGTTTGAGGCGTTTGTGGACAATCCGTTGTAATGTCGATTTTGGTATTTGAAGTTCCCGCGAAGCTCTTCTTAATGACTTCCGGGGGCTTCGCTCAAATGCGGCTTGAACATTTGCTACCATTTCATCGGATGCTCTGCGACCACCACCATGCTTCTTCAACACAGATCCTGTAGCTAATAATGTATCACGCCACTTCTTTATGCTTCTAGCAGTTGGAGCATCACGGTTAAACACACGCCGGAACTCCCTTTGAACTCTAATGATTGATTTAAACTCCGCATACCACAAAACAGCTTGCGCTTTCATCTGCGGAGTCGCCATTTTCACAAACAATTAAATCTAAGAACGAGAAACGTATCTTTGTGCCATCTACCGACAGGATTCGAAACTTGGTGAGTTTTTCTGTACTATGAACGTTGTTTTAAGTTTCTATCTTCAACCGTTTGCCAGTAACAAGCAATTGAAATTAGGTCCATTCGAGCGGTCCACCCTGTACTTTATATTATTATTAATTTGTCTGACCGCGTTTGAATTTGCCCAGTGACACAGAATATACAGAATTTTAACAAATTACAAATCTAAAATTATAACTAAAATTTATAATATATATATATATATATATATGAAAAATTTAATTCCTTAGTTGAAAACTTTAATACACTATGTTGTCTATATAGATGATACCGTAAAATGAAAAATTGAATATTTTATTATAATACTATTTCTGTTTCTACTGACCTTTGTATTTGGTATGTTTCTCTCAATTTAACAAAAAAAAATTGATTATGTTATCTCTTGCATCAAAGAGATCGGTCATAGAAATTTTGTTGACATACTTTCCTTGAAGGTACGGGGTATTGTGGACTCGTAGATATTCTTTCTTTGTTGATTAACCACCTGATATTGTGTGTTGGAAGTTTCAAAACAAATAGTAGGTTAAATCATATTTGAAGAGAAAAATTATACGCTCAGACCGGGACTTGAACCCGGGACCCTTGGTTCTCTAGACCAAGTGCTCTACCAACTGAGCTACCTGAGCAAGTACCGATCTAAACGCAAATCTTTCTGTATATACATTGTAATTCCCGTCCACCAAATGCTGTGAAGCCATGCTTCTATCTTGCAAATGGCGGCTCCTTTATTAAGAAGACATATTTGGGAATTATACATTACAGCCAGTACGGCTTTTTCCATGCTTTTATTATTGATTTCGTACATCTCAATGATGGATAAATCATATTTGAAGAGAAAAATTATACGCTCAGACCGGGACTTGAACCCGGGACCCTTGGTTCTCTAGACCAAGTGCTCTACCAACTGAGCTACCTGAGCAAGTACCGATCTAAACGCAAATCTTTCTGTATATACATTGTAATTCCCGTCCACCAAATGCTGTGAAGCCATGCTTCTATCTTGCAAATGGCGGCTCCTTTATTAAGAAGACATATTTGGGAATTATACATTACAGCCAGTACGGCTTTTTCCATGCTTTTATTATTGATTTCGTACATCTCAATGATGGATAAATCATATTTGAAGAGAAAAATTATACGCTCAGACCGGGACTTGAACCCGGGACCCTTGGTTCTCTAGACCAAGTGCTCTACCAACTGAGCTACCTGAGCAAGTACCGATCTAAACGCAAATCTTTCTGTATATACATTGTAATTCCCGTCCACCAAATGCTGTGAAGCCATGCTTCTATCTTGCAAATGGCGGCTCCTTTATTAAGAAGACATATTTGGGAATTATACATTACAGCCAGTACGGCTTTTTCCATGCTTTTATTATTGATTTCGTACATCTCAATGATGGATAAATCATATTTGAAGAGAAAAATTATACGCTCAGACCGGGACTTGAACCCGGGACCCTTGGTTCTCTAGACCAAGTGCTCTACCAACTGAGCTACCTGAGCAAGTACCGATCTAAACGCAAATCTTTCTGTATATACATTGTAATTCCCGTCCACCAAATGCTGTGAAGCCATGCTTCTATCTTGCAAATGGCGGCTCCTTTATTAAGAAGACATATTTGGGAATTATACATTACAGCCAGTACGGCTTTTTCCATGCTTTTATTATTGATTTCGTACATCTCAATGATGGATAATCATATTTGAAGAGAAAAATATACGCTCAGACCGGGACTTGAACCCGGGACCCTTGGTTCTCTAGACCAAGTGCTCTACCAACTGAGCTACCTGAGCAAGTACCGATCTAAACGCAAATCTTTCTGTATATACATTGTAATTCCCGTCCACCAAATGCTGTGAAGCCATGCTTCTATCTTGCAAATGGCGGCTCCTTTATTAAGAAGACATATTTGGGAATTATACATTACAGCCAGTACGGCTTTTTCCATGCTTTTATTATTGATTTCGTACATCTCAATGATGGATAAATCATATTTGAAGAGAAAATTATACGCTCAGACCGGGACTTGAACCCGGGACCCTTGGTTCTCTAGACCAAGTGCTCTACCAACTGAGCTACCTGAGCAAGTACCGATCTAAACGCAAATCTTTCTGTATATACATTGTAATTCCCGTCCACCAAATGCTGTGAAGCCATGCTTCTATCTTGCAAATGGCGGCTCCTTTATTAAGAAGACATATTTGGGAATTATACATTACAGCCAGTACGGCTTTTTCCATGCTTTTATTATTGATTTCGTACATCTCAATGATGGATAAATCATATTTGAAGAGAAAATTATACGCTCAGACCGGGACTTGAACCCGGGACCCTTGGTTCTCTAGACCAAGTGCTCTACCAACTGAGCTACCTGAGCAAGTACCGATCTAAACGCAAATCTTTCTGTATATACATTGTAATTCCCGTCCACCAAATGCTGTGAAGCCATGCTTCTATCTTGCAAATGGCGGCTCCTTTATTAAGAAGACATATTTGGGAATTATACATTACAGCCAGTACGGCTTTTTCCATGCTTTTATTATTGATTTCGTACATCTCAATGATGGATAAATCATATTTGAAGAGAAAAATTATACGCTCAGACCGGGACTTGAACCAATAATAAAAGCATGGAAAAAGCCGTACTGGCTGTAATGTATAATTCCCAAATATGTCTTCTTAATAAAGGAGCCGCCATTTGCAAGATAGAAGCATGGCTTCACAGCATTTGGTGGACGGGAATTACAATGTATATACAGAAAGATTTGCGTTTAGATCGGTACTTGCTCAGGTAGCTCAGTTGGTAGAGCACTTGGTCTAGAGAACCAAGGGTCCCGGGTTCAAGTCCCGGTCTGAGCGTATAATTTTTCTCTTCAAATATGATTTATCCATCATTGAGATGTACGAAATCAATAATAAAAGCATGGAAAAAGCCGTACTGGCTGTAATGTATAATTCCCAAATATGTCTTCTTAATAAAGGAGCCGCCATTTGCAAGATAGAAGCATGGCTTCACAGCATTTGGTGGACGGGAATTACAATGTATATACAGAAAGATTTGCGTTTAGATCGGTACTTGCTCAGGTAGCTCAGTTGGTAGAGCACTTGGTCTAGAGAACCAAGGGTCCCGGGTTCAAGTCCCGGTCTGAGCGTATAATTTTTCTCTTCAAATATGATTTATCCATCATTGAGATGTACGAAATCAATAATAAAAGCATGGAAAAAGCCGTACTGGCTGTAATGTATAATTCCCAATATGTCTTCTTAATAAAGGAGCCGCCATTTGCAAGATAGAAGCATGGCTTCACAGCATTTGGTGGACGGGAATTACAATGTATATACAGAAAGATTTGCGTTTAGATCGGTACTTGCTCAGGTAGCTCAGTTGGTAGAGCACTTGGTCTAGAGAACCAAGGGTCCCGGGTTCAAGTCCCGGTCTGAGCGTATAATTTTTCTCTTCAAATATGATTTATCCATCATTGAGATGTACGAAATCAATAATAAAAGCATGGAAAAAGCCGTACTGGCTGTAATGTATAATTCCCAAATATGTCTTCTAATAAAGGAGCCGCCATTTGCAAGATAGAAGCATGGCTTCACAGCATTTGGTGGACGGGAATTACAATGTATATACAGAAAGATTTGCGTTTAGATCGGTACTTGCTCAGGTAGCTCAGTTGGTAGAGCACTTGGTCTAGAGAACCAAGGGTCCCGGGTTCAAGTCCCGGTCTGAGCGTATAATTTTTCTCTTCAAATATGATTTATCCATCATTGAGATGTACGAAATCAATAATAAAAGCATGGAAAAAGCCGTACTGGCTGTAATGTATAATTCCCAAATATGTCTTCTTAATAAAGGAGCCGCCATTTGCAAGATAGAAGCATGGCTTCACAGCATTTGGTGGACGGGAATTACAATGTATATACAGAAAGATTGCGTTTAGATCGGTACTTGCTCAGGTAGCTCAGTTGGTAGAGCACTTGGTCTAGAAACCAAGGGTCCCGGGTTCAAGTCCCGGTCTGAGCGTATAATTTTTCTCTTCAAATATGATTTATCCATCATT
This sequence comes from Diploptera punctata, assembly GCA_030220185.1. Classification (NCBI taxonomy): domain Eukaryota; kingdom Metazoa; phylum Arthropoda; class Insecta; order Blattodea; family Blaberidae; genus Diploptera; species Diploptera punctata. The sequence goes on from JASPKZ010007913.1 coordinate 333,953, forward strand.
GAGATGTACGAAATCAATAATAAAAGCATGGAAAAGCCGTACTGGCTGTAATGTATAATTCCCAAATATGTCTTCTTAATAAAGGAGCCGCCATTTGCAAGATAGAAGCATGGCTTCACAGCATTTGGTGGACGGGAATTACAATGTATATACAGAAAGATTTGCGTTTAGATCGGTACTTGCTCAGGTAGCTCAGTTGGTAGAGCACTTGGTCTAGAGAACCAAGGGTCCCGGGTTCAAGTCCCGGTCTGAGCGTATAATTTTTCTCTTCAAATATGATTTATCCATCATTGAGATGTACGAAATCAATAATAAAAGCATGGAAAAAGCCGTACTGGCTGTAATGTATAATTCCCAAATATGTCTTCTTAATAAAGGAGCCGCCATTTGCAAGATAGAAGCATGGCTTCACAGCATTTGGTGGACGGGAATTACAATGTATATACAGAAAGATTTGCGTTTAGATCGGTACTTGCTCAGGTAGCTCAGTTGGTAGAGCACTTGGTCTAGAGAACAAGGGTCCCGGGTTCAAGTCCCGGTCTGAGCGTATAATTTTTCTCTTCAAATATGATTTATCCATCATTGAGATGTACGAAATCAATAATAAAAGCATGGAAAAAGCCGTACTGGCTGTAATGTATAATTCCCAAATATGTCTTCTTAATAAAGGAGCCGCCATTTGCAAGATAGAAGCATGGCTTCACAGCATTTGGTGGACGGGAATTACAATGTATATACAGAAAGATTTGCGTTTAGATCGGTACTTGCTCAGGTAGCTCAGTTGGTAGAGCACTTGGTCTAGAGAACCAAGGGTCCCGGGTTCAAGTCCCGGTCTGAGCGTATAATTTTTCTCTTCAAATATGATTTATCCATCATTGAGATGTACGAAATCAATAATAAAATACAAATAGTAGGGTCTATGATTTTGCCTTCACTTTTTTCTTAGTAATGAAAATTATATCAGTATGCCTATTCCTCTCTTTATCAGCATGCTGTTTAATTGGCAATACAATGCATTTTCTCATCATGAACTATAAATCCATTGTAATGGGCAAATGAATCCTTACATGTCATGCCATTTAATTCAGGGAATTTTTCAAAGCTGAAAAATTGTTATTCCTCAAATATCCAAATTTGCCTTGTCTTGTTAATTCTCCAAGCCAAGATTTTCATATTTTAAATGTATCTTTTGATTAGATAATACTTTTGACAGCTTGACAATTTATTTGAAAATGTCAAATAAAACTACCTAGGTATACAGTTTTGAAGTAAAATGAAGATTCTTGATCATCTGATTTAATTTTTTAGTCTCAAGTCAAAATCGCAATATCTTCATGTTAAAAACTTTTCTTTTTTTTCAGTTCCTGAAAATTTTGATTCTCTTTTGATGCAGTATACATTATGTGGATACAGAGTTATTGGTTTAGCTTATAAAAATCTGGATCCTAAATTTAATTGGAAACAGTCCCAAAGAATAAATCGTGACCAGGTGAGTAAAGAAAAATGTTTTTAATTGTCTTCGTTTATGCATTTGTCTCATAATTCTAAAAATGTAAGACAGAGAATTAAATAAAATTTAGGATGGTCATATTATCATAAGTAATGCCACGAGTGATTTCCAATTTATCTAGATAATTTGGAAATCAAGAGTGGCATTTGTTAGGACTATTTAACGAATATAATTAAGCTGTTTACTCACAAATCATTATTTAACTATAGTTATTTTAAAATATTTATATATTTAATGTAAACGGCGATGTTTGAAAACAAATGAGAAGCGATAGGTACGCTTCATCTGCTTCTTTTGTTTATTACTGCAACCAGATCATACTATTTATTGCCAAAGGAACGCAATATTATAAGAATGCTCTCTAGTGGAGAAAAAATGAAACATCAAACTGTATATTAATTCATTTCCGATGTTGTATGATGTAAATATGACAATTATATTTTTCTGGATTGTTACCTGGGAAAAAATACATTTAAGAAAGTGCAAACAGTGGTTTCTTTTTTTGGTGGTATAATCAATTGCTACAAATGTTTTTATATTAACTCCCACATGCGGAATGTGTTGACATTCATGCACTATATATACAATCTGGTAGCCGTATTTCTCACAGAGTCAATCACTGCAAAATAATGGTCAGACCTGTTCAGAATATTAAAAAGGAGGAGCTTTCTTTAATATGGTAATTATCACACTGATAAATATTTCGTGAAACACAACTCTGATTGGTTGTAAAACAGAAATCATTGAAACGTGATTGGCCATTGAGTCCCATTTGGGGCATGAGTTAAATAGTCACTGTAAAAGAGATGTTACTGCTCTCTCAGAACTGATCTGAAGATTTATATACGAATGTAATAAATTTGGGAATTTTGCATTAAGAGGTTTTCTTAATAAGAATCAAATGAATCGTGAATTCTTCTTACCTCATATATCTATGTTTTTTTAACACAGAACTGCTGTATCGGGAAATACATCATTCCCATCTTCAGCTGTTTTCACGAGTCAATCGTGATTTATCCCCATGACTTGACTCGTCTGTTAAATTAATATAATAAATTTGGGAATTTTTACATTATGAGGTTTTCTTAATAAGAATCAAATTAATCATGAATTCTTTTTACCTCATACGTCTATGTTTTTTAACACAAAACTGCAGTATCAGGAAATACATAATTCCCATCTTCAGCTGTTTTCACGACATATTTCTCAATACTGCATTTCTGTGTTAAAAAAACACAGATGTATGCGGTAAGAAGAATTCATGATTCATTTGATTCTTATTTATATATCTGTATTTATTTTTGGGAATTAATTGCTCAATAACCCTGAACCACCACGAAAGAGGATATAGTCTACCCTTATATCAGCATCAAATATTCTAAGTGATTGGTTTATATGTAATATTGATGAATACGGTGTTTATTTTAGGTGGAGTATGACTTAGAGTTCCTAGGCTTCATGATAATGCAGAACACTCTGAAACCCGAGACCTCTCCAGTAATTTCTCAGTTACACATGGCTAAGATTCGCTGTGTTATGGTGACTGGTAAGAGTATGATTTGTATACAAATTAATGAACTGCTATTGTATATTTTCATATGATATAAGGCCTACCTATGTTTTTTCCCATTTTTTTCCTGCTTAGAATCAGCAAACTCCTTGAATTCACATGATATGTGAACCTTTCAAATTATCATATATTTTGATATGTATTAGGATGATGGTATGTAAAAAAAAATATGTTTATCATTATTTTTAGCAAATAAATTCTTCATATTTCAAAATTATTATAGACATTAAATATTACTATTATTTTTAAAAGAAAAGTTAATGACTGAATCAGATTTTGAACCAAAGGCCTCAAAATTTATTTGTTAGCATGCTACCGACTGCACTATTCAGGCATGTAGGTCGAAAATAAGCTTCACTGACACTAAATGTGGTGTTAATTCCCAATAAAATCTTCTTGTTAAAGAAGCCGCAGATGGCATATAGAATGGAAAGTTCATAGCCTCGGTGTGCGGAATTTCATGCATAAATAAGAAAATTAATATTCATTCAAATCAGGAGCCTGGTAGCTCAATGGTCAGAGCACTGGTGTTCGGAACCAGAGATATCAAGTTCAAATCATTTCAGGTGCCCCAACCTAAGAAATGGATTACAATTCCGCCAATGCAAGGAGAGAAAACCAGAAATGTCAAAAGACAACCTGGTGGCATTAGACAAAAGAAAAGTTCAAATTCCGGTTCAGGCATATGTTTTTCTCTTCAAATAAAATTTGTCTTTCGGTGAGAAGTGATAAATTTAATATCTAAGATCAGAAAAATTCATTGTTTACTTCTTACACATATGCAATCAGAATCCATTAGAATTTAAATTGTTCCAAATAGCTGCTTATTCTATACAATTTTTAATGCATTAGAAAAAGAAAAACCATTTAAAAAGCAGAGAGAAACAAATTATTTTGAATGTTTTCAACCAGGACGCAGTTGTAAGATTTCAAACATTAATTTATGTCAGATTTTTAAGCAGGAATCACCGTCTTTAAATTAACAAGGAATATTTCCAAGTTGAGCATACAACAGAGACAGTCAACCGTTTTTGCCATGGATCGTTACAAACGATGACACAAATGAGTAGAATATTGACGACATCAATGTACGTGATGTAAAATAGCTAAAATGTGTAATATAGTCACAATTCTGCCTTAATATATGGCGAGTGCACAACCAGAGTGAACTAAGCGCCATGTTTTAAAAATTGCCGAACTTCGCGCCATATGTACATGATTTTAATGTACTGCAAACCATTGCATTGAATAAACAAATTATTGTCTCATGGAACCGCTAGCGGTAAATTTCATTCTGTCAGACTACTATTGGAGATATCTGTGGTCAAGGAGAGTGAACCAAGTGCATGGGAAAGTCCCTTATTGTGTACGTAGTACCGTGTAAAAAATGGATAGTGGTAAAGATATAAGCAGTCCGTCGGACTTTTCATCATTCTCTGATGAAGATTACTTTTCTGATGCTGAGGGGGGTAAGTAAAACACCATTTGTAAAGAAATATAATAGATTTTTAATAAATAAATTTTGATTATAGGTTATGTGAATTCATAAAATTGTGATCAAGCATAGTGAACTATGTCACATAGATTATTTTCCTTGCCTCATACAATGCTGTCATCTGTTAGCAGCAATATCAGCTATGCATTCCCTTCTTCGTATGTATCAGTGACTAAAAAACTCTAACCCGCCTTTTACATAGTTCACTATGGTCGAATTTAATGATGTTATATTCCAACCGAGAAATAGTGTATATTCGCACGAAATAGAAATTAATCGGGGCTAGTACTTGTGATTTAAAATAATTTATAGCAATAAATACATTAATTATTTATATTGTAATAATATTTCCACATAATACTAATATTCTAACAATATAAAAAAATGTATATTCAGATTCGTCATCTGATAGCTACGATAGTAATTCACCAATCATAAAAAAACGTAGGAAAGCAAAGCCTGAAATATGGAAAAAGAACATTTGAAAAAAGAAGTAAAATTCAGGAAAAGCATATACGAATACCCGTGGATTAAAATTTCCTAAAAAAATTGTTTGCAAGGACTTTGACTGCAACTGTCGCTGGAAATGTGGAGACAAAATTACTTTTGAACAGCGGAAAAATAATTTTGATACGTTCTTTAGCAATTCTTCCTGGGAAACACAAACAGCCATACTAGCAAAATCTGTTAAAGTAGTTGCAGTTAAACGTAAAAGAAAGGAGAAAGACAGTCGGAAAGTCTAATCAAGAGAATATTATTTGCATGTGGGTTCTGAGGATGTTCGTGTATGTAAAGCTATGTTTATGAATACACTGGAAACAATATTACTAATAAAATATGTACAAACTATACTAGAAGATAACAAAATATGATGAAAATATTTTAAAAAAATATAATTATTATTTATAGTGAATTTAGATTTATTGCATCCCTGATAATCACTAAAAGATCAGAGTGTGTTCAACTAAAGTGAACTATTATCAACGACATGCGGTACTTCATTCCGCCAAACTGAACTATGTGATTGCTGTAGCAAAAGTAACCACTCTTTTCATATATATCAAAGTGGAATATATTGGTCATGTGTATTTTCTGTCATTTAGAAAACACAAAATATTTGCCTTTTAAAGTTTCAGGTCATTATCTTTTGCGGTTACGATGTGATGAGGTTTCAAACTTAATTATCTTCTACTGAAAAATTAACAATATGTCACTTAGTTCACTCTGGTTGTACACTCGCCATATATATATATATATATACACACAGTGTTACTATAAATGATCTTTCCAATTACAAACTTCAATAACTCTTGTAAGGAGGCACATAGAAACATGATACTAGTATCAATGCAAGGAGAAACTCAAATATTTTTTGTTATGTCGGTGAACCTGTTGCATATTTATTAATTTTGTTGCTAGGAGAAGATATAACAAAAAAAATGTTTGTGTTGTCCTCCATGTTACCCCAACCTCATTCCTTGTGAATTTTTTGTGTGTGGTTTTATAAAACAATTGTATCAGCCACCATTACCACCTACCATTGAGGATCTTCAAGTCCACATCACAGAGGCCATTGCACTGGTGGATGGTCCAATGCTACAACATGTATGGCAGGAAATTGACTGCAGACTTGATGTGTGTTGTGTGACACAGGGAGCTCATATTGAACACATGTGACTTACCTACTGTTCTGAACCAAATGTTTCTCTTTCTGTTTCATGTTTTCCAGTGAAAACATTGTTGGAGTTTCTGTTTCTGTTGATATCAATTTCATGTTTTCCAATTTATGCTGATTCAAGAGTAAAATTGTTACGCGCGGCGTCTGTTAAGCCCCTGCATAATGATAGCGTTAAGTTCCCTATTGTTTAAGTGGTCTTAGGCCCGAGCGGTTGGCCTTGGTTTTGGAGGAAGAGTTCTACAATTAAACATATTAAATCACAGTAAACGAAAAATTAACATAATTTATTAGAATAAATTCAAACATAAAGAAAATTAAATCAAACATCTAAAACAAGTTATTTAAAAAACAGCTGAAATCGCCACATTGTCAAACGTAAAAATATTCAACTTTGTTCGTTATCTTAAGTTTCCAGGACCATTTGGTCCCTTATTTAAATTCTAAGTCTGAAAATGACCAAAAATGAAAGAAAGTTGTCATATTACCCATGTAGTTGCCACCGGCCCGCTGGGGGGGACCGCAATCGGTCCCGCTGCCGTTCTGCCTTTTTCACTCAAAAATCCCGGCTTTTATATGATTATCTTCACCTTTCACCATCCCCTAAAGCTAATGGAAGCCCTATTTCTTGCCCCATCTGTAGTAATATTCCTAGTATCTTCATGGCCAAATTATATAAGGTGTTTTTAACTTCTTCCCTAATGTGTTTGGGTTACATAAGGTTTCGTAAGAATTTCCTATTAGGTTGAAACTAATAAGTTGTTTTTGATATTATATAAGATTTCGTAAGTGTGTCTTCATTGTTTGACAAATATATTGAATTGAAATAGTCATTTTATAATAATTTTTTCCTTAGTTTTTTATCAATAAAACACTTATCTATATTTGGATTAAGATTTCAATCCGCATTTAAAGGGTGAATATTTATGCCCTATTTTTTGGTATAATACACATGTATATGTGTCTATTCTTTATCGGCTTTTTTCTAGTATTTTATTATTATTACAGTTAGGCCCTAATGTTTTATAATATTCCCCCCCCTAAATAAGACTGTAGGGTTGAAAAACCGAAAGTCTTTTTTCCTTACAGGATATCTCTCACCTCTCGGGGGTTGGTCCTGATATTTGACGTCGTCAATTGGCGATTCCATCTGTCCTGGAAGTATTTTGTTCTCATCCTAAGAGGTTAGATCGTTTTTTTTACTTGTAAATTGCCCCGGATACCTTTAATTGCGGCGAAATATCGTAAGATCCGTTTACTTAGTGAGAACACCATACTTCAAAAAAACAAAAATCACAACATAGCAAGCCTTTGCGGCTTTAATACAATATGTCTATTTTTTAAAGAAAAATAATGTTTATTGCTGAAAAAAAACAAAAAATATCGACTATATAAAAAACATCTTCTCGTCTTCGTTTTAAACCTTCTGTGGTTTCTTTTGAAACGACGCACTTTCACTCTTATTTATTTCCGACGCACTTAATCACTTTTCGTTACTTTTGTTATGCACTTCGACGGTTTCTTTTTGTTATTCACTCTGACGGTTCTATTCCGTGAACCGGATCACTGTAACTTATAAAAACTGTGGTGTCTGCTCTGGCTAGCTTGAAGGTCCAGGTTCGTGTAGGCTTGCCTTGATGGAGGATGCGATGTTCTCATGCTTGAGGTCGTGGTTCATTTTCAGCTGCCGTTGGTCCAGGTAGGCCTTTGATTTAGGTATGCCTAGTTTCAAAACCCAGTTAGGTCCAAGGAGAACTTGTGAAAGGTTTGATAGGAATTAATCTTAATGTGGAGTTTGTTTTCTTGACTCTTCTATAGAAAATTTTTGGAATGTAGGATGTTAGGCCAAGGTTTGGCGTTGGAGAAAGTCATTATTATGTTTTATAATTGCCTGGGTTTGTTCTTTACTGCTAATGAGGTGTTTTACCTCAGTTGATTGCGAGTCTGGACATTCACCCTTCTTATGCTCCGACACGAGATGTGTAGATGGTCCTGGCAGCTGCCCTGCGTCCTTAGATGTACAGGGTGTGGTTGGTCCTTGAGCGTTATGCTGCCCTCGTCCTCAGATGTATAGGATGCGCCGTGAGTCTGGCCCTACTTAATCTGCCTCCCATCTTGTGGTGTCGTGGTGGTGGCCGCAGGTCCAGGCGTGAAGCTGCAATCTCATGGCATTTGTTAAAACTTGGGAAAACATCGATTATGGGTTTGGTGGTTGTCCCGTACTACATGGGTCCGCATCCTCTTTATCATTCCTGGTCATTGAATGTTTATTTTACCTCATTGCATATTAGACGTCCTGGCTTTAGATCTCATTGTTATCTACATGTATTGTTTAGTTCGGTGCACCCATGTTCCTATTTGTCCTTTATAGCTAGCCTCAAGTTGTAAAGGAAATGCTCTTATGTTTCTGGCCTTATGATTTCTCACGAATCATTTACGCCCTTATTGCAATTCAGGTTTTACTAGGTTCAAAAAAAAATTGTCCGTATCTCATCGTATTTTACCGCTAGTTTTCAAACTTTCCATTGTTTGTATAAACTTTCAAATTTTGCTTTCCCTCTCTAGAGTCCTGAGTTCGATCGAGTGTGCTCGCCTACACATAAATCGCTAGGGCTTTAAGATGTAACTACTACTTTGTACGATTATGTAACCTGAATTCCGTATATCATTCCCTCGTGAGGTCCTGATTGTGAGAGCATTTCCTTTCTACTATCCGGGATGCGTCCTGTGCATCTTAATTCTCTCGCTTCTACTCTGCCTGTCGATTTCCCATTTTACAGCCTACAGAGTTAACTTATTAAACATGCATCTTTGCGTCTTAAATTCCCTCGCTTCTAATCTGTCTGTCGTTTTCTCGTGTTACAGCCTACAAAGTTAACTAAACAAAAATGCGTCTAAATGGTGTTATTTCCTTAAGTCCTTCCGAATTCGTTCGGCAATATTTCCTTACGCCCTTCCTGATTCGTTCGCAATATCTCATCTGGTTTCTTGAATTTCTTTCTGTATTTAATTTTCTTTTCATAACTCCCGATTATGCGTGGACTTTATTCCAAGTCTTGGGTCCCCATCTTACCTATGGGTTTAACCTCTCCTCTCCCTTTTTCATTTCTTATCCTTTGTTTCCTCTTAATTACCATTTACGTTATTGAGTTAGTTCCTGGTCTCATACGTGTAGACTTATTCCCTATCTTACATATGGTTTTAACCTCTAAGTTCATGTCCAACCCTATGTGTTTAACTTCTAATTTCATGCACTTCCTTAAGTGTTTAACTTTTACTTTCTTGTATTACCCTATGTGTTTAACCTCTAATTCCGTGTACAACCCTATGTGTTTAACCCCTAATTTCCTGTAGTACCTTATGAGTTTAACCTCTATTTGCGTGTACTATCCTTATGTGTCTAACCTCTAATTTTCTGTAGTACCTTATGTGTTTAACCTCTAATTTCTGTGATCTCCCTTTATGTACTACCTTAGGTGGTTATCCTCTAATTTTGTGTACCCTTTATGAACTTAACCTCTAATTCCATATATTCCTTATGTGTTTAAACTCTAGTTTCTTGTATTTCTTATGTGTTTAACCTCTAATTTCCTGTAGTACCTTATGAGTTTAACCTCTATTTGCGTGTACTATTCTTATGTGTCTAACCTCTAATTTTCTGTAGTACCTTATGTGTTTAACCTCTAATTTCTGTGATCTCCCTTTATGTACTACCTTAGGTGGTTATCCTCTAATTTTGTGTACCCTTTATGAACTTAACCTCTAATTCCATATATTCCTTATGTGTTTAAACTCTAGTTTCTTGTATTTCTTATGTGTTTAACCTCTAATTTCCTGTAGTACCTTATGAGTTTAACCTCTATTTGCGTGTACTATCCTTATGTGTCTAACCTCTAATTTTCTGTAGTACCTTATGTGTTTAACCTCTAATTTCTGTGATCTCCCTTTATGTACTACCTTAGGTGGTTATCCTCTAATTTTGTGTACCCTTTATGAATTTAACCTCTAATTCCATATTCCTTATGTGTTTAAACTCTAGTTTCTTGTATTTCTTATGTGTTTAACTTCTAATTTCCCGAGATCTCCTTTTATGTATTACCGTATGTGTTTAACTTCTAATTTCCCGAGATCTCCTTTTATGTATTACCGTATGTGTTTAACTTCTAATTTCCCGAGATCTCCTTTTATGTATTACCGTATGTGTTTAACTTCTATTTTCCCGAGATCTCCTTTTATGTATTACCGTATGTGTTTAACTTCTAATTTCCCGAGATCTCCTTTTATGTATTACCGTATGTGTTTAACTTCTATTTTCCCGAGATCTCCTTTTATGTATTACCGTATGTGTTTAACTTCTCTACTTAGGTCAATCTGTCTCTCTTGGCTCTACTCGTCGATCGCACAATCGTAATGTATATGTGTTTCCCTTAGTATTTTCATTTAGTGTCTCAACGTTTCTGACGTCCCTGACTATTATTCGTTGTCCCTTCGTTATGACCATATCCATGTGTGCGTACGTCTTTCTCATCGCGGTTTCCTTTCTCTTTTCTGCTTTTCTCTAACCACCGGTGGCCTCTTTTTTGTTTCCCTGGCATCATTATTGTCTCTGGATGGTCCCTGACCATCGATCCTTGTATTTCCGACTTTTTTGACCGGCGTTCGGGCAGTCGCCAAATTGATAGTGTTCGGTCCCCATCCTCGTCTTCGGGTCCCGACTTTCGAGGGGCATCTGCCTTAAGACGAAGGTAGGAGAAATCCCAACCTTATCAACAGGGTCCCTAGTTCCGTCTACCTTGTGGCAAGCGGGAGGGGCAGGCATCAGCCAAAATTGACAGAGATTGGGTTCCTATTCTCATCCTCGGGTCCCGTCTTTCGACGAGCATCTGCCCTAAGAGGAGAGCAGGATAAATCCCAATCTTATCAACAGGGTCCTTATTCCCCTGTACCGCTTCCATCCTGATTCTCTAATTCTGTTGCCTCAGAATTAACCTTAGGGAGAGCCTTCTTGGACTCATGGACGCCGCCTCATCGGAAAAGTGGATTGTATCCTAATCTCTTTGATGGGGTTCCTCTGTTGTCCTCATCAATCCCTAAACCCGGGTATCACTAATGTTTCTCTTGGGTCTCTTTGCCCGTAATTGTATTGTACTTTCATTTTGTTTCTAGTTCCTCGGATGCCTATCTCTCTAGCACATTGGCGAAGTGTTCAGGCAACTCGCCAAATTTTCGAGGCCAAAACCTCTCCAAAAGGGTCCTTAGTCCTTCCCAACTTGTATCTCTTTACAATGTTTGTTCCGCATGGTCCCTAACGTCCCTTAGCTTTCTTCCTAGTACGTTGGTGAAGTGTTCAGGCAACTCGCCAAATCTTCGAGGCCAAAACCTCTCCAAAAGGGTCCTTAGTCCTTCCCAACTTGTATCCCTGTGTGCGACTATGTAAGAGTTTCATCTCTGTGTGTGTATTTCTCATGTTACCTAGCCTAGATTGACCTAAGTTGTAGCCTATCCCTTTTTTTTATCCCTCGTAGGCCTAAATATGAAGAGTCTTAAGCGATCTAGTTTTTATCTATTATCGTAATAAGTCATATCCCATATGTGTGTGTGTCTACTACTCGACTGGTCACTAGTCCTAACTGACATGCTATCAAGGTATACAGAGGGAGAGATCTCGGCCGCAGATTCTTTCTCTGTTTCCTCCTGTAGCCACCTCAGTCAAGCGTCATGATCAGCTGAGTATAATAATTGTTGTGTAATTTCCTTTAGAATATTATTCAGTGTAGCCCTTGAAATTCCAAATTTATATGATAATACCTTCTACTAGATCGATTAAGACACCCAACTATTGGTGAAGTATCCTAACCTCCATCTCCTAAATTGCTATGGGAATAAATTAATTTGTTTTCGGTCATTTCTGTATTTCAAAAAGTTTATAAATTTTCCTAAGTTCCCATGCCCCCTTCCGTTCTCTTTTTAATACGTATATATTTTTCTCAAACCAAGTTGGATAATGCACATCCTCCCTTCTTAATCTGAATTAATTTACCGTGAATTATTTTTATTATTATTCTTATTATCATTGTTATTATTATTATTATTAATTTACTGTGAATTATTATTTGTATTATTATTATTATTATTATTATTATTATTAATTTACTGTGAATTGTTATTAGTATCATTATTATTGTTAGTTATAATTTACTGTGTTTTATTATTATCATTATACATTATCAATACTGGTAATTTGATTTATTTTTATTATTATGATCGTTAAGGTTTATTGTTATTACTGATGTCATTTTTATTATTATTAACATAGTTACTGTCATTATTATTGTGGTTTATTAAATTACCGTGAATTATTATTATATATTTTTTTATTAAGTTTTAGGATCTTCATTAATATTAACAGTTTAGTTTGTTATCCCAGGGTATATCCTATTAATCACACGAGGATATCATAACTAATCTCTAGCATCCTATCCTTGAGGGTTATTCGTCGATGTTTGTTTGCCAAGTATCCTAATTTTCACCCCAAAAAAAAAACAACCATGATACAGCCGAAAAGAAAATATTTCTGGGAATAAGTCTATCCTTCCTTATCATTTCTGTAAGCATCAGACTATCCTTATTTTAACACTTCTGTAAGCATCAGTCTATCCTTATTTTAACACTTCTGTAAGCATCAGTCTATCCTTCTTTTATCCTGTTCGAGCTCTCTCTTATTTATTTCAGAATTTCCATTCCTTTGCTTCCGAAACCTAAATCTGAATTACGGATCAAGCGAGTCCTCCCTTAATTGCGCTAGCCTCCTTGATTTTACTTTTGATTTACTTGACTCATGATTTAGAAACGTCTCACATTGTAGTCGAAATTTTCACAGAATGCGCCCGCCGGCATTGTTGTAAATCTCTCAACACCGCATGAGAGGTTAATAAAAAAAAATATTTTAAGTTATTATTTAACCTGACGTTCGGTCGTCTTCCTTTCTATGAGCCTCGAATTGGAAATCCCTCAGTAATGTTATTTCCCTTAGGGAGGTGTGTGGTGTCTGCTTTGTTATTATTGCGCTAATCTCAATTCCCGCTTTTGATCGAGTTCTCTCTAATTTATCCGAAGTTTCCATGCCCCTTTTCCATACCTCTCTGTTTTCGAAACTAGAATCTACATTCCTCATTAGTTGAGTTCATCTTTTGATTGTGCTAATTCCTATTCCCCTCTGTTCGATGTCTCTCTAAGTTTTAAGTTTCCATGCCCCTTTTCCATTCTGTATTTTACTAAAATGCCACTTTATTTTCTGTTAATGTCATGGGACTTTATTTAAAGTACGTTTTCTGATGTCAAAAAAAATATTTATTTCCCTGTAAATGCACATAGTATAAATTTGTTCATATTCCTCATACAGTTGGTGTGGAATTCTTATCTATGTGGATAATATAAACTTTCACCCAAAATAAACACATTCCAGAATCAGCTGAAAGTTTACAGCTATTTGACCTCCTAAATGACATCAGTCTTCTGCATGTAAATGAAGGTCGTGTTTCAATTTAATATAGTTCTCAAGATGGCGGTTATTCATTTTCCACGCTGGTGAGTTGTTATTTATTATTCAAAAACTTCTATATTCTTGAACGTTCCCTAATATTACTATTATTTTGTGTCATCCATTTTCTTCCATTACCTTTTATTACGATCGTATGATTTGTACCCGAACTTCGTGTGATGATTATTATTGTATTGTGTGTTTTATTATTATTAAATTTAAATCACGCAGCCAGTAGTTCCCTCGGTTTTATGTCTACTCTCGATTTTTTAACTAAAAACGTCCCTAAATATAATACGGTGCTCGCCATACCATATAAATCCTAGAATAACATTTTCAGTGACAAATCGGTATTATAAAAATTTCTTTGATATATTTAGTATTAATATTTATTTCTACTAACATAGTGGTTAAAGTACTGCGCTACAAGCCGAAACGTCGGGGGTTCAAGTCCCGGTGTGTTTTAGGATTGTTAACCTGATCTAGACCTTCTGGCGGCACTATGGCCCTGGGGTCGCTTCAGCCTCTAACTGAAATGAGTACCAGACTCTTGTTCTGGAGAAGGGGCGGCCGTCACGCAGGGCTGATAACCCGGCTGACATTAAGTGCTGATTGTCTAAAAATGTTGGGAGCCCTAACATTTCCGTTACCTCAAGATCTCCGGTAGGGGTGATATGTTAGGTTAAATGTTACTTTATTTTTCCACGGTTATTACTCTATTTCCAAATCCTCTGAGTTTTATGTTTTCCAACTCCCTAACTATTTGCCTGCTAGTTTTCGGCTATTCATTTTTGTAATTAAATATTTATAGTCTTATTAATAGAATAATCGTTAATTTATTTTCCAAATATAAATCATTCATTTTTTTTGCAAGTTATGATGCGGTTCCTTGAGCCTTACGTGGGCCAAGATTAATTACCTAACTAGCATTGGTGCAAAGGTCCCAGCGCGGATGCACGAGTTGTCACATGGAGACTTAAATATTAATCGATTTATTTTCTTGTATTTATGTCAATAATAATTCTTGATTATTAGCCCGAATATAAGTAGAATTTTATTTGATTGAGATGGGTAGGTTTGGTTTCCTACGGGATGGCCGTAATGTTTAATATAGACTCCGTCAGATGGCTCTGTTGCCAATTGGGAAAAAACTATACATCGGCCACTTCCATTTTTTCCTAACAAAACAAGCTACCTAGTTAATAAACCATTAATTAATTTTCCGTATCCTATCTCTATCCATGATTCAGTAGGATATCCAAGATCGTGTTTTACGTGAATATAAAAAAAAATGAATGTTTACATAGTACAAAACGTATTTAGTGCATTAGTGGCGTAAGTATAAGAGGTGTCCGCCATCTTGTTTGCTTATATTTATTACCCTTTCTAAAAATATGATAAAAAATTTCACTATGACAAAAAAAAATCCAATCTAGTGGCGTGTAAAAGCAACCTATGATCCCTTGGGCTTATCTTTCGTGGTGATGCTTTCAGAAATGATTTATGTGTACATATGATCGTGCCACGTCTTACCGATAGACGAAATAATAAAATATTGTTATTATACACGTACAACATTGGATGAGATATTGCCTATATTAACACACAATAAACAAAAAACTAAATCACTTTCATTACAACCTCTACAAATATTCAAAAAAGAAATATCATAACCTAAGTTAAAAAAAAAAATATCCTCTGACATGAAACAACACCAAATTAATTCATAAACCGTATATGTTTCTAAAATGAACATAACATATAACAGAGCCTAGAAAAAAATTAATGTACATATAAATGTCTGCCTATTAAAAAAAATAACACCTAAAAAAAATTATCAACAACACCAAAATTGTCGTATATATCCAAAAGTTTACCCATTGTAAAAAAATGCCTTAATTATGCCTAGAAAAATAAAACATGTGTTGAAAAAACATCAATACCTAAAATATAACCTAAAAACAGCGATATATTCAAACTTTACCCATTGTCCATAAACATCCTAAAATTAGATCCAAAAAAAACAAAATAAAATAACCTAAAGCCAGTTATTAATAATAATGTCCCAAAGTTGAAGATTTTCTGGTTTCTCTCTGTGCCAATGTGACTCTTCTCTTCCCGATTGAAAAAAGAACATATAGATTTTTACTGTATCGAATTGAAGGTTAATTTTGTGGTCTAAGGTTCGTTTCTTTATCCGTGAATATAATAGAACATTATTTTCACGAATATACCACCAGGCTGCCAACAGTTTATTACGCGCGGCGTCTGTTAAGCCCCTGCGTAATGATAGCGTTAAGTTCCCTATTGTTTAAGTGGTCTTAGGCCCGAGCGGTTGGCCTTGGTTTTGGAGGAAGAGTTCTACAATTAAACATATTAAATCACAGTAAACGAAAAATTAACATAATTTATTAGAATAAATTCAAACATAAAGAAAATTAAATCAAACATCTAAAACAAGTTATTTAAAAAACAGCTGAAATCGCCACATTGTCAAACGTAAAAATATTCAACTTTGTTCGTTATCTTAAGTTTCCAGGACCATTTGGTCCCTTATTTAAATTCTAAGTCTGAAAATGACCAAAAATGAAAGAAAGTTGTCATATTACCCATGTAGTTGCCACCGGCCCGCTGGGGGGGACCGCAATCGGTCCCGCTGCCGTTCTGCCTTTTTCACTCAAAAATCCCGGCTTTTATATGATTATCTTCACCTTTCACCATCCCCTAAAGCTAATGGAAGCCCTATTTCTTGCCCCATCTGTAGTAATATTCCTAGTATCTTCATGGCCAAATTATATAAGGTGTTTTTAACTTCTTCCCTAATGTGTTTGGGTTACATAAGGTTTCGTAAGAATTTCCTATTAGGTTGAAACTAATAAGTTGTTTTTGATATTATATAAGATTTCGTAAGTGTGTCTTCATTGTTTGACAAATATATTGAATTGAAATAGTCATTTTATAATAATTTTTTCCTTAGTTTTTTATCTATAAAACACTTATGTATATTTGGATTAAGATTTCAATCCGCATTTAAAGGGTGAATATTTATGCCCTATTTTTTGGTATAATACACATGTATATGTGTCTATTCTTTATCGGCTTTTTTCTAGTATTTTATTATTATTACAGTTAGGCCCTAATGTTTTATAATAAAAATACATGTGATTTAACATATTGGAAAACAAAAAAAAAATATTGAGTTTCTCTTTCCATTGATATCAAAATCATATTTCTAAGTGTCTCCTAACAATAGTTATTCTAGTTTGTAATCGGAAAGATAATTTATAGTGACACCGTATATAGGGATATGAAAGATCTAAGTTAGTTATTAATATGAAGACTAATAAATGCATATTCTAGGTCGGACCTAAGTACAATCATGGATCTCAGGGTCTAATAGCTTCGAATCATGTCACCTGGCTAATCCAATATTCAAAGGATGCATATTAATTAATCGGTCTGTAAACAACAAGTTTTAAATAATAATAAATGGATTGAATAAATTAATTAAACGTTAACAAATTGGAGTATACTTATTACTTACTTACTCACTGGCACTATCGAACCCGTAGGTTCATGACCGCACGGACATTTTGTCAAAATGAGACCCATTATCAACTGTATAGGGTCCTCTACATACCAAATAGCTAGATGGTTATGTAGCGAATACAAGAATATGGGAGGGTTTGAGAACCTTTCAATCGACAATTCATTGGAATTGATAGAGGATTTCAAGCACACAGAATTAGATCCAACTGACAGGTTAGTTTCTTTTGATGTAGTTTCATCGTTTCCCAGTGTCCCAAGAGAAACCACCATTGATATTCTGGAAAAATGGTTAACGAACAATAATTTGGAAAAGGAAAAGATAGAAGAATACATCATTTTGACAAAATTATGCATCAAACAAAATTTTGGACTTTCCATGGGGAACCCTCTATCTCCCTTTCTGGCCAATTTATTCATGGGTAGTTTTGAACAGAAAATCACAAGGGGACACCCATTAACTTTCAAATTTTGGCACAGATACGTTGACGATATAATAGCCATTATAAACCATAAACAAATAGAAGATGCCTTAAAACTCCTGAACCTTCAGAGCAAAACTGTAAAATTCACAATGGAAACTGAAACTGACAGACAAATCTCATTTTTGGATCTAACCCTAACTAGAAACGAAAAAAACAAAATAGAATTTGGAATATACAGAAAGAACACACATAAAGATAACTACATTAAGGCATCAGGATTCAACCATTTCGCTCACAAAGAAGCTGTATTCAATAGCCTAACACACAGATTGGTGAATGTACCCCTGAACCGTGAAAAATATGAAAAAGAAAAAGAATACATAATTAAAGTAGCAATAGAAAATGGTTATGAAGAGAACATGGTACACAAGAAAATAAATAAGTTTAAAAGGCAAAAACTAATTAATGAAAGCACACTTAAAAAACAAACAGAAGAGAACATAAGATTCAAAAAATTCACTTACCATCCTGTAAAATACCACAAGTTCCAGAAAATTTTCAATAAGTTTAACATTCGATTGGCCCCAAAGAATGAATACAGCCTAAACAAGATAATTAAAACCAACAAAAATGAAAAAATTGGAGAAGAATATAAATCAGGAATATATCAGATCAAATGTCAAGATTGCGACAAAATCTATATAGGAAAAACAAAAAGAAATTTAAAAACTAGATTGAAGGAACACCTTAGAAATGTAAAAAAGGGTGAAGTGGACAAGTCAGCAGTAGCAGCCCATGCTTGGTCTGAAAAACATTTAATTGATACAGAAGCTAGCCTCATCAAACAAACAGATAAACTAAAGGAACTCACAGTCTGGGAAAAAATCCATATCCAAAAAAACATTAATTTAATTATAGAACTCTTATGTCTGTAAGGGTAGGATCACCTGTTTTCTTTCCTGGTCTTATTGATACAAAATTATGTGGAAGGGCTTCAAAATTAAAAAAAAAAATCCAAATGGTTTATTACATATGGATGGGTGCAGGGGTATAAATTGGTGGGTTAAACAGCCGCTCTAATGCTGAATGGACAATATCAACTTCGATCATTGTGTGTTCCTTCTCCAGGATAATCTGTTCAATTTGAACCTCAAATTTTTGTGATGTGTCTGCCAAAGCACTTGCCACTTTTATTTTTGCTCTGGTATAGACAACCATCAGATATCAGAATAATCTTTTCATATGTGGAATGTTTCTCTATGAAATCAACAATGCAGTTTGTGAATTCGTTGGCTGTTACTCTTCTTTCTCCCTCGTGCCACACATATATCTTTTGTCTTACAAACGTAAATTGTAAAATTGTGCACTTGTAATTTCTGACTATAGTATTGTTTAGAAACCATTAACTTTGGGCCCAATAGAACACTTTGGACGTCCATTGTAGCCACAAGTACACTATGAGACGCTGAAGAAATGGCTTCTTCTCTTGCCTGACATGCATCTTTTTTCTTCTGAATATTCATGGTGTAATCTTCTTTAAGGTTACCTTCTTTGTGTGCAATGCAGCTGTCACACTGGTCTTTCCTAGGTTTGTAGATGGAGATTTTCTGACTTTCTAGAATTTCACAATTTTTTTTTTCTCTCCACAGATTCATTTCCTATTTCCTCACACCATTCCTTATAAATATGATGCATGTGATTATAGGATCTAAATTCTGAATCAACATATACACGTGAACTACTTGCTCTGCAGTAATGACTGGGATGTTTCGGAATCAACTCTAGCCATCTATTTACAGAGTCTGATTTTAACAATTTCTGTTTTTATGATGACTCTTCTAATATTTTCCTCTTCCCATTCTCCATAATCTCAATTTCAGATTCTTCAGTGCTGTTGACTTCATTATTGTTTATTGTTTTATTGAAATGTTTTATCCAGTAGTTAAAAACAGTTTTTTTTCAGTCCTGTGGTAGATAGAAAAAATCACGACGCTCTAACTTTTTACCCATTTTCTAATGGTAGATAACAATCATAAACGTACTGCTTGATAGAATTGTCTCCTGCTTTACCTTTTCTTCTTCTAATAACTGGCTGAAAGTTCACTAGTCCATTGATATACACTTTATTCTCTTCCCATGTATTAAAATTCCAAACTGTTTTATGCACCATTTTTCATACATTTTTGTCAACTTTATGACATGTAAAACTTCTTTCACCCGTTTTTCTTTCATTTTGTGAGTAGGCCTAGGGAGAAGTTTCCTCTCCTGATGTTCTGTAATTTTGTAAGCATTGCCATCCTTTTTTTCTTAGCTCCCTATTTTCTGCTCTGGTATATTTTTTCTTTCCAAAATAACTATCAGTTTCTTTGTTTACATTTTCACTAGGGACATCCATATAAATCTCATTGTTAAAGTATTTGATGCCCATATAATTTTCTGCTACAGCTGATAATAAATTTGGGGCCTCAGTGGAAATTAGAACGCCATAAAACTATGCCAACCGATTTTGTCTTAACTTGCATTGATGAAGTCATATCAATTAGGGGGAGTTATTGCACTCGCAATGTTTATTGCTATCCTATTTATTCTTCCTTTCTATAATTCCAACTTCTGAGGAATCCAATTCACATTTCATACCTTTCTTGGAAAGAAAACCTTGCATAATAAATTAATTATAATTATTTATATTATTTTTAGTCTGAACATCTTACCTCAATATTATTATTGAGGTAAGATGTTCAGACTAAAAATAATATAATTAAAATAACCTCAAAATATAATTTCCTAAAATTAAATATTAATTACAACTTCTTAAGTTACAAGGAAGAAATTGTGTTTGTGTTATAAATAACGAAAAACAAGATGGCATCCTCCATATTTAACTTTAATAACAATTTTTTCGAAACTAACTATGAAGTCAAAAAGTTTCTAAAATTAAGAGAGAAGAGATTAATATTGAGGTAAGATGTTCAGACTAAAAATAATATAATTAAAATAACCTCAAAATATAACTTCCTAAAATTAAATATTAATTATAATTATACTTGTTTTATATCAATAAATATCAATGTCAATATATGTTAACATTTTTATTCTAATTAAACTCACAAACATACGCATACTGAATTACTAATTCTAAATAACATTAATTCCACATCTACAAAATTGGCTATGTGTAAAATAGGTGCAATTCTAATAGGCTATATGAAATGTCAGAAATTATTTCCTTTATTTCGTTTCATTTAAATTATTTTGATATAACTTTCTGTGCAGTGTTGCTAAATATGTAAGAAATAAAATGGCATATGAGCTCAAGTCGTAGATAGAAAAATAATAATTTAGGAATGTTTTTAGTTCCTCCTGTAAAATTACTTACCCTTCACATAGCCGGTTTTGCAGGTGCAACGACGACATGATGTTAATCATTCCAACATAACATACTTTTCTGTTAAGATACAGCTTAAAAGAATTAGAGAGTCCAAGGAGTCAAAATGGCTCCCTGATCTTCTTAAACAAAAATAAATTCCCAAATTTGATATATAAATTTAATAAAGACTGTTAAACATGTGACATGTGCACTGGGCTAAGTAGTCTTGCTCCCGCAGTCCTTTGCATAGGCAGTGACAAAAGAAATGACATCATGACAAGGAGATAGGAAAGGCAAAAATGAAGAAGCTGACCTGAATAGCAACAATTATATTTAATATGGCTTATCCCTTCCCGAAATTTTATTATATGAAATTCAATCTTAAATGCTCTTCACAAAAGAATTTAAAACATTAATTGGGTACAAAAATATTAATAAGGGAAGAACATTTATTTTTATTTCACTATTTTCAACCATTATATTTGTTTATTTTTTATTATTTCACTCACCTCATACTTCATATGAAGTATGAGGCGAGTGAAATAATAAAAAATAAACAATATTAAAGAACCTCATAGTGTTATTTCCTATCTACATAACTTAATTATATTTAAATTGATTTTCTTCTTTCCTCTAACTTTTCTCAGCTGATGATCTGCCTGTTATTTTCTCTAGTAGTTGCAAAAAATGAACCTCTTAGTTAAAATTTCACTTAAGAAGATTTCACACATCTTTTTCGTACATATTTTAACCTCATAATGTTAAAAATTCCCAAATTTAATATATAAATATTTTAAAGGATTGAGTTCCAAATTATATATGTATACACACACAGTGAGAAGCATAGAAGGCGTAATCATTTCATTATACCATCATTGGACAGGGATTGGCCATTTGCTAAGACTCTTTGAAAGATTGGGTGATGTTAGATTCAAGGCCATCCCCCCTCCCTGCATTTATCCTTATGTTATCAAGTGAGTGAGGGAGTACCATGCTGAGTTATGGTGAATGTTTAGTAGTGTCAACTGTTACATACTGAAACCTACCTTGAAATATCTTCCACAGAAGCATTGTGACATACTAAGATCATGTTCAAAATTTTATCTGCCGTTTTTCACTGCAAGGCACAGAAATCGAAGCCGGAATCCAGCAGTGACACCCCTTTGTATGGAGAAGATGGACTTCCTGCTTTGAGTAAGAGCAGAATGAAGTGAGGCAGCATGGCAGGTAGTGAGGGTTATCTAATCTACCATTTTGGGAGTCGTATTGCTTCCCTATAGTTTAAATGAGAGATTTGGCACTGGATTTTAGTACCTTGCAGTTAAAAAGGCAGATAATTTTTTGAACACAGCCTTGTTAATCACAACACTCCTCTGGAAGAAATTTCAAGGTTCCCTCCACCCCATACTTTTTTGTGTAATCTTTCTTGGGTGTGATGTGTCTTATTTATTATTTTACTTAAAATTAAGATTTATTTCATTTTTATTTATTTGGGTGCGTAGAACTTTACCCCGATACCATTGTGATAGATTGATATATCTATTGTGGCTTGGTTTGACAGTTCTCTAGTTAGATGCTCCACCCTATGTATATATTTGTGTGAGAATAATTTCTGGACTGTTATTTGTTAATTTTAATTTGTATTATAAAATATGAAGTATATTTTATATTTTGTTTTCAGGGGACAATATTCTTACAGCTGTGAGTGTGGCACGTGATTGTGGCATGGTTGCTCCTTATGAACATGTGATAAAATTATCTATTGAAGGAGATCCACAGCTAGGAATATTAAACAAACAACTAATTGGAGCTCCACAAACTCTACCATGTGGCAACTTGACGCCTTCTTCAGTAAGTTTATGCCAATTATCATAGTTATCCCTGAATGGTCTTGAATATCTTTGTCATCATCATCATCATCCATGCAAGTATTAGGCCGTGTGGCCTGTTACTGTCTCGAAGAGGAATTTTCCATCCAGCGCTTTTTTTGGATGTCCGAGTGAATATCTTTATATATGAAAATTAATTTATACTAGTGGTCACCGAGCGATCAAAATTCGACTACAATTCATTACATTTTTAAGTATTTTTCACAAATACATCATTATGCATTAATTTTTTATTTATTTTAAAAATACGAACGATAGGAAATATGTGGTATAGCTTGGCTAAACCATATTTAAAAAATAATAATGCATAATTTGACGTTTGTATACTATTTAAATTTGCATTTGCAGCGGGTTACACCAGATGGGATCGGAAAAGGAACACCGATATCTTAAAAGAATTAAAGACTAAGCCAATTTTGGAATATATTAAACAGTGCCAACTAAATTGGAAACACCATCTAGAAAGAATGAGTTCAAATCGGATCCCCAAAGCTGTTTATAATTATATACCAAGAGGACGAAGATCACTGGGCCATCCTATGAAATGCTGGAGGGAAAATTTTCTGTAGGATCATAACAGGCCTTGGCTTAATACTTGTAAGGAAGAAGAAGAAGAAGAAATTTGCATTTGGCCTATTATCATGTGTACGGGAATATATATCCCTTCTTCTTTGTCTCTCATTCCGACCCGAAAATGTTCTATGTCGAGGCATAATAGAAGTAGGTGCGAATATGTAAATATAAAAAAAGTATGTAATGAAATTACTGAAAGCAAGATTAGACAGGGTTTAATTTAAATTTAAATAATAAAATGTACTCACTTTTTTTAACCACTAATGATAAATATGCGAGAGTAAGTCAATTCACATTACTGCTGCACAATTTTCTTTTTGCAACAATGTACTTTCAATGTGAACATCAACAAATGAATGAGTACACGAATGAGTAATACACACAAATTCCTTACAGACAATGTATTTTATTTTGTTTAATTTAATTTATTTGTAACATATCTTGTACATAAATTTTATTTTTCTTCACTTCTTCTCTATATGAACTCTAATTATGCCAAATATCACACTCCTCCATGCTCGCAATGTGCTTAAAAAGTGGTGCAAAGTTTTTTCTTCACATATTAATATATAGATGATGAAAGACCATTGTAATTATTCTAAAAGATTGGATATTCACATCATTGCTTGAAGCACAAACAATTTTTACCAACTATATAACTATTAATATTTAATTTTAGGAAGTGATATTTTGACGTTATTTTAATTATATTATTTTTGGTCTGATCATCTTACCTCAATATTAACCCTTTAGGTGTCATGAGCCGATCAGATCCATGTCCATTACCTGCCAGACAATATACTTAAACTACTTGCGAAGCCGATCCCATCGGCGGGTGCGATATAAATCTCTGACACAAGAGATTTTATCAGTGGCATGCAGAGGGTTAATGTTGATTTGTTCTTGAACATGTTGACGATAAAACAGAATTCTTTTAAAACATGTCCGATAACAAATCAAAATTAATATTGAGGTAAGATGATCAGACCAAAAATAATATAATATATAACTAATATTTAATTTTAGGAAGTTATATTTTGAGGTTATTTTAATTATATTATTTTTGGTCTGGACATCTTACCTCAATATTAATGGTAATATTGAGGTAAGATGTCCAGACCAAAAATAATATAACTATTATCTATCTACCTATCTATAAGCATTGCCCATTATTGAGCCATAGCCTCTTCTTTGTAAAGAGTTACTAGACCAAGTTAATTTTTTTTAGTTATTTTATTTGCTCGTAGATGTAATGGATGGCATGCGGTCAACACATTGACCCAATGAGACATGTAAAAGGCAACTAAGGTATTACTAAGACATTGATGTCAGTAAATTTTGCTTAGAGGCCTCTTTATTCAGACTTAAGGATATTTTACGAGCCTGAAAATCTTCAGACTCGGACCCACGGCTTGAAGTTTCTCCCATAGGACTTGCTCCTTGGAATTTTCCGTCCTAAAAAAATCCATCGACTCTGGCCGGATTTGAACCCAAAACTCTTGGAAGTACAGGCAAGAGGCATAACCACTAGTCCACCACGACCGACATATATTATAATTCAAATAAATACATTTTAAGTTGATAATTTTACAACCATGTGTATTATAAATTACTCTCTTTTTTTTTTAATTAAATTGAATAAATAAGGAAAATCTCATCCATTCATTGAAAGAGAATAATTTTTCACAATGAAATTGTCTTTGTTATTTTAAAGATGACATAATTACTAGAGTCTGGATTTTTATGTAATATTAATCTCCCAAATATGTACATAAATATGTAGCAAAAATAGTCAAAATACGTAATATTACATGTTTACTATATAGTATCAAAATTTATATTTTAATAAAATACTTGTTATTTCTTTGTCTACCTTTGTTTTGTTATGAGATATTTGTGTCTTAAAATGTACTAATTTTTTGTGAATGTTCCATCCATCCTTCACTGCAATTATAGCATTTTCATGCTATGCTTGCAGCTTTACTAGGGAATTGTAGGTGTGGTAGCTTCCCGTTGCTTTGTTAAGGTTAATATATTTATAGTACCAATAATAAAGTAACAAGCAATAGAGAAACATCTTCATGTAAAGGGGTATATTTAATATGTTTAAGACATACATCCCGAACTTAAATTAAGATAAATACTATTACTAAAAAAGGAAGGTAATGAGAAGGCTGATATGCTTGCAAAAAAAGGTACACTCATCCAACAGAGTAAGATCAATTACCTATCTTACAAATCAGTATAACTCTGCACCAAAATGAAAATAAAATCCCATATAGCCGAACAAAACAAAATCCAATGTGAAACCAAGATATGGAAGACATTACTAGAACCAGATACAATACCAAACAGCTACCGATCAATTGCAGTTGCATCATTTCGTCTTGAAACTGGTCATGATTGCTTGGCAGCACATCTACATAGAATTAAGCTACTAGACTCTACACACTGCATAGTATGCAAGAACACAAATACGATAATGAACAAGGATCACTTGATGTTCTGCGCTGATCTTCAGAAAATAGTTGGAACACCATTCCAAATTGCTGAATATTATTGGGAAGCCCGCAAGCGAATGGTGAAAAATCAAGAGCTTCAGAACATTTGAATACTACTACTACTACTATGACTACTACAACTACTATTACTAAAAAATACTAATGTTAGAACAGAAAGCAATATATATAGTCTTAACAGTTATTTTCAAATAAATTTACTTATATATTTATATGTTTAAATTAATTTATATACAACTCTCAAAATGTAGTATTACAATCTTAGAGTAATACAGTAATATTACAGTAATACTTACAGTCTTTTTTCAATTCAACAATTATTTGTTGCACAGTGTGACACAAGGTGCATACAACACTATTTTATCATCTGTTGTAAAAGTATCTTTGATAATTAGGGCCTATCCACGACCAATTTTTTACAGATAACAATGAAGCACTAAAAGCCATTTTCATCTGTATTCACTGACTTAACAATCACAAGATACTAATTCCAAACTTAATAAACTGAAAATGGTCAGACGAAATTAGAAAAGTCCACACTTAATTTTGTGAACCTTACCTGTGATCTATCCTGACATTCCTCACTCCACCAGAATATCAAAGTCCTGGAAAATATTGTTTTAAACTCTTAAAGTGTATTCAATTTTAAAAGAGTATCTTCAACAACATTACGTTGTAATTGAACATGGATGTCAGGAGAGAAAGAGAGAGAAAATTGTCTGCTTACACCCTTTTTGATAATAGTTAGGAATAGTAGAAGCTATTCACCTTCTTACTCATGCACAGCACGATCGATTCCTCATGAAGATGACAATGTATTAAAAACCTGGCTTTTACGTTTCTGAAATTTTGTTTTCCCGCAATTTACATCACATCACATCAATCTTTAGCGTTAATGATCGAAGATATTCAATTTATTTGATCAATTATCTCACTTCTGTACAATTGATACATAGCAGAGCAAGTTCATTGAGACAACAAAGCTGGCTGCTTTTTGTACAATCGATAAAGAGCAGAGCATATTAATCGAGCCAATGAAGTCGGCTCAGAACTTTCAAACATTTCTGAAATTTAGGTCGTATACTTCTGTGGCAAAACAATTTTTTTTTAATCTCTCAATAAAGATTCATAGTGCTGCTTGCTGAACTTCTCCTTTTATTTATTTTTTAAATGGTGAAAGTAAAAGATATCAAGTAATTTTATGTTTACAGCAATTCAAAACACACATTACATTGAACTATTATAGGAATATCACTATGAGGTTTAATTTAAAATAAAAATTCTTTACACCTCACCTCATATCTTGTCTTCTAAATAAATAAAAGACAGGATATGAGGTGAGGTGTAAAGAATTTTATTTTAAATTAAAAGAAACATTACATTAATATTTAATTTTAGGAAGTGATATTTTGAGGTTATTTTAATTATATTATTTTTAGTCTGCTCATATTACCTCAATATTAATGTTGATTTGTTCTAGAACATGTTTCAAAACAATTCTGTTTTATCGTCAGCTTGTCCAGACTGGTTTTATTTATATTGCATTATGTTGCACAACCTGGCATCGACATCCAGGTTGTGCAACATAAATAAAACCAGTCTGGACAAGCTGACGATAAAACAGTATTGTTTTGAAAGATGTTCTAGAACAAATCAACATTAATATTGAGGTAAGATGATCAGACTAAAAATAATATAATTAAACATTACATTATTTAGCCAATATTGTATATTATCCCAGTCAATGCTTTTTTGCATATTCTAGAATGGTTGCTGAATATGAGGGTCAACATTTATTTAGCTCCTCGTTTCCCATAATTTACATTTTCCCCCAACTTACACCACTTTTCCTCTGGTCCCTTGAAAAGTAAAAAAAAAAGAGGTAATACTGTAGTATATTATCCCTATCTTTTTTTTTTCATGTTCTGAAATGGATGCAGAGTATGGGGGGATCAACATTTTTGAGCTCATCTTCATTTCCCTCAATAACACTTTCCCCTATTTTACATCATTTTTTCTGTGGTCCCTTGAAAAGTGTAAAAGAGGGGTAATACTGTATTTTGTTACAGATGTTTTGCTATTTCATTGAAATTCATATGATTTAGACTTGGGCATTAAGTAAATAAGAATTGAACAGAAATAGATTGTGATAATAATGAAAAATTAAGACTCTTATTGTAACAATGGCAACGGACTTCTTGCTTCAGTGCTGGACAGGCTGATTGCCAGTCTATCTCCATATGTCTGTGGGTTTGCTATTGTTTGAGATTAGGGTAAATTTAATATTGTGGCATTTTATTTCAGGAGTGTGTTTTACCACTTATGCCAAATTCAAGTTGGCACTTTGCTGTGGATGGTAAGACATGGGCAGCATTAAAACATTACCATCCAGAATTTCTCCCAGGTTGTAACTAAAGGCACAATATTTGCACGCATGGCTCCAGATCAGAAAACACAGTTAGTTGAGATGTTACAAAGTCTGGATTATATAGTTGCTATGTGTGGAGATGGAGCAAATGACTGTGGGGTAAGTTACTTCAAAGTTTTTTGTTATCTTCAATAAATCTAAGTATGTAGCTCTGATGAAATTGTAGACCTATGGGGGAAAAATGTCTAAATACTTTTTTGAAGAGAAGCATTTTTCTGAACCAGGATTTGAATCCAAGATCTCCAGGTTGACAGATTGGCACACTACAGTGCATGAGATCTTACTTTAAGATTGATATTTCTACTTCCAATGGCGCTGTACCCAATTAATTTTCTTTTTCACTATTGGTGATAAATTATTTGCATATACACCACATGAAAGATTTTTGATACAAGTAACATGATATGTTTACTTATTTTAGGAATTCTCACTATGAGGTATATTCTACCTTAACATGATATGTTGTTTATTTTTTATTTCAGTCACCTCATACTTCATGAAGTATGAGGTGAGTGAAATAAAAAATAAACAATATTAGTATTTGACAAGTTTCAAAAAATTTTCAACAAATTCAACATTAAATTAGCACTGAATAATGATTACAGCTTAGGTAATTTAATAAAAACCAACAAAAATGAAAAGATTGAAGACTGCAAAAAATCGGGAATTTATCAAATTAATTGTAAAGATTGTGAAAAGATATACATAGGAAAAACAAAAAGGAATCTAAATACAAGATTAAAAGAACACCTCAGAAATGTTAAAAATGGAGAAACTGAAAAATCTGCAATAGCTGCACATGCCTGGTCAGAAAAACATAGAATAGAAACCAAAACAAAATTACTTAAACAATTGGAAAAACCGAAGGAACTCACAATTTGGGAAATAATTTACATATGCAAGAATGAAAATACAACTATGAATTTTGAAATACCCGGTTATAAGGAGAGAGGACTGATTTGGAAATTCTTCGGTCGGCCACCAGATGGCGCGGAGGTCAGTCTGCAGGATAGAAAGCCGTTGGACGTCAGTTGTGAACGTGACACAGCATTGAGAATGTCACAAAAGATGTGAAGAAACCCAGGGTCTGCTATGAATTATGAAGTATGAGGTGAGTGAAATAATAAAAAATAAACAATATTAAAAAACCTCATAGTGTTATTTCCTATCTACATAACTTAATATTAAAAAACCTCATAGTGTTATTTCCTATCTACATAACTTGATATGATTTAACTTTTATAGGAATTAATCACTATGAGGTTTAATTTATGGTGAAATTAAATGTTTCTTACCTCTCCTCATATAAATATTCTAAGTTGATCGCAATTTCGAGACTATAACTTTCTCATCATCAGAACTTTGTTGGCGACTGGTGTTATGTCGATCGGAAGAAACTCTTCTTCTTCCCTCTGTTGGTGGACCGATGAACCTCTGGATCAGGTCAAAATTTGCGGGAATTTCGAAGTTCATAAGTTTTCCTTCGTTTTTCTGAATGTGGATCTTTTCCCAAACCGTGAGTTCCTTTTGTTTGTCTATTTGTTTAATTAGACTGGCTTTTGATTCAATTAAATGTTTTCGGACCAAGCATGAGCAGCTACTGCTGACTTTTCCACTTCTCCATTTTTAATGTTTCTAAGATGTTCTTTCACCCTTGTTTTCAAATTTCTTTTCGTTTTTCCAATATAAATTTTGTCACAATCCCTGCATTTGATCTGATAAATTCCTGATTTGTTTTCATTTTCAATTTTTCCATTTTTATTGGTTTTAATTATCCTGTTAAGGCTGTATTCATTCTTTGGTGCTAATCTTATATTAAACTTTTTGGAAATGGGAAAATCTACAAGCTTATGACATTACTACGTTACAAAGAAAATCTGCAGTAGCAACATTCAGACTGCTAACAGGACATGACTGCCTGAATAAACACCTACACAGACTTGGCATAACAGATTCACCTAAATGGCCTTTTTACAATTTAAATGAAGATATGGAAAGAAACCATCTCCTCTGTTGTCCAGCTTTTGTAGAAGAGACCAGGCTTTCTGCTAAATATTGGAGTGCACGAGAGCGAATGATTTCATTATCAAGTGCTCAACATTAGATACCAACCAACCAACTTTTTGAAAATTTTTTGAAATTTATAGTGTTTCAATGGATGGTAAGTGAATTTCTTGAATTTTATTTTTTCTGTTTCTTTTATAAGTGTGCTTTCATTTATTAATTTTTGTCTTTTAAATTTATTTATTATCTTGTGTACTAAGAAACATTTAATTTCACCATAACTTGATATGAATTAAAACTGTTATGATTAACACACAAATCTCTATTTTACACAGTGCACTGCAGGCACGACACAGGAACTGAGTTAACACAGGACAATAGATCCTCGAAATTATATCATAATCATGGATTGCGAGTGTTCACCAGTAAGGCAAACCCCTTCATGGGCATGATTGCCCATGTTTTATCAATCACTTTGTTATATCTTATGTACTGTAACCATTTGTGCTACCCAGGCACCCCTATTCAGACAGAAATTTTTCTCTCTCTTATACAATCCTGCTTCCCCATAGTGGCAAACCATATTTTAAAAACACAATTGAGTTTATTTTAAAATACAATAGGAAGTAACATATTAAAACATTTTGTCTGTTCATTCTTACCTCCTATAGTTGTTTTTGTTGAACATATGTTTCAGGGCTTCTTAGCCCCATCATCAGCGATTACAGACTGAATTTTCTCATGTTGTCGGCCCTGATTCTCGATTCCTGTTCCCTCTGCCTCTGGTCCAATGAATTTGCTAATGAGGTTCCTTTCTGCGGGAATTTCAAAGTTCATAATTCTTTCCTTGTTCTTTTGTATATAGTTTTTTTCCCATATGGTGAGTTCATTTTTGTTTTCTAACTGTTTTAATAATTTTGTGTTTACATCTATTTTGTGTTTTTCTGACCAAACGTGAGCAGCCACTGCAGATTTTTCTACTTCCCCTTTTTTTATATTCCTTATGTGTTCTTTAGTTCTAATGGTTAATTTTTTTTTACACAGGGAAAACAAAAAGAAATTTAACCATTAGAACTAAAGAACACATAAGGAATGTAAAAAAAGGGGAAGTAGAAAAATCTGCAGTGGCTGCTCACGTTTGGTCAGAAAAATACAAAATAGATGTAAACACAAAATTATTTAAACAGTTAGAAAACAAAAATGAACTCACTGTATGTGGAAAAAAATCTATATATAGAAAAACAAGGAAAGAATTATGAACTTTGAAATTCCCGCAGAAAGGAACCTCATTATTAAATCCATTGGACCAGAGGCAGAGAGAACAGGATTCCAGAATCAGGGCCAACAACATGAGAAAATTCAATCTGTAATCGCTGATGATGGGGCTAAGAAGCCCTGAAACATATGTTCGACAAAAACAACTATAAGAGGTAAGAATGACCAGACAAAAATGTTTTAATTATTGAACAAACCTCTTAATTAATATTGAGCGGAGAACATATTTTTTAATAACTCACCTCATACAATTTCAAATTTATTTGCGACCATTGGTTTCAAATTAATTTTTCATTCATCTTCAGTCATGAATGAAAAATTCATTTGAAACCAATGGTCTCAAATACATTTGAAATTGTAGAAATACGTTCTTCTTCTTCCTTCCAAGTATTAGGCCAAGGCCTGTTACGATCCTATAGAAAATTTTCCCTCCAGCGTTTCATAGGACGGCCCAGTGATCTTCGTCCTCTTGGTATATAATTATAAACAGCTTTGGGGATCCGATTTGAACTCATTCTTTCAAGATGGTGTTTCCAATTTAGTTGGTACTGTTTAATATATTCCAAAATTGGCGTAGTCTTCAATTCTTTTAAGAAATATGTTCTCCACTCAATATTAATGATATAACCTCATAATGTTTACTTCCCAACATTAATTTTAATATAAAACCTCTTAATGTTACTTCCTATTGTATTTTAAAACAAATTTTTCTCTCTCTTATACAATCCTGTTTCCCCATAGTGGTACCATATTTTAAATACACGATTGGGTTGTTTCTAAATTAAGACAACTCTGTAATGGAGTTATTAACACTAACTTCTAAGTTGTAGAACTTAAAAAAAATTCTCTTTAAAAATTATTTGGATGATCCACCTTAGTGTATAAAGTTGCATGTTAACATAATAATAACAATAGCTATACAGCTTAAAAAATAGTGTTAATAATCTCTGTATAAAGTCTTCTTGAATTAGAAGCAATAAAATTGCATTGTGTATACAATGGTCCATGCTATGGAGAAGCAGGATTATATAAGAAAAAGGAAAATTTGTTTCTGAATAGGAATATCTAGATAGCATAAGTGGTTAGTGTGCCAGTGGGTCAAACTGGAGGTCTTGGGTTCAAATCCTAGTTCAAGTAAACATTTTTCTCTTCAAAAAATGATTTACATACACCGTATGGTGTTTCTGACAGGTTTATGAGTCCATATGCCCAAATGTATGGGAACGTTTTGTTAGAACCTCTCTCTGAAGTTAAAATGTCCGTTTATCATAATAGTTGTCATGGTATGGAGAGTGCACCATGTTCAAGATACCAGGAGTTTTTAGAGCAAGAGAGAATTCTGAACTTAACAGACAGGACATAATATTAACCTTTTTTTTTATATAGGAATTATCACTGTGAGGTTCAATTCAATATTAAATTAAAAGATTCTTACCTCTCCTCACATTATTCTGTTAAGTAGATCGCGATTTCAGGCCTATAGCAGGCCCATCTTCAGTACACTGTTGTTGACCGGTGTTATGTCGCTCGGAAGATCTACTTAACAGAATAATGTGAGGAGAGGTAAGAATCTTTTAATTTAATATAGGACATAATATATCCAATATGATTAGTCCAACGGGACAATCCACAAATAATATATCCAATATGATTAGTCCAATGACATACGATCCTGATTAACGATTTGTCTATGAAATTTCTGGTCCACTTTATAATTTTGTCTCATTAATCATTTTGTTCATAGCTGATTGTATTTTTGTTCACAAATTATCTTGGCTCTTCTCAAACTATGTAAAGCTTATTTAGTGATTTTGATAGATAGAAAAATACAATACATATATATTTTTTACAGATATAGTAAATATTTTCTTCACTCTCAACCATCGTTTTCTTGTCCCTTGATATAGGAAATGTTTTATGCCATGATGGGTCAACTAAAATTCATATTAATAATAATAATAATAATAATAATAGCTTTATTTTACCTGGCAGAGTTACTGATATTACTATTAAAAATTGGCAACAGCTGTTATTAAGTATAAAATTGGACAGAGGTTAGAGAGATATGCTTGATGAGTTAGAGTTGGAAGAGAAGAGATTGTGGACAAAATGTTAATGGATATAAGGTGCTGAATGAGGTATGGTATTGGATATGAAATAGTAGACATAAAATATCCTTTGATGTTAAGTATTGGATGAAGTAATATTGTATGTGAAAGGTCATGAATGAAATATCCATCTACTTAAGGTACTGGAAGCGATGGCACAGAAGCTATAACACTACAGAGTAGATGTGATAAAGTAATATTTAAATTCCAATAAATGTCTTCTTAAATAAGAAGCTGCCATTTGCATGATCAAACAACAGTTTGTAGTATTTGACACTCAGGAATTAACAATGTATAAGAGAAAATTTGCTTTTAGATTGGAGTGCTCAGGTAGCTCAGTTGGTAGAGCATTGGCACAGAAAGCCAAAGGTCCTGGGTTCAAACCCCATTCTGAGCGTATATTTTTCTCTTCAAATATAATTTGTTCTTCAGTGAGAAGTGTTAAAATTAATAATAAAATCATCAAAAGAAGCCCTACTGGCTTTATAAAGTAATGTTTAAATTCCAATAAATGTCTTCTTAAATAAGAAGCTGCCATTTGTGTGATCGAACTACAGTTCGTAGCATTTGATGCTCGGGAATTAACAATGTATAAGAGAAAAATTTGCATCTAGATTGGAGTGCTCTGGTAGCTCAGTTGATAGAGCATTGGCATAGAAAGCCAAAGGTCCTGGATTTAAACCTCAGTCTGAGCGTATATTTTTCTCTTCTAATATAAGTTCTGAATAATGCCTATTATTCATAGTTAAATATGGGAATTTACGAATGCCTATTATGTTTAAAGATATAAATAAACATCAAATGAAGTAAATAATAGGAATGTAAGGAATAATTGAAATTATATTGAAGAAGAAAACTAGAAATAATGTTTTATTTAATAAGGGTTGTAGAGTAGTATTGTGTTTAGCATATTTTTAAAACAGATTTAATTTTAATAGGCACTGAAAGCTGCACATA
The DNA here is from genome assembly GCA_030220185.1 of Diploptera punctata. NCBI lineage: Eukaryota > Metazoa > Arthropoda > Insecta > Blattodea > Blaberidae > Diploptera > Diploptera punctata. The sequence continues at coordinate 368,834 of JASPKZ010007913.1, forward strand.
TTGGAATCTCACTGTCTGAAGCTGAAGCCTCAGTGGCAGCTCCTTTCACCTCTAGAGTGGCAAACATAACATGTGTACTGAAGCTAATACAAGAAGGAAGATGTGCTCTAGTCACAAGTTTTGGTATATTCAAATACATGGCTCTATACAGCTTGATCCAGTTCATCACTGTTCTTATTTTATATACTGTAAGTATCTCCATACTCATTATGTAGAGCATTTCAAATTGATGTATACACTCTGCAGTAGTATTATTTGTAGATGTTGGTTAAGTTGTTGGGTTGCCTCAGCTATTTACTCTCTTCTCAAGGGAACGTAGGGAAGCGCAAAGATGATTTAAACTTTAAATAAAAAACTGTTGTTGTTGTTGTTGTTTTCAAATGCTGGGCCTTGGCAATGAAGCCATTAGCGTTCTTGCTCTCCAATATTTCTCTATGGTGGATCCAACAGGTAATACTTCACAGGTTTGTAGATGTTCTTTGTTCATTTCTTCGTCTTTGTTGCATAGAGGACAATTTGGATTCGTGTAGATTCCTATTTTATATAAATGTTCGGCCAAATAGTCATGTTCTGTAAGCAGTATAAATTTTGCTACTGTAGTTTTACATGGAATTTCTGGAATAATATCTGGCTTCTTTACTAAAATATTCCATTTTTTGTCTTTGGCTTTATTACATACGTCTTGGTTTTGTTTGGTTTTATATTTGTTTTTAATTATTCTTTTTATGGATGTGAAAGGTAAGCTTTTAGTAGTATTCTGAATTAGATTGGAGCCTTTTTTGGCAAGAAAATCAGCAGTGTCATTTTCAGCAATTCCACAATGTGCAGGTATCCATTGCAATTGATTTCTTTTCTGTAGTTTTTGAAGTTGTTGAATCATTTTGTAGCACTCTTTAATTTGTATTGACTTCATTTTGTGTGAATTTATTGCATATATTTCTGCCTTAGAATCAGAGAGTATGACAGCATTTTGAAATTTATTTATTCTGTATAGTAATTGTTGGAGTGAAATATGAATAGCCGTTACTTCCGCATCAAAATTTGTTGTGTGGTATCCTGCTGGTTGATAAAATGAAAATAATGCACATGTAATTCCTGATCCTGAGTTGTTATCAATAGTAGATCCATCTGTGTAGACATGTAACCATTCTAATAAAAAACTGTGTGAGTTTGAATAATTATTGCCACTGTTTTGATGTTATATTTTTAAATTAACATGTTCCAAAATTGGATATAGTTTTATTTTAGAAAGAAAATAAGTCGTCAGATGGTGTTGTTGATAGTGATGGCTATTGGTCTTCGGGTGAAAGGAGAATTAATTGTATAAGTAGACAGAAATTTGACGTTCCTATTGGAAGTTCGAATGGTGTAATGGTTAAGTTATGTAGATAGGAAATAACACTATGAGGTTTTTAATATTGTTTATTTTTTATTATTTCACTCACCTCATACTTCATAATTCATAGCAGGTGTAATGGTTACCGCACTGACGTACAGAGTCAGAGATCCGGGATTCGACTCCCCAGTTCAAACGTAATTTTTCTTTCTAAAATAAAACTATTGTCTCTGTTTATTTGGGTATATATCCATCTATAGTAATTCAGCCCGAAGGTAGGTCCTTCACTGCAATCATAGCATTTTCATGCTGTGCTTGCAGCTTTACTAGGGAATTGTAGGTGTGGTAGCTTCCTGTTGCTTTTCACACCGGTGAAGGATGATGATGATAATGATAAGGATGATGCTGATGATGGCCATATGATTTCAGGGACCATTTGGGCCTTAAAGTTTTCCTGACATTTGTCTTACAGGTGAGGAAAAACCCCGATAAAAACTTCACCCAGAAAAACTGCCCCGACCGGGGATCAAACCCGGGCATGCTGCGTAACAAGGCAGCATGCTAACTCGAGACCACAGCGGTGGACTTGGGTATATATAATCAGTTTAATATTTTATGTATGATGAAACTTGTATTGATTCTTTTTTACTATTTGGTATGTTCTTATCCATTATCATGAAAATGTTAAAATGTAAGTCAACTTCAGCTCAAAGTATTATATCTAGGAGTACCTGAAATAATATCTACAGTGATTAGATCCAATCTCACCTTAAAAATTTTAATTTCACTCGTCAACTGTTACACTTTTATATATTTAAATTTGAATCACTTTTTTTTACTTAAGAAATTTTAATAATTAAAGATGACTCGCTCACTTATCTTGAGTTTTTCAAAATGTAATATAATATATAGCATTTGGTGCTTGGGAATTAATAATGTATTAGAGAAAAATTCGTGTTTAAATTGGAGTGCTCAGGTAGCTCATTTGGTAGAGTATTGGTATAGAAAGCCAAAGGTCATGGGTTCAAACCCCAGTCTGAGTGTGTATTTTTCTCTTCAAATATAATTTGTCCTTCAGTGAGAAGTATTAAATTTATAATAAAAACATTGAAAAAATCTCTACTGGCTTTATAAAGTAATGTTAAAATTCTCAATAAAAAGTCTTCTTAAAAAAGAAGCCACCATTTGCATGATCGAGCAACAGTTCGTAGCATTTGGCGCTTGGGAATTAACAGTATATAAGAGAAAATTTTGCATTTAGATTGGAGTGCTCAGGTAGCTCAGTTGGTAGAGCATTGGCATAGAAAGCCAAAGGTCCTGGGTTCAAACCCCAGACTGAGCATATATTTTTCTCTTCAAATATAATATTCTTGTACTGAAGCTCGTTGAGTAGACACTTCATGTTAACATATCTTCAGATGCAAAAACTTATTTATCAGAATTTTATCATTCATACTATTCCTTAAATAGCTACAATTGTTGCTTGGGAGCCCAAATTATAAAAATATTAACTTGCAAATTTTCTCTGGAGTATGATAAAATATTTTGCATACATGATTATAAAATACCGATACGATACCAACCATTTGCTATGAGTATTTCTTGTGCACTACTGGCCATCTTGGAGATGTTCTCCAAGCATTCTTAGTTTCTTTAATATTCTTTCATATTTGATTGGTTCATAAATCAGGCCATGAATATTATAGGCTAACTCATTTCCAGATTATCCAGTCACTTCAAAATAAAATAGTCTAGTATTTATTTACATACTTCAAATATTTTAACGACTTCGTAGAATATTCCAGAGTTTAACTATGTTAACAACAATATCTTATAATACATTATTCTATTCTATTCTATCTTCTTAGTGTATACATTATAAAAAATATTATTTCTATCCATTTTCTTTATATGCAAATTTAAATTATATTTTCTTATTTAAATGAAATCTGAAAATATTTATATTAAAATTAAATAATCCCTTATGATTATTAGGGTACAAATAAATATCTGGCTTTAACTCCTTGAAATACTATTTCTCAGCAACAAGAGAAGACAGAAATACAGTTTTTGTGTAATAAATAAGATGAGTCTGTTGCATCTTACCTCATAAAAGTTGAGTTCTTTTAGGACATGTTTCAAAACATAAAATCAGTGTGAACACCAAATTATTAAAACAGTTAGAAAATACTAAAGAACTTATAATTTGGGCGAAGCTCTACATCCAGAAGAGCAGAGATAGAATCATGAATTTTGAAATTCCTGGGGAGAGAAATTTGATATGCAAGTTTTTTGGACCACCAAAAAATGCAGTAGGAGTCGATATCCAAGGCCGACAACTTAAAAATAAAGTCTGGGCAAGCTGAAGATGAAACACAAGTGAGTTTTGAAACATGTCGTAAAAGAACTCAACTTTTATGAGGTAAGATTCAACAGACTCACCTTATTTATGAAGAAGAACCTTAGAATGTTACTTCCTGTTGTAATTTTATAACAGTATTGTGGTTTATGATTCAGTAAGTCATGAAAATCTTAGAAATGCATTCACCTGTTTATAAACAAACATGGTGGTTTGGTTATTATTCAATGAACATAGGTACAGAAATGTTATTGGAAAATGAGAAAATTTTTTTGAGATTTAAAATAAATTATACCTCATAGTGATATTTCCTATGATAGTTCAGTGTTTTTGAGATTCAAATATGTTGGAGAGATGAATTTGTTACATCATCATCAACAAGGTAAACAATCACAAAAATCCAAGACAATTTTGAATGTGTCGAAAGGGCATTGTGGGAAGTAGACAAGAGGGTGTTGATGCAGTGATGGAATTAAGATTTCCAAAGAATTCATTGAGGAATGTTCTTTGAGATTGATATTAGTAAACACAGTTTTTGCAGAATTTTGGGGAACTGTCACCTTAAAAACATTTAATAGGCTTTTATAAAATGAGAAAGAGGAACTTTAAAGGACACAGTATACACCATCATCATCATAGTACATTCATGAATTAGAAACACCATCCAAAAGTCTTTTAAGTGGACATCCTGGTCTTCTTCTTCCAGCAGGTTGATTATACACCACTAAACCATAAATACTGGAGGAACTAAGAATTCATGTTGAACGGGTATCTATAATGGTATTCCATTAGCAACAATCCAGTTGGTATGTCACTCTGTTCTATTTAATTGTTGGAATTGCACTGTGGTGAAGGGGATTTTTGCATTTTGAACATGTTTGGACTTTAGAATTATAAAACTGCAAAAATTGTGACTGCTTTCTTTCTTTTTAGTTCTTCCTAGTCATATCTTCTTTCTTGTATAAACTTTTCTTCCCTTGGTTAGTCCATCTTTCTCATGGTCATTTTCCGTGTATCTTTTTGATTTAGGGCCGCATCCAAAGAAATCCTGACAACTCTAGGAATCGAACCCACAGCTTTCTGGTTGGTAGTGTATTGCCATAACCAACTATACTATAACATGCCCCTCCTATACTTATCTATGCATCCAAAATTGTATCACCTCACCTCATATCCTCCTTCTTATTAGATCAGTTTTGGTTTAAGTATTTTTCTTCTTCTTCTTCGGCTTTCCCCCACTTATAGGTTTGCCATCTTCAGTTTCCATTTATCTCTATCATTTCAATCTCCCTCTTCCAAATTCCTATCATCCATTACAGTTCTGACGTAGGTTTTCCATTTCCATCTTGGTCTGCCAAGTTTATTTCTTCCAGGGGGTGACCATTGGTATATATTTTTTGACCATCTTTCATTTTCCATTCTTTGTACATGGCCATACCCTTTAAGCGTTTGATTTTCAATTAGGTATTTTTGAGAGATGAATACTGCTGAAAATATGTGGACTTGTTAAAGAAGGGGAAATTTGGAGGCTTAGGAAATAAGCAGCAAAAATTGTATCAATTTTATAAATTATTGAGCAATTAAGATCTTAAATTACATTCATGTTATCATAAAATTGGCAGGAATGTCTTGTCAGAATGCCTAGATCAAGGATCTCTAGGACAATCATACATTATCAACCATATGACAAGAGATTATTGACTCATCCAGGGAGACTCGAAAACACCAGCATTTCATTCAGACCATAACAGTTCTTCTAAGACTAACATATGGAAGGATGATGATATTATTTAGATGGCTGAATGTTAAAAGAATAAAAGAAAATGTTATACCAATAAGAATTATGGATTTATGTTGTTGTTTTTGACTCACCTCATACTTCTTAACTCCCTCGCAGACTCAAGTTTCTTCACTGCGTTTGTGACATTCTCAATGCTGTATCACGTTCACAACTGACGTCCAACAGCCTCCTATCCTGCAGACTGCCCTCTGTGCCATCTGATGGCTGACCGATGAACTTCCAAATCAATCCCCTCTCCTTTTCACGGGTATTTCAAAATTCATAGTTATGTTTTTATTCTTGCATATGTGAATTTTTTCCCAAATTGTGAGTTCCTTCGGTTTTTCCAATTGTTTAAGTAATTTTGTTTTGGTTTTCTGTTTTTCTGACCAGGCATGTGCAGCTATTGTGGATTTTTCTGTTTCTCCATTTTTAACGTTTCTAAGGTGTTCCTGTAATCTTGTATTTAAATACAGGAACACCTTAGAAATGTTAAGAATGGAGAAACAGAAAAATCCACAATAGTTGCACATGCCTGGTCAGAAAAACATAGAATAGAAATCAAAACAAAATTACTTAAACAATTGGAAAAACCAAAAGAACTCACAATATGGGAAAAAAATTACATATGCAAGAATAAAAACATAACTATGAATTTAGAAATACCCAGTGAAAAGGAGAGGGGATTGATTTGGAAGTTCATCGGTCAGCCATCAGATGGCGTGGAGGTCAGTTTGCAGGAGAGGAGGCCGTTAGACGTCAGTTGTGAATGTGATACAGCATTGAGGATGTCACAAATCCAGTGAAGAAACTTGAGTCTGCGAGGGAGTTAAGAAATATGAGGTGAGTCAAAAACAACTCAACATAAATTAAAATAAACCTCATAGTGTTATTTCCTTCCTACATAACTTAATAAGAATTATGGAATTTAAACCTAATGGTAGAAAAAAAATAGGAAGATTACTCTTTACTAGATGATTGACGTTAGAAAAATTGGATGTAATTAGGTTGTCTCATAAGTAATGTCGATTTTAATGTTATGTTGGGTATCAGATGGAATTTTGAAAGTATGATTCACTGGAAGTTTGTTCCAAATGAGCATGTAATTGAAGTGGATCTTTATTCTCTACAACATGAAATTCTGAGGATCGTGGATTCAAACCTGACTGGACCCCATACTACGTGAACAACCATGACAAAAATTCAGGAATTGGAAGGAATCAAACTGTTACCACACCCAATATGTAGCCATGATCTTGCACCGTTAGATTACCATCTGTTTTGACACATGACCCATTTCTTGTGTAAATTTTGAAAAAAAGTTGAAAATAACGAAGCTGTGGAAGTCTCAATAAATTCTTCACATAAAAAAAAACAGAGACTGGTACCATTGCAGGATAATAAACCTCACGAAAAGATGGTCAAGTCCAGAGAATTTGATGGTCTTTACTTTGAAGAGTAGTTTAATTTCTTGTCAGAAAACGTTCCAAATAAAATTTTTTAAATTAATATTGGGAAGCTAAAGCTATTACTATGATAGAAATAAGTAAATTAATGAACACAATTAAATTATTGTAACCAATGGTAAAGAAAATAATTTTTGCCTGAACCGGGAATCGAACCCCGAACCTTTAGCTATCCATGCTAACGCTCTGATCACTGAGCTAATTCAGGCTTCCTTCCCATCCAAGCATAAATCCTTCCTTTACCTTACTCTACTGGTCCCACATTCAAATGCAATAAATCATCATTCACAAATACACAATGAATGGTTCAGGCAAAAATCAAAGGTTTCAAAAGCATTTGGCACGAGGGAATTACAATGTATATAAGAGAAAAATTTGCATCTAGATCGCAACTCGCCTCGGTAGCTCAGTTGGTAGAGCATTTGGCCTGGCAAGCCAAAGGTCCCAGGTTCGAGTCTCGGTCTAGGCGAAAATTTTTCTCTTCAAATATAATTTATCCTTCAGTGAGAAATTTTAAATCAATAATAAAAAACATCAATAGAAGCCCTACTAGCTTTATAAAGTAATGTTAAATTCCCAATAAATGTCTTCTTAACTAAGAAGCCTCCATTTTCAAAGATAGAAGCAAAGGTTTCAAAAGCATTTGGCGCGAGGGAATTACAATGCATATAAGAGAAAAATTTGCATCCAGATCGCAACTCGCCTCGGTAGCTCAGTTGGTAGAGCATTTGGCCCGGCAAGCCAAAGGTCCCGGGTTCGAGTCTCGGTCTAGGCAAAAATTTTTCTCTTCAAATAAAAATTTTTCTCTTTATCATTGATTACAATAATTTAATTGTGTTCATTAATTTACTTATTTCTATCACAGTAATAGCTTTAGCTTCTCAATATTAATTTACTAAATAATGCTATAGCTGTGTGGACTCCCTTCATGTATTCTTAATGTAGAAGCCATTCATTGCATTTGAATGTGGGACCAGTAGAGTAAGGTAAAGGAAGGATTTATGCTTGGATGGGAATGAAGCTTGAATTAGCTCATTGATCATAGCGTTAGCATGGAAAGCTAAAGGTTTGGGGTTTGATTCCCAGTTCAGGCAAACATTTTTCTCTTTACCATTGATTACAAAAAAAAATTCTCTTTTCCATTGATTACAAATAAAATTTTGTTAAAAAAAATTACTTATGAGACAGTATCTGTAAAAGCTGGTGGATGGTAACCAATATGATTTATCCATCATTGAGATGTATGAAATGAATAATAAAAACATAGAAAGAAGCCATACTGGCTTTTTAAAGTAATGTAATATTCCCAAATAAATGTCTTCTTAATAAAGAAGCCACCATTTGCAAGATAGAAGCAAAGGTTTCATAGCATTTGGTGTGCAGGTATTAACAGCGTATATAAGAGAAAGATTTGCATTTAGATTGGAACTTGCTCAGGTAGCTCAGTCGGTAGAGTATTGGCCTAGAAAGCTAAAGGTCCTGGGTTCAAGCCCCAATCTGAGCATATAATTGTTCTCTTCAAATATGATTATCCATCATTGAGATGTATGAAATGAATAATAAAAACATGAAATAAAGAAACAGATGGAGAATAATCTTGAAGGAAGCCAAGGCTGGATATGAAGAATAAACAATAAGCTATGTCACTTGGTAGAAGAAAAAGAGAATGGCCAAAAATAATGTGGATTGATGGTGTTTTGAGCAGCATGAGGGAATAAGGATTGGACAATAGAGAGATGTGGAGGAGAATGGATGTAGGAAGATGTTGTGAAACATTGTGAAACCTACTAAATAAATAAATAAATAAATAAATGAAATATCCAACAGGAAGAGATCTCTGGGCTGTCAAAGGAAACACTGGATACAAAATTCATCAATGAGATTGTAACAGGCCTATAGGCCTAAGACTTGGTTGGATGAAGAAGAAGAATTAATTAAGTATATTGAAAAAAAATTAACACCTAAACCAGGATTTGAACTCGAGGAATCTAGCTTTGTACACTAGCATGCTAATTATTCCACTACCAAGGCATCCAATGCAACTGTTAATTTTTCCTTCCTCATATACAATTCTCTTATCATCCGAGCCAGATAACCATCACTACCAATGCCATCTCATGGCTTCTGATTCATGAAGACATTCAATGAGAATATGTGGAGGGGAAAATTAACAGTTGCATCAGATGCCTGGGTAGTATATTGGTTAGCACGTTGGCGTATAAAGCTAGAGGTCTTGGGTTCAAATCCTGGTTCAGGCGTTAATTTTTTTCTTTTCAAAATAATAATTGTCCATTATTGCAAATATTAAAAATTTAATTATGAAATAATTAGCTTTTGATTTTTTAGTTCATTTATTATTATTATTATTATTATTATTATTATTATTATTATTATTATTATTATTATTATGGGTTGCTTAGATCAGTTTTTCTTTTTATTTTACAGCGTGCCAGTATACTTGGAAACATGCAGTTTCTATACATTGACCTTGTGATAACAACGAGTATTGCTGTTGTAATGGGACGAACTGGCCCTGCTAATCGATTGGTTTCCAAACGACCAATGGGAAGCTTAATGTCTGCAAGCAACATCATACCTCTTATAATACAAGTTCTCTTGACAATAGCAGTACAAATAGCAACACTGTATTTCCTAATGCAGCAACATTGGTAAGAAAAACAAATGTTAGAAAATTTATGACAGGCCTTTTTTTTTTAGTTTCAACAAATGAGCATGTAGATAGGTAGGTATGTAATGCTCCTAGAGAGTTATTTTCTCTCTTGCTGTCAGTGTAGCATTGTATGCTTCACTTGTTGGATACTGGTGGATCCGCTAAAGTCTCATGCCAGCATTTTTTAAGTGTTTCCAAGTTTCTTTGTCTTTTTGGTGTATAAGCAAGAATTAGTCTTGGCTATATAGTGGGATCCATCCGTTGGACATATTCTTTCCACTGAAGTCAATATTCCTTAACGTTTTAGGATTTCCTCATTTTACAGTGTTCAAACAATGTGCTCAGGCTGGACCCACTTCAGCTACAAAACACGTCTCCAGGGTGGTGCACTGGGGGAAAGGTCGGTGGATCTGCTAGACAGTCCTCCCGGCTAAGTCCAAGGGACTAGTGAACTATTAGTGGGGTCGACAGGAGTTGAGTGCCTTGTCGTACTATTGCTCACCTGTTAGAGCTTGCGAGCTATGTGCTGGACCACAACTGCAACAGGACATGTCCCTGGGGGCACACCAAGGGCACGGCTCGGACCAGTGCAGAGGGGAGCAACTGTGCTGGTTCCAGGCTAAGCCTACGGGCTCGTGGACAAACTGTGGGGTCACCAGGAGATGAGCACCTGGATGTACTAAAGTCTCACACTGCGGGGCTTGAGGATTCAAGTCCTAGCCAGTCTCACAACGGCTGCAGGATGCGTCCCTGGAGGTAGAACAGAGGAACAGTCGGTGGATCTGCGACAGCAGTCCTCCCGGCTAGGCTCGAGGAGCCCGTGGACCAACTGTGGGGTCATCAGGAATGAGCGACCTGATGTACTATGTAGCTCAGCAATTTCCCTGAAGTTGCGACTCCAACATCTTCTCCCTAAGGTGTTGGTTTAAGGCCGAGAACTCTTGAACGTGGACGCGAATAGATAGAGAAGACAAGATACTGGGACTTGGGAGTATGGTCTTTGACCGAGGTATCCCAAGGGTGGAGGCATAGGCCCAGATGTCCAAACAATGAGAATCCAGCTATTCTTCTTATAAAGCTTTTGTTTTCTCTGTTGAAATTTCCATATTGAATTCTGTAGCAGTTATCTATAAATGTACAACTTTTTGTAAATCATCTTCGTTTTAGCAATGATAACCTGATTGTCACCAAAAAAAGCACTGTGTCAATAAGTATATTTTGATTAAATATATGTAGGAAATAACACTATGAGGTTTCTTTTAGTTCTTAATGAGTTCGTTACTTTGTCTCACCTCATATTTCTTGATTTTTATGCAGACCTGTTTCGTCGCTTTTGTGTGACATTTTTGATGCATTCCAACTGTTATTTTGCAGTTGTCCATCCTGTAAGTTGATTTCTGCTCCATCTGATTGTAAGTTGATTTCTGCTCCATCTGCTGGCTGACCGATGAACTTCCAAATCAAATTTTTTTCTTTTTCTCTGGGAATTTAAAAATTCATGGTTTTCTTTTTATTCTTGCAGATGTAAATTTTTCCCTAAATTGTGAGTTCCTTAGATTTTTCTGTTTTAGTAATTTGGCTTTAGTTTCAATTCTGCGTTTTTCTGACAATGCATATGCAGCTATTGCAGATTTTTCTATTTCCCCATTTTTAACATTTCTATGGTGTTCTTTCAATCTTGTATTTAAGTTCCTTTTTGTTTTTCGTATGTATATTTTTTCACAATCTTTACAATCAATTTGATAATTCCCTGATTTGTTGTAGTCTTCAATCTTTTCATTTTTATTGGTTTTAATTAATTTATTCAAACTGTAATCATTTTTTGGTGCTAATTTAATTTTAAATTTGCTGAAAAAATTTTTAAACTTATTGAATACTAAAGGATGGTATGTAAATTTCTTGAATTTTTTTACTAGTTTCTTTATCTGTGTAGGAGTACTTTCATTTATCACTTTTTGTTTCTTGAATTTATTTATTTTCTTATGAATCATCTTTTCCTGAAAACCATTCTCTTTTGCTATTTTTATAATTTTTTTTCTCTTTCTTAAAATTTTCTCTGCTCATGGGAACGTTCACAAGCCTGTATGTTAAACTATTAAATACTGCCTGTTTATGTGCAATATGGTTAAAACCTGTTGCTTTAATATAATTTTGAATCGATCTTCCGAAAGGAGGACACGATAAGAGGATGACGATTGTCAATGTGTGTTTCTTTCCTATAGATTCCAAATTCTATTTTTCTTTTTTCTTCATTCCTGATAAGTTTAAGGTCTAAAAATGTAATTTCTTGGTTATTTTCCATTTCCATAGTAAATTTAACTGTTTTATTATGAATATTCAAAAGTTTAATGGGGCACCTTTTCATTTTTTCATTCATTTTGATTAATTTGAATTCTGTCACGATGACTCTGCTTCCAGATTTTCAAGATGTGGTTCATATAAAATAGATAAAAGAGAGGAGAAAGACTGCAGCCTTGTTTAACACCTTGGTTTATTGAAGTCCAGTTTAAGCTTCCATTTTAATAAATAAAATGAGTTGTCATTAACTCACTTCATAAACTCCATGTTCCACAGAATACAGGACCATTGTTACTGGAACTGTTGTTCCTATCTGCAACCATTTTTACGATTGTTGAATTTTCGTCTTTATCTTCATTTTCAAACTGCATCTAGTGTTGATTTGATTAACCTTGAGATCAAGTCAGAATTGTTCATCATCATTATTATCATCCATCTTGAATTAGACCTGTTTTGGCCTCATCTAGCAGTATTTTAAGAAGTCTTAAACCCTATGGGTTTATATTGCATCATCATTTTTGGATTCTTGAATTATTCATTTTTTAATATAGTCTAACAGGTTTAATTTATATCTGTGGTGTTTTTCTTCTACTTCTAATTGTTCTAAAATTTCTTCATTTTTTTTCGATCTAAAAGAATGTATGATGAAAGTTAAAAATTAAATTGTACCTGTTGGTAGGTGCCGCCGTCCTCAACTTTGTTAAAATATTGTATATAAAATTAACTGGAGTGCTTTCGGAAGTTATCTTCCATCTTCTGCAGGTTGAGTTTCCGCTATTTGTTGTTGTTGTGTACAGTGATGTTTACTCCAACTGTTTGTAGCAGCAACTAACTTGTTTTTGACGATCTTGTATAATGGGTTTGACTGGGGTGCGTTCTCATTGAGAAGTAAGGTGTTGTTTGTTTCCTTGAAATTATAATGGAAACAAACAACACCTCACTTCTCAATGAGAACACACCCCAGTCAAACCCATTGTACAAGATCGTCAAAAACAAGTCAGTTGCTGCTACAAACAGTTGGAGTAAACATCACCGTACACAACAACAACGAATAGCGGAAACTCAACCTGCAGAAAATGGAAGATAACTTCTGAAAGCGCTCCAGTTAGTTTTATATACAATATTTTAACAAAGTTGAGGAGGATGGCACCTACCAACAGGTACAATTTAATTTTTAACTTTCATCATATGACTTCACCTCAATGGAATTTGATATGAATTTTACTATTATTAAAAGAATGTATCCTGCTGTCCTCCTGAGAAATTTCATTTCTTTTGCTTTGATTCTTCTCCTGTCTCTTTTTTATTAATGTTCAAATCTCACTTCCGTATAAAAGGGAGGGTAATGCTAAAGTATTATATTTTAACTTTTCATACAGCCTGTTGGAAAACCTATCTATAATTCTGGAACTACCACAAAAATCTGTGGTTGTTATACTGAGGCTTACTACAGGATGTGACTGCTTAGGAAAACATCTTCATAGAATTGGTATATTAATATCTCCTGAGTGTAATTGTGTTCTCAATGTGTGGAAATGGACACAGAACATTTAACATATTGTGTAGCTCTTCAAAATTATCAAGATGTGACATCCAAGTATTGGGAAACAAGAAAGAGAATAACTTTATTGTTAACTCCAGAGCATTAGCTACATACATACATACATACTTTTTATACAATAACTTCAATAGTAAGTTATGTAGGTAGGAAATAACACTATGAGGTTTATATTTAATTAATGTTGGGAAGTAAACATTATGAGGTATAATCATTAAAATTCATCGGAGAACATATTGTTTAAACAACTCACCTCATAGGATTCATGCTTCCATGATATCGCGATTTCAAACATAGTCATGTTCATCGGAGTTATGGCTGACGATGAACATGACTATGTTTGAAATCGCGATATCATGGAAGCATGAATCCTATGAGGTGAGTTGTTTAAACAATATGTTCTCCGATGAATTTTAATAACTATGAGGTTTATTTTAATATTGTTTAGTTGTTTCTTGACTCACCTCATACTTCTTAACTCCAAAGCAGACTCGAGTTTCTTCACTTCATTTGTGACATTTGCAATGCTGTATTACGTTGGACATCAGTTGTGAATGTAATACAGCATTGAGAATGTCACAAATGAAGTGAAGAAACTCGAGTCTGCTTTAGAGTTAAGTATGAGGTGAGTCAAGAAACAACTAAACAATAATAACTTCAATAGTAGTTCAGAATGAATTTTAATTTGTTTAATTATTAAATAATTTATTTTACTTTTCTACTTTTAGGATAATTTAATGAGACTGGCTTTAGAGGCAGGGAGTATAATTACATTCTTACAATAATGAATGTAAAGAAATAAATTTTATAGGAAATGAATATGTTGTATGTAATTACCTGGTGTTTGATTTAGGTTTGAGCCTATCAAGAAGAAGGATCTTCCAGAAGAAACTGTTCTCTGTTGGGAGAACACTTCTCTCTTTTGTGTAAGCTCTTACCAATATGTGATTCTAGCTGTTGTCTACTCCAAAGGAGAACCTCATCGTAAACCTTTCTATAGTAACTGTAAGTATGTAATCAAATAAATAATTGAATTAATATTTAAAGGAAGTGACACTATAAGGTTTATTTTAATTAATAATAGAGTTAGATGTTTTTATTATTGATTTAACATTTCTCACTGAAAGATAAATTATATTTGAAGAGAAAAATAGATTGCAACTCACCTCGATAGCTCAGTTGGTAGAGCATTTGACCCGGCAAACCAAAGGTCCGGGGTTCGAGTCTCGGTCTAGGCGAAAATTTTTCTCTTCAAATATAATTTATCTTTCAGTGAGAAATGTTAAATCAATAATAAAAACATCATTAGAAGCCTTACTAGCTTTATAAAGTAATGTTAAATTCCCAATAAATTTCTTCTTAACTAAGAAGCCGCCATTTGCAAAGATAGAAGCAATGGTTTCAAAAGCATTTGGCGAGAGGGAATTACAATGTATATAAGAGAAAAATTTGCATCTAGATCGCAACTCGCCTCGGTAGCTCAGTTGGTAGAGCATTTGGCCCGGCAAGCCAAAGGTCCCGGGTTCGAGTCTTGGTCTAGGCGAAAATTTTTCTCTTCAAATATAATAGAGTTAGAATTTAACACCTCACCTCATAATTGTAGATTTCCCAAAGTCTAATTTTGATACTTCTGTGTACCATCTTCAGCTTTTATCTAACCATTGAATTCATGGTTGGTGATCCCGTAGGTTGCTTCCTGCTCTCTCTGTTAGTTGACTGATGAACTTCCAAATTAAATCTTTTTCCCCAGGTATTTCAAAATTCATGATTTTATTTTTATTTTTCTGGATGAGAATTTTCTCCCAAACTGTGAATTCCTGGAAAAAGATTTAATTTGGAAGTTCATCAGTCAGCTAACAGAGAGAGCAGGAAGCAACCTATGGGATCACCAACCACAAATTCAACAGTTAGATAAAGCTGAAGATGGTACACAGAAGTATCAAAATTTGTCTTTGAGAAATCTACAATTATGAGATGAGGTGTTGAATTCTAACTCTATTAATTAAAACATTTTGTCTGTTCATTCTTACCTCTTATAGTTGTTTTTGTTGAACATATGTTTCAGGGCTTCTTAGCCCCATCGTCAGTGATTACAGATTGAATGTTCTTATGTTACCTCTTAATGTTACTTCCTATTGTATTTTAAAATTTAACTCTATTATTAATCTCTGTCATTTTATTTTATTTGAGGAGAAAAATATACGCCTGAATCAGGATTTGAACCCATGTCTCTAGTTTCTCCTTTATTACATAAATTCTCGTGCACCAAGACTATGAACTTCTCGTTCCATACATGTCTCTAGCAGCTTCTTTAACAAGAAGAAGGCTTTAATGGGAATCACACCACATTTATAGCCAGTGAAGCTTATTTTTGATCTTAAACATTTAATTTATCACTTCTTATTGAATGACAAATTTTATTTGAAGAGAAAAAATCAAATCCCGATTCAGGCATATATTTTTCTTTTCAAATAAAATTTGTATGAGGTGAGGTGATAATTTTTTTTTCTTAAATTAAATAATGTTATCTTTATGCAAACATGGATCATCTTCTCTGTCCACCCTTCATTGAATTTTAAAATCTTCTTCGAAATACCATATTAGAGTGCAAGAGAATATAAAATAGCATAATTCCCAAGTAGTCAATATTAGATACAAAGAACATAAACATAAATGAAACATAAAATTTAAGTCCGTCATACTAGCTCAGGTGGTACTTACTGCTTACTGACTAGCGAGCCCAGGTTTGATACTTGGCGGGCTGAACATTTTAATTGTTAAATTAATTGTAAAATTTTTAATTTTGGGGCCAGGAGGGATGGTGGTGTACAATTTTGAATCGCTAAATTGTGCACTAGATTCCTGCATTAAATTGCAGATCCTCCATGTTACATTTGTTGAGAGGGATTGTGGTTATTAATAAAACCTCATAATGTTAAAAATTCCCAAATCTATTATATTAAAAAAAAAAAGGATTGTGGTACTGTTGATTAGTCCATTGGAGGGGACATTAAGCCTGGTGGTTCCCTTGGTGCTTTTCGACAGGAGTAGGCTATGTGTCAGCACTGGGTTTCGCCAATTCCCTTATCTTCATCATCATCCCTCATACAATACACTTTCACTACACAAACACGTAAACATACACTCATCCTACACTTCTATACAAGAATATATAATTATGTAAAGTGGTTTATCGAAGTGGTGCTTAAATTTAAAACAGACCACATAAATGCTATCTATCCACCCAGTGTGGAACCCAAAGCACATACATTACAGTATGTGGTATTAGAACATATACATACATATAAAATTTAAAAGACCTTTGCTGTGCTCTATATTTCATCTTATGCAGTGGACCTGGGATCAATTCCCAGACGGCTTGAATTTCCTGGTTGAAATTTTCCATAATTTTCCTCAACTTGAAACCAATTGCCAGAAATTTGTTCTAAAACTTCCCTGAAAAATTGGCAGCCTCACATTTATAAGATATTACTAAAGACAATAGTTTAATATTCATTTTTTAATATTATCCATATTGGAAAGTATAAATATTTCAATGAAACATCAAAATAGATTAATATTTAAAGGAAGTAACACTATGAAGTTTTATTTATTTTTTATTATTTCACTCACCTCATACTTCATAATTCCTAGCAGACCCAGGCTTTCTTCACATCATTTGTGACATTCTCAATGCTGTGTCATGTTCACAACTGACGTCCAACGGCCTTCTATCCTGCAGACTGACCTCTGCACCAACTGGTGGCCGACCGAAGAATTTCCAAATCAGTCCTCTCTCCTTATAACCGGGTATTTCAAAATTCATAGTTGTATTTTCATTCTTGCATATGTAAATTTTTTCCCAAATTGTGAGTTCCTTCGGTTTTTCCAATTGTTTAAGTAATTTTGTTTTGGTTTCTATTCTATGTTTTTCTGACCAGGCATGTGCAGCTATTGCAGATTTTTCGGTTTCTCCATTTTTAACATTTCTGAGGTGTTCTTTTAGGGTCGTATGCAAATACATTACTCTCTACTCAAATTACTTCCAATCACTGGTGAGCTGAGATCGAATTAACGGCCGCCTTAACCGGTCATGCATGAATGTTGACGTTTTCGTAATATTGGCAACGAATTACCCAGAATTCTCAGCGATAAAACCACTTCCGTTATTTTCGTCTGCTATAGAGGAATGCATTTATGCTTGCATCCCGCAAATAATACCGTATACAAACACGTCTGCGACGCGCAATATTACGCCGATTCTCCTGTTCTTCCAGTTGAATTCTTTGGTAGACTCTATCAAATTCCTCTTCTCCGCGTATACCGAAAACATGATCGAAGTCTTCAAGGTCCGACATCTTGGATAAGTTTCAAACTACATCGGTTACCATCGGTTCCCTTCGGGATTTTCACATAAGTTTATATCTTGAGCTACGATCTTAAGGTACCTTGTCAGGTAGCTTACAATTATTACCGCGTGAATAGATTTCTGAGTAAGAAAAATGTGTTTGGATAAAACTTTATCAGCAGGGAACACCTTTTACTGTCTAATGCGTTCAAACATTCGACCCTTAATCTTGTATTTAGATTCCTTTTTGTTTTTCCTATGTATATCTTTTCACAATCTTTACAATTAATTTGATAAATTCCCGATTTTTTGCAGTCTTCAATCTTTTCATTTTTGTTGGTTTTTATTAAATTACCTAAGCTGTAATCATTTTTCGGTGCTAATTTAATGTTGAATTTGTTGAAAATTTTTTGAAACTTGTCAAATACTAAAGGATGGTATGTGAACTTCTTGAATTTTTGCCTATATTTTTATCTGTCTGAAGAGTACTTTCATTAATGATTTTTTGTTCTTTGAATTTATTTATTTTCTTGTGTATCATCTTCTCTTGAAAACCATTATCCTTCGCAATTTTTATGATGTGTTCTTTCTCTTTATTGTAATTTTCTTTGCTCATGGGGACATTCACAAGTCTGTTTGTTAAACTATTAAATACTGCCTGTTTGTGTGAAAAATGGTTAAATCCAGTAGCTTTTATATAATTGTCGATGTGAGTTTCTTTTCTGTAGATTCCAAATTCTATTTTCTTTTTTTCTTCATTCCTAATCAATTTAAGGTCTAAAAATGGTATTTCATGATTATTTTCTATTTCCATTGTAAATTTGATTGTTTTATTTTGAATATTTAACAGTTTAATGGCATCTTCTAATTGTTTCTGTTTTACTATTGCTATGATATCATCTACATATCTTCTCCAAAATTTAAACATCAAAGGATGTGCTTTGGTTACATGACATTCAAAGTTCCCCATAAACATGTTTGCTATGAAGTTTATTTTAATTAAGGCTAATAGAGCTTTGTTATTTCACAAATCAACCAGATGAACATAATTCATCAAAGACTATGAGATAACATCATTATCTGTTAAATGAGAGTTGAAATGTCTAACTCAAAGTTGCAATATGGTTCTTTTGAAGTTTTAACTTATGGAATCCCAAAACTTGCCAGGCAAAATTATCTTATATGGAAGGCCAGGCTAGAGATAGAGATTTATATATTAAATTTGGGAATTTTTAACATTATGAGGTTCAATTTATAAGAATTAAATGAATCGTGATTTCTTCTTACCTCATACTTCTATGTTTTTTTAAACATAGAAGTATTAGGTAAGAAGAAATCACAATTCATTTAATTCTTAGAGATAGAGATACTGCACTTGGAGTTCTGTCATTCAGTAATTGGATATATATATATATATATATATATATATATATATATATATATATAAGGCTTTACTTATATTATGCCATCTGGAAGATTCACCTTTGAGAATAATATAATATATAAGAGAAGAAAATTTTGAAACCAAAAGTATTTTTTTGAACTAATTTATCATAAATAATTCTTTCAATTTAGAGAGAAACAAGCACTCTCCCAGGTAGAACACTTGTAAGAGTACATTTGAGTAAATATTATAATTCATAGTTAAATATGGGAAATAAGATTATGAGGTTCTTAATTCGTAAATTAATGAGCCATATTTTTACATCTTACCTCATATTTTATGTTTCTTTAAATATGGAAACTAATATAATGAGTCATAATGTCGGTTGAAAATGAGAGAGATCCTTCTCTTGAAAACTAGTTCCCGTGTTTAAAGAAACATAAAATATGAGGTAAGATGTAAAAATATGACTCATTAATTTACATATAAATATTATAAATTTTATCTATATCAATTTGTGAGCATTTTCTTCATACTATGTGAATTTTGTTTTTAACACTCTTGAATAAAACATATAAGCACTTGACATATGATGGACTGATACTCCTATATTCGCAGTATTATGAATAAAAATGCAAAGTGTAGTGAAAAATAAATTGAAAAAGGAGAAAAATTTGGAGAGTGTGCATGTTTAGGTCCCTCGAATTCATGGTGACTGAAATGTTTAAAATGTTACCATCACTGGATTCAGCACATCTGTGTGCATTATCATCATCAGTCAAAATATTGACACAGCAGCTGGGACACAAACGTGCACTCATCTTTGTTATGTGGAATAGGCTAATAGACATCACTACAGGATTCATGTTTGTTAATACCAATATCAGAAAAGCCATTACCAAAAATCGCCCCATTAATATTAATTTCATATACAATCAATTTTAACCCTCCATGGTATCTTTACCTTGTCGTGGTGGAGTGGCTTGCGTGCTTAAATGATCCTGAGAGCTATGCCGGCGGTAGCATTGCTGCCGATAGGGTTACCCATGCCGGACTGGTCGAAGGTGATAAGCCAGACGAAAAAAGTACCTTGGGCAAAAGAGTGACGATCTTTCACCGTAAAAATATAACCGTCAAGAAATGCGGACATGGGTTCATCTGGGGTAAAATTTTCCAGAGGTCAAATAGTCCCCCATTCGGTTCTCCGGGCGGGGACTACTTCAGGGAACCCATGCCAAAGGCTCAAACCCAGGGACATGTTCCTAGGAACATGGAATGTTAGGACTTTAAGCAGAGACTTTTGATGTCCCAACTCCTTTCAAAAAACGTTAAGCTGAAAATATATAAAACTATTATTCTACCAGTTATATTATATGGGTACGAAACATGGACTCTTACTTTAAGGGAGGAAAGGAGATTACGAGTATTTGAGAATAAAGTTCTTAGGAAAATTTTTGGACCAAAGAGAGATGAACAGACAGGCGAATGGAGAAGACTACATAACAATGAACTACATGGTATTTATAGGAAGCCAGATATAATAAGAACAGTTAAGTCTCGTAGACTGCGATGGGCAGGACATGTTGCGTGTATGGGGAATGAAAGACGTGCATGGAAGCTTCTTGTAGGAAAGCCAGAGGGAAAACGCCCAGTTGGAAGACCAAGAATGAGGTGGGAAAACAACATTAACTATGATTTGAGGGAAGTAGATTATACAGGGAATGATTGGAAAGCATTAGCTCAGGATAGGGATATATGGAGAGCTTATGTCTGCGCGGCCATGAACCTTCGGGTTCGATAGTGCCAGTGAGTAAGTAAGTATCAATTTTAATGGGTTTATTATTTTAATCAAACTCCTCTTTTAACTTACTGACTACTTAAATATGTTCACTAAATAATAAGGGAAATAAAAAAAGCTTAAAACCTATAAAAAAATAAATAATTTATAGATAAAGGCAAAAAACTCTTTCCTTTTCTTCTAATAAATCTTCAATTTCTCCAACTGTAATACTATTAGCCACTTTACTGTAGGCGTATACAAGCAGCAAAAACATAAGAAATTGAAGTCCCCCTCACATCACTTTACACAGTACCGAACTAAGTGCACTGGGGGATTACCATATTTCAAATTAAATTCAATAAAATATGGAATATGTTTTAAAAAAGTGAAATTGATATATATTTCATGAAGCTCCATACTGATTTGTATCCTCCTGTCCCCTGTTAACCATTATTCACACTAAAAGAGAATAATTTGGCTTGTTTCAGAATGCTGCAGTGACATATATTATTATACAAACCTTTAAATAAATATCTGTAAAAATTAAATATGTGCATAAACCCTTCATCTGACATTTTGAAGGTAGCAGATAAATCTAAAACAGAAATTAATGTATTAAGATACAACACATGCTCTTACAAAGAAATGCTCAGACCAGTGTAATTGACATACATGTTTATATTTACCTGCAATATGTTAATATTTTTGAAAAAGCTCCAAACTTCTTTATAGAACAATTCTTTGCATTAATTAAATATACATTTCCAAATAAAACAAAACAAACACATAATGATGTATTATATTATTTTTAGTCTGGACATCTTACCTCAATATTAATGTTGATTTGTTCTTGAACATGTTTCAAAACAATTCTGTTTTATCGTCAGCTTCCTAAAATTAAATATTAATTACATAATGATGTATATCACATATAGATATTATTGCATGATGTCACAGAGATGCTTGGAAATCTTCGGTAATGCTCGGCCCGTGATTGGACATTGTACTTTTTTCACATTTTAAAAATTCAAGTTAAAAACTACATGATGAAGAGATGTGACATTTTCATACACCACATTTAATTGTAATAGTGATTACAATGATATATAATTTATTTAAATTTGTGTTATTATTATTATTTTCCCAGTTAAATTATATGGATGCAAAACATGAATTCTTACTTTAAGGAGGAGAAAAGATTATGAGTATTCGAGGATAAAGTTACTAGAAACATTTTTGGACTAAAGAAAGATGAACTGATAGGCAAATGGAGATGGCTACATAACAGTGAACTACATGATCTTTATAGGAAACCAGATATAATAAGAACAAATTATATTTGAAAAGAAAAATATATACCTAGACTGGGGTTTGAACCCAGGACCTTTGACTCTCTATGTCAATGCTCTATCCAAGTGAGCTACCTAGGCATGAGAAATACAAAAAACAAAAATTGAGGAACAAAAGCACTCTTCAGACAGAAAAACCAAAAGATAAGAAATACAGGAAATTCACATATCACCCTTGGGCACACAACAAATTTCAGAAGATTTTTGGAAAATTTAATATTAATTTAGTACCAATGAATGATTATAGTTTAAATAAACTACTAAAAACTAATAAAAATGAAAAGATTGATGATGGTAAAAAATCAGGAATATATAAAAAAAAAAGTTGGTTGGTTGGTATCTAATGTCGAGCACTTGATAATAAAATCATTCGCTCTCTTGCACTCCAATATTTAGCAGGAAGGCTGGTTTCTTCTACAAAAGCTGGACAACGGAGGAGAGGGTTTCTTTCCATATCTTCATTTAAATTGCAAAAAGGGCATTTAGGTGAATCTGTCATGCCAATTCTGTGTAGGTGTTTATTCAGGCAGTCATGTCCCGTTAGCAGTCTGAATGTTGCTACTGTGGATTTTCTTTGTAATGTAGTAATGTCATAAGCTTGTAGATTTTCCCATTCCTTTCCAGATGTTTTGGTGGTGTATTCTTCTCTAAGTTTATTGATATATTTATTTGAGATAATTCTGATAGAGTGAAAGGAAACTGTAGTAGAAGTTGGGTTTGAAACAATTTTGCTACCCTTCTTGGCCAGAAAATCGGCTATTTCATTGCCTGTCACTCCACAATGGGCCGGAATCCATTGAAGTACAACTTTTTTATGTAGATGGGATAACTGTTTTATCATTTTATGACATTCAATAATTTTGATGCTTTTGGGTGTTGTGTCTCGTGTTATAGCGAGAATGGCTGCTTTGGAGTCACATAGAATTACAACTTTTGTAAATTTTTGGATGTGATATAAAAGATTTTGTAAACTTAAGAATATTGCTAGAATTTCGCCATCAAAGTTTGTTGAATTTGTGTTTAGTTTACGATAAAAGGAAAAAAAGTGGACATACTGCACCAGCACCAGTGCCACCGTCATTTGGTAGGCTGGAGCCATCTGTAAAAATATGTATCCATTCAGGAGCAGGGTATCTTAGATTTATTATTTCCAGGGAAATTTGTTTTAAAATATATGGGGGAATTTCAGATTTCTTGATGTCTTCTGTCAAATGAAGGTTATATTCAATTTCCAAAAATTCTAGAGGGTTGTTTCTCATCTGCATATTTTCTTTTGAATGTGGAAGTTGAAATTTCTGTTTGATTTCTTGTACTATGCTTAAGAAGCTTTGCTGAGATTTTAAACATACTTGTGGTTTTCTTTGGGTCCAGTTATTATGAGGTAGCCTTAAAAATTTTTCATACTGTGTGATTGCTGTTTTCTCAATTTCAAATGCTATGTTTGGGTTATTTGTTAAGATTTGCATGGCGGTGATTGGTGTTGTTTTAACGGCTCCTGTTATCAGACGGAGGATTTGATTCTGCAATTTATTAAGTTTTTCCACTTTTGTAGTTACTAGGATTTCTTCACAATAATGAAGTATAGGTTTTACGTACATTCAAATAAAATGTAAAAACTGTGATAAGATATACATAAGGAAAACAAAAATAAATTTAACCATTAGAACTAAAGAACACATAAGGAATGTAAAAAAGGGGAAGTAGAAAAATCTGCAGTGACTGCTCATGTTTGGTCAGAAAAACACAAAATAGATAAAAACACAAAATTATTAAAACAGTTAGAAAACAAAAATGAACTTACCATATGGGAAAAAATCTATATACAGAAGAACAAGGAAAGAATTATGAACTTTGAAATTCCCGCAGAAAGGAACCTCATTAGTAAATTCTTTTATGAGTAAAAATTTGCTGATTTGGGACCCATTGCTTAAAGTTCCTCCTGGAGGACTTGTTCCTTGGATTTTCCATTCTAAAAAGCCATCAACCCTGACTGGGTTTGAACCCATGGTCCTTGGAAGATATCCAAATACAGGATTATATTGTGCTAATGACTGATGTAAAACATATTTTTTCTATCATTTAAAAGTTGTAGAATTATTATGATTTTTATTTTCAGTGCTGTTTCTTATTGCTGTTGTGATATTGACTCTATTTACGACACTATTACTTCTATATCCAGCAGAGCCATTAGCAGAGATCTTTGAGTTGATACCAGTATCAAACAAACCAGATTTTTTTCATTTTCGACTATGGCTTCTTGCATTTCCAGTTGTTAATCTATTGTTATCAACTTTCATAGAGGTAAGAAAGTATATTTACTATTAAAACATTAATATTAACTCTGAATGATTTGGCTTAAATGGTAGCATTTGAGACTCATATCTAGGAGGTCCCAAATTCAAATCAAAGATATTAATATTATATTTTAGAAAGAAAAATTATATATTTAATTTTAGGAAGTGATATTTTGAGGCTATTTTAATTATATTATTTTTAATCTGATCATCTTACCTCAATATTAATGTTGATTTGCTCTTGAACATGTTTCAAAATAATTCTGTTTTATCGTCAGCTTGTCCAGACTGGTTTTATTTATGTTGCACAACCTGGATGTCGATGTCAGCTCCATCCTGTGGTTGGCCAAAGAATCTCTAAACAAGGTCACGCTCCATCAGTATATCAAAATTCATAACGCAACATAAATAAAACCAGTCTGGACAAGCTGATGATAAAACAGAATTGTTTTGAAATATGTTCAAGAACAAATCAACATTAATATTGAGGTAAGATGTAAATAAATATATAAATATTTATTTATATAAAATATAAATTTATATATTATAAATTTATATATTAAATATATAAATATTTATTTATATAAAATATAAATTTATATATTATAAATTTATATATTAAATATATAAATATTTATTTACATCTTACCTCAATATTAATGTTGATTTGTTCTTGAACATATTTCAAAACAATTCTGTTTTATCATCAGCTTGTCCGGACTGGTTTTATTTATGTTGCGTTATGAATTTTGGTATACTGATGGAGCGTGACCTTGTTTGGAGATTCTTTGGCCAACCACAGGATGGAGCTGACATCGACATCCAGGTTGTGCAACATAAATAAAACCAGTCTGGACAGCCAAAGAATCTCCAAACAAGGTCATGCTCCATCAGTATATCAAAATTCATAACACAACATAAATAAAACCAGTCTGGACAAGCTGATGATAAAACAGAATTGTTTTGAAATATGTTCAAGAACAAATCAACATTAATATTGAGGTAAGATGATCAGATTAAAAATAATATAAGAAAAATTATGTTCAAACCGGGAGTTGGACCCTGGATCTCTGACTCTGTATGTCAGTGTGATAACCATTACGCCATTCAAACTCCCAGTTATTGCACTGACGGATTCAGAGATCTGGGGTTCGACTCCCAATTTGAATGTAATTTTTCTTTCTAAAATAAAACTATATCCAATTCTGGAAAATGTTAATTTAAAATATAACATCTAAATATTAATGTTGTTTTATATTATAACAGGTAAGATTATTAGCATCCCAATTTAAACTTGAACATGAAAGGGCCAACAAATAGTACTCAGAGGCCTTTTTTTTTTAGGCTTGAAGTTCTTTTATATGACGTGAATTTATGACATGGGATCCTTGGCTTTAGTTTCCTTCTGAAGGAAACTATACTCAGGATTTTTACACCCTAGAAAATCCGTCAATCCTGTCTGGATTTGATCCTATACTCCTTGAAACTAGAAGCAAGCATGGTAACCTCTATAGTCCTCTGGGATCTACCCAAAGATATGGTAAATGCTTACATAACTTTTATGTCAATATTTAAAAAAAACATTGGATAGTCAGTCTGAAACCCTACAGCAAGATTGCTTTTCAGGTCTCAAAATTTCCCAAAAACTAAAAAACTTTTAAAGGGAACTTAGGTATAAAAAATCTCCTGCAATTGGGTGCTAGAATTTACTGTCCATACTGGCAGATATAGCTGTAACACAAGGAACTTCAAAGGTGTCTACATCTTGATTAATCCAGTATCGACAAATATAGCAATTGAGGGGTCTAGTGAGAGAGGGAGCTATGCCACTTTGAGAAGAAATGGAAATAAATTGGGTTTTATAAAGCATTATATTACGACATTATTTGTATAATAAAGGGGTAACTTTTTTCTTCTTAACTTACTGTTATGTAAACTATGCAAAAGAAAAAAATATAAATTTTAATATAAATAACACTGATTATTTAACTTTTATAGGAATTAATCACTATGAGGTTTAATTTATGGTGAAATTAATGTTTCTTACCTCTCCTTATCTATATTTTCTAAATTGATCGCGATTTAGAGACTATAACTGTCTCATCATCAGAACTTTGTTGGCGACTGGTGTTATGTCAATCGGAAGAACCTCTTCTTCTTCCCTCTGTTGGTAGACCGATGAACATCTGGAGCAGGTCAAAATTTGTGGGAATTTCGAAGTTCATAAGTTTTCTTTTGTTTTTCTGAATGTAGATCTTTCCCCAAACCGTGAGTTCCTTTTGTCTATTTGTTTAATTAGACTGGCTTTTGATTCAGTTAAATGTTTTTCGAACCAAGCACGAGCAGGAACTGCTGACTTTTCCACTTCTCTATTTTTGATGTTTCTAAGATGTTCTTTCACCCTTGTTTTCAAATTTCTTTTCGTTTTTCCAATATAAATTTTGTCACAATCACTGCATTTGATCTTATAAATTCCTGATTTGTTTTCGTTTTCAATTTTTTCATTTTTATTGGTTTTAATTATCCTATTAAGGCTGTATTCATTCTTTGGTGCTAATCTTGTATTAAACTTCTTGAATTTTTTTTTAATTTATAGTGTTTCAATGGATGGTAAGTGAATTTCTTGCATTTTATTTTTTCTGTTTCTTCTATAAGTGTGCTTTCATTTATTAATTTTTGTCCTTTGAATTTATTTATTTTCTTGTGTACCATATTTTCTTCATAACCATTATCTATTGTAACATTAATTATGTGTTCTTTTTCTTTTTCATAGTTTTCTTTGCTCATAGGTATATTTACCAATCTGTGTGTCAAACTATTGAATACTGCCTCTTTGTGAGCAAAATGGTTGAATCCTGAAGCTTTAATATAGTTGTCAATATGTGTGTTCTTTCTATAAATTCCAAATTCTATCTTGTTTTCTTCATTTCTTCTTAAAGTGGGATCTAAAAATGGGATTTGTCTTTCATTTTCAGTTTCCATGGTACATTTTATAGTTCTACTCTGAATGTTCAACAGCTTTAAAGCATCCTCTATTTGCTTGTGATTCACGTCGTCAACGTATCTCACCATAACATTGATTATTTCCATTTCTTCTCAAAGTGGCATAGCTCCCTCTATCACTAGATCCCTCAATTGTTCATTAGATTATTTTACATTACTTTTTAACTAACTTAAATGTCTTCCAGTCAGAATCTAGTTGAGAGTGGGAACAAAGGTCTCCAAGATGTGACTAGATGAGAAGATCCATTTTATGAACTTATTTCAAATTTTATTTTAATATATGGTGAAATTAACTGTTTCTTACCTCTACTCATATAAATTTTCTAAGTAGATCGCGATTTCAAGACCACAATGGTGTAATCTTCAGTACTTTCTTGGCGACTGATGTTATGTCGATCGGAAGAAACTCTTCTTCTTCCCTCTGTTGGTGGACCGATGAACCTCTGGATCAGGTCAAAATTTGCGGGAATTTCGAAGTTTATAAATTTTCCTTTGTTTTTCTGAATGTGGATCTTTTCCCAAACCGTGAGTTCCAAAAGGAACATAACATCAGTCGCCAAGAAAGTGCTGAATATGAGACCATTGTGGTCTCGAAATCGCGATCTACTTAGAAAATTTATATGAGGAGAGGTAAGAAACATTTAATTTCACCATAAATTAAACCTCATAGTGATTAATTCCTATAAAAGTTAAATATATTTTAATAATTTATTTTGCCACTTTATTACATAATTACATCTTCATGAGTTTTTATTCAATTGATTCTTTAAAATTTCTACTGGAATTAAAACTTTAAGAATATGGTGGTTTTTAATTACCGTATTTGCTTGTGTAATTTGTGCCCCTGCATATTTTTGCACCCTAATTTTTAAGGGATTATTTTGAACTTTATATTTGCCCCATGTATTTTGTGCACTCATTTTAAGTAGGGCCTACATTTTCTAATCAGTGTAGTAGGGATTTTTCTTCCCTGAATTCCATTGCCAATTCTTACATTCCAACGTAGGTAATTTACTAGCAACTGAACTACCTGCTTCACAAAGAAACCCAAAGTCCCGTTACTTTAACAATGCTTGTCCTTGATTGAGACAAGTTTTAGAAAAGTAAATACTGATATTTCAGTTAACTTTCAACTCTTCTAATGTGCACTTGCATTTATTCTGTATTTCAAGATGGGAAGGAAAAGTAACAATTACACAGCATCATATAAATTGAAAGTGATAAGTCTTGCGGAACATTTCAGTAATCGTGCAGCAGAAAGAGAATTCGGAGTTCTCAAATACAACGTGCATTATTGGAGGAAAGAAAAAGACACGCTAAATAATGCAAGAAGTGACAGTAGGGCATTTTGTGGCCTAAAAACTGGTAAATATCCTATTTTAGAAGATGAACTTGTAATTTATTTTGAACAGTCGCAAAATGACAATACTGCAGTTACACATGACATGCTAGAACTACGTGCACGTGAAATGACTAATTCTCACAACATAGACAATTTACAGTATTTGTATTGTTTCATTTGTATAATAATTATTATTGTTTATAGATTTATTATTGCATGATTATTATTTGTATAATTCATGATTACCTACAGTGTTATGCTATAAATTTATAAGAGATGACAAAATTACTGTATTCTTAATTACTACAGTTCTTCTTGTATCTTGTAAGCCCATGTTTCCCTTAACAGAGATTTAGGCGCTCTCCCCCTACAGGGAATAATTTGAACCATACTAATTTAGTTACACTTGTGTTCGTATAGATGTCATTTTGAGTGGTCCGTGGTCAGCGTTCCGCCTCATAGTGACATCTTGAAAATCAAGGTAGTACTAGGATGGGAAAATTTGGTAAATTTTGCTTAGAGGCCTTTTCATTCAGGCTTAAGGATTTCTTACGAGCCTGAAAATCTTCAGACTCTGGACCCATGACTTAAAGTCCCTCCCGGAGGACTTGCTCCTTGGATTTTTCCATCCTAAAAAAATCCATCGACCCTGGCCGGGTTTGAACCCATGACCCTCGGGACCAGAGGCAAGGAGCATAACCACTAGTCCACCACGGCCGATAATTACTACAGTTACCTATCATAATTGAGATAACTCGGAACAGGATCTCAAATTTTAAAAATCTGCATATTTTTACACTCCCCAATTTTTCAGTGACCAAAGTTAATTAAAAAGTGTGCAAATTATGCAAGCAAATACGGTAATTAATTTTGGAAAAGATTTTTTAAAATTTATAACTTTAATTTAAAGGCATTTGCCAGAGTTAATGGCAATATAAAGAATAAAAATGTGTGTATTCCTTCAATAGATGTTTGTGTCTAGGAGAAATTATAACATTGAATTTGGGGGGGGGGGATATTTTGTATTTATTTTTAACTTATTTAATGCAATTGGGTGTTTACAGACATGCGTTGCAGACACAAGGTGGTTTAAGAGTCTTCTTCACTTCTTGAAAGGAAAAAAAGAACCGAAAAACCGATACAAACAAATTGACAGAGAAATGTCAATCAATTCATGGCTACATGAAGTCAACATGTAATAGATCTTACTATAACAATGTATAATAATCTTTAAAATGACTTACTTATGGTAATAAGTCATAATATTGTTTTCATCTCTCATCTTGTGTAAAAGGATGGATATTGGAGGTTACCAACACATGCAGTAGAATTAATTAAATGAGTCAATTCTTATCTTACCTCGTAATTTATGTTTTTCTAACATGGGAACTGCAGTTTTCAAGAGGCAACCCTCTCTTTCTCAGCCAACATCACAATTTCTGATTCTCGTATTAGAAATCATGAAGTATGAGGTAAGATAATTGGCTTATTTCATTAGTTGAAAGAACCTCATAATTAATATTTAATTTTAGGAAGTGATATTTTGAGGTTATTTCAGTTATATTATTTTTAGTCTGATCATCTTACCTCAATATTGTTGATTTGTTCTTGAACATGTTTCAAAACAATTCTGTCCAGTCTGGACAAACTGACGATAAAACAGAATTGTTTTGAAACATGTTCAAGAACAAATCGACATTAATATTGAGGTAAGATGATCAGACTAAAAATAATATAATTAAGAACCTCATAATGTTATATTCCATAATTAACTTGTGAATGCAGTATAATATTGAATACAAGGGAAGCAACCAAGAGATTGGTTGAGATGTAGATATGAGGAACACATCACAAAGGATGTTGAAAGAATAAAAACAATTTGGAGTGAAGTGGAGGAAAGGGAGATGTTGAATGATCAATTATTTAGAGGCATTTGTCTAATACTCAACTCCCCAAAAGGGGACATGAGAAAAGATGGAGAAGAGATCCCATAATTATATGAAAGAATTATTGCATTCCTCATATATAGGTAAATAATGGTAGAGTTGTTATACATGGTTCCTATTCAATTCCAGATATGTTACAATGAAGAGAATCTTTCAAATTATACTCAAGTATCGATAACATATAAGAAGTGTCTTAATGTTGTTATAATTATTGTTTAATGGAAGCCATTGGCTAATTTGATTGATCTAATTTTATTGTTAGAAAATATCATTGTAATGACTATTTATTAATTTACAAAAAGTTTTAATGCTCAAAACTTGTTAATTCAAGGAATGTTTATAGAATACATTTTGAAGGCAATAAGTTTATTTTCTTGGAGAGATAATATTACAAGTTTACAAGGAAAGTTAGCAGACCAGATATGGAAGCAATAGGCTTTGAAATGTTTTCCAGGTAAATTCTTTGAATTAAAGAAGTTTTGATAGTTTCCATTAGTTAATTGGGTGTTTTTTTTTTAAATACAATAGGAAGTAACATTAAGAGGTTTCAAAGTTAAAATTGGGAAACACATTATGAGGTTCTTAATTAATAAATTAATGAGTCATTTTAACATCTTACCTCATATTTCATATGAAATATGAGGTAAGATGTTAAAATGACTCATTAATTTATTAATTAAGAGGTTTGTTTAATAATTGAAACGTTTTGTCTGTTCATTCCTACTTCTTACAGTTGTTTTTGTCGAACATATGTTTCAGAGCTTCTTAGCCCCATCATCAGCGATTACAGTCTGTTCATTCTGTAATCGCTGACGATGGGGCTAAGAAGCTCTGAAACATATGTTCGACAAAAACAACTTTAAGAGATAAGAATGAACAGACAAAATGTTTTAATTAATTGGGTGGTGTTTTGGAATAGTGATACATACACCAAAATCACAAACTGAGATAACAGAGTAATTGTAAACCTTAATTAAATATTAAAATTGTATCACTCATCTCATATTTTGTGGGTTGAGGTGATACATTTTTATTATTTAATTATCAATACCTCATAGTGAAAGTGAAAAAGGAATAACAGTGAAAATGGAAAATGAGGAGGAACAGGTAAACTGCAAACAAACCACATGGGAGCACAAATCTCCTTAGGTCCTGCTCACCTAAGCAATAAAAAGTACTCAAGCTAATCCCTGCATAGGCAGGAGGCCATTGCCCATATGGGATGAAATATGGAAAATTTATCATTATTATTATTATATTATTATTATTATTATTGTTACCTCATAGTGATACTTCACAATATGCATTTTATAGAAAATTACTATCAATGATGGTACTTTGATGATGTTTGCTGAAACAGAAATACAAGATAGGGAGATGGCACTTGGTTTAACTTCTGCTAGGAAGCAGCAAATTGGAAGCTATTGTTTTCAATGAATGAAAGAGTCACTTTTTAACTTACCTCACCATATGTTTTTTAAACACGGGAACTGCAGTTTTCAAGAAGAGTCCCTACATAAAGTATGAGGTAAGATAAGAAGCGACTCATTCATTCATTGAATTAAGAATCTCATAATGTTATTTACCGTATTTAACTATGAAGCTGTTGTTTTGATCATTTTTGCTAAACTAGAATAGTCCTGTATAGATGCTCTGAAGTGATTATCTCACTATTTGTATTTTGACACTTAGATCACTATTATTGAAAAACATCCTCTTTTTTACCTCATTGTGTAATGTCTGCTTATAATTTATGAACAATGATATTTTCTAAATTTTCCAAAAGTTTAAATATTGACATTATTTGAAGAAGCTCTTCAATTGTAATTCTTGTTAATAGATTATAATGTTCTCATTTGCTTGACACACTGACAGTGTGGGCTTATTATTGCAAATTACTTATCCATAATTATTGTACATAGTATAATGTTTGTTATACTTAGTGCAGATTTTATTTTGATAAAGTAAAAAGTATTCTGTAAACATGTAGCTTTAATTTATATCTTCACAACTTTATCTTTTGACAATTCCATGAATATTGTTTATTAAATGATTTATCATTGATATTAAATTATTATTTCATGTTATCTCCTTTTGAAACTACAAATTGTTCAGTTTGTTAAAATACAGATTTTACTAAATATATTTTTGGGTTATTTAGTAGCATAAAGGATTGTTTTGTGATATTGTATGGAATTGTAATAATATGATTAATGTAATTTATTATGAGTGCATGTATATACAGTGAAATCTGCCTACATCCACACATTATTCTTAAAAAAATCATCAGCACAAAATATTAGTTGATATAATTAATTTAAGAGTGCATGATCTAGACATAAGTAGAAAAAAAAAAGATAAAGTACAAAATAACATCATATTAAATAATTCACTGAAATTATAGGATAACCTATCCATGTGCCAAAGATATAAAACAAGCTTATATCTCTCTTTATTGTAATGTTGAAATAAATTTATTTACAATATTTTAGTTATCATTGTTTCTGTTAATATTGGTGGTAGGCAGCGACAAAAACATTGCATATGCTACAGGTTGAATATACATAGATATTTATGTATTTGTGTATTTGCAAATAGCAGATTCTTTTTTATTTCACCCTCTTTTGGGTACATTGGATCAATCATTTCTCTGTGTGTTGTTCCTTTCTTAGTGCCCAGTTTTTCTTCATTCTTTATGATCTTCTTTTCCTTTACTCTTCCAAGATAATAGGTTTGGATTTTTATGTGTATTAATCTTAGAATCTTATATTTTCATCTTGAATAATTAATTTAGCTGTTCGATTGATTAGTGAATTTTATGTAATCTTTAATTCCACTAGGTCTTTTTAAGTTTCTTTAAACCAGTTTGGTTTTGTTGTTACGGAAAAAGTAAAAAAATTTGTTTGGTTAATCTGTTATAGTTCATTCCGAGAAGATAACCATAAAAATTTATTCTCCTTTTCACACAGTATCCGAAAGTTGTTTTTTAAATTTTTTTTTGTTAAGTGTTTCATTCTTGATGTATATTATCTTATTATCTTGAAATTTTGGTCCTATGATTTTCCTTACAATTTTCCTTTCCTTTAGCTCAAGTTTCTCCATTTGGTCTTTGGAATTCATGGTTAATGTTTCTGCTGCATATAGTGATTCTGGCTTGATCACTGTCTTGCAATGTGTAATTTTGGATCCCCATGAAAGGGATTTTTTTGTTGATTTTTGTTTGTATCAAGTATATTAACCAAAAAAAAAAATGCTAACATATGAAACAAAAAAAAAATCATTGGAGATGCTGTTCCATTTTCTTTTGAACTTCCCAGTAAAGGTTGCTTTCTGTGGTCGTTTTTAGGTCTGGGCAGAGACAAAGTTGTTCTCTGTCCACGACTTCTTTTATGTATGGAAACATACTGACATGATGGAGGTGAGGAGAGTGGCAGTCGTGACCAGAAAATAGAACTGCAGATGTTCTTGTTTATTTTATGGATGTCAGCTGTTCATTGCTTGTTAGATATTTGTTGACTAGTTTTCTGTGGAGAATTTTTCTGGAGATTTGTCAGGTATGCAATTTAATGGAATGAAAGAAGGATATTGTTGATATACATAAACATAAAATATAAGATGCAGTGCTCCTTTCTGCTGCAAAATTTGTCTATTACTCTGGTGTTGAATCTTTCTATGCCTGTCACCGTCTTCTCAGTTGATAGCATTGTAAGTGCAGTGAGGCATGGAGTTCCTTAAAATTTTTTTATCCTTGCTATTGACAAACATCTTTCTGGTTTTGTAGTTGTCATCGGCATTGTAACAAGGATCTCCAGGAATGTCTTTATTTTTAAAAACATATGTTGTAGATTGCTTGTTAACACATGCTGCAACAGTGGAATGACACCTTCTGTATTTCTGGAATTGTGCCTCTCATTTAAAATGCAGATCTTGTTATTAAGAATGGAATAATATTTATGAGCAGCATGAAGTTCCATCTCTGGAAACCTTTCTGAGAAGCCCCTAAATTTTACAGAATTTAACAAGTTTGCTTCATTAACTTAGGTTATGATAGGTTTGTTTTCTCTGGGGTCTGACACATTTAAATAATTTAGCATTAAAATTTTTAGTTTCTACATTTAAACTAACAAAATAATGATATATTCTGTAAAATCAGACCATAACTTTGATTTACTGAGGAATTCACTTGGTTAGGCAGTTTCTGTGTGATGGACTTTTTTTTTAATGATGGTTAGTGAAATACTTTTAAGTAACTATATCAATATATTAGTTAATGTCTCATTATTTGTATTTTTCTATTAAACCATCATTCATTCTTGATACCTTGATAAACATACTTACTTACTTACTTACTCACTAGCACTATCGAACCCATAGGTTCATGGCCGCACGGACATAAGCTCTCCGTACATCCCTATCCTGAGCCAATGCTTTCCAATCATTCCCTGTATAATCTACTTCCCTCAAATCATAGTTAATGTTATTCTCCCACCTCATTCTTGGTCTACCAACTGAGCATTTTCCCTCTGGCTTTCCTACAAGAAGCTTCCATGGAAGTCTTTCATTCCCCATACGTGCAACATGTCCTGCCCATCGCAGTCTATGAGACTTAATTGTTCTTATTATATCTGGCTTCCTATAAAGACCATGTAGTTCATTGTTATGTAGTCTTCTCCATTCACCTGTCTGTTCATCTCTCTTTGGTCCAAAAATTTTCCTAAGTACTTTATTCTCAAATACTTGTAATCTCCTTTCCAAACATATCAAAGAAAATTTTTCTGGTACTTTTCTGTAGTTTGAATTTTGGAGTTAAACCATTAGAACTAAATAAGCTAATTTCAGGGGTAACCAGTACTTTTAAAACCCATGGTAAATCATTGTTGAGGTTATTAGGTAAAGTGTTAAAATCCCTACTTGATATATCAGTCATCCTCAACTAAAACAAACTTGTTAAAATATTAAAATCTGTATCTGATATATTGTTTAGTAGTTATATTGTTTTGTTGATGATGACTGATATAGCATGATGGATTTTAAGATTTTAATATTTTCAGAGTTAATCATGGAAAATTTTAATATCTAAAAGAAGCAAACTTATCTGGATTAAACGAACTGAACTTTTTTTTTACTGATTTATATCTTTAGTTCATTTTGAAGAAATATAACACACAAAACCTATCTAGAATATGGTATTTACCCTACTTTTACACACACACACACACACACACATATATATATGTATATGTGTGTGTGTGTGTGTGTGTGCAAATAAATTTGAAATTTTGTTAAGCTAATAAATCAATAAATTTATAAATTTTCAATATTTTTTAAATCTCTGAAAGGAGTAAAGTAGGGCTTATATTAAAATGACAAGATAGTTATTGATTAATTTTACTTTAATTTGTATATAAATTAATGTTAAAATTAAAGGACGAATCATTTTCCTTCTCTGGAGGAACTGTAAAATTTATTATATTTGAAGAGAAAAATTATATGCTCAGACTGGGTTTGAACCCAGGACCTTTCACAATCTAGGCAAATTCTCTACCAAGGAGCTATCTGAGCAACTCCAATCTAAATGTAAATCTTTCTCTTATATATGCTGTTAATATTTAGATCAGGATCCCCAAGGCAATAATGAACTACTGTCCAAATGGGAAATGGTCACTTGGTCGACCTAAGAAAAGATGGCCCGAAAACCGCTTTCTCAGACCGTAACAGTTCTTCTAGGACTAATACCTGGCAGGATGATGATGATGATGATGCTGTTAATTCCCGCACACCAAATGCTATGAAGCCTTTGCTTCTATCTTGCAAATGGTTGTTTCTTTATTAAGAAGACATTTAATTGGGAATTTTACGTTACATTATAAAGCCAATACGGCTTCTTTCGAATAATAAAAACATTGTAAAATTTATTTTGCCCTAATTGTGTGAAATGTACTAGACTCCTAAATATTTATCCAATTTCTCTGGATAAGCAGAGAGGTGCAGTAAAAAGAGCTTGCAAAAAATCTTTGTGTAGCAAAAAATATATATGCTTTCATTTTTTTTTCATTTTTCTTCCTCTGTTTTTTAACTATTTTACATCTTCAATGAGATCATAAAACATTAAAAATGGATATAGTATAATATATTTTATATAGTATAGAACATTTTACTGTAATATTTAGATCTTCTTTGGCAGACTCTATATAATTCCATTAGAGTGTTTTGGTCTTTATTTTTTCCATTCTCTGTGTTTTGTGTGAGAGATTTCCAGTTTATTATTCCCATCTCTCTCAAGTCATTTATCACATCAGTTTTAGATCATAAATATATATTTTGTAAATTTTTTATAGCATAAAAATTCATGTTTTGATAAATGTTGCTTTTTTCACTAATGGAGTATGTATGAAATTTTATACATATTGATATGATGTCTCATTTTATATTATTATCAATAGACACATTTTTGGAATAATATTGTCTTCTTCAGTCTCATGTAATTTTTAATATTATTATTGATAACTACTGGGTTTTATTGTCCCCAAAAGTTGTGAGGAATATTAGCTTTGTAAATATTGTCTTTTATTGTATTTGACAAATGTTAAGAAATTTAAAAAAAAATCCATGTAAATGTCATTAGGCTATACATTGCATTTATCTATCAACAATGACAATCTGTCGTAAGCAGTATGTGGATAAACCATATAAATAAAGATATTAAATCCTGGATGACTGCCGGAAACATGCATATTATATCCAGTTGATAATAGTCATAGTAGAAAGTGATAGTTTATTATAAAATTTTACTGTGATATGAGTTCGTTTTAGAGAAAATGCCATTTATTATAGTGGTTACTATAGATGAATTCCACATAAAATTTGACATAACACGTGAAAATTTAAATTCCTTCCCTGTTTCCCAAAGTGATATATGGATTATTAAAAATCCCAAAGTTGTGTAGAATATGAACAAACTCATACATAACAAATAATT
This sequence comes from Diploptera punctata, assembly GCA_030220185.1. NCBI lineage: Eukaryota > Metazoa > Arthropoda > Insecta > Blattodea > Blaberidae > Diploptera > Diploptera punctata. The sequence continues at coordinate 406,727 of JASPKZ010007913.1, forward strand.
GTTATTTATATTTAATTTTAGGAAGTTGTATTTTGAGGTTATTTTAATTATATTAATTAAACTCTTACACCATACAGAAGCATTAGTTCTTGCATCAGTTGCTTTTATTTTATATAATTACTGACTAAAATTTATCACAACATAAAACTCAAAACATGTATTTTGTAACTCCTATATATACTACGTTCACAATTGCTTGTTGAAATAAAATTGAAAACTTGACTGAGATTATTATTTTACTCTCACTCAGTAAAACATGTTATTCTACAGTTATGTTAGTTATCAATTCAAAACTGTACATTTTAAGTTTAATTATTAAATATTGAAACTCCATTTTAATATCATTAGGAAGTAACATTATGAGTTTGTATTTTTTTAACATTCTTACCTCATATGTTTGTTTCGTTGGATGATCGTTTTAAAGCTTATTGCTCCATCTTCAGCTTGTCACAAACAATGGAGCAATAAGCTTTGATACGATCATCCAACAAAACAAACATATGATGTAAAAATGTTAAAAAAATACATACTCTATTATAGAAACTCCATATTTTCTGTTAAAGAGATTGAAACCTATATATAAAAGTTTTGAAGAGAAAAAGTGTTCTATCTGAAGGCTAAAAAAATTAAAATGTTGTTTTATTGTTGCTTTTGTTATTTCAGTTACCCTGGAATTCACCTATAGCAGATTTCACTCTATACGCTCCGTGAATGCATGAGCAGTATTATCAAAATAATTTGGTTTTATATAAATTAGTGTTTTCTTAGCAGCATTTAAACATTATATTAATTCATAATGAAAATAAGGCTTTCTGTGATTATTTAATAAATATTTAATTTCTTATTATGCTAAAACTGATTTTCAAATGTTCTAGTCTTTTTAATGTATTAGATTATGTAATACTCATTTGTCATGTATTTCCATTCTGTATGTTCATTTCTGTTATATTCCTATGGTCCTTTTTTTCAAGTAACTTTCATTACCAACTAAACAAACACAGGGACTTCATATTAAAACACAATGCTAGTGCCTGGCAAAAGTATCCCCGTTTTCCAGTCAGTGAACTGGCGGTTGAAAGCATGTTCCATTCACATTCCTGCTACCCCTATTTAGTGATTACTTCTGTACCTATAAGATACAGACGTGTTTTCCGAAGTTTTTTTAAATCAACTTACGAATTTGTGTTCAGGTGTGACTGGTGATTTCAGTTTAACATTCTGTATACCACTGAACAGAAGTTATTTTTCTTCTTCTTCTTCTTCCTTCCAAGTATTAGGCCAAGGCCTGTTACGATCCTATAGAAAATTTTCCCTCCAGCTTCTTCCGGAAAATTCTCGTATAAGACTTGATTGGTTGCTGGCCAAAGGAAGGCAAGACCAGTGATGGGCCTGCCATCTTGTAGCCTCTGGTCAGGCTTTTCTGGAGAAGAAAAGAAAATAAAGGAAAGAAGAAATGGAAGAAAGGAAAGACTCCCTAGCCCTCGGATGCCCTAATAGCGACGGGGTTGAAAAAACAAGAGTTAACCAAGAGAGGTTAGATAGTAAAGTTAAAAGAGTGCAAAACACAAGTAAGTGGAAGAAATGTTTTGCTCGGCTTGGGCACCTTGTGGTCGCCATCCACATATCCCCTAGATGAGGACCCCTGAGGGGAAGTTTTTACTTTTGACAAATACAAGGAAGAAATGTTACAAAGTTGTCGCTGTAAATTTTGCCCTCAATTCCCTAAAGAAACCCTAATAAAGCCACAATTTCAAATCCTCGAACTTTAGAAGATCTTAAAATTCAAATTGTGATCTCCAATATTTCAAGGCAGGAATTGGATAGCATGTTTCAAAATCTTCTTCGCTGATGTGTGCACATTGTATTGAAGCTGAAGGAGGTAATTTTGAAAATCTTTTGTCATAAGATAAGGGATAAACAGCACAAAAATAGATTTTATTCCATTACAATCTCTAATTAATTTCATAAAAAAAATGTTCATGTGAGATCCATATGAGTGGTTGCCAAGCACTAGGGTTACATCTTAAAATGAAGATCCTGTATGTACGTTTATACATACACACACACACACACACATATGTATAGGGTGCTCTAAAATTTCCCTTACAAACTTCTAGGACTTGTAGAGGGGACTGAGTTGATAATATTTAGAATTGGAAACCATGTCCGCAAACTTACTGTTTCCGTGCTACAGCCATTTGAAAACAAGCATTCCTGAACGTATGTCACGTGTCTCAATAAGTAATAGCTTCGCAATTCGTCTAAATTGAAAATTTCCCTGTTGAGTATTCTAAGACTTCGTGTTTTTTTTTTTAATGTCAAAATTTTTCGAATTTTTGATAACTGCAAAAATTGATTGTGGAGGGTGTATGTGGGATTATTAATGCAAGTCATGATTCAGTTTCCATTTTGTTATATTATTTTTGGTCTGGACATCTTACCTCAATATTAACATTAATATTGAGGTAAGATGTCCAGACCAAAAATAATATAATTAAAATAACCTCAAAATATAACTTCCTAAAATTAAATATTCCATTTTGTTTCTTTGGTTATTGATGAGTTGAATTGTAAAACAAGTGATGTACTGTGTCATGCCTCATAATAAATTTACTTGTAAAAGTGGTCACGTTAAAAAAACATGTTTTCAAATGGCTGTAGCACGGAAACGGTAAGTTTCCGGACATGGTTTCCAATTCTGAATATTATCGACTCAGTCCCCTCTTCATTTCTTAGAAGTTTGTAAGGGGAATTTTGTAGTACTTTGTATATATACCATTAAATAGGCTTCTTTGCACTATTTAACTTTTACAGGAATTAATCACTATGAAGTTTAATTTATGATAAAATCAAAGTTTCCTACCTCTCCTCATATAAATCTTCTAAGTAGATCTCGATTTCGAGACCATAACAAAATTCCTGCAAATCCTGACCTGTTCCAGAGGTTCATCAGTCCACCAACAGAGGGAAGAAGTGTTTCTTCCGATCGACATAACATCAGTCGTCAAGATGGTACTGAAGATGAGATCGTTATGGTGTTGAAATCGCGATCTACTTAGAAGATTTATATGAGGAGAGGTAGGAAACATTTGATTTTATCATACCTTGCAGTAGTTGAACTGTAAAAAAAAAAAAAATGTGAAAATTTGTTTAAAAACTATGATCCTAAAAGTGATCTCTGTCTGAATAGGATTATTGATTACATATTTGCCAATAAACTCAAAAGTCATGAATTCAGATCCAGATTGAAAAATTTTAAATTTATAAAATTCAGACAGCATAAAAAATTTCCACTTACTGTATTCACATAGACTTTCACAGCCGGAGTTGCTATGATGATCTTGATGAAGATTTCCGGGCTGTAGGCCGTGGTCGTGAGGCTTGTAGTTCCCCGACGTTTCACCAGAGACTGCGTCTGGCATCCTCAAGGTTTGTCTTGGCGAAACGTCGGGGAACTACAAGCCTCATGACCACGGCCTACAGCCCGGAAATCTTCATCAAGATTTCCACTTACTGTTTGTAAGAAGTTTTTAGTATTTAAAGTTGTGATATGACCACAGCAGTTTATTCTTTCAAGAGCAGGCTCACTGCATACTCTATATTCTCCACTATTTTACGGTTTTTCTCTTCATATCTGCACATATTGTGTCATCTATATCTTCTTTCTACTGTATCCTTCAACAGGCAGTTTCTTGTTAACCAGTGATCTAGCCTATTTTTTCTGTTCTCTTTTATTTTAACCATTATTCTGCTTTTCACCATTGTTCTATGTTTCTTATTTTGTCTGTCCATTTTACATATTCTATTCTTCTCTGTATTTCTAGTGCTTCCAATTTTTTCTCCTCTCCTTGTCTTGTCCAGGTCTCCACTCTAAAATTTTAATTTTCTTTTTCAGAGCTTCTATAGGTTATTATAAGAAGTTAAATTAGGTAATAAATTAATGAGTCATTTTTACATCTTACCTCATATTTCATGTAACACGGTAAACCGTGTTTAATAAAACATGAAATATGAGCTAAGATGTAAAAATGACTCATTAATTTATTAATTAAAAACCTCATAATGTGTTTCCCATTTTTAACTTTGGTTAAATTAGGTATTGCTTTGATGTTATATTTTAAATTAACACTTTCCAGAATTGGACCTAGTTTAATTTTAGAAAGAAAAATCAACGCTCGGACCAGGATTCGAACCCCGGATCTCTGACTTTGCACATCAGTATGATACCGATTACACCATCCGAACTCCAATACGAATGTCAACAATTCTTTCCACTTATACAATTCTTCTTCATCAGAAGGCTGGTAGCCGTCGCTACCAACAATTCCATCTGACGACTTCTATTCGAAGTATTTTTATTGAGAATTTTTACATTACTTTTAAGCGACAAAGCTTAATTTTTTTATGTTTTATTTTAAATTTAACTTTCCAGAATTGGACATAGTTTAATTTTAGAGAGAAAAATGAATGCTCGGTATAGTTACATTAAATGTAAGTATTTTTATGTTACCAGTTTTTATGTCTACACTGTCAAACAAATTGAAATTAGATATTTATCAGTGATCAAATATAATCTCACATAATGTTCTGGAGGAATCTTGGTAATAAAATTTCCAAATATTATACAAATAGTCTCAATTACTAGACAAGATCACATCGCTAATGAAAAAAGTAAGAGAAGGCCTACAAGTTAAAAATATAATACAAGATGTCTCACAAACACAAAGAACAGTGGAAGAGATACATATGTCAAATGCTGTTTGAGAGATTTCCTAGAAGTGCGCTGAATTATGAACCAGATGGTAGGAGGAAAGTTGAGATACCATTGAGAAGATGGTCTGACCAATTTTTTTGAGTCTCAGAATGGGCCTTTGAAGGGCTCAATCCTTGTTAGTTTTGATGATAATTTTTATGATCTATGAGGTCATTGCTTGTGTTGTACTTAAAATCTTCACCATATTAATTTAAATATAACTTCACCATAGAACTTCATTTTTCACCATTTTCACATGACAGAAACTTTGCTTGAGGAAGTAGTGAAAAGGAAATCATTTCATTACTAGTGAATGTGTAATTTCAAGCTTTGTGTTGGTATGGTAGAACCAATGGTGGCTTGTGAGCTAAGTGAGTTATTGAAATCAAATAATCGGAACAACTAACAATCAAATCAAATATATATATATAATCCACCGCTGTGGTCTTGAGTTAGTGTGCTGCCTTGTCACGATTCACGGTTGGGACAGGCTCCTGGGTGAAGTTTTTTTTTGGGGTTTTTCCTCACCTGTAAGACAAATGTCAGGAAGCTTAGGGCCCAACAGTCCCCGAAAATCATCCGATCATCATCATTCTTCATCGGTGTGGAAAGCAACGGGAAGCTACCACACCTATAATTCCCTAGTAAAGCTTCAAAGCTAACATGAAAATTCTATGATTGCAGTGAAGGACCTGCCCTAGGGCAGAACACTACAGAATAGAATATATATATATATATATACAGTTAGTGAATTGTCACTTCCAAACTGAACACAAGGAAAGCCAAAGAATGAATTATTTATACAATTCCAAATCATCTCACATTTTTTGTATAGTGACATGTCGAAGAATGTAGTATAGATCTATTTTTATTAATAATCACTTGTTTTATACACACATCTGGTCTCTGTGGTCCTAACTGATTAGACCTAATTCTGTCTTCATAACATAATTGTTTACTTTGTAAATATTTTATTTCATTTATTACGAATATTGACAATACTCACAATTTTTTCGCCCTCAGGGGTCCTCATCTAGGGGATATGTGGATGGCGACCACAAGGTGCCCAAGCTGTGCAAAACATTTCTTCCACTTACTTGTGTTTTGCACTCTTTTAACTTTACTATCTAACCTCTCTTGGTTAACTCTTGTTTTTTCGACCCCGACGCTATTAGGGCATCCGAGGGCTAGGGAGTCTTTCCTTTCTTCCATTTCTTCTTTCCTTTATTTTCTTTCCTTCTCCAGAAAAGCCTGACCAGAGGCTATAAGATGGTAGCCCATCACTGGTCTTGCCTTCCTTTGGCCAGCAACCAATCGAAGGGACTATTATTATGCTTTCAAGTCTTATACGAGAATTTCCCATACGGGAAAATTTTCTATAGGATCGTAACAGGCCTTGGCCTAATACTTGGAAGGAAGAAGAAGAAGAATAAGAACCTAATTCTACAGATAGCAAGAATGCTGTTGAAGCGATTGGCTTCAAAAGATTTAGAAATAATCTTTGCTATCACAAATTAAGTGTCTATGGTTTCTTATTGCATATTGTGTAAGGATCATGATGGCTCATTGATGAGTTACATAGAACAGACCCTACATGAAGGGGGTGGCTTGAGGCCTTAGAAAATGAATGGGGTGAGTGAACTCAAATTACATATTTTCTATCTGCATTGCTTTCGTTACCAAAGGCATACTATGCATGTGGCCCAGACATTAATTAATTTTGAAATTTTCTGTCCCGAGTACATTGCCAATGGCAAAAAGCAACAAGAACACTGTTCTCATATGGTTGATTATAGATACTAGGCTTTATGCCCAAGGTAACATGATTCACATTTCTCTTTCTTCTTAACACTTTATAAAAGTAAGTTACCTATATCCAAGGTGATAATCTGATAAATAAAGATTATGGAAACTAGATAAACTGCAAGAGCATTTTAAATAATACCAGTAGATACATAAATATATATATATATATATATATATATATATATATATATATAATACAGGGTGTTGCAAAAACACAACAGAGGTGAGGTGGTGTAATGAGATGTGTTGATCATTTTTAATAAGGCACCAATGTCCGGAAATGATATGTTTTCTCACTATGAGTAGCTAACTTTTGAAGAGTTCTGTTATTTGGATTTCGAGATTCAATACTTGACAATATTGTCACAGTCACATCAAGTTTTCAGAATATCCACCTCCCATCTCACTGCTGAACATAAATCGGCAGTGTACTGATTGGCGCACACATTCAAATACGCCTGGTCTCATTTGAATTATTTCTGTAGCAGCATGGATTCGGGGCTATAAGATCCATACATGACTGTACTGTCTGATAAACAGACCGTTTCATGTTGCCCCACAAAAAAGTAGTCAAGAGGGTTAAAATCGAGTGATCTCGGAGACCATGGAACTGGTCCCCCTCGGCCAATCCATCGACCTGGATACGTGGTATTCAAATGTCTCCTCACATTGACATCGAAGTGAGCTGGAGTTCCGTCATGTTGCAGCCATATTCCATTGCGAAGCCACGTATCACAGGTTCCGTACCTGTGAGGTGTTGTCACGTAATGAGAATGAGTCTTCAAATCCTTCGAACTAACACTAATTTTGCGAGATAATTAACTAGTCATAGTGTGAAAACACATCATTTCCAGTCATTGATACCTTATTACAAATTGATCAACATATCACAATATACTACCTCACCTCCATTGTCGGTGCTTTTTTTTTTGCAACATTCTGTGTGTGTGTGTGTGTGTATATATATATATATATATATAATAAAAATGAATGTATGTCTGTCTGTCCGTCCGTCCTTTATAGACTTTAAATCGTTCAACTGATCATCGTGAAAATTTGTACTGTATATATAGGATTTCTGATGTGCAAGTGTTTAACTGTTATATATTATGTTCAAAAATTCACCTGAAACGAAAATTTAAAAATCGCTCTAGTGATCGCAAGTTTCTATGTTTCTTAACAAAACTCGAAATATCCTATTGAAATAAACCGAGGTATGCATTCTCCAAAAATCAGTGAAATCCGACCGTTAGAAGTGGGAGTTTACTTGAAGTCCGAAATTAAAAAATGCCTATACGACTGGACCGATTTTGATGAAATTGTGTGTTTGAATGGGTCCCTGGATGGTTCAGATTCGCGATTGGATCCTCAAAAACCATTAGGTGTAGGATTTCACGTGAGGTGAAAATTAAAAAATCGCACTAGCGGTCACAATTTTCGATGTTTCACAACGGGACTCAGTATATCCTATTAAAACAAACCAGGGTAGGTATTCTCAAAAAATGAGCGAAAACTGACAATTAGAAGTGGAAGTTTACTCGAAATCCGAAATTAAAAACTGCCTAAACGACTGCACCGATTTTGATTTTTTTTGGGTCGGTCTCCGGATGGCTTATTCACAATTGGACCCGGGGTGGCGCTGCGATCGGGTACTAGGAATTTTTTTAAATGTCAGATGCATAGTTATCTGCATTACCGACATATTCCGCACAACAATGTGACGTCATAATGCACGTTTCTTGAGCCACAACAGATGGCAGTGAGGAGTTTTCTTGCGAACTTATTAATAAGTGAATTTTATGGTAAAAAAGTAACTTACATTTTTATCGTCCCGCCATGACACGAGAATTGAACATTCGGGCAAGACAACCTCTGCCGGATCCGCTAGTTATAAATAGGAGATGATTGGAGAGGCACGTAGGCTCATGGACAGAACACTATTAAGATGCACAGCTTTAATTGCATTGCTCCTGTGTGCAATTAAATCAGTTTATATATATGTGTGTGTACTAAACCATGAAGGAGTGATGGTTTTTCACATTTGTGTTTCCATTGGTCCAAAGAAGGAAAGTTCATTGCATGTCATGCAAATTATATCAGTATATATATGTGAAGTTGCTATTAACATTTTACAATAATAGTTCGTTGGTGTTTTGCTTTTTGTTTTAAAATTACGGCAAGTAGTCATTGTGCTATTATTTCTGATATATTTATTATTGCACAAATCACATTATCCGACACAGCGGAACATTGACCTGCTTCGTTTATGGATGGTTGTCATTCCGCGTAAACTCGCTTCACGTCAGTCTGTGGCGTCGAAGACTGCAGTGCAATTCCCTAAGTAAGCTGGGTAGGTGATTTATTTGCTATTTGTTCCTGAATATACATGGTTAGTATCTACGTTAGTGGGACGCAGCGACAGTGCTGCTATGACAGGAGGTAAACGTTCCGCTGTGTCGTATAATAAAAGCTAGTGTATTATGTTTACAAGGATTTGGCTCAGTAGCACGAGTTCAGGGGAAGCAACTAAACTGCTTTGGTGGGGGAAAAGTATTGATCATTTTATTAATCATTAATATCTAAATATAAATAGGATGTCCACCGCTGTGGTCTCGAGGTAGCGTGCTGCCTTGTCACGCAGTGGGCCCGGGTTCGATCCCCGGTCGGGATAGTTTTTCTGGGTGTGGTTTTTATCGTGGTTTTTCCTCACCTGTAAGACAAATGTCAGGAAAATTTAAGGCCCAAACGGTCCCCGAAATCATATGGCCATCATCCTTCACCGGTGTGGAAAGCAACGGGAAGCTACCACACCTACGATTCCCTAGTAAAGCTGCAAGCATAGCATGAAAATGCTATGATTGCAGTGAAGGACCTGCCTTCGGGCAGAATTACTGTGGATGGATATAAATAGACAAATATAAAACAGTTAAGAACCATCTTCTCCTCTGTCAATGTATTTCCTTTTACTTTTTTTTTTTTCGTTTAGTAGATATTGACGAGCTTTAGAGTTATCAATAAAAAAATAGAAACAGTTCTATCGTTTTTAATTGCAAGGCAGTGTTTATAGAAAGTCTCCATGGTGCATGAGTAAAATTTCTTCCAGAGAAGCATGTGATGTACAAAGGCCATGTCCAAAAAAATCTGCAGTTTTTAACTGCAAAGCATTAAAATCCAGTTCCCATTAGAAATATAGGGAAGTAATACATGTACATGTGTTAATCACAGAGGTAGACGATCATCCTCCCGGTGTAGGGGTGACATGTGATCAGCATGTCGGGTCTCCCAGCCGTTATAGCTGGTTTTTTGAACGTGGAGCCGCTACTTATAGTAGATACCCAAATTCCTCACGATGCTGGGTGCTAATTTAGAATACAATCGCCCCCATCATTAGTTACATTCCAACATAAATATACATATTTTGTGAGGTATAACAATTTCTAATTCAATTATGATTATGGTCGAAGTTCGACCATTTGGCGAACACTAGTCTTGATAAAAACGTCACATTTCTTCGAAACATAGAGAGGTTTACGTTTCAAAACTTTACGTTCTAGTATGGACACTGGTGAGTGAGCAAAATTAATTAACTCCCACGTGATTGTCTTGTTCTGTGCACGATTTTTTTTTTTAAGTTACAACCGAAGCTTCTTTCCTGATTTTTTTTTCATGTCATTCGTATGTCTTCAAGTACTCCAAAGGTTTTCTCGATGTTCTAGCAGAGAAAAGAGATTCTTGGAATCATTTAAATTGAAGCGTGCCTTTTAGAATAACTTAGAAGACGGAACAGTTATTTCAGTAAGTGGTTACCAAATTTGCTTCTAAGGAGACAAAATAGGGAATTTCAATTCCTCTTATCTTGACGAGATAATCTGCCGAAATTTTAAGGGTGAATTATTTAAAATAAAATTTAGCTTTTTTTTGGTAGTTTTAATACATTTTATGTGACATTAGGCTAAATTATTCTAATATATATTTTAAACTGATGTCGGTTGTGACTTTTATAAAAGCAAACTTACTTTTCGATATATTATTGTTCATAAGTAATGCCACGACTTATTTCAAAATTATCGATAAATTCACGACTCACGAAGTGAGGAGTGAATTTATCTAGAGAATTTGGAAATAAAGAGTGGCATTTGTTAGTACTATTTAACGAATAAAATTAAGCTGTTTACTCACAAATCATTATTTAACTATAGTTATTTTAAAATATTTATATATTTAATGTAAACGGCGATGTTTGAAAACAAATGAGAAACGATAGGTACGCTTCATCTGCTTCTTTTGTTTATCACTGCCAACCACATAATACAATTTATTGCCAAAGGAACGCAATATTGTAAGAATGCTCTCTAGTGGAGAAAAAATGAAACACATCAAACTGTGTATCAATTTATTTCTTGATGTCGTATGATGTAAATATGACAATTATATTTTTCTGGATTATTACCTGGGAAAAAATACATTTAAGAAAGTGCAAACACTGGTTTCTTTTTTTGGTGGTATAATAAATTGCTACAAATGTTTTTATATTAACTCCCGCATGCGGCATGTGTTGACATTCATGCACTATATATAAAACTGGTAGCCGTATTTCTTATAGGCTCAGTCACTGCAAAATAATGGTCAGACCTGTTCAGAATATTAAAAAGGAGGAGCTTTCTTTAATATGGTAAATATAACACTGATAAATATTTCGTGAAACACGACTCTGATTGGTTGTAAAACAGAAATCATTGAAACGTGATTGGTCACTGACTCCCATTTGGGGCATGAGTTAAATAGTCTAGAGAATTTGTAAATCAAGAGTGGCATTTGTTAGAACTATGTAACGAATAAAATTAAGCTGTTTACTCACAAACCATTAATTAAATATAGTTATTTTAAAATATATATTTAATGTAAACGGCGATGTTTGAAAACAAATGAGAAATGTTTGGTACGCTTCATTTGTTTCTTTTATTCATCACTGCAACCAGATCATGTTATTTATTGCCAAAGGAACGCAGTATTGTAAGAATGCACTCTAGTGGAGAAAAAATGAAACACATCAAACTGTATATTAATTCATTTCTGGTCCTATGATGTAAATATGACAATTATATTTTTCTGGAATGTTATTACCTGGGAAAAAATACATTTAAGAAAGTGCAAACAGTGGCTTTTTTGCAGGTATAATCAATTGCTACAAATGTTTTTATATTAACTCCCACATGCGCTATGTGTTGACATTCATGCACTATATATTCAATCTGGTAGCCGTATTTATTAGGGAATCAGTCACTCCAAAATAAAGCTATGACCTATTCAGAATGTTAAAAAAGGAGGTGCTTTCTTTATTATGATAAACTTTAGTTGGTAAATTCTAGCGAAACACGACTTTGATTGATTGTAAATATAAAATCATTGAAATGTGATAGGTCATTGACTCCCACTTGGGGCATGAGTTAAATAGTCTATGACCAATCACGTTACAATGCTTTTTGATTTACAACCAACAACCAATCACATTCGTGTTTCACTTAGAATTTACCAACTAAAGTGTATCATAATAAAGAAAGCACCTCCTTTTTAACATTCTGAATAGGCCATAGCATAATTTTGCAGTGACTGACTCACTAAGAAATACGGCTACCAGATTGTATATATAGTGCATGAATGTCAACACATACCGCATGCGGGAGTTAACATAAAAACATTTGTAGCAATTGATTATACCACCAAAAAAAGAAACCACTATTTGCACTTTCTTAAATGTATTTTTTTCCCAGAAAAATATAATTGCCATATTTACATCATAGGCCTTCAGAAATGAATTAATATACAGTTTGATGTGTTTCATTTTTTCTCCACTAGAGTGCATTCTTACAAGATTGCGTTCCTTTGGCAATAAATAATATGATCTGGTTGCAGTGACGAACAAAAGAAGCAAATGAAGCGTACCAATCGTTTCTCATTTGTTTTTAAACATCGCCGTTTACATTAAATTTATAAATATTTTAAAATAAGTATATTTAAATAATGATTTGTGAGTAAACAGCTTAATTTTATTCGTTAAATAGTCCTAACAAATGCCACTCTTGATTTCCAAATTCTCTAAATAAAGTCACTCCTTACTTCGTGAATTTATCGATAATTTGGAAATCACTCGTGGCATTACTTTTGAGTATTATGCCCCAAATGGGAGTCAATGACCAATCACGTTTCAATGATTTTTTATTTATAACCAATCACAGTCGTGTTTTGCCTTGAATTTTCAACTAAAGTTTATCATATTAAAGAGAGCATCTCCTCTTTAACATTCTGAATAGGTCATAGCATTATTTTGCAGTGACTGACTCTGTAAGAAATACGGCTACCAGGTTGTATATATAGTGCATGAAAATCAACAGATAGAGCATGCGGGAGATAACATAAAAACATTTGTAGGAATTGATTATACCAAAAAAAAAAACACTGTTTGCACATACTTAAACGAATTATTTTCCAGGAAATGACGTTGCAGAAAAAATATAATTGACATATTTACATCATAGAACATCATAAATTAATTAATACTTTTGTAGTAGTAGTAGTAGTAGTAGTAGTAGTAGTAGTAGTAGTAGTAGTAGTAGTAGTAGTAGTAGTAGTAGTAGTAGTAGTATTCAAATGTTCTAAAGCTCTTGATTTGTCATCATTCGCTTGTTAATACTTATAATGTTGGTAATAAATTTCTCCACTAGGGTGCATTCTGACAATATTGCGATCCTTTGGCAATAAATAATATGATCTGGTTGCAGTGATGAACAAAAGAAGCAAATGAAGCATATCAATCGTTTGTCATTTGTTTTCAAACATCGCCGTTTACATTAAATATATAAATATTTTAAAATAACTATATTTAAATAACGATGTGTGAGTAAACAGCTTAATTTTATTCGTTAAGTAGTCCTAACAAATGTCATTCATGATTTCCAAATTCTCAAGATAATTTGGAAATCACTCGTGGCATTACTTATGAGAATTTGGAAATCAAGAGTGGCATTTGTTAAGACTATTTAACGAATAAAATTAAGTTGTTTACTCATAAATCAATATTTAAATATAGTTATTTTAAAATATTTATATATTTAATATAAACGGCGATGTTTGAAAACAAATGAGAAAACGTTTATTATATTTCATTTGTTCATCACTGCAACAACAAACATATTATTATTGTCCAATAGGATCGCAATATTGTAAGAATGCACCCTAGTGGAGAAAAAATTAAACACATCATTACAGGTTTTTAAATAATATCTTATGTCCTATGATGTAAATATGTTAATTATATTTTTCTGCAACGTTAATTCCTGGGAAATAATACGTTTAAGAAAGTGCAAACAGTGGTTTTTTTGTGGTATAATCAGTTGCTACGAATGTTTTTCTATTATATCTCGCAAGCAGAATCTGGTTACATTCGTGCACTATATATAGTGATAAAGTCGAGGTGAAAAAAACTGTGATTGGTTTTAAGTCAAAATTCATCGAAATGTGATTGGTCAATGACTGCCATTTGGGGCATGGGTTAAATAGTCATCCTAACTTGTCCAAACGAATCAGTGTACGCCAACTTGCCCATTTTCTCACCCTAACTTACCCACTAATGTAGGTGGACTCATGAGATAAAATCTCCTTATATGTGAGTAAACATGTTGGCAATTAGCTCTATCGGAAACGTGTGTTATCACGTTGGCCAATATGACGCTAGCAGTCAATAATTATTCTCCGATGTAATGTTCACAAGTGGTATCCTGGCGTAGAATAGCCTCCAGTTTCATAAATGCAAAGAGAATCAATAAAAAACATAAAATAACACAACCAGAGTCTGCCATTGGATGCTACTACTTGTTTAGTATCGCCCGTTGAGAGGCTTGTTTTGCTTGTGCTGCGAGCGTTTGACTCTACTCTCAGAGTAAGTTCGAGTTCTATTTATTTTCATAAGCACGTATATAGATTTTATGCGGTTGAGTGACGTCATCATAGCCTACATTAATTAGATTAAGTAATCCCATCTCACAGGTAACGGAAATACTAAGCATAAATGTATTTATTACATTTTATTATATTTGTTGGGTAGTACAGCCGTGACGATAATTCTGTGCAGGCGAAGTTTCGATGCGCAGTCGTTTGATAGTAAGTTGGTGAGCATACCCTTTCGCGCATGCGCAATATGTAATGATAGCCACTGCCAGTTCTGCGGAAACTGTTGGCTGTGGTATTGTGCTTGTTATAATAATAAATTGTACTTCATTTCTTTCGGGCAGTTTGTTCATTGTGTAGTGAATAATTAGGGTTTTACTGTATTTAATCTGGAATAAAAAGTTATGTATTCGTCCTAAACTTAGCCCATTAAACATTGCATTTAGCCAATCATGAGTAGTAAACAGTCTACTTTGTTTTATGAAAAGTGAAGCAACTCCTGTATGCTTTGTAAAATGCCGCTGAAGAAAATGTAAGCGCGGTAAAATTCCCAAAATGACAAGAAAAATAATCAAAGAAGGAAAACGGTAATAAATGGCAAAAGAGGGATGACGGTGATATGATTGGTTTTGAATGTTTGTCGGATTAAAACTATGGAAATCTTTATGGTGACTTTTATCTCTACATAATTGAACAATGAATTTAACTATGTTTATAATGCGTTAGTGTTAATAGAGAAAAATAGTTAATTGTGATGGGCTACAGTGGACACGGCTAGGCGCAAACAGATCCCAGCTATTTGAAGGTAAGTCATGTAATAATGTAAACTTCTTTCGATACAGAAACAACCAAGGGCATGTTCACAAGACCTTCGTTTTTGCTGTAGCTATCATGAAATTTACTGGATAACAATGGCATTTGTACCTGATAAAATAGTATTTCTAACGTATTTTTATGCCCCGATTTCAAAACTGAAATTCGTTTTCCTATTATCAGCTACGGTTTTGAAATAATCGCCGATTTATGATTATGCTAGTTGGGCGACCGAGTGCATAATATAGTGGACTATTTGTATTGCGATCACCCGATCCTCTAATTCTTCACTTTCATTGAAGGTGGATGTGAAAACACTTTATTACCGGGGAAAATACATTTCCGGCTTTTTTGTGGTTTGTTCGAACTTATGAACCCTATAATTGGCCGATAGCATGATGTAGCGGGTTACACGTTTACACAATTTATTTTATTGCAGTCTCTCCATCTCCTTACTTGTATTGTTGAAGCTAGCTGCAAAAGCAGTAATGGAAACATATATTTTATTGTCTAGCCAATTACAAGAAAGTAGTTCCAAGTGGCTGTGCTGGTATTGTGAATAACCACAGAGAAATTTTAAAATCCAGACTCAATTAATGTTACATAATTACGAGTATTTGCCTTTGTACAGTGCAGTGAACTCTGATATATAAATATGATTTATATTAAATTAGTGCGTTATGTTCAGTGAATTATATTTTATTTGTTAGATTTCAGTGTAAGCCTATTTCGAGTGATATTGTGTTAACATATCTCGTAAATGTTAGAATTCGCGTAACTTATTTTGCTATGTCTGTGGTGAATTTACGACAAAATCTCAACGCAATCATTAAGTCCAGCAGTTAAAAAAGGGGGTAGGCTTAGCTTTGTATTTTGTTGCAAGGTTGGAAACTAAGGGAAGTGATGGATACCAGTTGTATGTTGCAGTAGATGGGTGCACGTTACCTTCAAAGCTGGCTAAATGGCAGTCATAAACCAATATCATTTGCTATATCAATGATTTGGAGATAACTAAGATACAATGTTACTGACCGTTATTTTTGTATGAAAAAAGTGTGTTTTATTCGACATCAAAGAATGCCATAGTATATTTGTTTATTCCCTCGGCTATGAGAGCAGTACCTCACGAAAATTTCCTACCAATGTCTAAGTGACCTGAAATATGGATCTAAGATTATGACCAATCCAGCCCTCCAGAAATTGAACCTGAACCCTCACAATGTAACTCTGATAACCCAGATTTCCAATTACCATTACCAAAACGCAATTGATTCCCCAAGCCGAACTTTACGATTTTAGTAAGGGATCTTAATTTAACAAAACGTCAATCGGGACTGTTAACTTTTGTTTAGAGAACTGAAACTTGCTTGAGCTCAGTGTTATAGTAACAACATACCGAACATATGTACACTCTTTGACTTCTTTTGTTTGATGCATCTTCTTCACAGAACCAAGACATTTTCTATTATAATGGTGCTGATGGACTAAAGGAACAATTGAACAAAAAAGTTACAACCCACTAGAATAGCGGCTTTTCATTGATTCTTCCAAGTTAAGTTTAAAGGCTGTGCTGTAATGCTCACAATTGTAATGTTTACCCTTCTGGGCCTGTAGCTTATTGATTAGAAACGAACGAGAACATAAATTTACTTTTAAAACTTAACAGCACAATATATATGGATATATTAAAGTCATAGGATTACTCCTAGGAATGCGTACTGGTTTCATCAAGTTTTGCTGCTTTTTATTTGAGTTAGATAGTCGAACTGAACAAAAACATTATGACGTAATAGGATACTTTGCTACCAGGGGAAGAAAAGTGTAAAACATCAATCTCTAGTCAAGAAAGACAAAACTTATTTATGTATTTGAAAGAAAAAATCCAGAATCAGTGATGCTTAATTAAAGAAATATATTTTTATTGTCCCAAAAATTCGTTAAATAATCCAATACAAGATATTTGATGACGTGCTGGAAGACAATGAGAAAGTATCATGGGTGGATTCAAGATAGTGTGTGTTAATTTTCGGGGAAATGTAAGGGCCTAAAACTATCAAGAAATTATTGAGAACATGCTAAAGGCATATCAAAACTTGGGGTATAATATGCCATTGAAAATACATTTCCTATATTCTCACCTGGATTCTTTTCTCCCAACCCAGGGGCCATCAGGGATAAAAAGGAAAAGTTTTCATCTGTCATGGAATCACTGTGTTAGCTGACTTGTTGGCAGATAATCAGGAAATTTCCTGATGTCCATTAGCGGAAATCTTCCAGAATTTGTTTAGAATGTGAGTAAAATCAAGAATGAAGATATAAGAACAGAGTTAAATATATATCCATTGAATGATAAAATCAGAGAATATAGAGATAAATGGTTAATACATATGGAAAGAATGAATGTAACAAGATTACCGAGAGCAGCATTCAACTACAAGCCAAGAGCTTCAAGGAATGTAGGAAGGCCAGTGAAAAGATGGACAGAACACCTGTGAGGCGGAACAGGCAATTTTTGCCTAGCCCGTGAAGTGAAGAAGAAGAATAAGAATAAGAATCAAGCATTTTTCTATGTTTTTTTGCATAATAATTCAGAAAATTTGAACTGTACGTCAATCCAAAAGTTTTTGGATTGTACACGCTTTTTTCGTAATAATCCTTGCTTTTATAAAATATTATAACATTACAAATTACCAGATTACTGCAAGTAGATAGGTTGATTTTTTTTATTTGTATGGAACATTTTAATATAGTTTCCTGAAAAAAATGTTATAGAACATAATCTGCTTTCGGAAGTTGATATGAATTCAGCATAGACTAAATATATATATACTATAATCACGATTTTGGCTATGTGCATCAGCTAGCCTATGTGTAGACTTAAAAAAAAAACATACAATTTAATAAAGAGGGAGAAGTTAAACAGTAGCCTCCTGTAGTTCGGAATTCCTAAAAAGTTAGACTTATTCGAATATGTCTAAATATCATAAAGAGTAGGGTGCATGTAGGCAAATAGTTTTATCTACTTTTGAAATTCACAATAGGTTAAATCAAGGAGATGCACTATCTCCTCTACTATTCTGTTTTGAACTAGAGAATGGCTTTAAATCAGTAGAAGGTGAAGAAGGCCTACAGCTCAATGATATTAATAAGCGTTAGTTTATGCTAATGATGTAGTATTATTACGCGATAGCGAGGAGATACTAATGGCCAATACGAATACTCTTTTGAGTAACACTAAAACATTGGGATTGCAAGTAAACATTGATACAGATAAATATATAGTTATACATAGAAAAACATTATATAACCTGTTTGAAATGGACATTTAATGACAAATGAGGGATCGAGGAAGAAGTGACTGAATTGAAATACCTAAGCAACTAACTCACTGGCACAATCATGACTGCGCGGAAATAAGCTCTCCATACATCCCTATCCTGAACAAACTGTTTTCCATTCGTCTCCTGTATAAACCATTTACCTCAAATCATGGTTAATGTCATTCTTGACCTGGCTACTGGGCACTTTCCTCTGTTTTCCCACAAACATTTAAATACCTAGGAACGATAATTACAAACAGGAATTAGGTGCAGTACATTGCAGAGATTCTTGTCGTCCCAACTTCTCTAAAAAAACATTAAAGTTAAAGTACACCGTGTCCACAAATATAGTATCATACTTTAAACTACTACTACGTCGCTTTGGATAATCATATCTAAATGAAGTTGGTGACAATCAAAAGAGAAACTCAAAAAGTTTATGCTATACCTCATAGACATTGAATGTGGCCCCCCACGAGTGACGCTGCAGACATCGAGGCGATATTCCCATTCACGTCACACACCCTCCAACATATGTCAAGAAATGGACTGGATGGCAGCAACGATACGAAGCTGGATTGCTTGCAGGTTTTGAGGCAATGGGGGTACATAGACACAATCCTTTATGTAACCCCATAAAAAGAAGTCGCAGACAGTCAAGTCAGGTGACTTCGGCGGCCACTTGTAGAAAAAATTATCATCATCTTCGGCATGTCCAATCCATCTTCCTGGAAGCCGGTCATTGAGATACTACCGAACATGCAAATGCCAATGAGGAGGTGCTCCATCTTGCTGGAAAATATATTCATTTCCTTCTTCTTGTTCCAATTGCGGAAATAACAATTCAGTGAGCATATCAAGATAATTTGCACAGTTGACAGTGACCTCTAGAAAGGAAAATGGACCATAGACTTAACGTTTCGATACTGCACAAAATACATTCACTTTAAGGGAGTCTCTTTCAACTTCTACAATGGTGTTTGGATTCTCACTCCCCCAAATCTTAACATTATGCCTGTTCACTTTTCCACTAACGTGGAAAGTTGCCTCGTAACTGAAAATGATTTTTTCTGACAGTTCTTCATTATCCTCCATTAGTGCCATAAAATGCTCAAAGAAATCTAATTGCGTTGCATGGTCATCAGATTTCAACTTATGCACTAATAGGAGTTTGTAGGGGTGGAACTTCAGTCGTGTACATAGGATCTTAGGTACGGTGGATTTAGGGATGTTTAACTGTTGACTAGCTCTACCGGCAGACTTCTTGGGACTACGCACAAATGCCTCCCACACTTGATTCACAATTCCTGCATCGACAGATGGTCTCCCTGAATGACCTTTCCTTTGAATACATATGCAGCTACGATCCACTAAATCACGGTACCACTTCAAAATTGTCTTGTGTATAAGAGTCTGGTGTTGAAACCTTCGCCTAAAAGCACGCTGGCCCAGCACCGGACTCTGCCTGGTGTGATATTCCAAAAAATTCCAACTACGTTCTTGAGGGTTCGCCATAACTCCTTAAAACTTATTTCATAACTTTAATGACAACACAATTTCAAAAGCACAGCAAACATTCACATTTAACCTGTCTGCTAATATCCAACAATGAACCCATATCGACCACAAAAAACATTATTAAATTTTGTTTAGTTTCTGTATTGTTGTCCATTATTCTCCATTGTTGACATTGTTAACATGCACAAAACTTTTTGAGTTTCTCTTTGTTGTCACCAATTTCATTTAGTTACGATTATCCAAAGCGACGTAGTAGTAGTTTAAAGTGTGACACTATATTTGTGGACACATTGTATATAAATCTATTATACTCCCAGCTATATTACATGAAACATGGACTCTTACTTTAAGGGAAGAAAAAATATTACAAGTATTTGAGAATAAAGTTCTTAGCAACATTTTTAACCAAAGAGAGATGAACAGATAGGCGAATGGAGAAAACTATGCTATTTATGGGAAACCAGATATAATAAAGACATGCGGCTCGAATGGGGAATGAAAGAGGAGCTTGGAAACTCCTTGTAGGAAAACCAGGGGAAAAGCTCCCAATAGGTAAGCCAAGAATGAAATGGGAGAATATCATTAAATATGAATTCAAGGAAGTAAATATACAGAGGACGATTAGGAAACATTAGCTCAAATTTGGGATGTATGGAGAGCTTAAGTTCGCGCGGACATGAACGTACATTTTAGATTGTGCCAGTAAGTTAGTTATGATCACATTTTGCAGTACAAAAAAGTTCGAAATCTGGTTGCAGTAATTGATGTAGCCTGAGATAGGGTCTATCTGATATCAATGATAACGAAGGCAATAGACTATGAGAAGCCCTATTCAGTCCCGATTACTCTAAGGATTTTAGAAACCGTACGTTCAATGGATTAAGGCCCTCCGTAGGTCCTTAAATGAAGGGGAATACTCCTAGGAAATTATTGAAAATAATAAAAATTGAAGATAAATTGTCACCCTTTGTTAATATTTTTATAAAAATGTAATGTTTTAAATAACTTCGTGAGTCCACTGAGTCTCGAGGTAGCGTGCTGTCTTGTCACGCAGCGGGCCCGGGTTCAATCCCCAGTCGGTACAGTTTTTTTGAGAGATTTTTATCGGGTTTTTCCTCACCTGTAAGACAAATGTCAGGAAAATCGTATGGCCATCGCAATCATCATCATTCATATTCATCTTAGATTAAGCTTAGGGTTAGGGACTCTCTGGCGCACCACTATCATCATCGGTGCAACGTAAGGCGCTCCAACCTCAAGTGGGATACAAGTACGCCACGTCAGGAGAGAACACCAGGAATGTCGAAAGACAACTGGGGATTTGCAAAAAAAAAAAAAAAAAAAACTTCGTGAAGAATTATAAGATTCCACAAAATAAAATTTCGCGAAAGGATTAATCAACTGAATCAACTTCATTAATTATGAAATCTAGTTCCTAGGACTTCGTAAGGTACTTTCAGGAGCGGCACATTACACAGGCCTGCGAAGGGTTTGCGACATGAGATATTTTAATGCAAATAAGTAAAGTTACATCACCTGTTAACGGAACTATTACTAGTTTTTGCGTATCACGTGCAGATTTTGTACAATTCTATTTTTAATACAAAAATGAGAGAGCGCGGTTCACTACTTGTATGCGGTATACATTACTGGCCCCCGTTAACTTTTTATCCGGTGAGGGGAAGCAAAGTCGCTAGTGTTGAAGAGGGGAAAAGTGTCTCCTTCCACCGTTGGTACAAGCGAATGACTGGGCAAGTGGTACAGTGGAGGAAATTGGTATAAAACTACTAACTTTTAGTAGTAAACCAACCTGAAATATTTATGCAAATACCGTATGTGTGTCATAGATTACATATAATTATCTTGGACATAATTTCATTCAGGTCTCCTCATTTTGTATTTATTATATATGTAAATAATACGTAAAATCTAAGAAAACGCTGTCCTAGGGGTGGAAATCGGTATATAGCCAGGTCAACTTCTGGGTCTTACAGAGACATAAATGTAAACAAAACACTGCAATTACATGGAGACGACGTGTCTGTGAGCATCGTTCATCAGTTACAAGTCAACAGTACGTACAATGCCACGTGGAAAGCCTCTATCAAATGAAGAGAAATCAAGAGTTAGTGCCTTCAAGGAGATGGGCCTTTCCAATAGACAAATACCTACGAAATTGGGGCTTCAAGATGTGTCATTGATAATTTTGTCAAACTGGGCTCACAATATGAAAAAACCGGACAAGAAAATTGTTTGAGCGCACTAAACGTCTCATTTTACGTAAAGCAAAAGGTAAGAATATGTTTTCTTCTCAAATCCAGGCTGATTTGAAGTGTCATTAACAGCCAGACACTAAGACAAATTCTGTCAGAAGACAAGAATCTAAAATTAAAAAAAAAGGCTTAGTAAACTACCTCTGAACAATGCACATAAGAAAGCTAGAATGACTTTTGCTGAAGAACACATGTCCTGGACCTCAGAATGGAATAAAGTAATGTTCAGTGATGAGAAGATGTTTAATCAGGACGGGCCTGATGGCCTTCAGTATTACTGGAATGACCTCCGTACTGAAGAGCAAGTTAGAATAAGTAGAAACATCGGTGGTGGAGGTGTTATGATTTGGGCAGCATTCTGCTTTGAAGGAAGATCAAAAATAGCATGGATACGCACCAAGATGAATTCTGAGTCCTACACTGAGGAGCTTCTGGAGTACTAATTGATACGAATGTATGAGGAATTTGGCGAAGATCTAATTTTTCAGCCAGATAATGCTTCCATTCACGTGTCTGCCAAATCAAAGGAGTGGTTCATGAAGAAAGAAATACCACTTTTGATGTGGGCAGTCAGAAGTCCTGATTTAAACCCGATTGAGAACTTATGGGGGATCCTGGCAAGGCGTGTGTATCGCAATGGACGGCAGTTTGGGACAGTGTGTGAGCGGAAAATTATTATTCAGGAAGAGTGGGCTTCAATCTCAGTGGAAGAAATAAACACCCTCATCAAGTCAATGCCAAGGAGAATCTTCCAAGTGATTAACAACAATGGAGGTTCAACTAAATTTTAGAACTTTGTTGTAAACTTTGCGCTCAGTCTTTTTGGTTTAATCTGTGAAGTACACAAAGTGCCTTTATACTAATTTCCACCCATATGTGAGAATGGTTTCAGTTTTCATGTACTTTTTTGGACGGAAATGGATAATTAATTTTGACATTATTTGTGTGTTTTATACTCAATCACCTCCTAAGTTAATATAGAAAAATGCCAAAGAAAGAGTAAATAAACTTGTGTTAACCCTTTTAACAAGTGGCTTTATACCAATTTCCTCCACTGAATAATCAGTGGCAAAATATAGTGGTAGACCTACTTGAAATAGGAGATGAAGTTAATGAAAGATCTTTGGAGTTTGTGTGCTTTTACGGGTTTCTGGATAATGTGACGTGCACAGAAATTAAATCAGTACTGGTTTCCATCTACTGTCTGGCAGACTTAAATATATATATATATATATATATACTGTGAATATAGGGTCTAACTTCCGCACTTGACATTGTCACTAACAACTAACTATACACGACTGACGGATAATAAACACTGTCACTGCAACCTGAGACAAGGGTCTACTCCTCCAATCCCTACTCACCCTTACCACATTCTTTTAGATCACAGGTTTTCCGCATTGAAAGTTAACGTTGTCGAGTAATAAGTTCTGTATTAAAATATGTAAGTACCTAAATATAATAGAATTCTATTATATAATCACTGATTTTATCCATACTAGTTTGTCATTTGAAACATATACTGAGGGTATGTTCATCCTACGACGCTCTCCTGGTTACATTACACAGTTTCCGGAGAAAAATTGCGGAAGTAATAAGTCACAAAAGCACATGCTCCAGATATTACAATATTCCAAAACCACCAATAGCATTACAAGAGAGTAGTACCGGCTTTCCTTCCACCTCCAGCTTAGAAGATGATGCTAGTTTGTCCCTACAATCAAAAGACAACCCGCGTCCTATAAATCAATCAAGATTAAAGATTTGATAAGCGATTTGGGTCTTACAAAATAAAAAAGTGAACTTTTAGGTTCGAGATTTAAAGAAAACAATCTTTTAGCTTCTGGTATAACTTTTTTTGGTATAGATATCGCGAAGAAGAATTATAAAAATATTTCGTAAAGGAGGTAGTATACTGTTGATATATCTCTAGCTTGAATGGTCGCCTAGGAACAGTTTATGAACCGGCAGATTGGAGTATTCTTATTGACTCTAACAAAATAAGTCTAAAGTGCGTTATTCTGGATAATGGGAATAAAATAACTTCAGTTCTAGTAGTTCAGTCAGCGTATACATGGAAGAAACATATACGAACATTTGAAAAAATAAAATATAATGAACACAAGCGGTATACATGCTGTGACCTTAAGGCGTGAGGCATTTTATTGGTGCAACGAGGAGGGTGCGTGATATTATCATGTTTTTTTTCGTGAGAATAGGACTATAGAACCAGGAAAAGGCGCTGGAAAGTTGTTAAATGGCCGAAAAGAAAACAACTAGTGCAAGGGACAAAAATGTAATAAATTGCTCATTAGTTGATGCTGAAAAAAGTATAGCTACCTCATTTGCACATAAAACTACTATTAATGAAGCAATTTGTTAAAGGTTTGGACAAAAATGTCTCTTGGTACCAATACATTGTTAAAAAATATATTAAAGTCGGAGGCAAAAGTGAAGGAGAACTTTTTGATGGTCACACGTTCGCAAACTTATTACGGATGTTATTTTTAAAAACTGCATGACTGATATGGAATTACAAGTTTGGGAATCATACGAGGACATCATCGATAAGTTTCTGGGCTATGTTAAAGTTGATAAATATAAGAAAATCATAAAAATCCTGCTGGAAAAGTTCAGGGAACTGGGATCTAGTATGAGCTTGAAGTATACTACCTCCAATCTCATGTTCAACATTTCCAGAGAATGGGAGAATTAAGTAAAGAATAATTATGGTGAGTGATTCCATCAAGACACAAAATAAATGGAAACTCGGTACCAGGGTCGATGGGATGTCTCCAAGATTGCCTACCTTCATGGTGTTTGGTAAGAGAATATCCACGGCAGGAGCACAAACGCCAATCAACTCATCGTTCATTTCTTGGTAACCGGAGGAGAAAATGGAGATATTAATGTATATTAGTAATTTTTTACTTATTTTAAACTGTTTTAACTGAACGATTGATATTGTATCAATTATCTGTAGTAAACATCATTTTAAAGAATTGTGGGTATTATATATAATGAAAAAAAAAATAAATATTTAATTTCAACATGGCAAAAAACCTTACGTGATACGAAAAACTGTTAACATATTTGAATTCAGCACACCAAAATTAGGTTTAGAGACCTGTTAAACCCTGCGCCGCAGAAAAAATTAAATTCGCAGGCCTGTGTTATTGAACTTGGTGAAAATAGTGAATCGTTGTAATTACAAAAGTCTATATATTTCAGCGAATTCCTTAAACGTCCTGACATTTTGAATCAGGAATACATAGGGCACTAGGAAAATTTTGCAATACGTAATAATCCAAGGCCAGACAAGCCTGGCGTCCCTAGGGGAAGAAAGAGGGATTCAAACAAATATAAAATTGGGGGATCATTCTTTTGCAGATACAGTTTTAGTGTAATAGCAGAAGTGTAAGTTTGTAAAAATGTCAGGGTGGTCCTAACTTCAGTACAGTGCCATTATTCGATACAACTTTTCTCGTGGTCTGACTGTAGATCATGCTTTGAGGAGATGGTTCCTGTATTGGGGAATGATTGTTCACTTCCCAAGTCCATATTCCGCTGGTACAGAGAATTGAAGAAGGGAAAATTTGGCCTTGAAGATGATCCTTGTTCAGGGCGGTCGGTCGATTCAGTTGTAGACAAGAACAGCGACGCTGTGAAGAAACTGCTGGAGATAGAGAAGCAAATAATCTACCGGCAGATAGAGTCCCTCCACATTTCTGCACAAGTCATTCATAAAATTTTACATGAGCATCTTCATATTAAGAAGGTTTGTTCACTATGGGTGCCACATGCACTTACTGAGGAGCAAAAGGGCACTCGTGGCAAATAGTGCAAAATGATGTTGAAACATTTAATAACGGGGCTTCTCCTAACGTAAACAGCATCGTCACAAGAGACTAAACATGGCTGTATTACTATGTCATCGAAACGAAAGCCCAAAATAAAGTGTGGCTGTTTGAAGATGGGGGTACGCCAGTGGAAGTGAGGAAATCACGATCAATGAAAAAGAGAATGAAAACCGTATTCCTCACCACAATTGGGATTTTGGAACGGGTTATACTGCAAAAACAATGCACAGTCACTGCGAAATGGCACACAGAAGAATGCCTGCCAAAGATGATTGCAGGCTGAAGAAACTCCGCCCAAGGTCAAGACTAGGTCACATGGATGCTGCATCATGATAATGCACATGCCCATGGGGCTAGTGATACCGTGGATTTCTTGAAGAAATAGAAACTTCTGCTGCTTGAAGATTGCCCCTACAGTCCAGATCTTGCTCCTCGTGAGACATTGGACTGTTCCCAGAAGTTAAACTGAAGCTGAAAGGAATGCGTTTCCCTTCGCATAAGGTACTTTTGACAACATGGGACAACGAATGCACGGAGCTGTCCGATGAAAAGTTGAAATAATGGTTTAGTGATTGGTTTCGATGTATGAATAGGTGTATTGAGTGTGGAAGAAGTTATTTTGAGAGGTCGTAAAAAGTATGTCCGTATTGCTAAACTTTCCTAGTGCCCTATGTATATTTCTGCGTGGAGATCTCACACTTTAGAAGTGTGAAGTGCGTTTTCTTTCTATGAATCCCCTGAAATTAAGTTTGTTGCTTCGATTGACACACTAGAAGAGAGGATATATTGCTTGCCTTTGTGTCTTTTGCCTCTGGTGTAATTGCCAGTGCATGGCGAATCCTGGCGGAAACGGACGAGTCGATCCGAAAGTTCAATTGTCAATAATATTGTTATGGGCCTATTGAGCGAACGTATAATTCCAGAATAAACGTTGTTTTCACTTTTGTTACATATTATTATTATTATTATTATTATTAGGAGTGGTGGTGGTAGTAGTAGTAGTAGTAGTTCTCTCTCTCTCTCTCTCTCTCTCTCTCTCTCTCTCTCTCTCTCTCTCTCTCTCCTCTCTCTCTCTCTCTCTCTCTCTCTCTCTCTCTCTCTCTCTCTCTCTCTCTCTCTCTATCTCTCTGAGGAATAAGTTTAGATCATTCTGGCGGTATTTGTTTGATTCTTTCAATTCACTTATACGCTATATTAACTTATTTTTAAAGCCAATGTTTAATAGTACACTGCTCAAAACAATTAGAGGAACACTATGAAATATGTACGAGTAAATATTTTTTCATTGGATAAAGGTACAAACATAACATTAATAAAGTGCATTATTTGTGGTTACTTATTTATTTATTTATTTATTGCTCATGTCAGTAAAAAAAATGAATAACGCTGACAATTAACTTTTCAAATAATTCCGCTATGTAAGCAATTGAATCTTGTGCTTATTTTTCAAAGTTAAACACTCGTTATATACAGTTAGTATCGTGTATGGCCTCCACGACATTCGATGACAGTTTAGCACCTTCGTGGCATGCTCCCAATAAGATTCTGGATTTCCTCTTGCGGGATATTCTCCCATTCCTCCTTCAGAGCATCTCCAAGTTGCTGCAGAGTTTGTGGAGCTTGATGTCGGTTCCTGACCTTCCTGTCTAGAAGATCCCACAAGTGTTCAATAGGGTTGAGGTCTGGGCTGACCGCTGGCCACTCCATTACCTCAATTTTATTCCTCCTCAGGAAATCCCTGGTGACAGCCGCAGAATGTGCCCTGGCATTATCCTGCACAAACAGAAATCCAGGGCCTACTCCAATGGCAGCAGGTACTACATGCTCTTCCAGAACGTGCTCGATATACCGGACAGCATTCAGTCGCTGGGGAACAAGTACAAGTTCCGTACGATTGTTGTACATAACTCCGGCCCACACCATTATGGAACCTCCTCCGAATCTATCAATTTCCTGTACAGCCACTTCAGAAAATCTTTCTCCTGGCCGTCCACACACCCTCAATCGACCATCACAACGTGTAAGACGATACCTGGATTCGTCCGAGAAGAGCACAAACTCTACTGGTTCAGGTTCCAATCATCATGGTTTTCAGCATACGTACGTCTTGCTGCCTTATGCCCATTTGTTAAGCGTGGTTTTTAACGGGCGTTTTTGGACAAATATTCTCTTTCCTTAATCTGTTCCTGATGGTTTGGTCTGAAACCCGGATTCCGGAAGCCATATGAAGGTCATTCTGCAGATCTTTTGCAGTTTTTGTACGCTGTCGAAGATCAGAAAGAACAACGTATTTGTCATCCCGGGGGCTTGTTTTAAATTTACGGCCCTGGCCACGCCTTCTACAATACTGACCTGTCTCTCTGTGCCTGTTGCGTAATCTGGACACCACGGAAGGAGAAACCCCAAGCTCTCTAGCCACTTGTCGCAGAGATTGACCTTGTCGTAAAAGATGTAGAGCATGATTTTGTTGTTGTTTGGCAATGTCTAGCATCGCCCAGTGCGCTGCACTAGATCCAGTTGCGGCTCCCTGGCAGCAAATACCATAGTGATTATCTAGATGTAGTTTAACCACTTAACCCACTATATCTAGCGGCGTTTGTGTTCAGTTTATAAAAAATTTTGTAAAGGAAAGGGGGTGAAATGAGGTGTAATCCTACTAAAGCAGGGCATCGTAAACCACTCGGCCGGACAAGCAGAGAGTCCGAAAGCCGACCGAGCGGAATGAGCCACACTACTTTAGCTGTCATACAGCACTCATTTCATTAGCTGGACCATCAAAGTCTAGCAAATATGTTCCGGTGAATTGCACGTCGCTGTATTAGATGCCCTATATTGAGAACAATTGGATTTGTATGATTTTGGATTAGTTGGAACATTTTGTCCACACGTTCTTCAATCGTAGTCGCAATATACGGCATCTGTGCTTGGTTGTGGAGCTCTACGATCCTCGTGTACATTGGTGCCGAGAAAATAATTTTGAAACATTTATTCTGAATTATTTGAACTTTCTTTTTGTGACATCCAGCGAGGATGCTCCAGGCTTCACAACCATACAGCAACATGCTTCGGATCACAGCTGTGTAAAGAATCAGCTTGATCCGAGAGAATAGTGTAGGTGACTTGAAAAATGGATAAAGTAAGGCAATTCCAGCATTTGATTTATGAATAAGATGCCGAATATGAATTTTGAACGTAAGCTTGGAATCCAGATGAATTCCAAGATACTTGACTGAAGGCTCTGGTCGGAAGTGATGAGTTCCCAAGGTGAGTTGGATTTGGTTTGGTCTACTAGTCTTTGAAAACAAAACAGCTTTTGTTTTGTTAACATTGAGCTTAATGTTCCATAGACCAAACCAGGAATGGTAGGAATTTAAGGCGGACTGGATTATTGGGACGCGTCGAGGTAATAGACGGAATGGAGCCTGAAGATACAAACAAGTATCATCAGCAAAGGATGCTAGGTTAATACGGTTAAAATTAGGGATGTCTGACACATAGAGAGTGTACAGAATCGGAGAGAGGATTGCACCTTGAGGAACTCCCGCCAAGAGTGGCTTGCAGTCAGAATTATACCCACTAACCGATACATAAAAGTGTCGGTTAGTTAGGTATTTAGCTATAATTTTAATTAAATCAGCCGAAATTTGAAATTTTATTAATTTGTATAATAGTCCATTTATCCAAGTCGTATCGAATGCCTTCTCAATATCGAGGAACACAGCTAAAGTACTTCTCTTGTTGTTGAATACCCGTCGTAACAACTTGGTCAACCCCAGTCGAGCAAGTTGGAGCGGAGTACTATGTGTGTTTTTCTAAAGCCAAATTGGTGAGTAGGAATAAGGTTTCTCTCTACCACCTCTCTTTTTAGTCTTGCCAAAATGAGTTTCTCCATAACTTTCCCCAGCACAGGTAGAAGACTGATTGGCCTTAAGTTGTCCGGGTTGGTTGGATCTTTACCAGGCTTTGGTATAGCTACAACTTTGGCTTTTTTCCAGACCTCAGGGAAGTACTGGTACTTGAGACAAAGTTTAGCTATTTGAAGGAATAGGAGAAGGGCTTTTAGCGGTAAATATTTTACCGCCAAATATGGTATAGAGCATGATACACTTCAAACTCATTTAAATGCCTCATTTTGTCATAGACTTCAATAAACAAGGCAATAATCAACATTCGTCACTATAGCAACATCAGGAAGCTTACCAATTAGAAGTGGCCAGTGCCTTCCTAAATAAAAAAAATCTCTATATTTGTTATTTGAGGTAATTTCTCTATATTTAGGCTATGGATCTTCAAAATTTGTATCCAATGATAAAATTAATAATTCAATTTACATATTGTCCAACTTTCAGCATCACAGCTTTAAAAGACAATTACTTATTCAATTTATTACAAGTGTTCCTCTAATTGTTTTGAGCTGTGTATTATAGTTGAACCCGCAGTCATTTTAGCCAGGAGCCACACTGGGTTCATTTCTCAAGAATTTTCCAATTAAAAATGAAAAAAAACTCTTACCATTCGTGTTATATGACCTGGCCATATCAATTTCCTAGACTTAATAACTCTGTTAAGGACAGCGTCATAATTTTCCGAGTTCCTCATTTGAAGCTTCCTCCATTCTCATCCCTTATGGGACCGGATATTCGTTGCTAGGATATTATTTTCTTTTCTTGTTTGTAATGTAAGAGATCACGTTTCACACCCGTAGAATACTACAGGCAAGTTGATAGTTTAAAAAAATTAATCTTTAGATTATCAGAAAAAAAAACTCGAGGGGACAGGAAACTTTGAACTGAATAGTAGCACGAATTTCCTTGTTTAAATTGAAATGGACATCCTGGTCCAAGCCTTGATAAAAAATTCTGTCCTCCATAGCAGATGCTCAACAATAAAAACATCTCTCAACGGAATTTTGAAATTTGTTCATCTGGAAACGAACTAATGAAAGGAAATTAAGAATATGTTAGGATTTATTGCAATAAATATTACTCTATGTTGTATATACATTTTTGTTTATTATAAACTTGTTCTTTTTTTTACATTTTTACACTTTATGAAAATAAACACTTGCTACAAAGGTAGAATAAGAGCAGTTCTAGAAATTGCATTTGAAAGGACAAAGAAATAAATTTTTACTCACATTAACACTCATTCGACTACCACCTCGAAGAAGTTTTGCTACATCCAACATAACATTCGTGCAACAAAAGAATAATTGTACTTTTTCTTGATATTTTAAGCTAATTTTTGCTTTTATTCGCATCAAGAGATTGATCTTATTTTATTGAACTTCTTAGGAAAATTATAAAATCTAATTTATATATATATATTTCTGTTATCCTATGTTTTTCTGCAGTTTTAAAAATAACAATTGATCCATGTTCTTAGCCTAGAAAATTCTGATTTTTAAGTAGGCTACATTGTAGATAATTAATTTTAAACGCAATTTAGTATTAAAACCAGAATAATTATTGAACATTTTAGTGAACAAATTCTCTTGAAACAGAACTAACATTTTAATGAAGTAAAACTGAAATTTGTGTTTTAATCATAAAGGAAGACTGTAAATCACTTCATATGTTTGAAGCTAACATTATTTTGTTCTGTAGTTTAAATCATCAGTCTATTTCTTGCAATCAATAAATAATTTGATTGTATTTAGACGCAGTAAGGGTAGTTGGGGCAAGCAGCGGGGTGAACTCCAGCGGGATATTCCCTCACGTGGTATCCAAGAGGAGCAAGAGCGCCACAGAAGGGGTAGTTAGGGCAAGCAGCGGGCGAAACTCCGGCAGGATAGTTATGAGCAGCAGCGTAAGGAATGACTGGAACATAGTTGTTGCTGTAGAGGGCGATCAGAGCGTTATCACAATGAGGGTAGTTTGGGCATAGTGCAGGGTTCAGACCGGCAGGGTACTTGTCAGCCTGGGCGGCCACAGCGGCGACGACAGCAGCGAATACAATCTACAAAACAATAAATAAACGTTATGAAATGAAGATAATAATTAAAGAAGATAAAAAAAGTGCCTTACACATATAACTAAATCCAAATTATTGTGGACAGCGAGAGAACTTAGAATATGCAAATTTAAATGAATAGAAAGCAACCTGAAGAAAGTAAAATGCAAAAAAATTGGATATTTTAGCTAAAGACAGAACATAGCATAATGACAAAGTTTATTTGATATACCATAGCCTTTAACCATATAGGTTCAGCCTTGATAAAGTTACAGAAGAAACTTGCTATCTTGATTGGAATGGTAGTAGATCTGACCGGGAAAGATTTTTGTTTTTACTACAGAAGAAGAAAAGTCGTATTGTTCCTACAGTTTGTTTGTTTTTACAGCCAGTGTAAAGTTTATGATAATAAAATTCGTATAATTGTAAACATATTTCAAGGGATTTGGATTGTATCGATGTTAAATTATTAAAAAATAGCCTTTTGGGATCTTACATGTAAGAAACCTCTACCTTTACTATAGTAGTTATCCTCATTTACAGTTATTTTTGATGTAATGCATTTTAGTGGTTTTGAATGTCTGAGTCCGAAGTCGCCCTATTTCTCCTTAATCGTACATGATCAATAAATCATAAGATAAATCATTTTTGGAGTTCGGAAAATATATTTGCTTTCTCTAATATTGTTGACTAAATGAATAGTTGGAGTTTTATAAATCTATAGGCTTATAATCGAATCCATGGTTTTACTTTTGTTGCGTAGGACTTTTATGCTCTGAAACATCCATCAATCGGCACCATCTGGGTTCAACTCTGGAATCTCGGTTCCAGTGACGTACAATGTAGCTATAGAATCATTGACATGAGATCATCGTATTTCACCGAATGGTATCTGTAACATCTCGTTTTGAATTACCAGTAGGCTTATGTAGGCTAATGACGTAACTATAATTACATGAAATTATTTAAAGTGATAAAAAAGTTGTTAACTACTTGACTGGCAATGAACATCTTGTCTTGGAATAGATTCAAATGCGTGTCATAGCACACACATATTATAATTATTTGCGTATTGCCACAAGGATAACGTGTCTGCTTCTTAGAGCAGGAAATACGCAATAACAATAATGATGAGCCTAGAAGTACTTGCCGGTCTTTCTTGCCTACTCTAATCACTTTCATGTTTAATGTAATAGTACTTTTTTTTCAGTTCCCACTAATTATAAATATTAAAAAGTCAAATTATCTTATTCATTATCTCAGTTTAACCTCTCACTTTATAGGCACTTGTTTTACATGGTACACGTCACCCGGACAAAAGGTAAAACATTACCATTGCTAATTGTTTACCGAGCCTCCGACCAGGGAACTTCACCTAGAAGAACTCACCACTGAAGTTTCCTTTCCCAGGCGAGGGAGGAACACCAGTTACGGACCACTGCTTTATAGACCAACTTTTTCTAATACAACTATCACGGCTACTGTTATGTTTAAAATACGTTTTCGGGATTCTTGGCCTTGTTTTACAGTGTTGTCTTCTCGACGTTTCGTCACCTATTGTGGGTGACATCTTCAGGAGATATTGCTTGTTTAAATTTTCATAGTAAACTGCTAACTAGTTAACTACGAAAATTTATACAAGCAATGTCTCCTGAAGATGTCACCCACAACAGGTGACGAAACGTCGAGAAGACAACACTACAAGACAAGGGCAAGAATCGCAAAAATGAATTTTAAAATTAAATTATTATTGTTAATATTATTAAAATAAAAACGATTGATAAACATTTTAAATTATAAAGAAAAGAATTGAATACTAATATAGGCTATTACGATGCGTATGTACGTAAAATAGAAAAAAACATAAAAATCCAGAAAAGAATAACGTTCAAGCAATTTGAAAGATTACGGATAACAGTAAACAAAATTAAAAGTTTAAGACAATTAATAATTTATGGTTTAGTTTACGGTTAAAACTGAACAGCACATGATTACAAATTAAGATTACTGTTATGGAAATTATGCACTAGGCATGTTTGAACGGAGCACGTGTTTTTAACTTTAATAAATAATAATTTATCCTCTTCAGTACAAATTAATGTAACCTGTTTTTAATTCTATCTATAACAGGCCACAGGTTGCAAATTATATTACTTGCTATTGATTATCTTCCTTTAATCTCAGGAATCAAAAAGTTGTTGCAATCAACAACTACTGATATCGTTCAACAACTCCGTAGTTTTGTTATATAACGAAAAAAAGCCATAGGGACTTCTACCAAGAACTATGGTCGAAAATAAGTAAATAACCTATGTTAAGTTACATCTAGTTACGTTTCGATAGATTTGAGTAGGTTAAATTAGGAACGTTAGGTTAAGAATATTTAGTTTAAGTACATTTCGTTAAGTTTCAATGTACCTATTTG
Organism: Diploptera punctata; assembly: GCA_030220185.1. Classification (NCBI taxonomy): domain Eukaryota; kingdom Metazoa; phylum Arthropoda; class Insecta; order Blattodea; family Blaberidae; genus Diploptera; species Diploptera punctata. The sequence goes on from JASPKZ010007913.1 coordinate 441,394, forward strand.
GGTAAGTTATATTAGGACGTTAGGTTAGCTGTATTTAGTTCATGTTAGGATTGAACTAATGTGTGCATTTTTGTGGTAGGAAAGATTGTTCTCGTCTTCACGAGAATTATTCTTTCGAACACTGCAGGAGATTGGAATTATCTACCCCGATCAGGAGACAATGATAACGAATGAGGCAACATGAACGGTCTGTGACATGAAATATTCGCATCCATTGACAATTCTGTTTTTAATGTGTAGCTCTATCTTTGTAGGATCCATATTGTTTATATCACGATTCCTAGGTTATGTTTATGTAAATTTCTAATTAATATTTGCGCCACTTTTCATACTTTTTCTGATCAAGAAGTGTATATATATATATATATATATAAACATGGTTCCGCGCCGTAGGCATGAGGTTTAAGCCATGATATCTGGTTCGAGTCCCCATGGGAGAAGACATTTTCTTAAGGAAACTATAAATGGTGCGGGATCCGTTATGTTGACCACATATCAACCCTATACTGGCTATGTGATCGTCCACCTCTCTGATTAACACATTGGATGTGAGATCAGCAACGTATCACTTTAATCTAAAAATTTAAAATTACATATTTGACAGACTGATGAATCAAATTCCAATAGAATGATTTCCAGAGCTCATTTATGCAATAGAGAGACTCCTTTACTGTTACACACAGGCCAACACTTGATGGCAATACAAATCCTCAACACAGGATGGGGGTTACATATTTTTAGAGCGCCGGTACTCTCACACAAACATTGCCGCACTGACTACAGATAAGAGAAACTACAAACCAGTTCATGCTGAGTCTTTCAAAATGCGATTTTTCTGTAGTAGAAATGTACTGGTGACGTAAAATTTATTGTACCCCTCTGACCAGACTTCAACTAAGAGATCGAAAACTACACAAAGAGAGGTGAACTCACACTGAGTATATCGACGCCCGCACCTGCATGAAAGAGGAACATTCGAGACAGATGAAAATAAATTCCAATCCATCGTAAACTCTTTTCCTAACTAACATGAAACAAATTATCATAAGTAATGCCACGAGTGATTTCCAAATGATCGATAAATTCACGACTCACGAAGTGAGGAGTGAATTTATCTAGAGAATTTGGAAATCAAGAGTGGCATTTGTTAGGACTATTTAAAGAATAAAATTAAGATGTTTACTCACAAATCATTATTTAAATATAGTTATTTAAAAATATTTATATATTTAATGTACGGCGATTTGAAAACAAATGAGAAACGTTATGTTTCACTTGTTTTATCACTGCAACCAGATCATCCTATTATTTATTACCAAAGGATCGTAATATTTTAATAATGCACCCTAGTGGAGAAAAAATGAAACACATCAAACTGTATATTAATTAATTTCTGATGTCCTATGATGTAAATATGTAAATTATATTTTTCTGGAACGTTATTACCTGGGGAAAAAAATACGTTTAAGAAAGTGCAAACAGTGTTTTTTTTTGTGTAATCAATTGCTACAAATGTTTTTATATTTTCCCCGCAACCACGATAATGGTACATTTGTGTACTATAAATTCAATCTGGTAGCCACATGTAGTCACTGCAAAATAATGCTATGACCTATTCAGAATGTTAAAAAGGAAGAGCTTGATTTTACAGTGATAAAATTAAACTGATAAAATAGAGGTGAAAAACGACTGTGATTGGTTGTAAATAAAAAAAAACATTGAAATGTGATTGGCCATTGACTCCCATTTGGGGCATGAGTTAAATAGTCTGTTTAAATGATTTAACAATAAACAGCCACAGGTAGCAAAATTCCACCGAGAGTGTATGTAAATATTTAATATTCTAAATATACTTAATTTGTCGTTTTATTTTTATTTTACCGAGAAATGTTCATGACATGAAAAATAAATTACATTCCGACATTTTTGCTTTAGTTGTTTTATATTCGGCGCTGATATTAAAAGAATATTAGTTCCGAATGCGAGTCTCGTGTTATTCCATAAAGTTGTCTTTCTCGGAAAGCATTCGACTTTAAATATCATCGGTAGCAAAGTCTATAATGAGCAAATCAAAATGTAAATTTATTTAATATTTTATCGTTAGAGATAGATCCTTCAGTAAAGCCTGAGAGTTTCGGTTAATTTATTGTAATTGTAGGTCATTTGTCAGTAGTATTGAGAGAATCGCGAACCTAAAACTTGTTTGTTTTACTCAAGGCATGGTTTTCTTTATTTAAATTTACATATAACCGATCTAATAAAGAGACACGCTGATTTGCCGACATTTTATTGTTTCTAGTATTAAATTAACCTCTGCTTTATAGAATTATATAAAAAAACACAAAATTGTTATTTTATTTTTATCTATTTTTGGGTTCGCTTTTTATTAATAAAGTGTATAAAACCAATTCGCCAAATATATTTTTTTTCACTGTTCATTTGCATTCATACTTTTGAAAATACGTATATTTTCTTTAAATTAGGCTGGGGTTTTTAGATGATTTCCCAGATTATTTATTTTAACTTTACGATGTTTTAGAAAAAAGCTTGTAATATTTGACTCAAATTACTTAGGTAATATTCAATTATTTATATATTCAATTTAAAGGTCTAGTTGATAAAATACGTATAATTTCGATTAACTGGTTTATTCCAAATGCATTGCTTTTCTTTGCTTGTTTAATGGATTTAAGGCCAACTATTGCTGCCAAATGACTAATAATAGCGTTACCAATGGGTGCAGCTCAAACACCTGAATATATTGATTGGGATACGATTTTTCACATTCGACGGTTCTTCAACGTGCCATACATAATTGTAACACGAAATCTTTGAAGTTCCAATCTTTAAGAAATTCTGGCCTTGTATTCTGGCCACTCGACTTTAACCGGAATATAACCCACAATTACAAAGCAGACGCGCTCTCCCGATACCACCAAGTGAATATGTTAGTTTAAATCTTATAGGCCATAAATACAGTGCGATATGTGACATTTTCTATGAGACTCGGCGCCAAGCGGGTCCATCATCAGCGCTTGTTGTTCCCGGCGAATTCGGTTCGCTAGAGTCGGCTATTAAAATTACAACATTAATATTATTTAGTCCACCGCTGTGGTCTCGAGATAGCGTGCTGCCTTGTCACGCAGCGGGCCCGAGTTCGATCCCCGGTTGTGGCAGTTTTTCTGGGTGAGGTTTTTATCGGGGTTTTTCCTCACCTGTAAGACAAATGTCAGGAAAACTTTAAGGCCCAAACGGTCCCCGAAATCATATGGCCATCATCATCATCATCACCATCACCATCATCATCATCACCATCACCATCATCATCATCATCATCACCATCCTTCACCGGTGTGGGAAGCTACCACACCTACAATTCCCTAGTAAAGCTGCAAGCATAGCATGAAAATGCTATGATTGCAGTGAAGGACCTGCCCTCGGGCAGAATTACTATGGATGGAATATTATTTACTAATTACGAAATAGAGGGGAGAAGGCAAAGACAGAGAGATAAAGGCAACGCAAACTCTGAGGCCGGGCCCGATGCTATGGGGTGCCGTAAATAATGTCATAGACCGCTCTATACTAAAAGAAATGTCAGTTTTATTAACGTAAGCTATTGAATCACTTATCCTGAACCAACTATGAGAGATTAAGGCTCCCACTTTTCTAGACAATCGACACTTAATATTAGCCCTACGCGATGATCGTCTTTATCCCAGAACAAGCTTTTGTTACTTATTTCCATTAGAAACTGAGTCGACCACTTGGTCATTGTGCCGCCAGAATCTTGTCCCCACCAGGACTCGAACTCTCAACCTTCCACCTTGTTGCCTTAACCAACTACTCTAAGGCCCAAATAGTCCACGAAAATCATCTGACCATCATAATCGCCAATATGATAGTCACCTTGTTTAGTATGAAGTGTATGAGTGAATGGCGCGTCTTGTCTTAAATGTTCGTGTTGTCTCGGAGTTGGTCCTGACATTGAGCTGATCACTCTTCTGGGGAGGCCCTCTACGTCCTTATGTGGACAAAAATGTATATACGTTATCCAAAGTTACAAATCCTCTCCAGACAGACTGTGTCCATTCAAGTCCCGGGAGGCCCAATTAAACTTCCAAAGATTATAATTAATTTTAAATACGCCGTAGCGTAGTGGTTAAGGTACGGTACTGCGCTACAAGTCGAAACGTCGAGGGTTCAAGTCCCGGTGGGGTCAGGATTTTTAAACTGGCCCAAACATTCTGGCGGCACTATGGCCCTGGGGTCCACTCAGTCTCTAACGAAAATGAGTACCAGACGCTTGTTTTGGGGGTAAAGGCGGCCGTCACGCAGGGCTGACAACCCGGCTGACATCAAGTGCCGATTGTCCAGAAAAAAAGTGGGTGCCTTAACTTCCTACTACCACAAGGGCCTCCCGAGGCCTGTAGTGGGACTACTTTACTTTTTACTTTTATAAAGGTAGACAAATATTGGAGAAGAAAAAATACTCAAGGCGGGTCACGTAAAATACCACAATTAAACTAAGGAAAAAATATATATCCTAACACTGTCAATCAAATGTTTCATTAACAGAATATTTTTAAAATAGCAAATTTAATTTTTACATGAAATTCAACGGAACTTTTGAATCTTTTCTTCGCACATTCATTGAATCTATAATGAGTTACTAATAATTAAGGTACAGATTTCTGTGGCCTAAAAAATAAGAAAATATGTATGCATTTATGACCTACATTTTTTAAATATTAAAAAAGACAAATATCCATCCATAGTAATTCTGCCCGAGGGCTGGTCTTTCACTGCAATCATAGAATTTTCATGCTATGCTTTGCAGCTTTACTAGGGAATTGTAGGTGTGGTAGCTTCCCGTTGCTTTCCACATCGGTGAAGGATGGTGATGATGATAATAATGATAATGATAATAAGGATGATGATGATGGCCATATGATTTCGGGGACCGTTTGGGCCTTTAAGTTTTCCTGACATTTGTCTTAGGGTAAGGAAAAACCCCGATAAAAACCTCATCCAGAAAAACTGTCCCGACCGGGGATCGAACCAGTGCCCGCTGCGTGACAAGGCAGCACGCTACCTAGAGACCACAGCGGTGGACTAAGATAAATATACGACCTTGTAATTTGTGAATATTTAAATATTTTATATTAATTGTTGACTCATATACGTTTTCTAACTTTTTTATACAGTGAAGCAAGGATTGTAACGATCAGGTTTTTCAAGGAACTTGCAAGACAAAAAGCGAGCTTCGAACAACTGACCGTGCAACCTGGGACTTACGTACTTATGTTGGTTATTTAAACTTCGCTTACATCTTATGAAAATCCCCGAACTATGACTGAAATACGAATGACTTAATTACGGAAATTACAACAAACATAAGTAAAAAAAAAAGAGAGAAATATAAATTTTAAGACACAATACAAACCGCTGTATTTTCACAGGATGACCTATATAAATAGGGTATATGATGCTAGGATGGGAAGTGGTTTTTACAGAATCGAGGAAAATGTTTAAAAACCGAGTGATAGCGAGGTTTTTAATTTTCGAGATTCTGTAAAACACTTCACAAACGTGCGTTGTACATTATTTTTTGCTCGATGGTGTTTTAAAAATAATAATAATAAAATAATACCTTGTTGGAAATATTTGCGTTCATTATAAACAATTGACTAACGTTAACAGTGTGGGCAATGTTTATTAGTTGAAAACATAAGAGGCCGTGAGACCAATTTAGTGATAAAATGGCGGCAAGTACGTATTTATTGTTTTATATTGTTTCAAATAAAGTTCAGTTCATTTAAAATTCAGTGATTTGTTTCGTATAATGTATATTAACAATTCCTTTTGGATATTTTTTGTATATACATTGTATGTAGTATACATAGAGGGCAGTAGTATTATTTCCCGCACGCTTGTTTGTAATAATAGTTATTTTTATTACAGTATAGTTATTTAGGTTGGCAACCCCGAAATGTAGGAAGTTAAACTTTTAATCATGGTCGCCATTGCTGTAAGTATGACAAAACGCACTATCGCGCAAAAATGTTATTTACTTACTCGAAACTCAGAATAAAGGCTTAAAAAATTACATGACAGGAATCCGCCCCTAATTATAATACATTGTCATTACTATTTATTCTAGAGACTCCTATTATATTTGTAGGATGGGAAACAGATTATGTATTACGTAACTAATGTGACTATCGGCCTCTAGAATAATTTAAATGGATATTGTCGATAGTCTAAGATAATTGTGCCTTATTATGATAAACTCACAATTTGGCAAAACTGGTTATGTAAACGAAATATGCTAAAGTGTAATAATTACCTGATTGTTTTACAAAATAAGATGAATTCCTACTTCAGTTTCTTAGACAACCCGTTTTACAATAATTCTCATATTTTAAATCTTGCTCAAAATAAAGTTATTGGTTTTATTCTGCCTTTACTTCTACAATGGCAACATTCATATTCCTATTACTGCCTGTATCTTAGTTCGTTTTTTAATTAAGTTTTGTTTAAAACTATTTTAATAAAAATATTTATATCTATTTTTTTCTGATTATCTTATTTTGTATGTTAATATGATTCTCATAGTGCGGCTGTTTAACCTCGAAGTTGTTAAGTAAAGTGACGTTATCCCAGCCTTAGGAGATCTTGGGGTAATAGGATGTTAAGGTTCTTACTCTTCAAGACAATCGGCACTCGATGTCACCGGGTTGTCAGCCCAGCGTGACGCCAGATTTTTCCCCAGAACAAACATCGGGTACTCATTTTCATAAGAGGCTGAGTCGACTCCAGGGTTATGGAGCCGCCAGAATGTTTTGGTCAGTTTAAAAATCCTGACCCTTCTGGAACTCGAATCGTTGACCTTCCAGCTTTAGTGAATTGCATTAACCAACTACACAACGACGTGCCCCAGTTTTTAAGCATGCAACGCTAATGAAAGTACGTAACACAATAAAGATATGTGAACAAATTAGGACAGTTCAAATTTAAGGATATTTATGAATGGAATGCATTATTTTATAATATACCAGATATAGATTGTAAAGAAAGCAATAAGATAGATCTGTCATATTATCACAGACAAAACATGTCTATAAGAAAATTCGTAATGGTATGTTTTACAGTAAGAATGTATTTTAATAAAATCTGAGTTTTAAACGTAAACATAATTCTTAGACCCCACGTATTACAGTAAAATGTGTTAGGAACAGATTCTATGATTTTTCGTAAGCTAGATAAGTTTTGGTGTCGGTACTATTTAAAATAGATTTAATGGGTACCATGGCTATTAAGCCATTTAGTGAACTGCTCTTTATTGCAGCTACGACCAAACATAGAGTGCCTTTTACATACTTAAAATTTGGTTGAAAACTGTAGAAAATCTGATAAGTACAACGAACTGATCGGGAATCGAACGGTCTCCAACTTGTGTTCAGATTCCATAATCAAGTTTAAAGTGTATGGAGAATTCTTATACATTCTTACTATATAGTCCGTCGCCATGGCGTGGTCGGTAGGTTCCTATTTTCCACTCCAGCGACCTGGGTTTCATTCCCCGTGGTGTAGGGGGTTTCAAATCTCCACCTTGGGGCTGGGTGTGTGTCTTTTGCTCGTATGAAAGAACTAGGGAAAAAATGGCAAGAGATAATGAAAAACCTATCTATTATATACCCTTTACTTCCGGTGTGGGGTTTAGGTGCTCCCTGGTGGAAGTGTTTTAAACAAGTTAATTTAGTTAGCTTATTTACCCATAGATGTCAACGAGTGATATGGGGTAGACATATCGCCTAAATGAGACACCTAGTGGGTAACTAAGGTATTACTTAGATGGGTAACGGTCGGTAAATTTTGCACAGCGCCTCTTTATTCAGACTTGCGGTTCTTTTAGGAGCCTGAAAATCTTCAGACTCGGGACCATGGCATAAACTCCCCCCCCCCCGGACTTGTTATTGGATTTTTCTTGTAAGCCCTTGTTTCTCTCAACGAGATTTAGGCGCTCTCCCCCTACAAGGGAAGGAATTGTACCATACTAATATAGTTACACTAGTTTTCGTATAGATGTCATTGGAGTGGCACGTGGTCAGCGTTCGGCCTCATAATGACATCTAGAAAACCAAGGTAGTACTAGGACGGGAAAATTTGGTAAATTTTGCTTAGAGGCCTTTTAATTCAGGCTTAAGGATATTTTACGAGCCTGAAAACCATCAGTTCGGGACCCAAGCTTAAAGTCCCTCCCGGAGGACTTGCTCCTTGAAATTATCCATTAAAAAATCCATCGACCCCGACCGGGTTTGAACCCGCGACCTCGGGACCAGAGGCAAGGAGCATAACCACTTGTCCACCGCGACCGATTCTTGGATTTTTCTATCCTTAAAAATCCATCGACTCCGGCCGGGTTGAACCAGCGTCCCTAAGAACTAGAATCAAGGAACATAACTACTAGCCCACCGCGGCCGACAGATAATGAAAAAAAAAAAGTAAAGAAAAATGCGTTCGTTAACAGAAGTAACTATGGAGTTGTCTTATACTTGAAAGGACTTTACTGATAAATTTAATGTAGAAGAATTAAAGAAATGATACATACCAGCTTGAAGTACATGTTGATGTTGAGAGTAAGGAGTTAACTTCTAAAAATAAAAGAAATGTGGAGCTAAAGGACTAATCGATAGTCTTTTCCTCCTGATCGACAGAAGCGAAATGAGTGTTGATTTCAAGTAAATCAAGAGCTTATATACTTTTCTCTGCCGCCATATTATTTAAATCCCAATAAAAAAAAGCTATGGAAGCGACCACACCGACATCCCCACCTATCTTGATGTGACAACCTTCCGGATCCCGACCTATATCGCAGGTTGGGTGTGTACCACAGGGAGGGCCTTGCTTCAACAGAAGCGCTTACCCGCCTTCCGATCAAGGCTTTTTGCTAAAGAATTTCTTTAAATGTAACTTGACTTACATTTAATAATTAATTAGCAAATGCGTACATGTTATTGAATTTACACATTTTAAGGTCAGATATACTAAAAAAAATATATAACTCTGTAAGCACTCACGACAAAAATGTAGGCGACGGATTCCTGTTCACAGAGGAATATTACAGTACTCTTGTCAACTTGATCCATTTAACTGATTCTAGATATTCATTAGCAATAAGAGCATTTTGAATCCCTATATATTAGATTTGTGAAGTTATTTTTTCAATCGTGCAACTCTTTTTTTTTATTTGAACAAATTTGTACCATCTGCGTTTATTCTGTGGGTATATCGATGGATATTCAGTAAACACAAGCTATTTGTCAAATATGGAAAATTGGTCCTTCATTATACAGTTTAAGTTACTGCTTTGCAGTTATTCACTTTAGTGCATTAAATTTATATTTATTCCAGTGTCTTGAATATTTAATTTATAAACTGGATTGTTCATAGAATTTTGATTAAATTAGATTAAAGTATTTATGAGCCCAAAGCACATCTCTCATGAAAGTACGTAGTGGGATCTAGTGGACTACTGATTGCAATGCTCGCCTACAGTTCCAAGGATCGTGGGTTCAAATCCGGCCGGAGTCGATGGATTTCTCAGGGCATAAATATCCTGAGTATGTCACCCCTGCTGCCTCAGGTAAAGCATGCATCCTTCCTGATTATGTCTTGGGTTCGATACCAGTGGTTGAAAATTTTAATTGTTAAATTAACTTAATTTAAATTTAGTTGGGGCCAGGAGAGATGGTTGTGTACAATTTTCAATCGCTAGATTGTGACCCAAGTTCCTGTATTAAATTGCAAACACCTCCATAGTACATATGCTGGGATGTGTTACTGTTAATAGCGATTCGTCCGTTCGGATGAGGACGTTAAACTTACCGGCTCCCTTGGTGCTTTTCGATAGAGTAAGCTATGTGCTACTCTGTGTCACTTCTCCCTTTCTTCATCATTATCCCTCATACAACACATTTCACACTACACAAACACATAAACGTAGACTCATCCTACACTTTTCTCAGTATACATTACAAGAATACATAATCTAAATAAAGTGCTCTGCCGAAGTAGTACGTAAATTTAAATAGACGACATTAATGCCATTTATCCGCCCAGAGTGGGACGCGAAGCACATAAAGTTCAGTAGGTGACATTAAAACACACACACACACAACACATATCCTGAGTGTGGCTTCCTTCGGTAACATAATGCTCTGAGTTTCATACAGTTCATTACATTTACGAGACATAAATTATTTTAAATCTAAAACTAGGAATCTGGGCTAAATATTTCGTTCCTTTCAAGCACAGATTTGATTTGCGACGCTATTGACATAAGTAGTTAAATAAAAAATTAATTTTAAACACACGCACGCACACGCGCGTACACACGCGCACGCACACACACGCACACACACGCACACACGCACACACACGCGCACGAACACATACACACGCACACATACACACGCACACACATACACACGAACACACATACACACGCACACACATACACACGCACACACATACACACGCACACACATACACACGCACACACATACACACGCACACACATACACACGCACACACATACACACGCACACACATACACACGCACACACATACACACGCACACACACGCGCACGCACACATACACACGCGCACACATACACACGCACACACATACACACGCACACACATACACACGCACACACACGCGCACACACATACACACGCACACACATACACACGCGCACACATACACACGCACACACATACACACGCACACGCACACACATACACACGCGCACACATACACACGCACACACATACACACGCACACACACGCGCACGCACACATACACACGCACACACATACACACGCACACACATACACACGCACACACATACACACGCACCACATACACACGCACACACATACACACGCACACACATACACACGCACACACATACACACGCGCACACATACACACGCACACACATACACACGCACACACACGCGCACGCACACATACACACGCACACACATACACACGCGCACACATACACACGCACACACATACACACGCGCACACATACACACGCACACACATACACACGCACACACATACACACCCACACCACGCACACACATACACAGGCGCACACATACACACGCGCACACATACACACGCACACACATACACACGCACACACACGCGCGCACACACACGCGCACGCACACATACACACGCACACACATACACACGCACACACATACACACGCACACACATACACACGCACCACATACACACGCACACACATACACACGCACACACATACACACGCACACACATACACACGCGCACACATACACACGCACACACATACACACGCACACACATACACACGCACACACATACACACGCACACACATACACACGCGCACACATACACACGCGCACACATACACACGCGCACACATACACACGCGCACACATACACATGCACACACACACACAGCTCTGTCACGATGCCGGATGTTTTATATTCACACATTTGTGAAAATATTATTAATGTGGTAATGTATATGTTAGGATGATACAACAAATAAAGTATTGATGAGGTTTAGCAAAAACTTTTTCAAGGGTTTTGATGGTATCTTAGTGCGTGTTACCAATTATATTTTCCATTTACGAATTTTTATGGTTAACATAAGGCGACTCCGTGGCTCCTTCTATCTCGGGTCCCGTATTAGCGTCTCGGTAACTCCATGTGGGATTGGTGGTGGACGTATCGGAGCCAGAGCAGGTTTTCTGGGATTTGTTCCGTTTTCCCCAAACTCGTGTCGTTAATTTCGTTTTATTTCAGTTGCTCCTCTGATGGTGTGACACGCCTTGTCAGCCGGCATCTTTGAATATCACAAATATTCTCAAATAGGAGCTTCTTCTCATCCCTTGACTTGGCATTACGTCGGGCACGAGCAGAGACTATGGATAACACAACTATTTTTTGCTGGGTTCGAATTGCACAACGTTCTCAACTTATATCCATGTAACGTTCTTTGAACGTAATATAACATGTGTAGAATAATATTTTATTTATTATATAAATAGCGTATAACAACTATTTTATGCTTAAGTAGCAATATACTAAGAATTTTATACTAAGTTTTAACCAGTATGTTTATATAAAGCAACGAATTTATCACTTTGTGAAAATAATATCATGTCCGAAAATTGTCCATTCTGAGAGTCTTTAAATTATTTCAGCTTTGCTCATAAATCATACAGTTGGCAACGCAATCAGTAAATGGAAACCTTTACCAGTCTAACAAAATTAATTTACATCATGAATTGATTAGAAAACACTAATTAGACAGAATTGTATGTAATGACGTTTTATTCGAATTATTGGCGATTGTTTGCAGTCATGGATTAGGCCATTGGCCTCTTACGCTTCAGGATATAAATTGATCCCTCCATCTCTTCTTAGAAGTTCCTGGGTCACTTCGTCCTGCGGGTTGTAGTTCAATAGCTGCAGAGGTAGTCTATTGTTTGGCATTATAAGAAGGTGTTCATGCCAATTATTTTGGTATATTTGAATGATTTTAGTTATTGCTGGTGTGTTGAGAGCTTTGCGGATATCCTCATTACGCATGTGGTCATAAAGTGTATAACCCGCTAAAGGTCTTAATAACTTCATTTCTGCAGCTACTATCCTATTTAATTGGCCTGTTGTAAGAGTCCAGGTTTCAGAACCATAAAGTAGAGTTGGAAGAACCATTGTTTTATAAAATTTTAAAATTGTATCTGGGCGTACTTTTCGGAGAAGACTGTTTTTTATTGTTTCTATAAGTTTTTTGGAATTTGACCAATTTTATGTCTATGTCTTTACATGTGTCGTAGGAAAGGTTGCAGGCAAGATAAGTAAAGTTATTAACTTGTTCTATTATATTGTTGTTAACAATTTTAGTTCGTATCGGTATTTTCCCTTGAAATGTCATAGTTTTCGTCTTACTGAAATTTGTAAATTATAATCGAAAAAATATGCACGTATTTTAAGGAAAATTATTGTAATACGGAAATACCACAGTAAAGTATCATTACTAAACTCGCCTTTCTGTCAGGATCCGTACTATTTTTAAGTAAAAAAATTAGGTGAGTGTTGTAAACTCAAACTCTTAATACTCTTAACGTAAACGAGAATAAAGATCAGCTATGGAAGAATATAAGCAAATAAAAACAGTTAATTTATTATTTTGTTTTATGGACATTTTTTAACTGAGTAGAAATTGACAAGTTTACTGCCCTCTAAGAGTAACTTGTTTTGATGAACGATTTAAAATCTTTAATTGAATAAAATAATAGAAAATTATGTTAAAAATAAATACATTTTTGGCTGTGGAAATGTATTATTGAAGGTAAGTAGGATTTTCATGAAGTGGAAAAAATATAATTATAATTAATTATAACAAAATAATTGAAATTGAAGCAACATACGGTATTTATTTATCATTTATTTAGCCCAGCCATGTGGTCTTCTCTTCCACTCACCAGGACAAACACATGTTATTAGAATATTATGCCTAATATTAAATATTAAATGCAAATTTGACCAATAAAATATTATCCATAAGAGTAAGATTGATAACACAATGTTAAAGAATGACATTTAAAAGTAAAACTAAAAATGTACACAAGTAAGATAATTTAAACTGTTCGGTATACAGTCACTATCTAATAAATATTAAAAATTCACAAAGAGAAATAATATATGTAATAAACAAATTTGTTGGTTATACAATATTTAAATTATCAACTTAAAATAGTTGTCAATCTTAATACTATTTCTATAAAATAAATAAAATTATTATATTATTGCTAAAATAATACTATCAGGGAGGTGTTTAAGTTATTTTGTCATTAAATAATTCTTCAGTTTTATAAAATATGTTATAGTTTGGCAATCTTTGACATAGGGCGGAAGGAATTCCATGTTTTGGCGTGTGAAACTGTAAAAGATAATTGTTAACACACAGTGTGGTGAGGAGGATGTAAAGAACAATGTGTTGACGTGTCGAGTGTCTAAATTATGTGTGTCGGAGAGTCTAATTAAGCGATGTTATGTGTAGTATTTTATAGAGAAGTGATAAGGAATGGACGCTTCTACGATATGATCGAAGCCATGACAATTGTTCCAGGAACGATGTAACAAGATCAAATCTGCTAATACCACAAACAGAATGTGCGCAAGAATTATGAACACATTGAAGTATTTGAGTGAAAATAGTATATAAGTCTTTAAAAGAGTAATACAGTAATAAAAAAATTGGGCATTACAAGTGATTTCTACTAACATTTTCCTTAGAGCGAATGGTAAACAGTTTCTTATACGATTTACTTAATTATGTTGTGGATGGACCTATGTAATAAGAACGTGTGAAGAGAGAAACTGTTAAGGATGACATATGAATGAATTCTAGAAAGGAGGAGAACTAATACCAAATATTACAATGAAAAGGAATGTAAGGAAAAGGAAGTTTATGTGCCTCACGCCACCCGGGCCTTAAAGTGACAGGACCTGTCGGGAGAAAGATTTTTAACTATGGATCACACATGTACTTTTTTGATCACACTAGGACATGGAGGGCCTCCCCCAATGAGTGAGAAAATGTAGGTTATATAAATAATAATAATAATAATAATAATAATAATAATAATAATAAATTATTTAATAAATCTTAGTAGCTATCATGAAATATCATATTGAGAATTTTAATACAATGGTTTATTAAACTACACTGAAAGTAATAGATCCATGGACTTCTGAGAGCTACAACTGGAGTCTAGAAGAGGAGTATGATGTTGCCACTCATACATGGAGTGACAGCGGTGTTGGTGGGAGATCACCAGCTCTTCAGAATTTATAATTCAGACGTGGTAATATCTCACCGTGAATAGTAAAATTTCTTATTAACCATTGTAGTAGAGACACTAACTAATGAATCCATTATTAATATTTACCAAACGCAATGAATAAAATCTAAATTAAAACCACGTGGTTGTATTTTGGAGAAATTGTAACATAATATTTTGCGGAAATGTTTGAGTTTGTGGGCAGGATGGTAAGTAGCGATCACGCAGTGATTGTCAAGGTTGAATGCGTTGCTTTAACAATGGGTCACACAGTTATTAAATGTTGAACCGTCAGGAGTCCAAAGATCTGTTTATTCAACTGTGAATTAATTTTATATTGCTATTAAACATAAACATTTTTTAAAGCCAAATAATTTTTAAGTGATTGATAAAACTCCGAACCATCAACTATACATAAAAATATATGAAATTAATACTGACATATGAGGTTTCACAAATAAAAAAATATATAATTTTAAAAAATCTACTTACATTGTGTGAACGTAGATATTGTTTTGTAAATTGCAATATAGCTACTTATTTCGTATAGACTGATGTTGTAATTAAAATGCCTGTATGTTTAGATATGTTATATATCATAATGATAGATAGAGAATATAAATTCATGTTTTACAGTAGACAAACGCAATGAAGCGAAACCACAGATAACCAATACAGAATTCCAGTTATTTGATATTAATTCAGTCTGGATTAGTACTTCGGAGTCGAAGTGGAGATTAACTAATATTAAGGTACATATATGTGTTTAAAGAGTAATTAAAATCATATTTTATAACTGAACCCCTGTATTGGTATATTTACCTTGTCATGGTGGAGTGACTTGTGTGCTTAAAATATGGCCCCTAGAGCTATGCCGAGGGTAGCATTGTGGCCAAAAGGGTTACTTAGGCTATACCGGACAGATCAAATGCAATAGGCCAGAAGAAAATAAGTACGTACTTTGGTTGAATAACTGACGATATTTCACCATAAAAATAGAAGCGTAAGGTAACGCAGACGTGGGTTCAACTGGGACACATTATTTTGGATATAAAATAGTCCCCCATTCGGATCTCCGGGCGGAAATCCGTCCAAAAATACTTAAACATAGGGACATGTTCGGGAACATGGAATGTTAGGACATTATATAGTAGCAGTGGGCCACTAGAAATATTAACACGGGAATTAGATAAATTTCCCTTGGATGTAGTCGCTTTACTCAAACTTAGATGGACAAGAATCAGGAAGCTTTAATTACGAGTATATACTAGGGAGGTGCAGTGAGACCAGAATTTGGGGCAGGTTTGATAGTCCGACTCGCATATCACTGTTGGGGTCCCGAGATAGAGTCTCACTCCATGCGGGTTTCGTGGTGGACGAAACGGAGCTTAGGCAGATTTTTTCGGGGGTTATCTCGTTTTCCCTGCCAAAATTTTCATACCACGATTTCTCCATATTCAACTCATCCATTTGGTTTCATTTTAGTTCATCCGCCCCTGTGACGGTGCATCAGGGATGGTCGACCGGCACCCTTGTAGTTCACAGGCCTCAATAAATTAGGGGCTTCATCTCATCTCATTCCTCGTCCCGACCCTGAGTTGGACACGAGTTGAGGATATATCTATTTATTTGATAGTCCGAAAGAGAATTCTCTCAGTTATCCGTGATATTAAGTTTCTTAGCGATAAGTTTTCATAACATTATTCTAATGCGTAAACGGCGTGATTTTGCAATTATAAATGTACATGGTCCCACAGAAGATAAGAATTACAAAATAAAAGATAAGTTTTATGAATAATTAGAATGCTTATTTGATTGGTTTTCACGATATCATAATTATGAAAATTGTTTTAGGAGATTTTAATGCAAATATAGGACGGGAAGATACATTCAAGGCCAACATATGCAAATTTATTCTTAATGAAGATATTAACGACAATGGGTTTAAATTAGTCACATTTCCTCATCAAAGAATATTGTTAAGAGCACTACATTCCAGCGTAAGGATATTCAATACTCCTGGAGGCCTCTAGATGGCGAAACGCAAAATCAGAAAGAATGTATTACTAGATAATCACTGACAGAGTAGTATCATCGAAGTTAGATTAGTTAGGAGAAAAGGCTGCAATTTGGATCACCATATCTGGTCAGGGTGAAAATTAGAGATCAGTTATCACTTATGATAGAAACAAACGCTAAAGACGATTCTGAAAAAAAATATATTGAAAAACTTATGAAATGATTGACTGCGGAAAAATTTCAGATCAAAATTCCTAGCGGATTTGAAATAGTGGAATGTTCAGATAAAAATATGGCAACCGAGGAAGAATCTTACATAAATAGAGAATGAGTCTGATCCGAAAGCATATTCTGCTACTTAAAAGAGGTAAAATAAGAAATGGTTTGGTAACTACTGTGCCGATATTGTAAAATAAAGAAAGCTAGCAAAAATAAATTGGATACACGAATCAAATGCAGTAAATTTAGAGTAACTGGCTAACATCAGACGGGAAACCACTAGGTTTTTAAAGAGTTAAAAGAGGGAAAATTTGAGAGAGAAGAGTCTTTTGAAATGAATACAAAATTTTGAACATAAGATAATTATATCAGGGAAGTAGGATGGCAAAAATTATGTTTCAGGCTAGAACTAAATATATTTAGAAATGAAAATGGGGATATGGTTGCAGACTCCAACAGTGTATTAAAAAGACGGAAATGTTACTTTAGTCAGCTATTAATGTACACGAGGAAGAGAATATCGAAGAGGATGATTTAAAAACAGCAGACGCATTAGTCAGAAAACTGAGGACATTATAAGTTGAAATAGCGATAGAAAAATTAAATATGTATAAAGCATCATGTACAGAAGGAATACCTACCGATCTCATTAAATTAGGATAAACATGGTACCCGATTACTTAGTATGATTTGCGAAAAGGAGGCTCTTGCAGATAAATGGAAATAATCGATTATCTTACCAATTTATAAGAAATGTGATAAAACCGATTTAAAAACTATATAGACATATCATTACTTTTAATTTCGTACACAATTTTTAACAAATATGTTAGTATCCACATTAGTATCTCCCTATATTGACGATATAATAGGTAATCATCAATATGGATTTAGAAGAAAAATAGAATACAATACATCAGATTTCAAATTTAAGACCGATTTTAGATAATAAATCGTAATATAATGACCCTTACATCAACTATGAATGTACATTTCAAAAATACATAGGCCTACGATTCAATTAATGGCAATAAGTAGTATATTATCCTGCTGCACTCCGAAATTCCCAAATAAAGTTGGACTTATTTGAATGCGTTTAATGGCACAATGAATAGGTCGCGGGTAGGCGAACAGTTTTCAGATATTTCGGAATTCATAATGGGTAAAGCAAGACACTATCTCTTTTACTATTAGATTTTGTACGAGAGCATGCATCAACTCTTTAGAGGATAAGGAAGGCGTACACCTCAATGGTATTAATAAATATTGGTATATGTTGATGATATAGTAGTATTAGGCGATACTAAGGGCCTACATGCGCATTCTATTAAGTAACACTAAGACATTGGGGTTGAATTAAACATGAACAAAACTTAATATATGGTCAAACACAGAAATCACTATAGGCCTATAATAGAAGTAGACAGTTAAGTTTGAAGAGGTTACTTAATTTAAATACCTGAAACAATAATTACAAATAAGAATGAGGCGCAGAATGAAATTATATATAGGCCGAAGCTTAATTCTGGAAATGCATACTGTTATACATTTCAGGGATACTTGTTACCCTAAGTTCTCTCAAAAAAGTTAAACTGAAAATATATAAAATTGTTTTTCTCCCGTTTATATTATATGGATGTTAAACATGGACTGTTTACTCTAAGGGAGGAGGAAAGATTACGAATATTTGAGAATAAAGTTCTTAGGAACATTTTCGGACCAAAGAGAGACGAACAGACACATGAATGGAGAAGACTTCAAAACAATGAGCTACATGATCTCTGTAGGAAACCAGATATAATAAGACAACTTAAATCTCTTAGACTGCGGTGGGCAGGACATGTGTCACGAATGGGAATGAAATTTGGGCATGGAAATTCCTTGTAGGAAAACCAGAGAGAGAAAGCGCACAGTAGGCAGGCCAAGAATAAGGCGGGAGAATAACATTAACCATGATTTGAGGGATGTAAATTATATAGAGGATGGTGGAAAAACATTTGCTCCGGATAGGGATGTTTGGAGAGCTTATGTTTTCAAGCCATTAACCAATGGGTTTGATGGTGCCAGTAAGTTAGTTTAATTTAACTTACTAGCGAATCCATTTGTAACTGATAATAATAATAATAATAATAATAATAATAATAATAATAATAATAATAATGATCCCTATTAGGTTCGTCTTCCGGGCATATAGACTCAAGCCAAACGATAAAATAATAAGCTTCGATGTGGTTTCTTTATTTACTAAGATACCTATCCCAGACACTATGACATACTTGCAAGAACTCTTTCCCCCAGACATAGTAGCGCTGTATAACATATGCCTCACAGAAACGTATTTCCAATGGGGAGGAATATTCTACGAGCAAATAGATGGCGTGGCCATGGGAAGTCCATTAAGCCCCGTAATAGCCAATTTTTACATGGAACAATTTGAAAAACAGGCCTTGGAGAATGCTACATTAAGACCTTCAGTTTGGCTGAGATATGTGGACGACACATTCGTCATTTGGGAGCATGGTGAAGAAGAACTTGATAACTTCAGGCAACATTTAAATGGTTATTTGTCCCAGCATCCAATTCACCCTGGAAAGAGAAGAGAACAACAGTCTACCGTTTTTGGATGTTTTAGTAATTCGAAACCAAGACATGACACTTGGACACAAGGTATACAGGAAAAAGACTCACACAGACAGATACCTACATAAGCGGTCCAACCATCATCCCAGACAAAAACGCGGAACTATTAAAACCCTGGTGGAACGAGCCAAAAGGATTTCGGAACCACAGTATCTACAAGAAGAAATTAATCATCTCCAAGCAGCGTTTCAATCCAATGGATACAGCAAAACAGATTTTCGCCGAGCCATAAATCCCAATAAATACAAATCCGAAAACGGGAACAAGGAGGAGGCAAAGGGTAAGGTGTACCTACCATATATCAAGACAATAACGGAGAGAATTGGTCGAATATTAAATAAATATAACATATCTACAACCTACAAGCCAACACAAAAAATCAGCAATATACTGCGCCCAGCCAAAGATACAAGAGATCCGTTAAGTACTGCCGGTATATATCGCATCCCTTGCAGTTGTGGACAGGTTTATATCGGCACAAACAAAAAGAATGGTTACCACAAGATTGCAAGAACACAAGAGGCATTGCAGACTAAAACAAAAAGAAAAATCAGCCGTAGCGGAACACTGGATGAACAACCAAGAACATGTAATAAGATTCGAAGAAACACAGGTACTGTCCCAAACATCACATTATTACACCAGACTGTACAGAGAAGCCATTGAAATATATAAACACAAAAATTCCTTTAACAAAAAAGAAGAAGAAACCATGAAGATAAACAAAATCTGGATCCCAGCACTGCACAATACGACAACGAAGCCTATGACTTCTGCTAGCGACAGCCTGGACAAAACAGCACGCAACACGGACCGCGCAGAAAACCGCCTCTCCACCAGGGGCGTGCCTATAAATAGGGAGGGAGTTTCCAACGACCAGCCAGTCTGCAGCCGACTGTTGAGGAGTTCACAGAGAGCACGCAGTATCTCCTGAAGATGTCTACCGCAGCAGTAGACGAAACGTCGAGTAGAAGAACGACTGGACCACGGCCTATATGCCCGGAAGACGAACCTAATAGGGATCAAGACGCCGGCCGTGAAAGCCTACAGTTATACAATAATAATAATAATAATAATATATGATTAAAATAATTTTAATGTGAAATTGTTTGTAATATTTCATCATAACGTAATTCATGTTCAAATAATAAATACATTTAAATAAATTATCTTGTTTCTACTCTTCTCTTTCCATAGAACCCTGATTTTATAGTTATTTTTCCTTCATACGTGTAACTAATAAAAATACATAATTATTTTTATGGTAAGGTCAACTTATTTATTATTCGAACATGAAATTACTAACGCGAGTTGTGATGCACGTAAGCCTAATATAAGTTAGTACAGTAGTAATTTGTAATTTTAGCACAGTAGGTAGTGCTCCATACCAATGACTTGCTGGTCGTGTACGTGCAACTCTGGTGGAATGCGCGCCAATACTCACCCAGTTCAAGGTCGCCGCGGAACTATCCGACCGAGCTATGAACTTTGTATTGACATTTTAAGTATATATTAATTACAATGTGCCATTCCATATTATATTAGTTTCTACATTTGATATGGCTATAGCGAACCTTTAACCTATAATTTATCTGAAGAGGGTGATATTTGCACCGTATACCTTACATATTAATTCATGTTGTTCTTTAAAAAACTGAATTTAGAGTCTCTGTGAAAGAATAATTATACAAAATATGCTTTGAGTAAAATTTGTGGTTTTGACTGAGTATATTTACGCTCTGAAGCCTTCGTATTTCTAACGGTTGGCCACAGAACTAAGGAATGTGAACATATTCATTAAAATTTAAACATTACTTCATCCACTCCAAGTATTGGTTAACATCCTACTTGCGTTTTCTTAAACATTTCTTTGCGATAATATATTGTCACGTTTTAATGAGGTAAGATCGATATTTTACCACCAATCTTTCCTATGAAATGACAAGTTGAAATTTTTTTTAATGGTTTACACGTTTGTGATATTCACAGAGAATGTTTGACATTCAATACACGAAGGGTCATTAGTGACGTTATTAATATTAATAGTAGGTTCTTAGAGTATTGACGCCCCAGTGAAGCCTGGTCATCAGCATAGAATCTTTTATCTAAAGCATACTACGTCTTCAAATCTTCTCAATAATGTATATACAAAGGCGGAATAAAATCAGAGTTTAACCGATACCTCCTTTTGAGACAATAACTCCTTTCAGGGATTTATTTTCACAATGTATTAAGTTGGAAGTGAAAGTAAAAACTGTGTATTTCAAAATGAGTAATTTTGTCCACAATGAATTTTAATATATAAAAGTGCTAGGTCGAATAAAGCATTCAGCAAATAAACTTAAAATTTAATTATTTCAGACCCCCATTATTTACTCTTCATCTGATAAATTAATTCTAATAACTTATACAATACAGAAACCTTCCGCTGTGGTCTAGGGTAACTTCATATCCTCGGAAGCAACGTTTCTATGTTCTATCCCCGGTCATGGCCAATGAAAGATCATGGGAGATTTTAATACGAGTACTCATTTACGTAGTACCTGGAACACCAGCTTATCATAAGTCAATAGCCACGAATGATTTCCAAATTCCGAATAATCACTTCACGGACTACACTAAGTGCATTAGTGAATTTATCTAGAGAATTTTGAAATCAAGCGTGGCATTTGTTAGTACTATTTCACGAATACAATGTAAGCTGTTTACTCACAAATCATATTTTAACTATAGTTATTTTAAAATATTTATATATTTAATGTAAACGGCGATGTTTGAAAACAAATTAGAAACGCTAGGTACGCTTCCTCTTTCTGCTTCTTTTGTTTATCACTCTCTGCAACCAGATCACACTATTTATTGTCCAACGGAACGCAATATTGTAAGAAGGCCTCTTCTAGTGGAGAAAAAATGACACACATCAAACTGCTATTAATCGATATCATTTCCTTATGTCGTCTTATGTAAATATGACAATTATATTTGCTGGGGGACGCTTCAACAGCAGGTTTTTCTCCTTTCACATCAAAAGAGGAGAAAACTCTACACGAGATAAAAGAGAGAGGGACCACTACCTTAATAACTCCCAGAAATCCAATAAACATACAGCAAAAAACGGCCGAACGCAAACAGCATCCCCCACCTCTAAGAGGTGAACGACCGGCGGACACAAGAACTCCAACAAGAAAAATCACTAAGACTTCAGAATCTACCCGCAGAAAAGGAACTATTGAGAGGGGGAAGTTCGAAAAATACAGGTAAGACTAATGACAAGGGAACACAATAGGGTTTGTTGACAGTCGGTTCATGGAATATCGAAGGGTTAAAGCAAAAACTTTCAATGGACAGATGTGTAGAGTTTATTGAGACTTTCGATATATTAGCTCTAGGAGAAACATGGTTAAAAGCTAATGAATGCGTAAATCTATGTAATATGAAAGGTTATTTTAAGGGTAATCAAAAGAGAGGAAAGAGAGGTAGATATCCAGGCGGTGTTGCCATTTTATATAAAGCTAACTTAGACCCATATATTAAAAAGGTAAATATTACTTTAAAAGAGGCAATTTGTATATATTACCATACAGAAAGAGCAGAAATGTGTCTGTTGTCTATTTATCGCCAACCACTAAATTCCAGGTATGCCAATCCAAATTTTTTCGTTGAATTGTCTGACTCGTTGGCAGAAATAAAAGATAGGTTTCCGGAAGCGGGAATAATAATTTTAGGGGACTTTAACTGTAGGATTGGGGAGGAAAATATCACTATAAAATCGGATGATAATGAAACACGAGGTGAGGATAGGAGAAGCAAAGATAAGATTTTAAATTCAGAAGGAAACCAATTGTTAGCTTTTTGCGATGCATTTGAACTTGAAATTCTGAATGGGAAATATAGGGAAGATAAAAATGGAGAACTGACATTTATTAATAAAAATGGAAGTAGCGTAATCGATTATTCAATATGCACACAAGACATGATTCCAGTCCTAAGTAATTTCTGTATAGTTTCCAGAATCGAATCACACCACTTCCCAAACAAACTTATTTTAAATATGAAAGGTATTAGTGAGACAGTTAATAATGATGAGGTGGCAACAATATTGCGGCCAATTATCCGTTTCAGGTGGATCGAGGATCTGAGAGAAGAATTTAACAGGAGTTTGGAAACGCTAATACAGGATCTGCAATTAAATGATCTTAGCGGGGAGGAAATTATTAAAACTTTGACAGAATGTTTTCAAAAAGCAGGGGAAAAATTCAAGGTTAAATACGCAATGAACCAGAAGGACAAAGGGTGGTACAATAATGCATGTAGAAAGAAGAAGAAATTTGTCGAAAGTAGTCTTTTAAAGTTTAGAAAAGAAAGCACAGATGAAAGCAGAAAAAATTATGTGCAAGAGAGAAAGGAATATAAAGACTTATTGGCAGAAACAAAACTAGCATGGCAAAATAAGAAATCCGAAGAAATGAGAGTCGCGACTGAAGGTGGGAACATTACGGACATATGGAAAGCGATAAGGGAACTCAAAGTAAAGTCCATAAATCGGACAAGAATAACGCCCGGGGAATGGAGAAGTTACTTTGATAGGGTGCTGGGAAATGAGAGGTTAAGATATAATCAAGGAAATATAGTTGAGATCCCTGACCCAATTCATATTCAATTACTGGATCAAGATATTTCGAAAAATGAAGTGGTTTCTTCCATTAAATGTTTAAAGAATGGTAAAGCACCTGGAATTGATGGAATACCAGGGGAATTCTTGAAAAATATGATATCATCCAATAAATTATTAGACGTTTTGAAAACTGCGTTCAACAAACTTTTTAATGGAGGAGATTATCCGGAAGCCTGGGCGACAGGTGTCATCCAACCGCTATACAAAGGGAAAGGTGGGGCACAGATACCAGAAAGTTATAGGGGAATTTGTCTCTTGTCAGTGTTCGGAAAAATATATTGTAAAGTACTTTACGAACGAATCAGACAATGGGCTAAAGAGAACAATAGGCTCTCAAAATATCAGGCAGGTTTTAGAGAAGGGTACTCCACGGTGGACAACCTATTTGTTCTGAGAACATTAATTGATGACAATCTGAAAATGAAGGGGGGTAAATTATTTTGTGCATTCATTGATTTTAAGATGGCATTTGATACTGTGGACCGAAGCGCACTTTGGGAAAAATTAAATCGGAAAGGATTGTCTCGTAAAATGATACATGCTTTAATGTCAATTTATAAATATGTTAAATTTTGTATAAAAGTAGACCAAGGGCACATTACAGAGAGCAGTGAAGCCAATCGGGGAGTGAGACAAGGTTGCATTTTATCACCAATGCTATTTAATCTATTCGTTGATGATATTGTAGACGTAATGCTAGAAGGAGAAATTGAGGCTCCGGAGATAGGAAACGTTAGAATCCCAGTCCTGTTGTATGCAGATGATTTAATTATCTGTTCCAAGACAATCAAGGGATTGCAAAGAGGTCTTGACCTACTGGAAATATACTGTAGGAATTGGGGATTGACTGTAAATGCTAGTAAGACAAAAACAATGACATTTAAAAATGGGACGGTTTATGGTAGAACAGAGGAATGGAAATACAGAGATCAAGTTCTTCAAAACGTGAAACATTTCGAATATCTTGGTACGACGTTGAAAATGAACGGAAAGTGGAAAAAACACATTGATATAGCATTATTTAAAGGGAGGGGACAACTTAACAGTGTACTCGGTATTCTGGGTCGAGTGCCTGATATTCCAGTCAGCACATTAGAAAAAATGTATGGAGCTATGGTCAGGCCAGTCATGCACTATAGTAGTGAGATTTGGGGTTTCCAAAGAACGGAAATACTAAATAAGGTATATACGCATTTTCTAAAGTATATTACAGGACTTAGTAAGGCCGTTTCTAACTGTGGAATTTTATATGAATTCGGGTCATTCCAGGACGACATTAACTGTAAAATTCGTGTACTCAAATACTGGTTGCGAGTAATCCAAGGTGAACAAACAATGCTTAGAGCAATTTGCTACGACCACCAAATTAAAAACATAGATGTTAAATTTTGGGCAGACGAGGTTAGGAGAGAACTCCAAAAGATTGGGATGGGATGGATATGGGAAAAAGGGACTGAAAATCGCAAGAACGTGTGGAGAAAAATAAGGAGGAGGTACTTAGATGTAAATCAACAAGATACCTTCGCCGAATGTACAGGAAAACGCTCACTGTGTTTACAAAGAGACCTAAAACACGTCTGGGGAAAAGAATCGTATATACTCAACCTAGGATTTAAGGAGAGATCAGGGCTTGCTTGGTTTAGGCTAGGGGCATGGAAATTTCTAAAAATTAGCGACGATCACGATATGCGAATATGTCCAATGTGCGGGAAATTTGAAGATGAGATACATATATTAGGAAAATGTAATGATTTAGAATATTGGAGACGTCAGTTATTACCGGAAAGATTTCTAAATTCAAATCGGGAAAGATTGGCATGCTACGAGTTATTGGTAAATCCAGAAAATTGGATAAACCTCGGTAAATTTCTGGACAAAACGCGAAAAATAAGGACAACACTCATTCATGAATAAATATATGTTATCAAAATGTAATACCATTAATTATTAACAATTATATATAAATTAATTAGTGTATAATGCTGTTGTGTTATTATTTAATTGTAATATTAATGTGTTTTCTTTATGTAATTGTAATGTTAATGTTTTTTTAGTGTATAATGCTATTGTGTTATCATTTAATTGTAATAGTATTGTGTTTTCTTTGTGTAATTGTAAGGTTAATGTTTTTAGTGTATAATGCTATTGTGTTATTATTTAATTGTAATATTATTATTGTGTTTTCTTTATGTAATTGTAATGTTATTGCTATTGTGTTATTACTTAATTGTAATATTATTGTGTTTTCTTTATGTAATAGTAATGTTAATGTTTTTAGTGTATAATGCTATTGTGTTATTATTTAATGGTAATATTTTTATTGTGTTTTCTTTATGTAATTGTAATGGTATTGCTGTTTTTGTTTATTTTTCTTTACACTAGTACCAATTATTACTTTATTGTAACGGACTGTCAACAGCACGTACGGCTTACTGCCCGTGCGACCCATATTTGTAAATAATATTGTAAATATCTTACTTTTTGTCTAATAAAGTCCTACTACTACTATATTTTCTGGATTGTTACCTGGGAAAAAATACATTTAAGAAAGTGCAAACAGTGGTTTCTTTTTTTGGTGGTGTAATCAATTGCTACAAATGTTTTTATATTAACTCCCGCATGCGGCATGTGTTGACATTCATGCACTATATATACAATCTGGTAGCCGTATTTCTCATAGGCTCAGTCACTGCAAAGTAATAGTCAGACCTGTTCAGAATATTAAAAAGGAGGAGCTTTCTTTAATATGGTAATTATAGCACTCATAAATATTTCGTGAAACACGACTCTGATTGGTTGTAAAACAGAAATCATTGAAACGTGATTGGTCATTGACTCCCATTTGTGGCATGAGTTAAATAGTCATCATAATCGTCTCGATATCATATTCGTCCTGTTAGAATGAGTGTGTGTATGAATTGTGTGTCTTGTCTTAAATGTTTCTGTTGTCTATGAAGTGGCACCGGCATTAATTTAGTCACTCAGCCTCCATTTTCTCTAGAGGTGAAACAATTAGGTCTATGTATGTGATCCACAGTTAAAAATTCCCTTCCGATAGGTTGTGTGTTTGTGAGACACATGGAAATAGGCCTACTTATATAAGAAGAGATTAACTGAGGAAAAAAGAGAGAAAATATCACAATATTTTCTTACTAAATTATATTTATAATTATTTTTAATTAATTAAACAAGTTAAATAGGATAGATTAATACTTTTTATTGTTAACCTTTGCAAAATCACTAGAAGGCGTATGCACTGCTATTAAATTCATTTTAATATTAATTTATTTTTCGCGAAAACAGAAATCTCTATTTTCCAAATAAAGTTGAGCCTTCAGAATTTTCAGTCATTTTGAGCTTATTGAACCCACAAATAACTTATACCCTCATTCACCTCTGGCGAACATTTTAAAATAGCATTTAAAAATTAAATATTAATGAACCTTTAGAAAATCATACGAATATATAAATAAATATATATGTAGATAGATATGTGGTATTTATCGACTGTCTTTAACGTCCATTAGCTTTGCAATACAGGATGGGCGTAAAGGGCAAATTTTATTCAGAGGTCTCTTTTTGGAGGCTTCACGCTTTTTTACGTTCGGTAAATCTACGATAGGAATCCATGACTTTAGTTAACATACAGGATTTAGATTACTATCAGGATTTTTATGACCTGAAAAAATCATCGATCCAGGACAGATTTGAATTCACAAACCTCGGAACTGATAATGGTACAATACCACAGACTGGATATTACATAGAGTATGTGAAAAGAAGGATAAAATAAAATTACATTTTCATTGTTGTTTAAGAAGCTTTAAAGTGAAATTTAATTTAGGATCTAGAATAATTTGATTGTAAATAATAGAGACAGCTTATTTTTATTTTGTGCAATTATACATTTTCTGCAAAAAGTTAAATTTCTTTTAATGATACCATGAAATGATAACGGAATGGCTAATACCAATTAAATTCTAACCCAGGGTTTACCTTGACGATTGAAGAAAATTACGAAAATACATAGTCAAATTAATTGAATCCAAAATTTGAACTCGGACCCTTTTAAATACGAGTTTCAATCACTACAGTCTAAGTCTATTTTCTTAGAAAACGGTTTTCGTTAGGATAGTTATAGGCGTAATCTTATTTTATATGCATAGGTATCCTCTCCTACTAACACATGAAGATCAGATGTGCAGCCTTAGACCTGAAATTTGTCCAATTTTTTTGGAAGCTACTTTTTCTAAGTTGCGTTCGTAGGAGCACCTGATATATACGAACAGAGAAAATGTGTAAAAAACAATCTCTATAATTATGTCAAATCAGTTCTTAGGAAAATGTTTGGACCAAAAAGAGATTAACAGTCAGGTGAATGGGGAAGACTACATACAGTAATAGTAAGCTACATGGTCTTTATAAGAAGTCAGATACCATAAGAACAGTTAAGTCTCGTAGATTGCGATGGGGAATGAAAGAGGTGCATAGAAATTTCTTGTAGGAAAACCAGAGGGAAAACGCCCAGTTGGTAGACCAAGAATGAGGGAGAGAATAACATTAACCATGATTTAAGAGAAGTAGATTATACAAAGGGAGGGGCACGCCGTAGCGTAGTGGTTAAGGTACTGAGCTACAAGCCGGAGGGCCGAGGGTTCAAGTCCCGTTGGGGTCAGGATTTTTAAACTGACCCAAACCCTCTGGTGGCACTATGGCCCTGGGGTCGACTCAGCCTCTAACGAAAATGAGTACCAGACGCCTGTTCTGGGGGTAAAGGCGGCCGTCACGCAGGGCTGACAACCCGGCTGACATAAAGTGCCGATTGTCTAGAAAAGTGGGAGCCTTAACCTCCTACTACCCCAAGGGCCTCCGGGCCTGTTGTGGGATCACTTTACTTAGATTATACAAAGGATGATTGGAAAACATTAGCTCAAGATAAGAATGTATGGAGAGCTTATGTCCGCGCGGCCATGAACCTATGGGTTCGATAGTCCAATTGTTTTAGTTATATGGCAAATCTCTCCGCCTATGTAGGCCTATACCGATTCATGAGCCAAGCATAAAGTAGGACTTGACATATGACAACCGGTCAAATTCCGTGTCCAGGACTGTATTTCCGCATTATTACAGATTTTATGTTATTTTCATGTTGCATGATGTTATATTTTTTTTTTATTTAGATGATCAGTAATGTGAACTGAAACACTTGTGGGGCCTAGTGTTACACCCACGTAGAATCCCGGTTTCCTCTGCAGTCCAGGTTTGGCGCGAGCAACTGTTGTTGATGGGTGTGGCATCGGAAGACCTTGCGTTCACATCATCCCGTCGTTTCTCGAAACATCAGAATACCAACACCGGTATCAGAGATTAATTTTTTCTAAGTTTCAGGGACACGCAAAGATGGGAGGTGGGGAGGACGAGAAGCCAACATGAAGTGTAAATTAATACATCTGTACCGCTATTCCAGTTCTTCGGGAACCAGACTCAACCAAAATCTTCCTCTATGCAGGGCGGTATCAATGAAATTGCACACATAGTTTTTTTAATGTCAACTACGCTTTAATGTAGATAAATATGTAACCCATTTACTATTAAGTTATGCATCCCAACTGTTATAAAAAAGTATTAAACTAAAAATATATAAAACGGCGATTATTCCAGTTATAATGGATGTGAAATATGGCCTCTTACTTTAAGAGAAAATATTACGAGTATTTGGGAATAACGTGCTTAGGATAATTTTTGGACCAAATAGAGATCAACAACATGTTAATGGAGAAAACACAATAGTGAGTTACGTGATTTATTTGGGAAACCAGATGTAATAAGAACAGTTAAGTTTCCAGAACTGCAATGGCCCAGATATGTGGCACGAATAAAGACGGCCATGGAAACCTTTTCGTATGAAATCTAGAGAGAACGCTCCTAGTTGATACACCAAGAATGAGGTTGGTTAGATTTGAGGAAGATGAATTATAGTGGGAATGATAGGAAAATGTTAGCTCAGGATACTGATATATGGAGAACTTATGTCCGCGCTGTCATGTACCTCGGGTTCGATAGCGCTTTAGTGATATTTAGTTACAATATCCAATATTTTTATCCCAATACATACTTATTTGTAAATAATTATAAACATAATAAAACAAGCGATAAAATAGGATTCTAACCATTAACTAATTGTAACATAGAATTAAAATTAGAGAGGAAATAAATATTTGAAAGAAATTAATATATGTTTGATATAATAAATTTAAAAAATGATAGAATTAAAGACTTTTAAAATTATAATTGAAGAACTTAATTTTATGTTAAATGAAGAGGTTATATAGTGTGATTCAGAAATATTGATATATGTTTGGTCGCATTTTGTGACGAAAATATTATTATTAAAGGAAATACGACGTTATCATTGGAAAGGGTATCCTTCAAATTATAACAATAGAACAAAACAAAACAAAACAAATCACTTACAACAACACTAAGCAAGTCACTTTATTGCTTCAAACTGTTCGCCATTTACATCCAAGCATAATTGGCAACGCTTTGGGAAGTCATTCATTGCGTTATGATACATATTTCCTAATTTCAGCATGTCGACGTCTTGAGGTTTCCGGGCATAAACCTTCTCCTTAAAATAACCCCACAACCAATAGTCACATGCTGTGAAGTTAGAGGAACGGGCTGGCCATTCAATGGGGCCTCTTCTTCCCAACCACCTGTTTTGCAAATGATCATCCAAATTCTCCTCACAGCAATTGCATAGTGAGGAGGCGCACCATCCTGCTGGATTAAACACTGTTCATGTTCAGCACTTTGCGTTACCGGCAGGACAATTTGTCTAAGGATATCACTATACCGATCACCATTAACAATCTCATCCAAAATTCGTATTCCTAACAGTCCTGTCCCCATCCGATCATAGCCCAAACAGTTACTGGTTGCCGCAATCTTAAACGTGTCTTCTTCAATAACATTAGGATTCTCTTTACGAAAGTCCCGAATTATGTCGATTTAACACGGCGCATATCACAATGGGAAGAATACCACTTCATCAAAAAAGGTCTGCGATTTTCTGTACCAATGTTGGTCGTTGGCTGATTCCCGTACAAACAAATTCATCAAAACTCCATCCGCCTGTCAGGGTCGTCTTCATTAAGTTCGTGGACACGAATCCGTTTGAAGGGGTGGTACTTCTCACGCTTCAAAACACGACACACACTCGATTGACTGACATGAAAGCTCACGGGTGAACAGCGTGGCGGCTTTATTTGGGTGTTCTTAGCGGTCAAACGCCTCCATAATTCGCTCGGTTGTTTCTGCACTCCGTGCTAATGTGGCGAGCCTTCCAAGAGGTTTTGATGTTCTGCAATCCTTCCCGTTTACAAAGCAGTCATTTTGGCTCTCCACTTTGGGTTCCCCATCCCACGGCTGCAATGCTACATTAAACTCACCTTCTTTGCCCGTCGTGGCGGCTTCACGATCATTAGCATACGTTATTAGCCGCATGCAGGGCAATTGTAGCTTTTCTGGTGCATAGTCAACGCCATTTTGACTAATGACGTAAGTTCTGCACTGTTTTGTTTTATTCCATTGTTGTGTAATTTGAATAATTGCCTTTCCACCAACGGTAATTTTATATTTCCTGTAATGGGAATTATTTCACGCAAAGCAGGACTGCGAGTTAAACGTATAATAGCCCATTGAGTTAATGATATCCTAGAAGCCCGTAGATTCTTATTTGAATATAAGAAATCAGGGAAAACTGAAGGATAGATAGTTCTCAATAAATGTAAAGACTACAATCTTTGACTAACAGTAAAAGTTTTAGGAAGGACTGGATTTTCTTGAAAATACTAACTAGCTAGGCAACTAGCTCTAACGAACTAGATGGCACTATCGAATCCGAAGATTCATGTGCGCACAATTAAGCTTTCCTTCCATACTTTATATTGGTATCTATCATTTTCCTTCAAATCCCCCGCCCCCGTATAGTAGACCTCCCTCAAATAAGGTTTAATGGCTATTCTCCCACCTTATCCTTGACCTACCTACTGGGCGCCTTACATCTGGTTTTTCATAAAGATAATGTAACTCACTGTTAGGCCTACTATGCAGTTTTCTCTATTAATCTGTCCATTCGTCTCTCTTTGGTAGAAAAATGTTATGCATTTTATTCTCAAATACTCGTAATATGTTCACCTCTCTTAAATTAAGAGACCACATGTCGCATCCATATAACTGAAAGAATAGCCTTTTTAAATATTTTGCTTTAACATTTCTTATAGATATGGCGACTCCGTGGTGCAAGCGGTTACACGCTCGCCTCTCACCGCTGGTGACCCGAGATCGAGTCTCGGTCACTCCATGTGGGTTTCGTGGTGGACGAAACGGAGCTTGGGCATGTTTTGCTCGGAGTTCCTGCCGTTTTCCCCTGCCACAATTTCATTCCACCATTTCTCCATACTCATCTCATCTATTTTGTTTCATTTCATTCATCTGCCCAGTGATGGTGCGTCAGGCGTGGTCGGCCGGCACCCTTGTCATTCACAGATCTCTCTCTCTCTCTCTCTCTCTCTCTATATATATATATATATATATATATATATATATAGGGATTCATCTCATCTCATCCCTCGACCCGACCCTGAGTTGAACTCGAGTTGAGGATATTAATTAAAATTCTTATAGATATAAGTTGGAATGACAACGATACCTTGTAACTCATACTAGCATGCGTTTTCGGACCTGACGCTGTGTTTAATTTAATTATACTCTACATCTCATTCCTGTTTGTAATTATTGATCTTGGTATTTAAATTCCTCAATTTATTCAAAACTTATCTCATTTATTAAGTTCCATTTCCATTTAATAATATATTTCTCCGCATGACATATATATATATATATAATATGTACTTTTATTGATATCAACTTCCAGCCCCCGTTATTTAATATAATGTGTTAGCTTTTACTATCTCGTAACTACCGTGGAATATTTCATCATCAGCATATACCAACAACTGATTAGTACAATTAACCCCCTGTTCACCCTCTAAATATTTTACTGCATGCTCTATTATAAAGTTAATTAACAGAGGATATTGTGCATCTCCTTGTTTTAACCTATTGTGAATTTCAAAAGTATCTGAAAACATTGTTTGCCTACCCTCACTCCACTCCAGTGCTACTTGAAAAAATCAGGCGGTGTGACGGGTTGTGAATTCCCCTACATGCGCCGAAGACCGCCCCAGGCTTCAGTGTGAGTTAAACTCTTACAAGATAAGCACGTGGTTTTTAGATAACGAAGTAAAATGGCTCAATTCAGGTATTCTGTTCCCTAAAAACCATTCATGCACGATTCATAGATGCGAACGGTATATAATCGTCACGTGACGTAAGGAGATTATTTTAAGAGTAATTTCTTGATGTTCAAGTTTCAAGCCAAAGTCTGATTCATAGATTAGTAAATACATTTGGTGAAACGGGAAATGTTCTTGATAAGGGAAATAGAGAACCAGAAGGAACATTGGACACGCTCTGAAAATTACTCCTAAAATCACTTCGACGTCTATCTTAATAAATGGGAATTTCCTATGGCTCTGTTCAAATGGCTACAAAGTTACTAAAAGTAAAGCCCCTATAAAATTTTTATAGTGCCAACTTAAACTGCGTGACCTGCATCAAGGATGAGATTTTGTGAATGGGGTTAAATAGGGTGCAAGACTGAGAAATGGAAGTTAAAATAATTTTCTGTTGCAACGAATCGTGATTCCACCTAATTAGATATATTAATTTACAAAGCAACTATTTTTGGAGTTATAAAAAATCTATAATCTTGACGAGGAATCCCTGTATTACCAAAGAATATGGCGAGATAATAGCCATATTTGTTATGAAACAATATTAGTAGTGAGAAGTATGTGCAAAACATTTTTCGACGAATTAGCTGAGAAGGAAAGTAGTATAGGGACTTTCCAGCAGGACTCTGCGACGGCACACGTAGCCAATGACTCTTTAGAGGGAATTCATGAAATTTTTGAAGATAGAGTTATCACCAGAGAGCGGTATATATTCCACAATGTCGAAGGCTTATTTGTATTGGTATAGACTATACGAGAACGCGAGCGAAGGGCTGGGATGAGGTGTATCACTTTACAGCATACCTACCGGGCTATGAAGAGAGCTCTACCATGTAGAAAGACAGACGCAGTAACGCTTCATTTAGTAAAGAAACTGAGTTATTGTAGAGTAAGTCGGTAGTTGATATTGCGCATATCTGATCTTGCGTGTAGTGAAATGCCACCCAAAACGAAAACAAATGTGCATGCGAGGTATGCACCCACTCCCGATCGCTCTAGTACAGTCAATACCAGTACAAGTAAGTCATCGGCATAAATAACTATCTCACTGACACTATCGAACCCGTAGGTTCATGGCCACGTGGACATAAGCTCTCCATATATCCCTATCCTGAGCTATTTTTTCCAATCATCCCCTGTATAATATACTTCCCTCAAATCATAGCTAATGTTATTCTCCCACCTCATTCTTGGTCTACCAACTAGGCGTCTTCCCTCTGGTTTTCCTACAAGAAGCTTTCATGCAAGTCTTTCATTCCCCATTCGTGCCACATGTCATGCCCATTGCAATCTACGAGACTTAACTGTTCTCATTATATCTGGCTTCCTATAAAGACCATGCAATCCACTGTTATGTAGTCTTCCATTCACCTGTGTTCATCTCTCTTTGGTCCAAAATTTTTCCTAAGAACTTTATTCTCAAATACTCGTAATCTCATTTCCTCCCTTAAAGTAAGAGTCCATGTTTCGCATCCATATAATGTAACTGGTAGAATAATAGTTTTATATATTTTCAGTTTAATGTTTTCTGAAAGGAGTTGGGAAGTCAAGAGTCTCTGTAAAGCATAATAACACGAATTTCCAGAATTGAGCCTGTGTTTAATTTCCTTGTGCATCTCATTCCAATTTGTGATTATTGTTCCTAAGTATTTGAATTCAGCCACTTCTTCAAAATTTCCCTCATTTGTCATAGCTGTCCATTTCCATTATATAATGTATTTTTATGTGTGACCATATACTTAGTTTTATTGATATTTATTTCCAGTCCTAATTTCTTAGTGTTACTCAGTAGTGTCTCATCTGAACCTGATGCTTTATATAGTTTCAATTTTTATATCGCCATTTCAACCTCTATTGTACTGGGTTCTACGATTAACATTTCTGCTGTCTTTAAATTATCCTCTTCAGTATCCTGTTCTGTATGTACATTTAATAATTCATTAAAGTAACTTTTCCATCTATTTAATATACTCCTGGAATCTGCAGTCACATCCCCATTTTCATTCCTAATTATGTTTGTTCTAGCCTGAAACCCTTTATTCTCTATCCTAATTCCCTGATATAATTCTCTAATGTTCCTATTTTTGGCATTCATTTCAAGATCATTAATCTTCTCTCTCAGATATTCCCTCTTTTTACTCTTTAGTAACCTCGTGGTTTCCCTTCTAACACTACCCAATTGTTCCACATTTACCTCATTCGGCTCGTGTAACATTTTCATATTTGCTAGCTTTCTTTTCTTTACAATGTCGGCACATTCCTCATCAAACTATTTCTTGTTTTGCCTCTTTTTAAAGTAACCAATGGTTTCTGATGCCGACAATTTAATAGTATTTGTTATTGCCTCCTATTCTTTATTTATATCAGTTTCTTCTTTGTTTGCCACATTGTCATCTGAAGATTTCAGTACTTCAAATCTATTAGGAATTTTAATTTGGTATTCTTGCCGCATTTCATCATTTTTCAAGTTTTTTAAATCAAATTTTTCAGAATCATCTTTAGCGTTTGTTCCTCTCATTAGCGATAGCCGTTGTCTGATTTTCACCCTGACCAGATTATGATCCGAATTGCAGTCTGTTCCTCTAACTGATCTAACATCGATGATGCTACTGTGCCAGCGTTTGTCCAATAATACGTGATCTATCTGGTTTCGAGTTTTGCCATCTGGAGACGTCCAGGTGTATTTATGAATATCCTTATTCTGAAATGTTGTGCTCTTAATAATGAGATTCTTTCATTCGGCAAAGGTGACTAATCTAACCCCATTGTCGTTACTATATTCATGAAGACTGAATTTGCCTATTGTTGGTTTGAATATATCTCCCTGCCCCACTTTTGCCTTAACATTTCCTAAGACAATTTTCATATGATATCGTGAAAGGTTATCAAATAAGCATTCTAATTCTTCATAGAACTCATCCATGATCTTGTCATCTTTATCTTCTGTGGGAGCATGTACATTTATGATTACAAAATCATGCCGTTTACCCTTTAGAATTATGTATGATATCGTATCACTGACAAACTTAATATCTCGGATCATCGGCATCCTGGAACAAATTCCATCCTCTAGTTATCACTAACAGCATATAGTTCCTCGTTCCCCCAATTTAATTCCCAGCGATTTTTATCTCTGGGGAACCTTAAAAGAAATACTTAAAATAATCACAAACTTTAGACGAACTTCAAAATAACACTCGTCAATAAATTGTTGCCATTTCTTGTAGGGAACTGCAGAGTGTAATGGTCAATTTTCTAAAGAGGTGGCAGAAAGGTGTGGGAATTGAAGAGACATTTTCAACATCCCATGCTTGAATGTTGTAAAAAAATACTCTTATTTTCAAGTGTTCGTTGAAAATAACTTACACGAGAACCCGCAGTATATTTCCTAGGGGCATTCTGTCACCCGGTAGTATATTTACTATAGACTATCTGTCACAATTAATACCGCTGTCTAGTTGTAAGCCATGATATCGGTCATGCGAAGGAATATTCATCCGATATTATCCAACTGCTGAAATTTAATTAAGAATATAAATGGAAAATTACTATTGACATGGGAGCAATACGCATCTAGATGGCGTGAACATATATATGTTTATTAACCAAGTATGGTTCCAGATTGTCCTAATGATATACAGCACGGTGACCTGCAGGCATACCATCTAAAAATGAAATAAGAATAGCTCTGAAACATATATACAATTGAAAATACCGTGGAAAGACAATATCTCTCCTGGAGTATTAAAAAGTGATGGGGAAAACTCAGAAAAAATGCACTTCTAAAAAGGTCATGAGAAAAATAAATTCTGTGTAGATAGACCCTATATTTGAAGTAATATTTCATTGTAAAATTAAGAGAAAAGGCGATATTTCTAAATGCGACAACTGGAGAGGATAAATATATACCAAATAAATCATTAACAAGAATTATCCTTAATAGAGTAGTGTCAGCTGTAGAAAACTCCCTAGTAAAGAACAAGGAGGCTTACATAAAATAAAACGTTTTTGATCGGGATTTACACGTTTTGAATTATATTGGAACAAAATCTTGAGTGACAAGATATTCAATACATTTTCATTAATCGATTTTGAAAAACTTCTGAATCAATCTGAAGTAATATAGAATAGCCTGAAAAAATGTAATATTTAAAAAATAAGAAATATGATCAACAAATTCTATTGTGGATAAAGATGTCGGGTGATTCATGAATGTCAACTGATTCTTTTAATAAATTAACATGAGTTAAACAGGACTGCATATTATCTACAAATTAGTTCCTTTTGGATTTCGATAATATAATGAATAAAGTTAAAAGGAAGTACAAGACGAATTCAGTGGAATAATGTGGTAGAAAGACTGGAAGACCTTGACTTTGCGGATGATATTTTTATTCTTGCACTAAGATTTTGTGATATGACAAAAACAAAGAAAAGCAATTCAATAATGAAGCAATGAATTCAAAACTTAAAATAATAATTATATCTGAGAACAAAAGAAATGAGAATAATTACACAAATTCAACTCTTAAAATAAATGAACAGGGAAAAATCGAACTATAAACCTTTAATTTATATTGGAAGTATGATTTTTAAAGATGGAGGTGCACTAGTAAATGAACAGGTATGCATCAGAAAATCAGATATAGCACTGTTTTATAAAACTGTATACAGTTTGGAAAGATGAAAAAATATCAGATGAAGATCCGAATATTTGATTCAAACAGGATTTTTGATTGAATACCAGTGGATACCAAGTCATTGTCAAATATAAGGTAATGAGTTGGCTGACAGTTTTCGATATCTTACACATCTTTATTTGAGATTCGGTCTTTCTGCTTAAGAAATATTTCATATAACTGAATCAAGTTCATTAACGACATCTTTGTAAATCAGTCTCATTTTCCAGGTTATTCGAAATATCTGTATCATTTGAGTATGAATTAAGTAGGCTACTTGCTATAAGATCAAAATCATCAGCAATTTCAGTTTTTTAGATATTTAATAAGCCAGCATAACATAAAAACCGGTTTTTATGTACTGCTATTATTAATTTTCTCCATTCCACATTTTATATACTTTTTCAGTTTTGCCGCCTCGCGCGCTGCACGTTGCTCGTCGGCAGTCTGTCTGCTTTTATCAGGTTCTTAATTCAGTGATTCCTTTTACTGTAGTGACTTCTAAGGAATCTGAATATTTACGTTCTCATCAATAATTTCCATAAAATGAGGAATCCAGTTCTCAACTTCTTCAAAGTCAATTTTAATGTTACCATGTTATTTATTACCCCCCCTTTTTTAGCATTTAATTTTTTCCCGATGGATGGGGAGCTGGCGTTATGTACAATCCTCAACCTGAGAGGATGGATCAGTATATGCAGTATCGCAGTTCTTCTATAGTTTTCTTGCTTTGATCTCTTGATAGACCTACTATATGAATGAGCTATTCATGCTGGGAAGGAAGTTTATCTTTATATGTTTTTAAATGATAACCTTGCTTATGATTCACTCAATCGTAAATGTAATTTATTTTACTTCAAAATAATTTCGGAGTGAATTATCAATAATCATGATTAAAATTTTTCAACCCAATTATTGTGAAAAGCATAACTATTAGTGATAGTGATGCTTTCGATTCCCTTCTACATCCTTCACCCATTCGTACTTTACAATCTTCGTTATTTATGATAATAAATATTTATAAATATCAGCTTCTTCAAACTATAGTATTAAAATTATTTTTTAAATCACTGTATATTTTCGGCTAGACGAATGTATGTGAACTTAACTCTCACTCTTAAAAACCTGTATTTTAATATCCTTACTTTATACAATATGCACATCGTGTTGTAGCAAAGAAATGGATGTGATTGCACTTGCATATTTGAGTTTTAACATGTATTGATTTCTGTGCAGAAGGTACTGCAATTCCCCAATTTCGGTAGCGATATTGTTACTGAACATTCAACAGTTGCGCCAGTTTCTTTTAATATTGCCTCTGTTTAATCAATGCGTTTTCTCGCATTTATTTTGCAGTAACATAATACAACATTTTTTTCCTGCAATACCGTACATTGAGGACGAAAATGACATGCGAATAAATTTCCTACGAACACAACGATCTCATTCGTATTTATGATACAATTTACGAGTCAACTTCTAGCCTTCTTCGCGAACGAATGCTAGAATAGAACAGATTTGTTGTGAGATGTGGTTTTGCCAAGCTTGGCATGTGAAACATCTCACCCTGAGGGAAATAAAATATTATAAAATAAAAGTTCTGTTTTATGTTGCTCGTATTACTGTAATTGTTCCAAATAATCAGAATTTCTATATTCTCGGAATAATAAACTCATATTTATATAGGCTATACGAAACCATAAATTATGATAATGTTACAATGTAATAAATTCTTATCCTCAAGGAAACATACATTTGCTTTTAAATCAATTGCAAATAGAATGGAGATACTTTTTAATGTTACGTTAAGAATGCTCTGAATAAAAACATCAACTGAGAAGTTCAGATTACTTGCATAAATGTATTTTTATAAAGAATAAATGCGTTTTGTCACAGAAATAATTAATGATCTTAAGCGTAGTTGTTATATTAAGGACAACTAGTTTTGTATTCCTCAAATATGAGGATATACATACAATAGTAAACATAATAAAGCTAGGAACAATGAGATGTATGTTCCTACGTACTACATTGTGTGCAATCTGTTCCATTATTTGGATTTATGTGTTTTCAGAAATTTTCTCAGGGATTTCAAAAATATTTAACAACAAATTATCTAATACTAAAGTTTATATAAACGCGATTATTTTATGTCATATATAAGCCTATATACTTTTATACTTACAGAAAGATTTTAAAATTTTAAGTTTTATCTAATATACATTAATTTAAGGATATATATATATATATATATATATATATATATACATATGTACTGTTATTGTAAAAAGTATTTATGCAGTTAAAATATCACAGACAGAAATAAATAATTTAATTATTTCTTCACTATATACAAACATATAAATTATACACCTTTACATTGCACTCTGTGAAGTTAAATACACGCAATTTCCCCTGTTCTAACATAACAATTAACGAATAAAATAATATATACATGAAAAAAAAGACAAAACTATTGATACAGTAAACAGAATGGTCAATGCACAGTAGTGTTGTAATTCAGTCTACTCTTGAATAATTTGCATGTAGTTGTGTGTGTTCCTGGCTTGCTGCAGATTAACGGTGAAATTGGGCGCAAAGGTGGTAATAATAATAATAATAATAATAATAATAATAATAATAATAATAATAATAATAATAATAATAATAATAATAGCTTTATTTTACCTGGCAGAGTTAAGGCCTTAAGGCCTTGTCTACCACTCAACCAGGTTTAAAAAAATACAAAAAAATAGTCTCACATCTAAATTACAATATACATAAACGATTACATGTTATGAATACAATACAATTAATATTTATAATGTATTTTGATTTACTCTAAATTTAACGAATTAAATATATAATATGTACAAGATATATATATATATATAAAACGAGGTAAAGATTATTAATGACATAGTATAAAATTAAATAAATAGAGAAAAATTAATTATTAGACAACAGGTAACTGTATAAGCGTGACTTAAAGGTGCCAAGTGTGCAGCAACCCCTGATATCTTGAGGAAGGAGATTCCAGGAGCGGGCAGAGGCTACTGTGAAGGAAGTAGAATAAGAGGAAGTGCTATGAAGAGGAATTGTTAGCAGACTGCTATCTTGTGACCTAGTGTCAATATTGTGGTAAGAGGATAACTTCTCAAATCTGGACGCCAGGTAAGTAGGAATGTAGGAATTCAGAAGCTTGAAAAGTAGTGAAAGAGAGTGCAATTTACGTCTGTCAGTAAGACGGAGCCAAGAGAGGTTATTAAAGTGTTCGGAAATATGGTCATAACGGCGGATATTGAAAATGAATCGAACGCAAGCATTATGAACACGCTGCAGTCTCTGCGACAAGTCATAGTTTAGATCATTATATATAATGTCACAATAATCGAAGTATTGTAACACAAGATTCTGCACAAGGATTTGTTTTAACGAAACTGGGAGAAAATTCTTTAAACGTCTAAGATAATGTAAGATGGAGAAAGTCTTTTTACATATGTGTTTTACTTGTGTTTGCCAGGTTAAATTTGCGTCTAGATGTAGTCCAAGATCTATTACTGAAGAAGAATAAGGGATAATTATATTATTTATAGCAATGTTTGGAAGTGTAGAAATGTCAAAGGTTGTAAGTAGTCTTTGTTGTCCCATTACAATTACTTGCGACTTGTTAGGATTTATATTTATACGATACTTGAAGACCAGTTAAAGATGGATATGAGATCGTCATTTATTTTCGTCAAGCTGTTATAGAGAGAATGAGGAGGTGACTTTAGGTAAATTTGGAGATCATCAGCATAGAGGTAATAACGGCAGTGCTTTAGTACAGTTGGTAAGTCATTTATGTAGATTGAGAAAATAAGAGGTCCGAGAACACTGCCCTGGGGGACTCCCGCCTACACGTTGCGCCAAGACAAAGATCTAGAGTTTAATGAAACGTATTGTTGACGACCGTACAGGTATGAGTCGAACCATGATACAGCGCTGTCAGAGAAGTGTAGGTGTTTGAGCTTTATCATAAGTAAGTCGTGGTCTACTGTGTCAAAAGCTTTGCTGAAGTCAAGTAAGGTTAAATGAGTCAATTGACGTCTGTCCATGGCTTCACGATTATCTTCAGTAATTTTTAACAACGATGTGGTTGTGCTATGACCAAATCTAAAGCCGGATTGATAAGGATCAAGGTGTTGATTTCTTGGAGATATTCAGTCATTTGCTTATGTACAATATGTTCCAAGGTTTTAGATAATGTCGGAAGGTTGCTAATCGGTCGGAAGTCATTACAGTTAGTCGGTGTACTTATTTTTGGTATATGCCGAACCCTACACTGTTTCCACACAGTAGGGAAGATAGAAGTTATAAGGGAAGCATTAAAAATGTGAGTCACTGTGGGTAGTATAATGTCAATGATTTTATTTAGCATTAAAATGCTGATGTCATCTGTTCCTTGTACATTGGATTTAATCCCCTTGAGTGCTTTTTTAATGTCTATAGGCGAAATATCGTAAAAGTAAAATTTATCTCTTCCTTTATGGGGGGATGGGGATAAGTCTTTGTAGAGAGACTACATAGAAAAAAAGGGAATTAATTATTCGTTTGCATAATCAGTCTAAATTGCTAAATGAAGTTAATGAAATAATTGGAAGGCCAAGGAGAGAAATTCAGCATATAATTGATATTGTTAGCGAATGAAAATCTTTCGAAAATAGCAACAGATCACGAGGTCCTAGAAAACTGGATATTAATGTTGAAGCATTAATGAGAAAAGTAAAGTAAAATCCTCAATCAGTGCACCTAAATTAGCAGATAGTATCAAGAATTGCTTTAATATTAGTATTTCTGATAGCAGTGTTCATAACTATGAGCTAAAGAACAGCCCGCAGAAAATGTTTTATAAATAAAAACAGAAAGAAAATATATTAAAGTTCGCCAAAAGACACATGAACAGCCCCAAAGAATTTTGAAAAAAATATATAATTTTTACTGACCAGTCTAAATTCAACATTTTCTGTTCAGATGGAAAAAAGAAAAATCTGTAAAAATAAAATACAGAGCTACAAAAGCAAAATGTTCAACCCACTGTAAAACATGGTGGCGTTTCTTTATTAGCATGGGGACGCATGAGGCCTCTGGAGTCGAGACCTTGCGTTTTTAGCATTGGTGTGATGGATCACAAACAGTATATAAAAATACTGAAGACCAATTTTCATACCTTACATCTTGGAGAGAAAATGGGGATTAGACAGGATTTCAGTTAAATAACAGTATTCAGTTAAATAACATTATACAGAAATATAATTTCAAAATATCAATAAGTAAAACGAAAATCCTAGCTTTTAAGGGATCAGATACCGTAAGAGCTAAAATAATTCTGGAGGGGAAACCCATTGAACAAGTGAACCATTTTAAATACCTGAGTAATGAAATCTCGTATTTCAAAAAAGAAGATCTATATAACAAACCTAATAAATTTAATTATATATGTGGAACAATCAAAAGGATATTTAAAAGCACAAGAAAAGAAATAAAACTAAAATTTTATAAAGTAGTGGCAGTCCCCTTACTATTGTATGGTAGTGAATTTTGGGTTTTAACTAAAAGAGAACAGAAGATCATAGAAGCAGCTGAAATGAGATTTCTGAGAAGTGTGGCTGGTTGCAAACTTCTAGATAAGAGAAGAAGTGAAGATATTAGAAATGATCTAAATGTCTTTAAACCCTTAGATAAAATAAAAGAACCTAGAAAAAATGGAAAGAACATGTTCGAAGAATGGAAGATGAT
This sequence comes from Diploptera punctata, assembly GCA_030220185.1. NCBI lineage: Eukaryota > Metazoa > Arthropoda > Insecta > Blattodea > Blaberidae > Diploptera > Diploptera punctata. The sequence continues at coordinate 485,695 of JASPKZ010007913.1, forward strand.
CGCATTCCCAAAACTATACTTAAATACAAATCAAAAGGACGCAGGAATGTTGGTAGACCGAAGAAGAGATGGATCCAACTTTTGAATGAGAATCTATGAGACAGGAACAAGCCACATCGGCTTAATCCGTGATTGTTGATGATGATGATGACAGGATTTCGTATTTATGTAAGATAATGAACCCAAGCACACCGCTTTCAATGTACGTTTATGAATTTTGTATTACACACAAATTACACGAAAACTCCCCCGAGTTTCCGGACATAAACCCCATTGAGAATTTATGGGAACATCTGAAAAGGAGAATTCGTTCAAGGCAGGTTTCCAACAAGCAAGACCTTAGAAAAGCTTTGGAAGAAGAATGAAGAAATATATATTCTTCAGGAACTTCAAATTTAGTCGAGTCAGTGCCATGCTGTCTTCAAGCCATATTGGAATCAAAAGGGCTTCTAACCAAGTATTGAACTCAAAACGTAATGACTCAAAACCGCCTTACTATTGAGGCTGAGTCAATAATTTTTGTTTGTTACTTTTGTTGTTCATGTATAAATTATGTTTTTACTCGTTAATTATTATTTTAAATCAGAGGAAACTATAAAATACAATGTAAATGTGTATATTTTTGTTTTTGTGTATAGTGAAGAAATAATTATTATTTATTTCTGTCTGAGATGTTTTTAAGCGTTTGAATACTTTCTATACTAACTGTGTATGGTCCAATTTTTCTGGTTGATAATCTTGACCTTAATTTCATTTAATTAATTGCTATATGCCAAGTTTGACTTCTAAGAAACAAAAAATTGCGACCGCTAGAGCGTTAACAGACACACACATGCACGTAAGCACGCACTCACGCATGCATGCGCCCCCCCCCACACACACACACATTAGTCATGAACATTTTCGGTGTCTACTAAACAGCTTCATGAGTTTTATTCCTTCGGAATTCGCTACAATCAAAGTCAGTGATACCCACAGTAAACATATCACAAACAAAATAGTAGATATACGCAGGCTAATGTTATATACCCAAAGATCCTAGACGTGGGATGACCTTAAATGTTCGAATATCTGTAAATAAGTATTAATCTTTAAAAAATCATGTTCTACTTATAATCGAGATTCATTTTTTTTAAATATCAGTACTGTACAGTTCCATGTACATTTCCCTTTTAGTAAACTTTCTTCTACGGTTTTTCGAAAAAAAATATATTTTCCTGACCGCTTTGCAGCATATTGCACTTATATGAACCGAGTTTGTAGCCTGATGGCTAGAGTTAGAACAATATTCCAGGATACACGCCTGCAATAAAATTATACCCTCTCTGATTTACATAATATTTGGTAAGAATCGAAGTAACTCTAGGTCAGAAAAGGGAGTAGTGTAAACGTAGGCATAATATCAGTTTAAGATAATGTAAGTCTACGTATAAAAAGGCTAATATTTCCTTTTAGAAAAATTATGCTTAATAAAACTACAGTAGAATCCATAGACTGCAGGCTTGCACGGCCGGTAATCATAATGTTAAAAGATTCCGGGCTATGTGGCCGTGTTTTATAACTGGTGTTTCTTCCAGAAGTTTCTCCCTCAACTGCGGGGGTATCTTCACTGGTGAGTGCTTCTAGATGGCGTTCCCTTGTAGATTCGCAGTCGAGTTTACGACAAGGGAACACCATCTAGAAGTACTCGCTACTGAATATGCTATCCGCAGTTGAAGGAAAACGTCTGGAAGAAACACCAGTTATAGAACTTCTCAATACATGTAGCGAAGAAATATACCTGTTGATGATGGAATACATATTTTGAAAGGCCTTCATGAAAAGAAAGCCTACATACCTTTTTACAAGTTGAGGACGACGGCACTGACCTAAGAAGGTACATATTTTGGTTTTATTTGGTGACTATCCACCTCAACGGTTTTAAACTATGGATTTTATTAGTATTAATAAATATGGGAATATGCACTTTTAAAATTAATGGCAAATTACCGTTGAGGTTGTTGATTAAAATATTCATCATCATCATAATACATTCACGAATTTAGGCCATTTGTTGACCTGTTTCGGTCTCAAGAGAAACACCATCCAGAAGTCTTTTGAGTGGACGTCCTGGTCTTCTTCTTCCTGCAGGTTGATATCTTAACATTAGTTTGGGTATTCTGTGATCTTCCATTCGATGAACATGTTGTATCCATCTTGACTTATAATCAGAAATTTTGTTTTCTAAAGATTCCATGTGTAATTCTTCTAAGATGTCTTCATTTTTTTTGTGATCTAGTAGTGTGTATCCTGCAGTCCTCCGAAGATATCTCATTTCAGCAGATCTAAGTCTCTGTATATCCTTCTGTTTCAACGTCCATACTTCGCTACCATACAAAAGAGTTGGAAGAGCCAGTGTTTTATACACTTTCAGTCTTGAATGCTTTTGGACTAACTGTGGCTTGAAGATAGAATTTATTAACCCTAAAATTCTTAAAAATTTAGATATTTTTGCATTTACATCCTTTTCTTCTTCATATGAGATATTGCATCCTAGATATGTAAAATTATTCACCTGCTCCAAAATTTTATTGTCCAGTACAATTTTACTTCTGACAGGATCTACACCTTGAAATGCCATAATTTTTGTTTTTTCTGTAGATATCTTTAATCCATATTCTTCTGTAATTTTGTTAAGTTCATACAGACCTTTCTGTAGATTATCTTCGGAATTTGCTATTATTATTTGGTCATCTGCAAACAATAGGGTGTTTAATTTTCTATTTTCTGATATTCTTATTCCAAATTTATATGTTTTGTTCCAGCAACATATTACTTCATTGATATAAATTGCAAAGAGTGTTGGGGATAGGGGGCAGCCTTGTCTCACACCACGATTTATAATTCCTTCTTCAGAAAATCTGTTATTTAATTTAATCTTTATGGTGTTGTCTTTGTAAATAAAATTATAAAATTCGTACCTGATGCATCAGTCATCCTCAATTAAAATAAACCTATGTTTATGAAACATCGTCATTCATTTAAAAATATTGCATCAGCATCTTCAATGGGACTCTAAGAATACCATTGTAGATGCTGATGATGCAAGACTGTCTTCTGAAATGCCTACCATTTTTAAATGATTGACGATGTTTTATAAACATAAGCTTGTTGACGACTGAAACAACTGGTACGAATTTTATAATTTGAATCTTATTAAGATGTGAAGTCTACCATTTCCATAGAATGTTATTAATAAAAATTAGGTTAACATGTATACATGCTCGATATTACTGTGTCTTGTTGACACTACAATAGTATATGGAGGAGTGCGTTATATTAACAAAGAATGTAAAGCATATTATACCGTGAAATGCAAATTCATACAACCCCGCCTTCTTAAATTTCAAGTTTATATTATGATAATTTGTTTATTGTAGCTGACAGAACATTCATTAAATCAGTTATTCGAGGTCTGCGAAGCTCTGCATGGAATTTCAGTAGCTAAATTGTAGCAGTTAGCCAAATATTTTGAGTTAGGATGGGTGTGGCAGTTTAGGAGACCTTGGTGCTATCGAAATATCTACCTACGCCATTATCACCTTTTTATTTTCATATCCTTTATTTTTCTCTTCAATTTTTTTATTTCAGCTGCATGGCAATACAAAGTACTTTGACCTGGTTCAGAAATTTATCGTCGATTGTAGATACAATAGAAAATAAATACAACTTTATTAATAATAAGTAGGGTCTACGTTGAAATTCTGTCACAGTCTTTTGATATGAATATAAAAAAAGTTGAAGTAGTAGGTCATGTTATTATAGGCATATAGAAATATATGAGCGTAAGATTCCTATTCACCAATAAAACCTCCATCTTCTCTATTGTTTTAGAAATAGCTAGGTTGTTAAAAGTTTATCTAACATTGGTTAAAATGGATACAATCTCGTAGATGATACTTAAAAAATGATGGTCCAAAATATAGGTGTGAAAAGTAAAAAAAAAAAAAAAATAAGAGAAACAAAAAAATTCCAGTGAACAAATTTTCAGGTTACGAAATTTTGTAATTTTATTGCTGGTTGTGACTCGCTGAATGGTAAGAGCCAGAGAACGGAATCTGTTTCACAATGTCGAATGCTTAATTGTTTTGGTATAACGTGCGCGAGATGGTGTAACACATAGCTGCATTCCTACATAGGTATGAAGAGAGCTTTGTCATGTAGAAAGACAGATGCAATAAACAATGTTGCATTTAGTAAAGAAGTGAAGTTATTGTAGAGTACGTCGGTAGTTGATATTGTGCGTACCTGATCTTAGGTGTAGTGAAATGTCACACACAACGAAAACAGATGTGCGTGTGAGAGGGCAATCTTTGCCTTAAAACGTTCATTATCTTGTAAGCAATGCATAACCTAACAAGGGAAGTACTTATGTTGGACCAGTTGGATTGTAACAAAAATTGGAGGATATGTTGAATGAAGGGTACTGAACACCGTGATATTAGTCATTTCACTGCAAATTCAATAGTATGCATAATATTTAATACGAAATAAGGAAAAAGAAAAAAGAAATAGAGGCTTAACATCCGTATATGACAGAATAAATAAGTAAAACACTTGGAAAAAAAATAAAATAAACAAATACAAATAGAAAATGATAGTGTGATAAATTAGGGAAGAACAAAAAAGGGGCAGGGAGGGAGAGATAAACTAACGAAATAAATATTACAACGGAGCTGTACGGTTACTTGAAGAACAGCGCACCGGAGTGTGAATGTTTTTTCCACTCCCGCAGTCGAGTATTTGTACAGTATATATGAATTGTTTTAATTTAAGCATAAAAACTCAATAAATTGAAAGTACAGTAGAATATTTGTTTTATTATTTACTAATTAGCACTTTTATGGCGTAAATTAATACTTCTTTTTAGGACATAATAGTATATTTACACGTAAATGTGAGTCCATAAAATATTTCATCAAAAGTATAAAATGGGCATAATAAATTCATTTTACGTCTTAACTATGTTAGAACCTATAGTTCAGGAAACATTTGAAAAACACGAAGGGATTGAATGATGACATGGTTGCGTATTTTCTGGCAGAACTTATATAACAAAAATATTGGAATAAGTTAGAGGACTTTAGCGAAAATACTTTAGATTTCGAAGACTATGCCACTTGCAATCAGAAGCTCACACAGGCCGGATGTTCCGAAGACTTTGAAATTGCCAACGAATCCAGTGAGGAACGTGAGAATTCAAGTAGCTTTGAGCCGTCTTCTGTTAAAAAACCTAAACGTCCTAACGTACTGTCTGCCTATTCTGAAGAAACTTTGGAAAACATTTATGAATATAGGATGTCAGGGAAATCTGGCTCGAAGTCCTATTCACAAATAATAAAAAAATGGCCATCATTAATTAATAACCGAAATGTAAGAACAGTTTTGAATTATATAGAAAATAAAAATCTTATCTAGCTTCACAATTAAAACACAGGGACCCCTACAATATCGCCCAAATTAAAGACTACATCCTTAATAAGTTTCGAGATCGGGGATTGACAGTTCACTATTCGCATTACAAACGTGGGCTGTTTTTCGAGTGAAGGAATTGGGCTTGAATGAATTTAAAGCATCAAAGACATTCATTTCAAATTTCAAAGAAGAAAACAATATTCCTTCAAAAAAATTACCAAATTTGTCACTGTCAAGGGTATTGAAAATGAAATTCATACACGGGCAGTAAGCCATACGTTCTGTTCACAGTCCGTTACAATAAAGTAATATTTGGTAATAGTATAAAGAAAAACAAAAAGAAAATAATATTACAATTACATAAAGAAAACACAATAATATTACATTTACATAATAAAACAATAACATTATACATTAATTACGTAGAATTAATGTTATTGCATTTTGATAACATGTATTTATTCACGAATGAGTGTTGTTATTTTCCGCGTTTTGTCCAGAAATTTACCCAAGATTATCCAATTTTCTGGATTTACCATTAACTCGTAGCATGCCAATCTTTCACGATTTGAATTTAGAAATCTTTCCGGTAATAACTGATGCATCCAATATTCTAAATCGTTACATTTTCCTAATATATGTATCTCGTCTTCAGAGCTCCTGCACATTGGACATATTCGCATTACATTTAACGGGAAAAAGTATATAGTGTTCTGCTATCTGTATGAAGTAATCAAAAATTGTTATTAATATTAACAAGAAAAGAAACTGATATTTACGTTCTTCGCACCGCTATAGCTAGTAGCACTTGTGCTTGACAGCAGCTGCAATGAGCAACCGTGCCGTTAGATTTAGATTTATTTATTTAGCCTGGTGGAGTTAAGGCATGTGGCCTTCTCTTCCACTCACCAGGGCAAACATATATTACATCAGAATATAGCAATTACAATGAACTCTAATATTAAATACTAAATAAAAATTTGATCAAAAAGATAATATCTGTTATATTACGATCTATAATGCAACTAGTTAATGTTAGTTAAAATTAAGACTAAAACTAATAATAAAGTGTATACAAGCAAGACATATTAAATTGTCCCTGTCTAACGCTCATAAAAAACAAAGAAAAGTAATGAGATATAGAAAACTAATTTTACGTTTGTACAATATTTAAAACGAAACAAAAGAAAATATTTGTTAACCTTAATATTATTTTCATAGATGATTAAATTTATTAATTGTTAAAATAATACTATCAGTGAGGTGTATAAGTTAGTTTGTCAAATAATTATTTAATTTGTTTTTGAAGGATGTTATAGTTTGACAGTCTCTGACATAGATCGGAAGGGAATTCCACGTTTTGGTAAGTGAGACCGTAAAAGATAATGAATAATATACAGTGTGATGAGGAGGGATATAAAGGACAATGTACTGATGGGATCGAGTGTTAAGATTGTGTGTGTCGGATAGTTTGATGAAGCGGCGTGATAAATAATTAGGCGATGATGTGTGAAGGATTTTATAGAGAAGGGATAGGGAATGGACAGTTCTACGATCTCTTAGACGAAGCCACGATAATTGTTCCAGGGACGGTGTAACATGGTCAAATTTGCGAATACCACAAATAAAACGTGCGCAAGAATTATGAACACGTTGAAGTCTTTGAGTGTAAATAATATTTAAGTCTGTAAAAAGAGTGTCACAATAATCAAAATGGGGCATTGCAAGTGTTTCTATTAACATTTTCCAAAGAGCGAATGTCAGACAATTTCTTACGCGATTTAATGAATGTATTATTGAGAAGACTGTTTTGCATGTATGGTTTATTTGTGTATTCCAATTTAAGTTGTTGTCAATAAATACTCCTAGAATTTTTACAACCGGTCAATGAGACGCGATTGAAATTTAATGGCAAATAACACGATTTTATTAAATTTCCAGCAACATGACTTACGCCATCATATTTATGTCAATTAATTAACATATCCTCTAATTTTTGTTACAATCCAACTGTTCCAACATAAGTACTTCCCTTGTAAGCATATTTTATTGTATTATGCATCATATATTGCTTTCTAATGTTTATATTACAGAAGAATCGAACGATAGGTATACAGACTTGTAATACTCCACCCCATCCCACCCCTCCCGATCGCTCCAATAGTGAAATGGAATTTATTGCCTTTTTTTTTTACACGAAAGGAAATACTCCGTATATTTGCATTTACATTGCGCACAGGCCTGCTTGGCCGTACGTACATAATTTTTCCATGAATAAAAAATAAAAATAAACATAAGAATATATACACAAATACATACAAGGCTACACACCTATATAAAAATATAAAAACCATGTGTTTGTACTAGAGCATGCCATTAAAACTTTGGAGAATGAGGAAGGCTTACAACTCAATCGTATTAATAAGCTGTTAGTTTATGCTGATGATGTAGTATTGCTGGCCGATAGCGAGGAGATACTAAAGGACAACACGCACACACTATTGAGTAACACTAAGAAATTAGGACTGGAAGTAAATATCAATAAAACTAAATATATGGTCACACGTAGAAATTCATTATATAATGGAAATGGACAGCTAATGACAAATGAGGGAAATTTTGAGGAAGTAGCTGAATTCAAATACCTAGGAACAATAATCACAAATAGGAATGAGATGCACAAAGAAATTAAACATAGGCTCAATTCTGGAAATGCGTGCTATTATGCATTGCAGAGATTTTTGATGTCTCAACTCCTTTCAAAAAACGTTAAACTGAAAATGTATAAAACTATTATTCTGCCAGTTATATTATATGGGCGCGAAACATGGACTCTTACTTTAAGAGAGAAAAGGAGATTGCGAGTATTTGAGAATAAGGTACTTAGGAAAATGTTTGGACCAAAGAGAGATGAACAGACAGGTGAATGGAGAAGACTACATGACAATGAACTACATGGTCTTTATGGGAAGCCAGATATAATAAGAACAGTTTAGTCTCGTAGACTGCGATGGGCAGGACATGTTGCACGTATGGGGAGTGAAAGACTTGCATGGAGGCTTCTTGTAGGAAAGCCAGAGGGAAAACGCCCAGTTGGTAGACCAAGAATGAGGTGGGAGAATAACATTAACTATGATTTGGGGGAGGTGGATTATACAGGGAATGATTGGAAAGCATTGGCTCGGGATAGGGATGTATGGAGAGCTTATGTCCGTGCGGGCATGAACCTACGGGTTCGATAGTGCCAGTGAGTAAGTAATAGTAAGTAAGTGTAAGTAAGTGTGTGTGTGTATATATATTTACATACACTAGCTGGCCCGGCGAACGTCGTATCGCCTTTAAATATTTTTACGATAATTTTTCCGATGTTTAATAGTTATCTGCTATTCGGGGCGGAAACAAATCCAACAAATCAAAGATCATGACAATCGGTCCAGCCGTTCTTGAGTTATAAATAGTGTAACTAATCCGACTTTGTTATATATATAAGTCCCGGCCACGCGTTGCTGTGGCTAAGGTATACATTAAATTATGTTGTAGTAAACTAAGTGAAAAATCTAAATGAGAAAGTTTTTGTTTTACACAATTTTTTAGTTCTGGTACGTTAACTACACCCGGTATAAATATGGGTGGTGGTTTATTTGGAAGTGGTTTCGTTGATTGAGATGAATTTATGTTGTCTGCATTCTCAGTATCATCCATAAGTGTATCATAAAGATTATATATTTTTATTGATGGAATATTTTGAGGAGGCTTGCTGATTTCATTATACTTTCGTTTTTTTCTACGAACTTGTTGGCAGTTTGAATTCTCATCACCATCAAGAAGTCTCTGTATAGTAATATCATCTTGTGATATATTATAGTCATCTTGTTTTTCATTTAATTGAGGCATGGGGATTGTTTCTGTAATATTAGGCATATTATTATAACTAACAAACTTACTTACAGTTCTGTTATTCCGTTCCCTAGGACCTTCATATGTTTTAAATTGACATTCTTCTTAAATGTAAGATTTATGTCACATAGGCCTATACCAATTTGCGGAAATTCACTTGATATCTTATCATTCATGGTCTCTAGAACTGATTCACCATATTGTTCAATGTCCCTTCTCGGTCCAGTTAAATTTAAATTAAGTTGCTGTCTTTCAGCCAGATTACTTAAAACTAATACTTACACACGAAATTAATATTATTATCAATATATTGAAAATAAAATAAACACTGAACACACTTAAATTATGAAATAATCAATATTTGTAATTCAATTGAAATTCGCGGTTGCAACAAAAAGCACAGCCACCTGGTTAAATAATAAACCAATTACCTTACACCGTCATCTGTTAGAATCGTATGGAACTCACAGATAATTATAACTCTATGTTAAATAATAAACAAATAATTTTAAATAAAAAATAATGCGACAATAAATTTAGTTATAAACAACCGTAGGTCTCAAGTTGAATCAAACAGCACACAGTGTGCAAAATTTTATTAAAATCGGTTCAGTAGTTTAGGATTTCATTGCGGACAAACAACGCGACACGTAATTATATATGTGTGTGTATACAGTATATAATCTATGTTTACACTACATACAATAATACACATCTACATGCATACATGAAAGGCCAAGTATATATATATATATATATATATATATATATATACGCACACACACACACACACACACACACACATACAGGGTATCCCATTCAAACCTCCCACATTTTAATTAATCATAACTAACAAAGTATGCGGAATTATGAAATGAGGCCGGTAATAAACGAAACAGAAACTCAAAGAATTTTCATTGCCACACACTAAAACACCTATATATGTGCACCATTAGTAGCATGAACAATATCAAGTCTGTATTCGATTTCATGCCACATTCTGTCCAATATGTCCATTGGTACTGTTGCGATTGTGTCAAGGATACGGGTTCGTAAATCATAAAGATTTTGTACTGGAATCGCAAACGCACGGTCTTTTACATATCCCCAGGGGAAGAAGTCCAGTGGAGTGGTATCTGGCGAACGTGGTTTTATGTCATTATTGCTCAACATGCGACAGATGAATTAACTGCAACAAAGAAAACAAAAATTCTTTGAGTTTCTCTTTCTTTTAATACCAACCTCATTTCCTATTCCGCATACTTTGAGAGGTATGTTTAATTAAAATATGGGAGGTTTGAATGAGACACGGTGCATATAAAAAGTTCAATTCTGTATATTAATCTAATATATAAAAATGAATGTTTGTTTGTTCGTACTTTATGCGCTGCCATACCGTTCAACCGATTTTGATGGGGATTATTGCAAAATGTTCAGGAGAATCCTAGGATGAACATAGGTTATAAGTGAGTTGTGATACTCAACTCCTACACCTTTAAAAATCACCCTTTGTAGTGAAATTGTGAAAAAAGTAGCTTTTTGGACGCTTAAATGACCTGACCTGACCTGTACTATACTGACCTACATTGAACCTAACGTAACCTAACCTAACCAAACATAATTAAACCTGAATCTAACTTGAACATAATGTGAACCTAACCTGAAACTAGTCCGAACCTAACCTAACCTGAACCTAACTTAACCTAGCCCTTACCTAACCTGAACCTAGTTTGAACATAACCCGAAGCTAGCTTGAACCTAGCCTGAACCTAGTTTGAACATAACCCGAAGCTAGCTTGAACCTAGCCTGAACCTAATCAGAACCTAACATGAACATAACCTGAACCTAACCTGAACCTAACCTTTACATATCCTTAACATGACCTCAACCTAAATTGAACATAACCTGTACCAACCGAACCTAAACTAAACCTACACTGAGACTACACTAAACGTAGCTACACTGACCCTAAATTGAACCTAATCTGAACCTAACACGAATCTAACCCGAACCTAAACCTAAGCCAACCGTGCATAACCTAACCTAAGCTGAACCTAACTTGAATCCAAACCCGAAAACAATACCCGAGTACAAAAAGAAACCAAAATCCGAAACCAAAACTGAAAGAAAAACTGATTCCAAACCTGAACTCAAACTAAACCCCAACCCGAATCGACACCTGGGCCCAGATCCGGAACTAAACCTGACATTACCCTGACGTAACCCGGACATAACACTATCCTAACCTTGACCTAACCGAACCGAACCTAACTGAACCTAACCTAACCGAACCAATCTAACTGAACCTGACCTGACCTAAACTGACGTAATAGATACCTAACCTAACCCAGAAACAAAATCTAAACAGTCCAACCGATCTGACCATACTACTCCTAAACCGATTAAATTACCTTTATAACGACCAAATTACCAGTAGCTAATCAAAATACCTCTATAAAGATCAAAACTTCCAGTTAACCGATTAAACCACCTTTAAAACGATAAAATACCCGTAAACCGATCCAGCTAGTTCTAAAACAATACAATTACCCTTAAACCGATTATTCTACTTGTACAGCGATCGAATTGCCCGTAAACTGGCCAATTTACTTCGAACCCGACCAAACAACCGCTAAACTGATAATTACGATATTAATGTATAATTATTTTTCTTGCTACTTATTTAACTAAACATAAAAACACATTTAATTCATTTAGGTGCAGCAGCGCACGCCAGGCATTGGCTAGTTATGATGTCAATTTTTTCTTTTACTTATTCAAATAAACATAAATACACAATAATTTTCGTCTTTCAGCTCATTTGTGGCAAGAAGATCGGGATAAGTAGATTCCCGGGCAATGCCGCGTTGGGTAATCAGCACGGGGTATCTAAAAATAATTAAGATATAAATGTTTCCTTCCACTTATTCAACTATACATAAAACACATTAATTTTCGTCTTTCTGCTCATTTATGCCAAGAAGACCGAGATAAGTAGATTCCCAGGCAACGACGGATAATGAGCATGGGCTATCTAAAAATAATTACGATATAAATTTATAATTATGTTTCCTTCCACTTATTCAACTAAACATAAAAAACACATTAATTTTAATTTCTTTAGGCGTAGCAGCGCACGCTGGGTGTTTTTATACAAACTGGTTTTTGTTCCACATGTCGGATATTTTGAATTCAAATACTTATTGAAAAATGCAATTTCTTAGCATTTTATATTCTTTTATTTATTTATTCCTGGACATTATTATGTTTATGTAGTCCCTTTAAACAAGGGTCCATAAATTAATCAGTTATTGAAGTAATGCCAATTTTACTGTTTGGAACTTGCTGCCAGTAAGTGCCAGTTCTAACAAAACCACCACAGCCTTAACTTATTCAATGAAATTATTTTAACGAATTTAAATACCCTAGCCTTAAATTGCCGAAACAATAATTTATGCTGCCAGTTATTTAAATGTTCCGGACCGCAAAGAAAACAAGATCGTGTAAAACTCTTAAGCTATTATGTATTTTGATTCAATAATGTAAGTAATTTCTACCCATTTGTTTTTCTATTGTATTATCTATAATATAAACGAATGTATGTCTGTTTGTCGTTTACAGACTTCTAAACCGTTCAACCGATCTTCGTGAAAATTTGTATATACAGGATTTCAAATGCGACGAGTGTTTAGTCGTTATGTATTATGTTCTAAAGCCATTGAAACTAAAATTTAAAAATCGCTCTACCATCACAACAAAATCTCGAAATATCCTATTAAATGAAATCGAGGTATGTTAGAAGCGGGGGTTTACCTGAAATTTGAAATTAAAAATGTACTCTAGCAACCGCCATGTTTGGTTCGTCGCAGTATACACCATATAATTAATTAACCCTCAATATATTTTTAGGCGTAGCAGCGCACGCCGGGTATTAGCTAGTAATTAAAAAAATTGCTACAAAACGAATTAAAAAAAAAAGAAAACGACAAACACACATATATACTCACACAACAACCCACACACACATGCGCGCTCTCATACCCCCCCTCCCCACCCTGCACACATCAAATTCACTAACAGGCTATTTAACTTATTAAGACTACTTACTATATAATTGAAGATAGGAAACAAAGACCATATTGAGATTCTTATTATTGATAATACATATTTTCTTATTAATCTCCAATTTTTCTATCCCTCAATTTCCGTATTTTACCCAAAAATTTGCATATTTTCGCTTCACTTTTGATTTGTCCTACAAGATCCCAACACGCCACACTCCCACGATCCGACGTGAGAAATCTCTCTGGCAGCAACTGTAATCTTAAGTTGCTCTGTCTGTCTATAGAATGCTATAATATGTTGCCAGTTTTCACGGTCATCGCACGAGGGCACAGTTTAATGCCTTCTTCACTTGTTAAATTATGGGCCATCCATCCCCCTGAATGAACCATGTATTATCTCCTTCCAAAGAGTCAATATACTTTTCCCTTCCCCACGAAAGTTTAAGTTCCGACTGCAGGGTGAGCGATACTTCTGACTGCACTTGGCTTCCATATACTGTCTGTCTATATCAATTAATCTCTTCTTAACTTTCCTCCAAACATTTATATTATTCTCCGCATTCCTCTCCCATACCCAACCCATCCCTATGCCCTTCAGTCCCCTTTCTACACCGATTATCCAATCCCCCCGAAACACATTGCCTTCTCTATCCCAAGTAACACTCTGCTCTGAGCGAGCCCTGATTCCCGTTTATTGTGCCCTACCAGTATTTAATAGCCATAAATTTGTCCCTTATTGGGTCCGAAAATGTACCGAATTCTTTAAGTATACAACAATTACAGTAGATAAGTCAATACCAGCACAAGTAAGTCATCGACAATGTGGAACAAATTCCGCTTTCTACTAAGAGCTAAGTAATTCCAACAAAAACAGCGACAATTTTAATTTGTCAGTCAAGAGAGGAACACACAATTCGACTGCAGACAGAAAAGAAACATATAGATACGATAAACACCAAATCCATAAATTAACTGTTCATGATATCAATAACTTTACAAGCGCTAGTAGATTGAAATCTCAACTGTAGAATTTTTAAGATCGGCTCCTTGTTTGTTTACACGTTGGAGCAATTCCTCTTCCCTTCTTGCACTACGCAGTGTGCCATTCAATAGAGGAAAGGAGAATCTGTCAACACAGTCAACATAAAAAGAGGTTATACCACGAAGAATATGCAGACATGCACTTCATGTACCTGAGTTTACCCAATTGTACTGAGCTTTCCTTCACTGAAGATAGCCTGACGGCAAGGTACACTCCTGCTTAGGAAAACTAAGTGGATTTTTGGTCATTAAAATATCCTAGTTTTACCGCGGGGTTCACAAGAGTACGAATTTGATTATAAGCCTACCGTACATGACAAGCCACCATAATGTTCAGCTGTTGTTCTTCATGAAGTACATCCATTTAGTAACGCTATAACAGCATAACATTTAAGTCAGTGCTAGAGTGCTTGATTTGTATGCACAGGTCTAGGGTTCAATCCGCGGTCGATTTTTGTTTGCCTTTCCTATATGAATTTGCTTGTCTTTTTTTTTAAAGACAACACACTTTTGGTTATATGGAATTGTTCATTTTCCTACATCTAAGGGCTATTATGAGGCTAAAATGACCAATTTATAACAAAAGTCATATTTGGTGGTAGAAGACAAAAAATAAACGAAAAATATATAAATAAGCAATATAAATAAAATAAATAAATAAAATAAATTAATAAAAAAGTGGAAATAATAGCTCGTCCACATATTACCTGCGTCTGTCACAGCACGCGTTAGCCGCGACATGGAGTCCACGAGATTATGGAAGAATTCTAGATCCAGTGTCACATCTTACCATCTGTCAACAATTCATTCCATAAATCCTCCTGGATACGGTATGGTCCTGGCCATGTGGAGCGTAAAGTTCACATGTTCATCGTGTATATATCATGTGGCATCGGAGGATCCAAGAGATGGATATCACAAAATAATTAATAAAATCAAATACAATATTACCAATATTAAAAGATTCGGGCTATGTGACCAAGGTCTATAACTGGCGTTTCTTCCAGACGTTTCTCCCTCAACTGCGGAGGACATCTTAGTGGCGCGTGCTTCTAGGTGGTGTTCCCTTGTCGTAGACTCCACTGTGAGTGAGCGGCCGAGTCTACGATACGGGAACACCACCTAAAAGCACTCGCCACTAAAAATGTCCTCCGCAGTTGAGGGAGAAACGTCTGGAAGAAACACCAGTTATAGACCACGGCCACATAGCCCGGAATCTTTTAATATAATGATTACCGGCCGTGCAAGCCTGCATTCTATAATATTACTATTTAACACATGCTAATATAATAGTTATTGTCATTCACACTTAAAAATTACGCCTCCACCGAAACAATCTTTGAATCCAAAGAGCTGGTGGACTGGGTGGTTATTCTGTTGGAATACAAGAACTCCTTCAAGATAATGCTTCCGAGAGGAAGGAACTGATATGTTCTCCAAAATATGGAGTTAAGCTGACCATGTTGAACTTCCCGAGGATATGTTCTAGAATCCTACCCCATCGAACAATATTCACCCCAACATGATATGCTTATGCGAACAGACCTCTCAACCGAATACACATAATGAGCATCATATCTCTGGTCATCCTTGTGATATATACGGACAGGACCGTCGTTCATACTCGAGATGATTACTTTATCGGTGAAAATTACATTGATCCAAAATAAGCCCTCTCGAGTAGAAGCGAAGGCGATGATCCACGATCTGCTCATCATCTAACCTTCCTGGTAGCTTGAAGGAATCTTATTATGCTTAATTGCTTAACATGGCATAGGCCTAATATATTATATATAGGAATGTATTATAGTACTACCTTTTTTCTACAGACAGCAACCCGATCATTGTTTGCAAGTTTGTGTTTCATGTGCATTTTTTTGTATTCGTTGTATTATGCTAAATGTAATGTGTAGATGAATTCCTTTTGCAGAAAAAAATCTAGTTCTGTGTAGAGAAAACTACTTATTAAAAAAACAGCAGCTTGGGATTCGAACTGGGTTATACGTAATTCAGTTTCTAATCATGGTTCTTGCGTTCGCAATCTACGCTCTCGTAACTCTGATAACTCAGCGTAAATTTCTTATCTTCTCGTTCATACACAAATTTCGAGGACGATTTTAAACTTTCTTTACACATTATCTCTTTTTTTTTATTGACGTACTTCAGGAATTCGGGTTGTGGTTTGAATGTATCTTTCAGCAAGTAAAGAATGATCCAGAACTGCTTGAAAACAGAGAAGAGTACAAAGTGGATGAGATGCTTGGACAGTATTTTAAACGTGTATTTTAGTAGGCAAAGTTAAGGTAGAGATGGCAGCACGTCTGATTTTAGTCAGAAAAAGTGGATCATATTTTGGACGGTTAATTTGTGAACCACTGTTTATTAGATATTTTTTGCTCAATTTTGAAATATCACAGAAATTTCATTGAACTACACGCATTTGTTTGAACAGCTGTGATGTTTGTGGATAATCAAGGTACAATACAGTATGAATATGTTGACAGAATAATTAATTTGTGGACTAATGATTATTGGAGATTATATTTATTTTTTTGTACTTGAATGCTGTGCTTGTGCCGAGATTGGTAAATTAAATTAAATTATAACTAATTTTTTATTTGAATTGGAATTAGTCTGTAGAATTAAGCCAGTACCAGCAAGAAAAAATCACATAACCGGTTACATTCCAGATCCATATTTACTGTAACTTTTTTTGTTGCTTCTTATTATCTTTACTTCTTATCCTTACATTTTGTCGTAAGCCGTAGCTGAGCGGTTTAAGCCGTTTAAGGCATGATGCCTTATTACAGAGCAACGGGACTTGCTCTGGTTCGAATCTCCAAGGGGAAAAATGTTGTCTCATGCAATTTCGACCAGTATGGGACCGGCGCCCACACAGGGTCATGAAAATGTTGGTTGATACAATTAGTAGCTGCTCCATGCTAAGAAAACCAGCTATAACGGCTGGGGTCCCGAACATACTGACCCAATGAAACCCCTTTATTGGCTGTATGATCGTTCAAATATGTGATTAACAAGGGGGATGTGTGGCAGCAACAGGTTGTTAGAAAAAGAGCTCTCGGCCTATCCCGCCTTAGATTTTTTTGTCCTTACATTTTTGAATCAAAAGTTTAGGAATACGGAGTATCCTGTATTGTATTATGTTAAGACACATTGAGTTTTTTTATCTTGCACATTTTTGTATTTATGTGTTGACTGTTATTTAACATTTTCCAATACTGTTATTTTAACAAGTTCCAATAATGGATCATATTATAATATTATAATGATATTGTGAAAAGAAAAATTAATGTCTGAACCAGGAATCGAACCGTGGACCTCTAGTTCTCCGTACTAGTGTGCAGCCCACTACACCATTCTAGACTGGGCACAAACATTAAGACTTCTTTCCATATATACAAATCTATAATTCTTGTTTCGTCCGCTGCCCAGGTAGGAGTCACTACCATCGCCAACGGCCGGCTTCGTTTTAAGTATCTATATTTGAGAATTTTACACCACCACTTTTATAAGCAGTAAATGATGTTATTTAACATTTTCCAATAATGTTATTTTAACACAGACATTAATTTTTCTTTTCACAATATCATTATAATATTATTTTATGTGACTGGTCAGAAATCACTATGAAATTTTAACTTTGGAAATTGAAATAATACTTCAAACTCTTAACAATATTATATAATCAAATTTTAGTTATACATTATCCTGTTTTTAAATTCTTGAAGATCAATGCTTTACTGGATTTAATCATGGTATGAACTAACTTGCTCCTTCTTCATTGTCTTCATATTTACAGTTTGTTTAAATCCTTGACCTATTGGAATTACAAGAAATAATACAAAGTTTGAAATTCCGCAGAATGTCAAGTTATATATTGCTGTGACGATAGTATGGTAC
This sequence comes from Diploptera punctata, assembly GCA_030220185.1. Classification (NCBI taxonomy): domain Eukaryota; kingdom Metazoa; phylum Arthropoda; class Insecta; order Blattodea; family Blaberidae; genus Diploptera; species Diploptera punctata. The sequence goes on from JASPKZ010007913.1 coordinate 504,073, forward strand.
AAGGTTTTATAAAGAATTCATTGTATCACTTAATACTTCCTCATTTATCACACTTAATTTATGTGACATACATCGCAGATCCACTGAAAATGGAAATAATTAAGTAAATCTTCACGACTATTTAACTCATACCCCAAATGAGAGACAATGACCAATCACATTTCAATGATTTCTGTTTTACAACCAATCACAGTCGTGTTTCACCAAATATTTATCAATATTAAATTTACCATATTAAAGAAAGCTCCTCCTTTTTAAAATTCTGAACAGGTCTGACCCTTATTTTGCAGTGACTGATCCTGCCAAGAAATACGGCTACCGGATTGTATATATAGTGCGTGGATGTCAACACATAGCGCTTGCAGGAGTTAATATAAAAACATTTGTAGCAATTTATTATACCACCAAAAAAAGAAACCACTGTTTGCACTTTCTTAAATGCATTTTTTCCCAGATAATAATCCAGAAAAATATAATTGTCATATTTACATCATACGACATGAGAAATGAATTAATGTACAGTTCGTGAGTCGTGAATTTATTATTCGTAATTTGGAAATCACTCGTGGCATTACTTATGATAAAGACCTGATTTGTTTGATTTATCTCTTAGACGATACATTCTAATTCACCGCGAAGTAAGCTATATTCACTTACCCAAAAAAAAAAAAAAAAATGGGCGAAGCAATACTGTTGATGAAAACAGGAAGTTTCCTCGCACTGTTCGCAAGGTAACAATCTTTCCCTCAGCAACTTGCATCATTGCAGCAGCAGCTATTGCCACTACATTACTTCCATAACCCATAACATAGCTTCAGGTTTAGACACACCTACATTCGAGACGTCTCGAGTTCAATTCCAGATAGGATATTATTTTTTTCGTATTTTTTTATTTATACGGTCGTCTATAAAAATATAATTCCATTAATTTTCCATTAACTTAGTTTAACCCCTAGCCTTACAGGTACTTTTGATATGCCACACGATACTCGGGCATTGCAGTGGCATGATCTGTCGGGAGAGGGATTTTAAACTGTGGATCACACACATACTTTTTTGATCACACAAGGACATGGAGGGTCTCACCGAATAAGTGATCAGCTCAATGCCAGGATGTCCACAGAGACAACACAACATTCAAATGAAACATACGTTTAAAATAATAGGCCTAATAATAATCTGTATCTGTATGCCCATGTTTCCCTTAACAGAGATTTAGGCGCTCTCCCCCTATAGGGAAGAATTTGAACCGTACTAATATAGTTACACTTGTTTTCGTATAGATGTCATTTGGGTGGTCCGTGGTCAGCGTTCCGCCTCATACTGACATCTAGGAAACCAAGGTAGTACTAGGATGGAAAATTCGGTAAATTTTGCTTAGAGGCCTTTCATTAAGGTTAAGGATCTTTTACGAGCCTGAAAATCTTCAGATTCGGGATCCACGGCTTAAAGTCACTCCCGGAGGACTTACTCCTTGGATTTTTCCATCCTAAAAAAACCCATCGACCCCGGCCGGATTTGAACCCCTCGGGCCCAGAGGCAAGGAGCATAACCACTAGTCCACCGAGGCCGATCTAATAATAATAATAATAATAATAATAATAATAATAATAACAATAATAACAATAAAAACAATAATAACAATAATAACAATAATAACAATAATAGTAATAATAACAATAATAGCAATAATAGCAATAATAGCAATAATAGCAATAATAGCAATAATAGCAATAATAGCAATAATAGCAATAATAGCAATAATAGCAATAATAGCAATAATAGCAATAATGACAATAATGACAATAATGACAATAATGACAATAATGACAATAATGACAATAATGACAATAATGACAATAATGACAATAATGACAATAATGACAATAATGACAATAATGACAATAATGACAATAATGACAATAATGACAATAATGACAATAATGACAATAATGACAGTAATGACAGTAATGACAGTAATGACAGTAATGACAGTAATGACAGTAATGACAGTAATGACAGTAATGACAGTAATGACAGTAATGACAGTAATGACAGTAATGACAGTAATGACAGTAATGACAGTAATGACAGTAATGACAGTAATGACAGTAATGACAGTAATGACAGTAATGACAGTAATGACAGTAATGACAGTAATGACAGTAATGACAGTAATGACAGTAATGACAGTAATGACAGTAATGACAGTAAAGTAATGACAGTAATGACAGTAATGACAGTAATGACAGTAATGACAGTAATGACAGTAATGACAGTAATGACAGTAATGACAGTAATGACAGTAATGACAGTAATGACAGTAATGACAGTAATGACAGTAATGACAGTAATGACAGTAATGACAGTAATGACAGTAATGACAGTAATGACAGTAATGACAGTAATGACAGTAATGACAGTAATGACAGTAATGACAATAGTAATGACAATAGTAATGACAATAGTAATGACAATAGTAATGACAATAGTAATGACAATAGTAATGACAATAGTAATGACAATAGTAATGACAATAGTAATGACAATAGTAATGACAATAGTAATGACAATAGTAATGACAATAGTAATGACAATAGTAATGACAATAGTAATGACAATAGTAATGACAATAGTAATGACAATAGTAATGACAATAGTAATGACAATAGTAATGACAATAGTAATGACAATAGTAATGACAATAGTAATGACAATAGTAATGACAATAGTAATGACAATAGTAATGACAATAGTAATGACAATAGTAATGACAATAGTAATGACAATAGTATGACAATAGTAATGACAATAGTAATGACAATAGTAATGACAATAGTAATGACAATAGTAATGACAATAGTAATGACAATAGTAATGACAATAGTAATGACAATAGTAATGACAATAGTAATGACAATAGTAATGACAATAGTAATGACAATAGTAATGACAATAGTAATGACAATAGTAATGACAATAGTAATGACAATAGTAATGACAATAGTAATGACAATAGTAATGACAATAGTAATGACAATAGTAATGACAATAGTAATGACAATAGTAATGACAATAGTAATGACAATAGATGTAATGACAATAGTAATGACAATAGTAATGACAATAGTAATGACAATAGTAATGACAATAGTAATGACAATAGTAATGACAATAGTAATGACAATAGTAATGACAATAGTAATGACAATAGTAATGACAATAGTAATGACAATAGTAATGACAATAGTAATGACAATAGTAATGACAATAGTAATGACAATAGTAATGACAATAGTAATGACAATAGTAATGACAATAGTAATGACAATAGTAATGACAATAGTAATGACAATAGTAATGACAATAGTAATGACAATAGTAATGACAATAGTAATGAACAATAGTAATAACAATAGTAATAACAATAGTAATAACAATAGTAATAACAATAGTAATAACAATAGTAATAACAATAGTAATAACAATAGTAATAACAATAGTAATAACAATAGTAATAACAATAGTAATAACAATAGTAATAACAATAGTAATAACAATAGTAATAACAATAGTAATAACAATAGTAATAACAATAGTAATAACAATAGTAATAACAATAGTAATAACAATAGTAATAACAATAGTAATAACAATAGTAATAACAATAGTAATAACAATAGTAATAACAATAGTAATAACAATAGTAATAACAATAGTAATAACAATAGTAATAACAATAGTAATAACAATAGTAATAACAATAGTAATAACAATAGTAATAACAATAGTAATAACAATAGTAATAACAATAGTAATAACAATAGTAATAACAATAGTAATAACAATAGTAATAACAATAGTAATAACAATAGTAATAACAATAGTAATAACAATAGTAATAACAATAGTAATAACAATAGTAATAACAATAGTAATAACAATAGTAATAACAATAGTAATAACAATAGTAATAACAATAGTAATAACAATAGTAATAAACAATAGTAATAACAATAGTAATAACAATAGTAATAACAATAGTAATAACAATAGTAATAACAATAGTAATAACAATAGTAATAACAATAGTAATAACAATAGTAATAACAATAGTAATAACAATAGTAATAACAATAGTAATAACAATAGTAATAACAATAGTAATAACAATAGTAATAACAATAGTAATAACAATAGTAATAACAATAGTAATAACAATAGTAATAACAATAGTAATAACAATAGTAATAACAATAGTAATAACAATAGTAATAACAATAGTAATAACAATAGTAATAACAATAGTAATAACAATAGTAATAACAATAGTAATAACAATAGTAATAACAATAGTAATAACAATAGTAATAACAATAGTAATAACAATAGTAATAACAATAGTAATAACAATAGTAATAACAATAGTAATAACAATAGTAATAACAATAGTAATAACAATAGTAATAACAATAGTAATAACAATAGTAATAACAATAGTAATAACAATAGTAATAACAATAGTAATAACAATAGTAATAACAATAGTAATAAACAATAGTAATAACAATAGTAATAACAATAGTAATAACAATAGTAATAACAATAGTAATAACAATAGTAATAACAATAGTAATAACAATAGTAATAACAATAGTAATAACAATAGTAATAACAATAGTAATAACAATAGTAATAACAATAGTAATAACAATAGTAATAACAATAGTAATAACAATAGTAATAACAATAGTAATAACAATAGTAATAACAATAGTAATAACAATAGTAATAACAATAGTAATAACAATAGTAATAACAATAGTAATAACAATAGTAATAACAATAGTAATAACAATAGTAATAACAATAGTAATAACAATAGTAATAACAATAGTAATAACAATAGTAATAACAATAGTAATAACAATAGTAATAACAATAGTAATAACAATAGTAATAACAATAGTAATAACAATAGTAATAACAATAGTAATAACAATAGTAATAACAATAGTAATAACAATAGTAATAACAATAGTAATAACAATAGTAATAACAAATAGTAATAACAATAGTAATAACAATAGTAATAACAATAGTAATAACAATAGTAATAACAATAGTAATAACAATAGTAATAACAATAGTAATAACAATAGTAATAACAATAGTAATAACAATAGTAATAACAATAGTAATAACAATAGTAATAACAATAGTAATAACAATAGTAATAAACAATAGTAATAACAATAGTAATAACAATAGTAATAACAATAGTAATAACAATAGTAATAACAATAGTAATAACAATAGTAATAACAATAGTATAACAACAGTAATAACAACAGTAATAACAACAGTAATAACAACAGTAATAACAACAGTAATAACAACAGTAATAACAACAGTAATAACAACAGTAATAACAACAGTAATAACAACAGTAATAACAACAGTAATAACAACAGTAATAACAACAGTAATAACAACAGTAATAACAACAGTAATAACAATAGTAATAACAATAGTAATAACAACAGTAATAACAATAGTAATAACAACAGTAATAACAATAGTAATAACAACAGTAATAACAATAGTAATAACAATAGTAATAACAACAGTAATAACAATAATAACAACAGTAATAACAAAAATAACAACAGTAATAACAAAAATAACAACAATAATAACAAAAATAACAACAATAATAACAAAAATAACAACAATAATAGCAAAAATAACAACAATAATAACAAAAATAACAACAATAATAACAAAAATAACAACAATAATAACAAAAATAACAACAATAATAACAAAAATAACAACAATAATAACAAAAATAACAACAATAATAACAAAAATAACAAGAATAATAACAAAAATAACAAGAATAATAACAAAAATAACAAGAATAATAACAAAAATAACAACAATAATAACAAAAATAACAACAATAATAACAAAAATAACAACAATAATAATAGTAATAGTAATAATAATAAACATAGTAATAGTAATAATAATAAACATAGTAATAGAAATAGTGGTAACAATTATAGTAATAATAATAGTAAAATAATTATGCATAAAGAAGTTGGATGTTGACTTTACTTCTATAAAAAATGAAGTGGCCTGAAATCTAATACCCACCCATCCATAGTAATTCTGCCCGAGGGCAGGTCTTTGCAGCTTTACTAGGGAATTGTAGGTGAGGTAGCTTCCCGTTGCTTTCCACACCGGTGAAGGATGATGATGATGTCCATATGATTTTGGGGACCGTTTGGGCCTTAAAGTTTTCCTGACATTTGTCTTACAGGTGAGGAAAAACCCTCCGATAAAAACCTCACCCAGAAAACCTATCCCGACCGGGGATCGAGAACCCGGGCCCGCTGCGTGACAAGGCAGCACGCTACCTCGAGACCACAGCGGCGGTGGACAAATCTAATATATATATATATAAATGAATGTTTGTTTGTTTGTTTGTTCGTATTTTATGCACTGCCATACCGTTCATCCGATTGTGATGGGGCTGTTTGCAAAATGTTCAGGATTTTCCCAAGAAAGTTATAGGCTATAGGAGAGTTTTAATGCTCAAGCACTTCACTCATAAAAATCATCCTTTGTAGTGAAAAAGTGAGACAAAATGTTGTGTGCGCTTAAATGGTTAACGCTGCCTAAACCATAACAAATACACAAAATTAATGTACACATAATTGAATACCTCAAAAGCTCTACAAAAAAGTCCGCGACACCATATGTTTATCTTTTACGGATAACTCACAATAACCATTTTTGTCTTTCATTAACGCCAAAAAGATCAGGATAAGTAGATTCCCGGGCAAGCATAGCAGCACACGATGGGTATTCTATTACGGATAATTCGAAATAACGAATTTTATCTTTCAGCTCATTTATGCCAAGTACATCGGTATACGTAGATTTGCGGGCAACGCAACAGCTCGGGTTATCTAAAAATAATAGTGATTGCTTAAATATTAAATTTTGGAAAATTACTATTTGGATTGTATGAAAGGTAGTTTGGAAATATAATTAATTAGTTTATTGGTTGTTTAAACTGCAATAACGAAGAACAAATTTATATTTTTTTCCTTTTACTTATTCAGCTAAACACAAAAACACAATTTTCGTCTTTCAGCTAATTTGGACAACACCGGATAATCAGCACGGGGTATCTAAAAATAATAGCGATATAAGTTTATATATTTTTTCCTTTTACTTATTCAACTAAATGTAAAAACCCATTATTATTTATTTAGGCGTAGCAGCGCACGCCGGGTATTAGCTAGTAATATATAAAGAACAGTCCACCACTGTGGTCTCGAGGTAACGTGCTGCCTTGTCACGCAGCGGGCCCGGGTTCGATTCCCGGTCGGAACATGCTCCTGGGTGAGGTTTTCTTCGGAGTTTTTCCTCACCTGTAAAACAAATGCCAGGAAGCTTAGGGCCCAGCGGTCCCCGAAAATCTTCCGGCCATCATCATCATCATACGGCCATCATCATCATCATCCTTATCATCATCATCATCATCATCATCATCATCATCCTTCACCGGTGTGGAAAGCAACGGGAAGCTACCACACTTATAATTCCCTAGTAAAGCTTCAAATCATAGCATGAAAATGCTATGATTGCAGTGAAAGACTTACCCACGGGTTGAATTACTATGGATGAATAAGAAGAACAATCAATTTACTCAGTTGTTCCTAAAATAATCAAATTTAAGTCTATTTACATCATGTAAACATTCCAAGAAGACGTAAGATGTCACTATTAGAAAAATCCATACAATTTCACGACAATAAATAACCTAATGTTTTGCCGTGATATCTACCCCAAAGCATTTGTTTTACTTACTCACTGGCACTATCGAACCCCTAGGTTCATGGCCGCGCGGACATAAGCTCTCCATATATCCCTATCCTGAGCTAATGCTTTCCAATCATTCCGTGTATAATCTACTTCTCTCAAATCATAGTTAATGTTATTCTCCCACCTCATTCTTGGTCTACCAACTGGGCGTTTTCCTTCTGGCTTTCCTACAAGAAGCCTCCATGAAAGTCTTTCATTCCCCATACGTGCAACATGTCCTGCCCATCGCAGTCTACGAGACTTAACAGTTCTTATTATATCTGACTTCCTATAAAAACCATGTAGTTCATTGTTATGTAGTCTTCTCCATTCACCTGTATGTTCATCTCTCTTTGGTCCAAAAATTTTCCTAAGTACTTTATTCTCAAATACTTGTAATCTCCTTCCCTCCCTTAAAGTAAGAGTCCATGTTTCGCACCCATATAATATAACTGGTAGAATAATAGTTTTATATATTTTCAGTTTAACGTTTTTTGAAAGGAGTTGGGACATCAAGAGTCTCTGCAATGCATAATAGCACGCATTTCCAGAATTGAGCCTATGTTTAATTTCTTTGTGCATCTCATTCCTATTTGTGATTATTGTTCCTAGGTATTTGAATTCAGCCACTTCCTCAAAATTTCCCTCATTTGTCATTAGCTGTCCATTTCCATTAACATAATGAATTTCTACGTGTGACCATAAATTTAGTTTTATTGATATTTACTTCCAGTCCTAATTTCTTAGTGTTACTCAATAGTGTGTGCGTGTTGTCCTTTAGTATCTCCTCGCTATCGGCCAATAATACTACATCATCAGCATAAACTAACAGCTTATTAATACCATTGAGTTGTAAGCCTTCCTCATTCTCTAAAGATTTAATGACATGCTCTAGTACAAAATTAAATAGTAAAGGAGATAGTGCTTCTCCTTGTTTCAACCCATTCTGGATTTCAAAAGTGTTCGAAAATTGTTTGCCTACATGCACCCTACTCTTTGTGCCATTCAGACACATTCGAATAAGTCTAATTAACTTTTTAGGAATTCCGAACTCCAGCAGAATACTATATAACCTCTCCCTCTTAATTGAATAATATGCTTTTTTGAAGTCTACATATAGTTGATGTACGGTACCATTATATTCCCATTTCTTTTCTAAAATCTGTCTTATACTAAAAATCTGATCTGTTGTAGACCTGTTTCTTCTAAATGCACATTGATGATCTCCTAGAATGTCATCAATATAGGGAGTAAGTCTGCTTACTAATATATTAGTTAGAATTTTATACGAAGTTGAAAGTAATGAGATGCCCATGTAGTTGTTGCAATCAGTTTTATCTCTTTTCTTATAAATTGGTACAATAATTGATTCCTTCCATTCATCTGGAAGAGCTTCTTTTTCCCAAATCATACTAAGCAACCAGCGTATCTTGTTCATCAGTTTTTCTCCCCCTGATTTTATCAGTTCTGCTGGGATCTCATCTGAACCTGATGCTTTATACATCTTCAATTTTTCAATCGCCATTTCAACCTCTAATGCACTTGGCTCTGCGACTAGCATTTCTGCTGTCTGTAAATTATCCTCCTCAATGTCCTGTTCTGTATGTACATTTAATAGCTGTTTAAAGTAAATTTTCCATCTATTTAATATACTCCTGGAATCTGCACTCATTTCCCCATTTTCATTCCGAATTATGTTTGTTCTAGCCTGAAACCCTTTCTTCTCTATCCTGATTCCCTGATATAATTCTCTAATGTTCCTATTTTTGGCATTCATTTCAAGATCATTAATCTTCTCTCTCAAATATTCCCTCTTTTTACACTTTAGTAACTTGGTGGTTTCCCGTCTAATACTACCCATTTGCTCTAAATTTACCTCATTTGGCTCGTGTAACCATTTCATTTTTGCTAGCTTTCTTTTCTTTACAATGTCGGCACATTCATCATCAAACCATTTCTTGTTTTGCCTCTTTTTTAAACAACCAATTCTTTCTGATGCTGACAATTTAATAGTATCTCTTATAGCCTCCCATTCTTTATTTATATCAGTTTCTTCTTCGTTTACCACATTGCCATCTGAAGATTCCAGTACTTCAAATCTATTAGCAATTTTGATTTGGTATTCTTGCCGCATTTCATCATTTTTCAAGTTTTTTAATTCAAATTTTTCCGAATCATCTTTAATGTTTGTTTCTCTCATAAGCGATAGCCGTTGTCTGACTTTCACTCTGACCAGATGATGATCCGAATTGCAGTCTGTCCCTCTAACTGATCTAACATCGATGATGCTACTCTGCCAACGTTTATCCACTAATACATGATCTATCTGGTTCCGAGTTTCTCCATTTGGGGACGTCCAGGTGTATTTATGAATATCCTTATGCTGAAATGTTGTGCTCTTAAAACAAATGCTTTCTGTAGTAGATCAAGAAAGCATTTGTTTACAAATCTTAATACCGTAGATTCGAATCTATGATATGTACAGTGGAGGAAATTGGTATAAAGCCACTAACTTTTAGTAGTAAACCAACCTGAAATATTTATGCAAATACCGATGTGTGTCATAGATTACATATAATTATCTTGGACATAATTTCATACAGGTCTCCTCATTTTGTATTTATTATATATGTAAATAATACGTAAAATCTAAGAAAACGCTGTCCTAGGGGTGGAAATCGGTATAAAGCAGGTCAACTTCTGGCTCTTACAGAGACATAAATGTAAACAAAACACTGCAAATACATGGAGACGACATGTCTGTGAGCATCGTTCATCAGTTACAAGTCAGCAGTACGTACAGTGCCACGTGGAAAGCCTCTATCAAGTGAAGAGAAATCAAGAGTTAGTGCCTTCAAGGAGATGGGCCTTTCCAATAGACAAATATCTACGAAATTGGTGCTTCAAGATGTGTCATTGATAATTTTGTCAAACTGGGCTCACAATATGAAAAAAACGGGAAATATGGACGGACAAGACAATTGTCTGAGCGCACTAAACATGTAATTTTACGTAAAGCAAAAAGTAAGAATGTGTTTCTTCTCAAATCCAGGCTGATTTGAAGTGTCATTAACAGCCAGACACTAAGACAAATTCTGTCAGAAGACAAGAACCTAAAATTCAAAAAAAGTCTTAGTAAACTACCTCTGAACAATGCACGTAAGAAAGCTAGAATGACTTTTGCTGAAGAACACATGTCCTGGACCTCAGAATGGAATAAAGTAATGTTGAGTGATGAGAAGATGTTTAATCTGGACGGGCCTGATGACCTTCAGTATTACTGGAACGACCTCCGTACTGAAGAGCAAGTTAGAATAAGTAGAAACTTTGGTGGTGGAGGCGTTATGATTTGGGCAGCATTCTGCTTTAAAGGAAGATTAAAAGTAGCATGGATACGCACCAAGATGAATTCTGAGTCCTGCACCGAGGAGCTTCTGGAGTCCTAATTGATATGAATTTATGAGGAATTTGGCGAAGATCTAATTTTTCAGCCAGATAATGCTTCCATTCACGTGTCTGCTAAATCAAAGGAGTTGTTTAGGAAGAAAGAAATACCACTTTTGACGTGGCCAGTCTGAAGTCCTGATTTAAACTCGATTGAGAGCTTATGGGGGATTCTGGCAAGGCGTGTGTATCGCAATGGACGGCAGTTTGGGACTGTGACTGAGCAGAAAAATATTATTCAGGAAGAGTGGGCTTCAATCTCAGTGGAAGAAATAAACACCCTCATCAAGTCAATGCCAAAGATAGTCTTCCAAGTAATTAACAAGAATGGAGGTTCTACTAAATTTTAGAACTTTGTTCTAAACTTTGCGCTCAGACTTTTTGGTTTAATCTGTGAAATACACAAAGTGCCTTTATACTAATTTCCACCCATATGTGAGAGTGGTTTCAGTTTTCATGTACTTTTTTGGACGGAAATGGATAATTAATTTTGACATTATTTGTGTATGTTTTATACTCAATCACGTCCTAAGTTAATATAGAAAAATGCCAAAGAAAGAGTAAATAAACTTGTGTGTTAACCCTTTTAACAAGTGGCTTTATACCAATTTCCTCTACTGTATTAGTTTTTAATAAGTATTTTAACACGTTAATTAATAGTTGAGAACGTATTTTTAATAAAATAAATTACAATGTTTTAATTGGACTAGTGATTATGCTCCTTGACTTTCGTCCCCGAGGGTCGCGGGTTCAAACCCGGCCGGGGTCGATGAATTTTTTAAGATGGAAAAATCCAAGGAGCAAGTCCTCCGGGAGGGGCTTTAAGCCGTGGGTTCCGAGTCTGAAGATTTTCTGGCTCCTAAAAGATCCTTAAGCCTAAATGAAAATACCTTTTAGTAAAATGTACCGAATTTTCTCGTCATAGTACTACCTTGGTTTCCTAGATGTCAGTATGAGGCGGAACGCTGACTATGGACCACTCAAATGACATCTATACGAAAACAAATGTAACTAAATTAGTATGGTTCAAATTATTTCCTATAGGGGAGAGCGCCTAAATCTCTGTTAAGGGAAAACATGGGCTTACAAGATGTATTTTATAAATTTACTTCAAGTTTTTCGTTATACGAAGATAATATAATATACGACAGTAAGAAATCAATTTCGCACTTCGTTGAACATTTGCTTGTAGAGGTCGAGCAGGTGCTAGTAGGCCTACTTCACATTTGCGACTGATTCATTCTATTTTTTTAAGTGCGCATTGTATAATAAAATAATTATAAATTTGGCTAATATTATTCTTTATTTTGAAATATTTCCTTGCTGAGAAACTGGCTAAAAAACAAAAACTATGATCTTTTATAGAACGGAAGAATTACGTTATAAATCGAATGAAAGGATACAAAAAGAATGTAGATATTGATTTCTTAAGAGGAAATTGAAATTGTGCTATTATAAAGACAATTCTAAGATGGCGACGAACTTTTAATGGCGCCACAAACTGGAGAATTTAATTGCAGATACCAAAGTTCTGAATAACAGGAGTCTTGCCTTCAGCACCTCTATGTCTCACAACCAATAACCTCTTTACCTTCCAGATAATAATGATTTTTATAATATACTGCTATTGGAATGTAGATATTCTTCTTTTTTAATCTTCTGACTGATTGCTCTGGTATCACAATTTTAATCACTTGTGCAATAGATAATATTTGTAACATAAAGTCATTAATAATAAAATAAGTACAGTTACTAATGGTACGAATTTATCATTCAAGTCCAAATAGTTTCTATTTAGCGTCTTGGTTAATTGTAAAACTACTATTTACGTTTGCCTAAAAATTGGCGAATTGTATTTATTTTTGAGAATATTAAAGTACATTATACTGGTAATGTTGCATGTGTCGGCCATTTTATAAGCCGTAGTATATTGAGATGTCAAATAGCTAAAGCAAGAAACCTGTTACCGAAACCCTGCAGAATGTTTCATACGCATGCTTGGGCTGTCTGCGTCAGTCGTTGTACAATTCTAACTCACAAAACATTGCTTCTTTTTTTGACAAGCTGTTTGTAGGACGGAATTTAAGGAAAGCGACCGATACCCTTACTTGGGTTATTAGCACGCTTGAGAAAGAGACAGAAGCAAACAGGGACAGAGAGCACGTCTTACTCGGCTCTGCCTGCCAAGTTTTCAGTTACCCGGCGGTACCTATATTGACATAAAGAATAATATAAAAAAGTGCATTGCAATGCATAGGCTAAAATTTTAGTATAAACGGAAATAGATTTTAGATGTACAAGGAGAAATATTTAATAATGAAAAATAAGAAAATTCATGATTGACACTGAATTAGATTCAAGGTGTAATTTCGTTAATTTATTTTTAGTTTTATAGTTGGAGATAGAAGATGGAAAATCATATAACTCTTTTGTAATAGCCGCCTCGGTAAACAGCTATGTATAGAATTCTTCTTGAAGGTCAATCATAGTTTTTACATTTTCTGAAATGGCAGTATGTCACTTTAACTTGACATGACAGATTGATATTGAAGGATATTATAGGCTTCATTATAAAAATTAATGCATTTAAACAATGCAAGTTATGAACAGAATTTTATATAGTTCCGGTACATGAATATAATTTTGTCCTGCATCTTGGTCTAAGGCATGGATATAAAGATTACACCATGGATCAAATTTGCTGTATGATACAGTATCTGCGTGAGACTGAACTGCAAGCTGTAGCCGTATAAAAACGAATGTTGTATTATCCAATAATACGGGTCACCTGTGACAAGTGAATAGACGATTAAAAATCTTACGTGCGTTTTACGTGTAAAGATCATCTTTAATGTGGATTTATTAGTACAACGAAAATTAAAACGAGTCCCGTAAACAATGTGATTCAATCTGTTGAAAATAATTATGGAGGAGGTAAACATTCTATTGAGTAACACTTAGAAATTGGGACTGGAAATAAACATCAGTAAAACTAAATATGTGATAACTCATCACTTTAGTTTTATTTGTTGATAGGCCTATTATTATTCAATAGTCCACTGCTGTGGTCTCGAGGTAGCGTGCTGCCTTGTCACGCAGGGGGCCCGGGTTCGATTTCCGATCCGGAGGCTTCTGGGTAAGGTTTCTTTTCGGTTTTTTCCTCACCTCTAAGACAAATGTCTGGAAGCTTAGAGCCCAACGGTCTCCGAAAGTCATCCGGCTATCATTATCATCACATCATCATCCTTCACCGGTGTGGAAAGCGACAGGAAGCTACTACATCCATAATTCCCTAGTAAAGCTGCAAAGCGTAGCATGAAAATGCTATGATTGCAGTGAAATACCTGCTCTCGGGCAGAATTACTTTGGAATGGAATGGAATGGAATTATTCCATATTGTGCACCATCCTGGCTTAACTTATGGGCAGCTTCTTGAATTGCATTTTCAGTTCTTCCAATAATAATTTGGTTATCAGCGAAGAGTATATTTGTAAAATTAGTTCATCTTGGTTATGTATTTTATCTAGTGCATAGCTTTGATTGGTAGGCTCGTCCAGTTCGAGATATGCAGGTTGAAGGAGTTTCCCTTAGGCTGGAGAGTGATGCCTAGATATTTGAAACTGTTGACTGTGGACAGTGCTAGGATATTTAGCATAATCTTGACCTTTTCCTCTCCTGAAGGTCATATGAACAGTTTTGTCCTCGTTCAATTTCAGGTCGTTCTTATCCGCCCATTTTGCGAGTCGGTTGAAATTGGCCTGCAGTGTCTCGCAGCACGGGGATGTCAGGGACATGTCGTCCGCATACATGTAGAGCTTGGCATCGCCCTCCAGGATCTGTGTCACGTCAGCTGTGGCGATCGAGAATAGAAGCGGGCTCAGGGGGTTGCCTTGTAGGACACCGGTCGTCTGTGTTATTTGCTTTGAGACGGAGGTCCCGTCCTGGTCGTACACCTCGTTTCGGGCTAGAATATCTCTAATTGTGGCCGTCAGTAAGTGTTCTAGTCCAATTGGGCATTCCACTTTTGCCACTAGCAATTTCCTGTTGACAGTGTTGAATGCTTTGGAGAAATCTATAAATATTACGTACATTTTTCCCCTTGGCACCCTCAGAACCTCCTCTATAGCCTGTAGTAGGCATTTATTGCGTTCAGTGATGATCGCCCTCTTCGAAACTAGAACTGTTGGTCTGGGATGTGGTAATCTGTTAGTGTGGTCAGGCGTTTTGTTAGGATGCTGGTCATAATCTTGAATAGAGTGATCCCTCTGTAGGTATTCGGGTCTTCCACGTTCCCCTTATCCTTATATAACATTTTGATATCTGACCTTCGCCAACCCTCCGGTATCTTACCTTTCTTCAGGCATTCATTTATCAGGGATGTCCAGGTCTCCTTTAGCAGTGGTAAAGCCGCCTTGAGGTGTTCATTAAAGATTAGGTCCGGTCTACAGGCTTTCCCGTTTGGCGAGTTTTTAATCGCCTCCTTTATTTCTCCTACTGTGATGGGTTCAAAATGTGATGTTCTTTCCTCCTGGGGATTACGGGCTCTCGAGGGTCTTGAATCCTTCGATTGTAGGACTTTTCTCATGTGATTTTCCCATACATCCATACGGATGTCTCTGGGGAAATAGGCTTCCTGGGTTGGATAATTTTACATGGGTACCGCTCTGCTTCCTCGATCCTCTTCTTGTCTTGATCCTCCTAGAATTCTTGTTTTCTAGTGTCGAGTTGTCCCTAGTAACCTGTAGTCTGGTTAGTGAGAGTTTTCTTGCCATATAGCATTCTGTGTTGAATCATGGTCGGCCTCTCCTCTGGCGCGATTCGAAGTATAGTATATATTTCTCCATTTCTTGGGTCATTTCCTCTAGCGCATCATCTATCTTCCCGTCTGTGGCTAGATCCGTGATCCTAGCGATGTTCTCGTAGTTAAGTTTTGTAAGGTCCAGTTTCCTGGTTGGTCTCGGTGTTAATGACTTTTGTCTAGTCGTGTGAGACTCCAGTTTAAAAGTTGTCTCAACTGGTGTTTTTTTTTATGGAGATGAGGATACTTTTCTGTTGGTGCGGGTGAATCGATTTAGTGTTTGTGAATACCAGGTCTATAGTTGTAGGCAATATAAGTCGCCTGGTTCCTTTTGTTAATCAGTGTGAGCCCAATTTCCTCTAGGTATTCGAGCTCTCTATTGGCTTTCGGTCCTGGGGCGTCGATCCCGCCAAAATTAGCGAGCTCTCTGGGTCCACTTTGTTTACAGCTGTTCCGATCTAGTCGAGGTATCTGGTTGGAAGTACATTCCTGCGAGTGTGAGGCTTGAGGTTTGAATCATTAGAATGTGCTCCGAGGAGTACAATGTTGAAAATGGAGCAAGGCTGGGTTTCAGCAGACTTTCGGTCTACCGGCTCATTTTTGCGTTTCGGACTGGTGTATCGTGTACAGGTTTCTAGTTGACCATTCCGTTGTCAGCATATATATATATGTGTGTGTGGTGTGTGTGTGTGTGTTAAAGAGAGTGGTCAGAAAATGCAATGTTATGGGAATACCAATTAATTCACAATATTTTGTATATCACTTTGCGGATGATGAAGTTCTAATAACCTGAATACATATGTTGCTTCATATATGACAATAAAATTGGTTAAATAATATGAAAAATGGGGGCTGATTATTAATTTTAAGAAAGCTGAATGTTTAACATTGAAGATGGAAGATAATAAAAGTTAGATATTAAAAATAAGAAATTCACATAGTCAATAAATTTATATATGTGAGATCCATTTTAGAAACTGATGAAAGAAGATGAACCGAAATCGAAAAAAAGAATACACATAGATGGAAAAATAACTGATTTTCTGAATCTTTGGAGCAATATTATTGTAAATAACACAAAAAGAATAATTTATAATTCATTGGTTCAAACTTAACTGTTATTTGGAGCCGAAACTTGGAGATTAGACAGGCCAAATTCAAGTTAATTATTGACAAAAATAGACTATTGACGTAGAGTGGGAAGAAAATAAAGAATAGATCAAATTAGAATATTCTTGATATAATTGAAGAACGAAAATTGAAATAGTTTGGGCGCGTTAAAAGAATGAGAGAAGACAGTTTTCCAAAAATTATTTTGGAATAGAATGCTGAAGGCAGAAGGAGAAATGGAAAACCACGGGAACAATAGATAGATGTGATCAGGAGGAGTATGAATATAATGGATTTGACGGAAGAAGTTGAGCAAGACAAGAATTTTTAGAAGAATAAAATTACGTTAGGTTGAAGGAAATATTATTGTAGTGCAGAATAAATCATAATAAATTATTAATATTAATTTCAAACCTCTTCTGTTATGGACCATATATCTACTTACAGGATAATTGGCAGCAACGCCTTCTTCGTATGGATCGAATTCACGTCCCTCGTAAAATTTTAAATTACCATCCCATAAGAAAGAGATATACGGGAAGATCATGTAAAAAATGGCATGAGATCGTTTCAGACCACTAGGCCTAATACATGGCAGGGAGAAGATGGCGATGATATTATCAGTATTACTATTATTATTTATTAGTATTATTATTAAAGTTAATCGTTTAATTCCTTCTCCATTTCACAATACATTACGTATCGAATCGTTTAGTCCTGCACAATAATTGCTCAATTATTTTTAATAAATTATTTCTCTTTACCCTCAAGACCTAATAATTGTATGGCGATATTAGAGGTATTTCGTATTTTCAATTCTATATGGATTTGATTGCTTTACAAAATTCTATTAATTCACATATTTACTTCCCACTTAATGAAAAATCAGATTATATCATATACTGCATATGTCAAAATCTAGCAAATATAATGTTATTGTATCTCCATTTATAGTCAAGAAAAATTAAAGGAAATCAATAAAAAAATAGTAAATATTCACGAATGTTGCAGGTCACATCAAGAAAAAACAAACATTTGATAATGGAGAAAAAAATAACCATTCATTAGTTCGTAAAGGGTTAATTAATTAAGAAACTTATGCTTACTCTTTAGATTTTTAAAATTCTAAGATATTAATTTAAATTTAATTCAAACTAACGTGCCTCAGAAACTTGGTGCGAGACACACAAAATGTCCTACGATTAATTGTGATTATTACTATTTACATTTTTCTCACTTAATTATTATCTATCACATTAAAAAAAATAACTGCTGTGACTCAGAAACTCGAATTCGTTTCCCATTGGGTCTGCTCCTTGGTTGAGACTTTTCGAGATTTATTTGATTATAAGAATTGTTCCTACATTCAAACAGCATTAACAAAATTAGCAGCTGCATCGCCCTACAGCGGCCAAACTTACAATTGTGCCATATGCCCTCTCTTGATAAATTATCATTTTGCCGTTCCTCACAACATACTAAACACTGTCTGTGTTATTTTGAATCAAAACAGGGAAAAGCTGTGTATCAATATGTAGGATGGATTCATGTACAGTATATTAGTTCATATCACAATAATAAAATCCTAGGTTTACTGTAAAAAACGCTTTATTTTTTGAACCAATTAAAATAATATTTCGTTCTTAGTAGGAGTCATACATTAAACAGCTTAAATATGTGTGTGTGTGTGTTTCAATGATACCCACTGCACTTTAGCGCATCGGGTTCCGCATATGCGGATAAATGACGTTAGTATGGTCTATTTTCAATTTTAATCAGCACATCGGGAGTCCGATGGTACGTTGTAACGTAAACAGGTTAAGGAAGTACGCTGTAAGCCGGAAGGTAAGGGATTTGAGTCCCGATGGGTTGTGATTTTTTAACTGGTCTAAATCTTCTGCCGGCATCATTGCTCTGGAGTCTACTCAAACTCTAATTGAAATGAGTACCAGACTCTTGTTCTAGGAGTAAAGGAGACCGTTACGCAGGGCTGACAACCCAGCTGACATCTCGTACCGATTGTCTAAAATGGTAGGTGCCTTAACCTACTACTACTCCAAGTGTATTCTAAGGCCTGTTGTAGTGGAATACTTATCCTTTTTACTTTTACATCGGCAGTAATGATGTTCGCTTTCACTGTGTTTCAAAGTCATTAAAAGAAGACGAAAGGAAAACATGCACATTTCTGCAGATAGCTGGTGACCTTTCAAATAGTTTAGGAGCAATTTTAAGAATCATAAGAATCTACTTGAAGCTATTGGAATGAATAAATAACAAACATAAAAAGTAATTGATGTGGCATTTTAAAATGTTGCTATTTTGGTTATTCAAGATACTAAATTCCATCCTATACAAGGAAAAAAAGAAAATGGTGATTTTATGTCACTAAACGCAACCAGAACCCTGTTCAAAAGGACGAGTTTCGATGAAACGAAATCCACTCTCCTAATCTCCATTATAATTTTTAAGATGCGAAAGAAAGGTATCCAGAAACCATCGGGAATCTTTCGCATTGTATGCATAACCTTAAAAAACGATATATTCAACACAGTTCGTGCAAAGTTTGTATTGACGGACTCTGCCCTTGGACAGAAAACCATTCATTTTAATCCTCTACAAAATCTCAAATTTAGTCACTCAAACAAAAATTTTAAATACGAACAAAAACATAACTTCATATCGACCAATTCGATAACGTATATCATTGCCCTAATATAGTCAGGATTTTTAAGTCTAGAGTATTTATATGTGCAAGTCATGTACTCTGAATCCTTTCATTTTTTTTTATTTGGAAACATTTCCGAAAAGACTATTAGAAAGGAATTAGATATATATACGAGAATAATATTCAGATGGATTTTCGATAATTGAATATTGGAGATGAACCGAATTTAGTTGACTGAAGTAAAATTAAATTTTGAATACCTTCAGGTTCCAAAAGTCTCTGTTAAATAAATACACACTGAAATATTAACATTTTAACATTAATAGGTATGACATACCTTAAAATATGAAATTCTAATTAGACCCATCACAATTTTCATTTAATAAATTCAGATACTGTATTCGAAATTTCTAAATTCTAAAAAATGCAGTTTTATTTTAGAAGAAGCAGAACTTGCATCTTAATGCATATCCGCGAGGGAAAAAGTAAGAGATCTAATTTAAAATCAAAATTTGTGTTCGCGGTAGCTTGGCTTTTATTTTTATATCGTTGCTTTGCTATCCCACATGCTTCTCCTTGGCTTTATCACATCTAGCAGTTGCCAAGTACAGAAATATGGATGTTGATGGCATGCAAGAGTGTGCGACCTTCTGATTGCTAGAAAATATGAATTCAGTAGCTACGCATTAATTGTTACCATGCAACTGTATCTTGACATTTTTATGTGCGTGTTTAACATTTCTTCCTATTTGCACAACATGGCGACTTTACGCCTAACAGTTCTCATTTGTCACGACTTGTTTTATTTTTCATTGACCCGACTTAACAGATAAAGAACGCAGAAATTTATGAACACTATATAAATATATGTAATAAAGTTATATCTACGTATGTTATTATCAATACCGGTAATTTCGGTTTGATTTTATTTCAGAATTTCATAAAGAATACTTTCTAAATTACCAGTAAATTGTGTAAAGTTGGTAGGAATCTGAGTAAATAAATAAACGAAATACGTAGAATTGTATTGATTTAATATTTCCATCATTTCGTAACTGACAATTAATTATTCAAATTTATTTTTACATTTTACACTGTAAAAATCTATATTTAATGAAACTCAACAAGTCAAAATTTTCTATTCACACAAAGAAATTAGGAGCACATTTTGAAAGTTATATTTTATGAATATCTTTTAAAAAGTTTCACTTTTCGCAAAATTAGTAAATTTCACTTCAAATTGAACTTTTCGCTATAATTCGTGAAAATAATGTCGATGTTTCAGTAACAACAATCACATGATTCTCCAAGATACCTTCAAATCGCTTTAAAATATTTTTGCCGTCTTTATCGTCTTTACGAAAAATAAGTGTCTCTAGCTACCTAAACTCATCCATATAGGTATATATTTGTAAATATAACTGAGCTAACTGATTACCCGAGTATTTATTTCAGTTGCCACAATACATTTAACGATCCCGAAAAACATAGTCTCGACAGTAATCTCAGTATTTTCGGATATTTTATTTTTTACCCCTTCTCACCCTCACCTCCAAACCACCCCATGACAATGAACTTGTACTTAGATGGCATCAGGAGTGTCACAATTCAACCCAATGACCCCGAAAACTTCGGATTTGACAGTGTCGTTTTCAATTAATTTTGCAAGTTACCCTTTTTCACCCCCTCCCTTATGGTGCTAAGTGTCTCTTACCTCCAAATATCTTTTCTATGTTGTAGGTACATATTTGTAGCTAGTTTGGTTGAAATAGCTTCAGCCGTTTCATATGTACAACATATATGTATATATATATATATATATATATATATGTCCACCGCTGTGATGTCGAGGTAGCGTGCTGCCTTGTCACGCAGCGGGCCTGGGTTCGGTCCCCGGTCGGGGCAATTTTTCTGGGTGAGGTTTTTATCGGGGTTTTTCCTCACCTATAAGACAAATGTCAGGAAAACTTTAAGGCCCAAACGGTCCCCGAAATCATATGACCATCATCATCATCCTTATCATTATCATCCTCATCCTTATCATTATCATCCTCATCCTTATCATTATCATCATCATCCTTCACTGGTATGGAAAGCAACGGGAAGCTGCAAGCATAGCATGAAAATGCTATGATTGCAGTGAAAGACCTGCCTTCGGACAGAATTACTATGTATGGATATATATATATATATATATACTAACTCTAACTCTCTGGCTCTATCGAAACCGTAGGTTCATGGGTGCGCGAACATAAGCTCTCCATACATCCGTATCCTCAGCTAATGTTTTCCAATTATCTCCTGTATAAACTAATTACCTCAAATCATGGATAATGTTGTTCTCCCACCTCATTCTTGGTTTACCAATTGGGCGTTTTCCTCTGATTTTCCTACAAAAAGTTTCCACGAACCTCTTTCATTCCCCACTCGTGCCATATGTCCTGCCCATAACAATCTGTGAGACTTAACTGTTTTTATTACATTTGGCTTCCTATAGATACCATGTAGCTCACTATTATGTAGTTTTCTCCATTCACCTGTCTGTTCATCTCTTTTTGGCCCAACATTTTTCCTAAGAACTTTATTCTCAAATACTCGTAATCTTCTTTTCCTTCCTTAAAGTAAGAATCCATGTTTCGCATCCATATAATATAACTGGTAGAATAATAGTTTTATATATTTTCAGTTTAACGTTATTTGAAAGGAGTTGGGATGTCAAAAGCCGCTGTAATGCATAATAGCACGCATTTCCAGAATTGAGCCTATTTTTAATTTCTTTGTGCATCTCATTCCCATTTGTAATTATTGTTCCTAGATATTTGAATTCAGCCACTGCTTCAAAATTACCCTCATTTATCATTAGTTGTCCATTTCCATTATAAAATTAATTTCTATATGTGAACATATATTTAGTTTTATTTATGTTTATTTCCAGTCCCAATTTCTTAGTGTTACTGAATAGTGTGTGCCTGTTGGTCCTTAGTATCTCCTCGCTATCACCCAATAGTACTACATCATCAGCATAAACTAACAGCTTATTAATACCATTAAGTTGTAAGCCTTCCTCATTCTCTAAAGATTTAATGGCATGCTCTAGTACAAAATTGAAAAGTAGAGGAGATAGTGCATCTCCTTGTTTTAACCCATTATGAATTTCGAAAGTATCCGAAAACTGTTTGCCCACACGCACCCTACTCTTTGTGCCATTTAGACACATGCGTATAAGTCTAACTAACTTTTAGGAATTCCGAACTCGAGAAGGATAGTATATAACTTTTCCCACTTAACTGAATCGTATGTCTCTTTGAAGTCTGGATATAGTTGATGTACAGTGCCATTATATTCCCACTGGTTTTCTAAAATCTGTCTTATAATAAAATCTGGTCTATGCAATCATCCATCTATATATGAATTCGTAATATTTATCCCCGAATACAAAACTTTCCTCTTTAGCATATGGAAAGTGGATAAGAAATATAATACATTTTAAACAGTAGTAGAGCTTCAAATTTAGGATATTGCACTGTCATTTATCACTAATGAGGAAATGATAATTAAAGATTGTGTGAAAAAGAAAAGTTTACGTAAAAGATAAGGGTTCTATTTGAAATGTTATCGGTATTACTGGGAAATTATACAGCCTGGAAAAAAATGATGGCGCAACTCTTGATAGTGGAAAGTTAAAAGTTTTGAAGAGCGATTCACACGAGTAAGTTGTTACATGTGCTGTCTCCTTTGAGGTCTAATCCGGCGGCATAAGGGGCCAATCATAGTTTCATACCAATCGTTATTAAAATAATTTCTACAAATAAATGTATTAATTCAATTTCTAAGTTAAGAGAGTTATCAGTTGACTGAAAGCAAGTAATGATCTCTTAAACTAATCAATAGTAAATTAGCGCAAACTTCTGATGCAGTATTTGTATCATTCGCTTCAGTAGAGCAGTCAGTAAGATGCTTTCTTGCGACGGTGCAGGCCCAAGTTCGATCCTGGTCAGGAATTTTTTAATAACATCGTTATTTTTTTATAATGCCTACACGTTACCAGGCTACGTTATATAAATAAATTTATATATATATAGGGAAATTAATTAATTAAAGGAAACAGCTCAAATATATATATATATATATATATGACATGATAAGAAAAATAAATGCCTGGACGGGATTTGAACCCGGAACTATATATATAATGAAACGATTATAAAATTGCGTTACTTTGTTTAAAAAACACAAGGTATAACAAGATTGTTTATTTCCACTACTAATGTAAAATGCGTCTGATTAATTTAAATTATGACAAGTTAATATATAATTTCATTATACATTTATATCCTGGAGTATTGCATCGCTTCATACAGGCAGTTTCTAGCAGGGAACGAGTGTGGTCTAGTGGAGGGAGCTTCCATTTCCCATGCAGGAGGTCGCGTGTTGAATCCCGCTAGCATGTTTTTTTTTGTCTCTCTCTCTCTCTCTCTCTCTTCTTTCTCTCTCTCTCTCTCCTCTCTCTCTCTTCTCTCCTCGCTCTTCCCTCCTCTCCTCTCTCTCTCACTTTCTCTCCTCCTCCTCTCTCTCTCCTCTCTCTCTCCTTTCTCTCCCCTCTCTCTTTCGCTCATGCTCTCCCCCCTCCCCCTCCACTCGTTTCTCATCTCTCTCATCGTCTACTCTTCCCTCTCTCTCTCTCTATCTCTATCTCTCTCGTCCTTATCTCAATTAATTTTCTTTGCTTTGTTTTCCTTTACAGCATTTACCGCATTACTTATATACGTGAAATTATTTTCTATTGCACGACACACAACGAAGTAGAACGGTTTTTAGTTTCTCAAATAGTTGTATACTTGTGAACCAAACAACTGACCTCTGGTCATGCGCAGTGGCTTCGTTCTGGGACTTGAAAATTTCCTGTGCGCCAACAATTATTTCAAAGGCTGTACATTTGTTCACTAAGTGTGCATTTTAAAATCTCAAAGAAAATTACGCACCTGTTTAATAATGATTAATAATAATTCAATGTGCTTATATATCCTTTTTTTTTCACTGATAAAATTATGAGCTACTCATTTCTGACATGAAATGTTTAATAGTAAAAATACAGTTATTTATATTGTTTTGCGCTATATAATGGTGACTATAATATGAATATTTATTCAGTCTCATCACTGAGCTGTATTTGAAGTTAATATGGATGCCTTGGTAGAATGAGTTGTACACAACTGGTATATAGAGGATGACTTTTGAGTGTCCTCTAACTTTTTAATGTTGATTTAGAGTTTGTCATTATATGGTTTAGTAGTGGGAAGCTCCACATTATTTTGCTTTTTAAACTCAATTTCCCATGGTGCAAACCATCAATATACTCTGACCCTCGCACAGCCTTCCATTTTTTTTAAAGATAAGTTGCCTGTACTTACATTTGATGAAAGTAAGACTGTACTTAATGTGGAATGAAAAAATAACTGGGATGGTTTTCGAGATTTAATTTGTAGAGATAATTACAGAAATATACTTCTGAGATGTGTAATCTTTGTTTCAGTGACTATTACAATACGTATTGCATTTTATAAATTACTTACTTACTCACTGGCACTATCGAACCCGTAGGTTCATGGCCGCGCGGACATAAGCTCTCCATACGTCCCTATCCGGAGCCAATGCTTTCCAATCATTCCCTGTATAATCTACTTCCCTCAAATCATAGTTAATGTTGTTCTCCCACCTCATCCTTTGTCTACCAACTGGGCATTTTATAAATAGCGTGCATTATCCATCTCTGTTTCAACGGCAAATTAAAACTGACGCTATACTAAAATAAAGGGGCACGCTGAAGCATTATGTTACAAGCCGGAAAGTCTAGGATTCGAGTTCCGGTAGGATCAAGATTTTTAAACTGACCAATATATTCTGGCGGCAACATGACCTTGGGTTCCACTCAGCCTTTTACGGAAATGAGTTCCAGACGGTTGTTCTGGGGTTAAGGACGGTTGTCAAATAGGACTGACAACCCGGCTGACATCTCATGACGATTGTCTAAGAAAAGTTGGAGCTTTAATTACGTGGGAACCTTAACCTTCTACTAACCAAGGGTCTCCTAAGGCCTGCAGTGGGATCACTTTTTTAAGATTTTGTACAATTTGTCACTGAAGCAATGATCAAATCAGAAATATCCCTATTGAAATTTCTGGCCAAATGCCCATTAATTGAACTAGAACAAAACGACTGGGACATAAAAATATCAATTTTTGTAAATATATCTGGTAAACATCTAACCCGTCGTTTTAAAATTATGGTTGCGCATATTATTTTATAAGGTTGCGCATATTATTTTATAAGTATATCAGGATGTGAGAATACAGCCTATAGGCCCTACCTGTTATAAACTTACTACTTATATTTTCCCGACTATGAAGCAATAAACAGACGAAGATAACACATTTATTCCCAGTTTTTGATCCTTTAACAAGTATTTATAATCTATCTTTTAACTGTATTATATTATGTAATCCATATTTTTATTTAACTACTTAAATATGTTCACTAGATAATTATGCCTCTGCCCTCTGGAGGTGTGGGCAAATCGCCTGTTCAGTGATCAGTCCATCGGTTTTAGGATTTTCTAGGTCTCTTCTACCCCGTGGTTGGTAACGTAGTGCTTTCAACGGTAACCGGTCCTCTAGCATTCTCAAAACATACTGTTTCTATTTAATCCGATACTTCTGTATGTCCCTTACAAGTTCTTCCATCTTCCATTTATTCCAACACCAAATTAATTTTCAATAAATAATGATTCGGACCTACCGAGAACAAGGTAAGAAAATAACATTAACCATGATTTGAGGGAAATAGATTATACAAAGGGTGATTGGAAAGTATTAGCTCAGGATCTGGATAGGGATGTGTGGAGGAGTATGTCCGCGCGGCCGTGAACCTACGGGTTCGATAGTGCCAGCGAGTTAGTTAATGATTGAGATGTGACTTCAACATAAACAACTGGTCTACTGGTGAAAAGCTATCAAGTCGCCGCACTGGAATGGGATGAGATGCGATGCATGATTAAGAGCAATTTCGTTTTCAACATTGTAAAATGTAGTAAGATATGAAATCAGATTGACTATAGAAACTTGTAATGTTCGCAGGAAGTTGTCAAAGACTTTGTAAAACCTGAGAATACATAGCAAGTCTAAGTAAACAATATTATAGCTTGTACTATGCCGGCAACGAAATGTAGTCAGTAAAATGATTGTGACTATTTAACTCATGCCCCAAATGGGAGTCGATGATCAATTACGTTTCAATGAATTTTGTTTTACAACCAATGTCAGTCGTGTTTCACCTCGCTCTTCATTTCTCTTTATCAGTTTTTGCTTTTGTGATAAAGGAAGCTTCTCCTTTTTAATATATGCGTAATTATTATAATATTCATAAAGGTTCCGGTTGTCTTCAAATTTCTCTATTATGAACGGCTCAGAGCATTATTTTTCTCCAACAAATACATTGAATATAGCAAATAATTAACATATTCCTGGATTTTACTCAGTTCTTTACTAAAGAAAATAAATTAATAACCTATAATGCTAATTATAATATACAGTGTGATGAGTTTCATTATTTCTCCACTAGGGTGCATTCTTACAATATTGCGATCCTATTTGGCCATAAGTAATATGATAATGTTACAGTGAATATACATAACCTAACATTTCTGATTTGTTTTCAAACATCGCCGTTTACATTACTTACTTACTCACTTACTTACTTACTTACTCACTGGCACTATCGAACCCGTAGGTTCATGGCCGCGCGGACATAAGCTCTCCATACATCTCTATCCTGAGCTAACGCTTTCCAATCATTCCCTGTATAATCTACTTCCCTCAAATCATAGTTAATGTTATTCTCCCACCTCATTCTTGGTCTACCAACTGGGCGTTTTCCCTCGGGTTTTCCCACAAGAAGCTTCCATGCACGTCTTTCATTCCAAATGCGTGCCACATGTCCTGCCCATCGCAGTCTACGAGACTTAACTGTTCTTATTATATCTGGCTTCCTATAATGACCATGTAGTTCATTGTTATGTAGTCTTCTCCATTCACCTGTCTGTTCATCTCTCTTTGGTCCAAAAATTTTCCTAAGTACTTTATTCTCAAATACTTGTAATCTCCTTTCCTCCCTTAAAGTAAGAGTCCATGTTTCGCACCCATATAATATAACTGGTAGAATAATAGTTTTATATATTTTCAGTTTAACGTTTTTTGAAAGGAGTTGGGATATCAAGAGTCTCTGCAATGCATTAAGGCACGCATTTCTAGAATTGAGCCTATGTTTACTTTCTTTGTGCATCTCATTCCTATTTGTGATTATT
The DNA here is from genome assembly GCA_030220185.1 of Diploptera punctata. Taxonomy (NCBI): domain Eukaryota; kingdom Metazoa; phylum Arthropoda; class Insecta; order Blattodea; family Blaberidae; genus Diploptera; species Diploptera punctata. The sequence goes on from JASPKZ010007913.1 coordinate 532,330, forward strand.
GTTCCTAGGTATTTGAATTCAGCCACTTCCTAAAAATTTCCCTCATTTGTCATTAGCTGTCCATTTCCATTATATAATGAATTTATACGCATGACCATAAATTTAGTTTTATTGATATTTACTTCCAGTCCTAATTTCTTAGTGTTACTCAATAGTGTGTGCGTGTTGTCCTTTAGTATCTCCTCGCTATCGGCCAATAATACTACATCATCAGCATAAACTAACAGCTTATTAATACCATTGAGTTGTAAGCTTCCTCATTTTCTAAAGATTTAATGGCATGCTCTAGTACAAAATTAAATAGTAGAGAAGATAGTGCATCTCCTTGCTTCAACCCATTCTGGATTTCAAAAGTGTCCGAAAACTGTTTGCCTATACGCATCCTACTCTTTGTGCCATTTAGACACATTCGTATAAGTCTAACTAACTTTTTAGGAATTCCGAACTCCAGCAGGATACTATATAACTTCTCCCTCTTAATTGAATCATATGCTTTTTTGAAGTCTACATACAGTTGATGTACAGTAACATTATATTCCCATTTCTTTTCTAAAATCTGTCTTATACTAAAAATCTGATCTGTTATAGACCTGTTTCTTCTAAATGCACATTGATGATCTCCTAGAATGTCATCAATATAGGGAGTAAGTCTGCTTACTAATATATTTGTTAGAATTTTGTACGAAGTTGAAAGTAATGAGATGCCCCTGTAGTTGTTGCAATCAGTTTTATCTCCTTTCTTATAAATTGGTACGATAATTAATTCTTTCCATTCATCTGGAAGAGCTTCTTTTCCCAAATCATACTAAGCAACCAGCGTATCTTGTCCATCAATTTTTCTCCCCCTGATTTTATCAGTTCTGCTGGGATCTCATCTGAACCTGATGCTTTATACATCTTCAATTATTCATTCGCCATTTCAACCTCTAATGCATTTGGTTCTGCGACTAGCATTACTGCTGTCTGTAAATTATCCTCCTCAATGCCCTGTTCTGTATGTACATTTAATAGCTGATTAAAGTAACTTTTCCATCTATTTAATATACTCCTGGAATCTGCAATCATATCCCCATTTTCATTCGTAATTATGTTTGTTCTAACCTGAAACCCTTTCTTCTCTATCCTAATTCCCTGATATAATTCTCTAATGTTCCTATTTTTTGCGTTCATTTCAAGATCATTAATCTTCTCTCTCAAATATTCCCTCTTTTTACTCTTTAGTAGCATGGTGGTTTCCCGTCTAATATTACCCAATTGCTCTAAATTTACCTCATTTGGCTCGTGTAACCATTTCATTTTTGCTAGCTTTCTTTTCTTTACAATGTCAGCACATTCCTCATCAAACCATTTCTTGTTTTGCCTCTTTTTTAAACAACCAATGCTTTCTGATGCTGACAATTTAATAGTATCTCTTATAGCCTTCCATTCTTTATTTATATCAGTTTCTTCTTCATTTGCTACATTGTCATGTGAAGATTCCAGTACTTCAAATCTATTAGCAATTTTTATTTGGTATTCTTGCCGCATTTCATCATTTTTCAAGTTTTTTAATTCAAATTTTACAGAATCATCTTTAGTGTTTGTTCCTCTCATAAGCGATAGCCGATTACATTAAATATATAAATATTTTAAAATACTGCTAACTATATTTAAATTATGACTTTTGGGTAAACAGCTTTATTTTATTCGTTAAATAGTCCTAACAAATGCCACTCTTGATCTCTAAATTCATAGATAAATTGGAAATCACTTGGCATTACTTATGATGATAGATGCCCAATATTTAATTCGAGCGGTATGAAATAAATAAAACATTTTGAAATGAACACTTCTATAAACTATAAGTTAATAGTAATCTACGAAGAAAACGTATTGGAATGATGTTAAGGATGCTAATAATTTTTAAGCCATTTACTCGTAAAAGAGAACCGGGACGCCAGGCATTCTTAATTATGTTTGTTTCCTTGAAATACTATAGTCACTAGTGTTTGAAGTTAGAGTGCCTGTTTGTTTTGAAACCACTCTACTTGATATAGCACATTCCTTTGAATAAAAACAACTTGCGTTGACGACAGTAATTTACAGATCCTCAAATGCGGTGCTTTTTATAAATGGAAAGAAGTTAATTTCTTAAAGATCAGGCCACTCTTCACGAATTTATCTGTATAAATCTATGTTGAAGACAACTAAGTCTTGTCCAAGAGAAATGAGCCAATTACTATCGTAAAATTATATTGTCAATCAAAACTCAATCCCCAGGATTATATTCTTGAAATTCATTTATTTATTAAGTTTCATTTTTGAGCATTAAGTCTATATTATATCATTATTATCGATACAGTAATAATATAATACTTTTCTTTCTAGGCACGTGATTGAACGCTTTGGCCTTCTCAACTACATTCTTCCAACTTTTCCTATCACGAACAGAATTAATAATTTTTTATATTTATTTTAAGTCTTGTATGCCATTGTATTCCATTAATTCTGGATGTACCTTGAACTCTAGAAGGGTCCCCAATGAATTATATTTTTTTACAGATTTATCTTCATACTGTACAAATCTCCTAACTAACCAAACCTTTGTATTTTATATTATTGACAATATTCTTTTTTTTAAAAGTATTTTGTTTACCTTATTATTACAATAACATGCCTAGTAAGAAATAATTTAATTGATTAATTATTCATTCATGGTCTTTATAGGAAACCAGATATAATAAGAACAGTTGAGTCTCGTAGACTGCGATGGGCAGGACATGTTGCGCGTATGGGGAATGAAAGACGTGTATGGAGTCTTCTTTTAGGAAAGCCAGAGGGAAAGCGCCAAGTTGGTAGACCAAGAATGAGGTGAGAGAACAACATTAACTGTGATTTGAGGAAGTAGATTATACAGGGAATGATTGGAAAGCATTAGCTCAGGATAGGGATGTATGGAGAGCTTATGTCCGCGCGGCCATGAACCTACGGGTTCTATAGTGCCAGTGAGTAAGTAAGTAATTATTCATTCTAATTTCCTACCTCATTTAGTTTTTATTTATAGAACCTTTAATATTAAATGGGACACGCCGTAGCGTAGTTTATTAAGGCAATGCACTAAAAGCCAGATTGTCGACTGTTCGGATCCCGGAGGGCACATGGCTCTGGGGTCTACTGCTCTGACGGAAATAGTATTAGACGCTTGTTCTGGGGGTTAAGACGGCCGTTACGCAGGGATAACTGAGCTGACATCAAGTGCCGATTGTCTAAAAAAGTGGGATGCTTAAACTCGGACTACTTTAAAGGCCTCCTTTACCTTCTTTTAACATTAGATTACATTGCATCTGGAATCTATGGTTGGATCCAGTAGGTTGCATGCAATGGGTCTATTTCTGTTTATCATTTGTTTTCTGTTGGTCTAGAAGACAATTTGTATAATTTTAACGGAATTATCTATGTTTGGAAATGGTGATAATGATTAAATAATTTCTGATAATTTTCAATCTAGCATTTGACTTGGTGACTTAGTTCTTTTAGTTCTTTATTCGAACTAAGCGGGCAGACTGCCCTGAGCACCGTGATCTGAAAGACGCATTGCTTTATCTCTGTATATTATGAGTGAATGGAATGTAATAATCTCATTTACGATGTTGTGTGAGTTGTCAACAGTCAAGACGGTGATCAGCTCCGGAATTTTAACTCGGGGTCTCCCGAATACACTTGCCAAACGATTCAGTCTGACTGAGCCAATTAGTTTCATTATAACAACATACGCTACAAGTTATAATCAACAATGCTATTTTTACATCAATTAAAAGTCAAATATAGACCTGGAATTTGAATAAATTAAACTACATATTGTCATAACGGATATAATTATATTTGTTGGTTTAAAAAAGTATTTATTCCTTGAACCCATCACCTGGATTCTAATAAATTATCACGCTTGAACAATGCGTTACTTATAGTTGATCTCTGCAGGAAGCTTGTTCGCATAACATTCCAACCAAGTGCTCCCATCGAAAACATAATAGATAAAATATCAACAGCCATCGAACAAACAAAAGCAGATAAAAATGTAATACTAGCCGGAGACTTTAACTGCAGGCTCGATAAGGAAACTGCCAAAACACACATTCTGCTAGAGACTCTAGAAGAGGAAGGGTTCAAAATAGCGAATACAAAGGATACCCCAACTTATTTCGCACAGAACGGCCACAGCACGATCGATCTAGTATTCTTTCTTTAAAGGAGAAAATCTAAAACTAATCAAACAAAACGGGCTATGGAACTCCGCAGCGGCACCCATACGGAAACACATCCCGATAATGACAAGTTTCCATATGAAAATACCACAAACGAGGAAAGAAGCGAATGGACCAAATATATACACCAGGCAAATACAACAGGAAGTAATAAAACTCAACGAAGAAAACATCGAGAAAGCAAGGGATCTAATAGAAGAAGGCAAACTCGAAGAAGCCCTAGAAATCTCCACCCAAGTGATGAAGAAAGCTATAAAAGTAAGAAAAAGAAGATATGCACAAATATGGTTCGACCAAGAATGCTACAAGGAAAGGAAAGAAACATTGCATGCACTACACATAGCAAAAACCTACAAACGACAGGAAGACCTAACCAAGTACGCAGAAAAGAGAAGGAACTACAAAGGAATACTAAAAAGGAAAAGAGAAGAATATACAGAAAGACAAGGAAGAAAGCTAGCGGAGGACGCAAAATCAAATCCGTTTATAGCATTGAAAAAGAGAATCTCACCCACAACAGGAGAAATTCACATACAAAAATGGGAAAGCCACTTCTCAGACCTACTGAATAAGCAGGACATGGACCGAGCATATGACTTGGACAAAACGAAACTCACACAGATCCAAGAACCGATAACATCACAAGAACTCAGAAAGGCAATAAATGGAGGGAATAACAAAAAATCTGCAGGCCCAGACAACATCTACATGGAACACCTCAAAGAATCGCTCGACAACTTAGAGGAACTATGGAAAGACTTGATGAACAAATGCATACAGAAAGGAGAAATTCCGGAGAGATGGAACACAGCGACCCTAAAGATACTATATAAAGGAAAAGGGGACAGAGCATCACCTGATTCATTCAGAGGAGTAGCGCTAGAAAACGCCTCCTTTAAAGTGTTCACAAAGATCCTCAATGAAAGACTCCTAGAAGCGACCAAGGGACACATCCCGGAAAACCAATTTGGATTTACGAAAGGCAGAAGCACTGTACAAGCAGTGAAATATCTAATGGACCAAATAGAAGACGCCCTAAGACATACAAGAGGGAAGTACCATGCAGTATTCGTCGATTTCAAGAAGGCTTTTGACTCAATAAACAGACAAAAGCTCATTGAGAAACTGAAACAGATGATCGGAAAGGAAGACCCACTAGTGAGAATAATCGAAGCCTGCCTACAGCGAAACATAGTCCAAGTAAACAACAATGTTGAAATTTCGGAAGATATAGTACAGACGAACGGAGTTCTGCAAGGAGATCCCATGAGCCCCACACTGTTTAACATCTATACAGCAGACGTGAACACCATAATCGAGGAAAACTCAAAAGCAAAACTAATCTTATATGCAGACGATATGGTGATAGGAGCTACAGAAAAGGAGGACATACAAAAAGCAATAAAAAGATTAGAGATCTGGGCACAGGAGAACAACGTGCAGATAAATGAAGAGAAAACAGTCCAGATGACATTTAGAAAAGGGGGAAAATCAACATCAAAAGACAACATAACACTACTCAATCAACCACTACAAAAAGTGGGAAAATACAAATATTTAGGATTCACTCTACAGACAACAGCAACGTCCTTCGGAATAACACATCCAAGAAAGAGCAGCGGCAGCCATCCGAACATCATACAATATCCCGAATCTGGCCAACTTATCGACAGGTACAGCAATGCAGTTATTCAAAACGACAGTGGCACCAGTTATTACATATGGAATAGAGATAATTTGGGAAAAACTTAAGATCGGAGATCTGATAAGAATCGAAAAAGTGAAAGCAATGTTCATGAAACGGATCCTGAGAATAGGAAAAACAGCGCCATCTCGTTTTGCTTATGAACTCATGAGAGAGACCTACTTCATAGAGGACATAAGAACCCAATTCTATCTACAATCCACAGAACCATACCAGAAATTCATAAGCATCAGAAATAGGAAGAAGAAGGAAATAGACATAGATTTCTACACCACAACTGCCATGCTGGACGACAGATGGACCAGAGAGTGCAACCCCCAGAGACACGTCACAACACGACTCGCAGTACACGGATTTCACAACAAGATATGTACAAACAAGAAATTCCACGAGCCGACCGAAGAATGCAAGTGTGTGTTGTGTGGACAGAGATGCGGCAAATACCACATCATAACATGTGCGAAAAGGACAAAACCCATTACAGACTACAGCAAAGACTAAACCACCACTAATGCTCAACCTGAGTGCACATTTATTATTATTATTATTATAACATTCCAACATGCTCCACGTGTCGCACACATTTTGTTATCCTCCCTCTCCATTGTGTACTTTATTCCTTGCATTAATGACTCCATTATCGATTCCGTAAGTCATTCTATATCTGCTTAATGCAGTTTATTTTTATCTGTTTCAAGTTTTCTACAGTTCAGGCGTGACTAATTTCAAATAGGTTAAGTTCATTACAATGAGGAAGTTGTAAAGGACCTTTAACATATGGGTGAAAATTGTTATTCAACGATACACGTTATGCTTACAAATTTGTCAGATTCTTGTGTGTCTTATATGATCAAGATACAATTTTGTACAGAATCGTAATATGGTATATGCTGTCCCAATAATTATACCATTACTTCTCCACAATTAAATTTATTCTATGGTCATAATATATTTATTGTAATTTTCTGACTGATACATTTTATAATTTATTCGCAAAATCTAGAGCAAATCAACATACTGTATATCCATCCATCCATCTGCCCGAGGGCAGGTCTTTCACTGCAATCATAGCATTTCCATTCTATGCTTTGCAGCTTTACTAGGGAATTATAGGTGTGGTAGCTTCCCGTTGCTTTCCACACCGGTGAAGGATGATGATAATGATAAGGATGGTGGTGATGGCCGGATGATTTTCGGGGACCGTTGGGCCATAAGCTTCCTGACATTTGTCTTACAAGTGAGGAAAAAACTACACCCAGGAGCCTGTCCCGACCGAGAATCGAACCCGGGCCCGCTGCGTGACAAGGTAGCACGCTACCTCGAGACCACAGCGGTGGATATACTGTATATTGCGGATAATAGTTGGATTCTAGGTATATCATATCATTATTTATGTTTATTGTAATTTAGATATGGCTAATTATTGTAAAATATTTTATCTAATTTGGTTGAGTGACCTTAACTCTGCCAGGGAAAATAAAACTATTATAATTATTATTGTTGTTATTATTATTCATAATATTTTGTTCAAGAGATTTATCCCCTAACCAGGCCTATGTACGTACATTATACCAGATATGCTTACAGGAAATAAATGGGGTTTTACTGACCATTGGATTTGACAAATACCTGGACCGTTAGAACATGTCTGGTTTATTCTATCGTATCCTCTGCTCTATATGTTTCCCTTTTATATAGTTATTTACTTGATCCATCCATAGTAATTCTGCCCGAAGGCAGGTCCTTCACTGCAATCATAGCATTTTCATGCTATGCTTGCAGCTTTGCTAGGGAATTGTGTAGGTGTGGTAGCTTTCCATGCCGATGAAGGATGATGATAATGATAAGGATGATGGCCATATGATTTCGGGGACCGTTTGGGCCTTAAAGTTTTCCTGACATTTGTCTTATAGGTGAGGAAAACCCCCGATAAAAACCTCACCCAGAAAAACTGCCCCGACCGGGGATCGAACCCGGGCCCGCTGCGTGACAAGGCAGCACGCTACCTCGAGACCAGAGCGGTGGACATTTACTTGATTATAAATTTTATTTAACATACAATCACAGGTAGACTAGTCAAATATCTGTTAATTGTTAATCAATTCACTTCTGCTACAAAGTAGGCCTACTGAAATTCTAGTGTCTTCTATTCAAGCTTTATGTCACATTGGATCGGTATGTACAATTACTACTATACTTTTTCAAATGTTCTGTTGTCATGCACAGTCTTCTGCCTGACAATATGTTTTTATAAATAGAGAAAGATTGCTCAACTTCGCAAGAAGTCCATGGTGCATATTTATACAGAAGAATTGTGCTAGGAATAATATTCTCATCGGGTTCTACAATTTCACCATTAAATAAGCGAGGCAAAATAATATTTGAGTATCCAGTATTCTTATTCAGCACGGATTGTAGTTTGGTGGAAACTACACCACCCACTTCACCTGGTACATTAATGACCTGATCTGCATCTTCCATTAATCCCACAGCTTCTTGGAGAGGCATACTTGAAGTCTCCAATTTCTTGATATGTCGGGAAGCCAGCTGAAGTGACCTGTGATGTATGAGAAACTGAACTGAGCACTTTAGAACTGTTGAATGCTGACATGAATTCACTCACAGGCACTGCAGGATCATAAGAAGAGTTCTCCACCACTGACTTCACAGCTTCGAAGTGTTCACAGTAGAAAATCACAGTACAATCCATGTTGCCCATTTTGTTATCACCTGTTCTCACCGGCTCCTGAGGCAGAGGTACATCAGGTAGCTGCAGCTTGTAGCGTAATACACGATAAGGACGTTTCAAGAAAACTTTCTTCGTTGCTGATATCAGTGTATTTACTTCTGGGAAATTATGTCTGTCTCAGCCACTCGTTGCAGTGCATGAGCCGTGCATGTAACATGCACTAGGTTTCGGTGCATGAGCCGTACATATAACATGTACTAGGTTTCAGTGCATGAGCCGTACATATAACATGCACTAAGTTTGGATGAAATGCAGTAAGCGATTTCCCAATTTTCAACAAGTAAGGAGCTGCATATGTGTACATCAATAGGACCATCTCTATTTTTACGCAATTCTAGCCATAGTACTTTAAGTCTATCATTAATGAATCTAACACTTGTTGAACTATTTATTGCCTCCAAAGGTTTATTTGCTCACAATTAGATTACCGATGAAACGGCCTGCAGTATCCGTCGTCTCATCAGCAGAAATCCTGTAGGCGATTGGCGTATGTTAGCCCTAATTTTTTCCTAATATCTAAACAACAATATTCCAAGTAATTCTTCCTGAGAGTGGGCTCATCGGGAATGTTGCGGTTGCAGTATTTTCAGGTAACTAAGCAACAAAAAGAATGCGCCGACTCTTGATCTAGAATATTTTAAATTCTAACGCGCGATTCACACGAGTAAACTAATTGCAAAGTAGAGCTACAATACGTTTCCCTTCTTCCTTTGAAGATTATTCTTTTTAAACACGACAAGGCAGCGAACGCTTAGCTCAGTAGCTTGATTCGTATGCAAGAGGTCACAGGTTCGATTTCCGGTGAGGTTAATTTTTTAATTGTTAAAATGATTTTTATTTTATTCTGTATGTCCATTATTAAAGAAAAAACATACTAACTATTTGAAAGTATTACTATTATTATTTATTTATTTATAAACAGGTTTACAATGTAATAAAACATCTTCCTGTGCCAAAAGATTTTTAAATTTGCATCTTCTTTCTCCATTCTTCTCTATCTTCCCATTCCAATTCTTCCAGACCTAGTTCCCTCATACCTCTTCTTACATCATCCATTCATTTAAATGTAGGTCGACCTCTCTTTCCTTTCCCAGGTGGAATCCATTCCAAAGCTGGTCTGGGTAATCTTTTATCTGGCATCTTACGTGTATGACCATAACATTCTAGTTGTCTGTTCTCACAAAATCTAATATTGAATCTTGGACTTTCATTTGTTGTCTGATGATTGTATTTCTCATTTTTTCCAATTTGGAATGTCTAATTGAGCGTCTGAAACAATCAATTTCAGTAGACATAAGCTTTAAACTCAAATTTTTATTCATCTGCCAAGTTTCTGCAACGTATGTTAGCGTGCTTCGAATTATGGATTTATTAATTTATAATTTGGTATCTATTCTTATGTTCTTATCCCACAAAACTCCGTTTAACATTGTTATTATCGATCTGCCTTTTTGAATTCTATATTTTATGTAATTTTCTTGAGTACATTTTGAGGTAATTTTGATCCCCAGGTAATTATATTCTTAACATCCTTGATACACCCCATTATTATTATTATTATTATTATTATAGATGATGCATAATAATAATAATAATAATAATAATAATAATAATAATAATAATTATTATTATTATTATTATTATTATTATTATTATTTATTATTTTATTGTCCATCATATATTGACTATTGTTATGTTGGGCTTGACATATATAAACTAAATATTTTAATTGAAGGGTGAAACTGTTTCCTCACTAATACGTAATAAATAAACATATAAATATATGAAGCTATATTATATTTTACTACATAAATTTATTGCTTTATTAATAAAACGTGGTACTGCACACACAATTAAATTTATATCAGTAGCTAAATAGTGTTATAGAGTTTACCAAGGCAGGGATATTACTTAATGTAGTGTAAAGTGACGTAGATTACGTGGCAGGAATTAAATGTTATAGGATGTATTTTGCGAAAATAGAAATGAATAGAAAAAATATTGTCAAAGGATACGAATCCTGGCTCTCATATATACATTTCATCTTTTTGTAAGTGGTTTAACGATTTACGCTACTCGAACGTCGGCTAGTAGTTGTCTTGATTACTTTTACACTATGAACGAGAGTTGAATTTTATTTAAAATGTCGCAATTTGAGTAATATTGCATTTGTCGAACACTCGTAAATATCTAGAAACATGTCTCCTTCACTGTCTTTAACTATTTAAGACGATTAAAACCAAATACAGCTTATTTAAAACATTTAACAATGCGTTACATCGTGAACCACAGTTTTAACTTCTAGAGCATGCGCTGTGGGCCATAAAAGGGACTGTGCTTTTTGAAGCGGCTCATACTTTTTGTTGCTAAGTGTACCTGAAGTTTGTTCCAGGATATGTTCCTTGCAACCAATGCCATGTACAGTTCTTTGTAAAATTCACTATTATAATATGAAGGTTATCCCTGCAACTGTGTAAGTAGTACATGTTTCTTTGAAAAAAACCCGTTGTTTATTCCTAATATGTAGATTGCTTCGTAAATGCTCTTCAATTTAAGAATTGACTTAATATTAGGAGCTTGCCAGTAATTAGAATTTCGCCTGGCTGCGTTTCGAGCGCAGCGCAGAACTGTCCTGGTGATAGGGCTGCTATCTTACCGTGCGCTTCCTGGACTGCGGGAGTTGATTCGAGTCATCTACTCTAGACATATTGCCTTCTCCATGGCTCTTGAGCTACATCCGCCCATGAGAAGCCGTCCAATCTGGTCAGCCGCTCCTCTTCGCTGGTTGGTACACAGCAGTTATAATACTTGGAGCCGGAACGAACCCAAAAGGTTTACTCCTAGCAAGAAGAAGAAGAAGAATTTAAGAATTCGTCGTACACCCTATACGTTTATCATAAGTTTGACTAATGACTGTTTTATCATCGGTGGTTAATGCACTGCCAATAGAAAAATGCATGTTTTCAGCTTTGATGACAACGAGGACGTAACCAGTGCCATGGTTAACTTTAATACAGTTGCCTGTTACAAATATGAAGGGACTAAGAACAAGAAAGGTAAACGTTTAAAACGAGTTATTGTTGTCCGCAATAAAGCTTTGAATATAACGGATTTGTATGAGATTGGCGACAATGAATGAGAAGCATAATAATAAAACTTACCTTTTTCTATTTTCTTGTTATGTAAAGAAAATAAAAGGGCTTGTCGAAAATGTGTAATAATTCCGCAATAATAATAAATATGTAAAATGATGTACTATGGCGTGACATATGTACTATAGTTCAAAATATGTCAACATATATAATTTGAAACTTCTGATTAAAATACCTTAAATTGTGTATTATGGCGTGAAATATATATTATCTTTGAATTGGTAGACATACGTAATTTAAAACTTTTAAAATTAGGATCCTTTCAGTGTGATTCGCCAAATTTTTTTAGCTTTTCTTTAACTACATCCATCCATAGTATTTCTGCCCGAGGGCAGGTCTCACTGCAATCATAGAATGTTTATGCTATGCTTTGCAGCTTTACTAGGGAATTGTAGGTGTGGTAGCTTCCCGTTGCTTTCCACACCGGTGAAGGATGATGATAATGTTAAGGATGATGATGATGGCCATATGATTTCGGGGACCGTTTGGGCCTTAAAGTTTTACTGACATTTGTCTTACAGGTGAGGAAAAACCCGATAAAAACCTCACCCAGAAAAACTGGGATCGAATCCGGGCCCGCTGCGTGACAAGGCAGCACGCTACCTCGAGACAACAGCGGTGGACACTGTTTTATCATCGATGATTAATGCACTGTCAATAGAAAAATTAATGTTTTCAGCTTTTATGACAACGAGGACGCAACCGGTGTCATAAAAAGTAAAATAGTCCCACTACAGGCCTCAGGAGGCCCTTGGGGTAGTAGGAGGTTAAGGATCCCACTTTTTCTAGACAATCGGCACTTCATCTCAGCCAGGTTGTCAGCCCTGCGTGACGGCCGCCTTTACCCCCAGAACAAGCGTCTCGTACTCATTTCCGTTAGAGGCTGAGTTGACCCCAGGGTCATAGTGCCGCCAGAAGATTTGGGTGAGTTTAAAATTCCTGACCCCACCGGGACTTGAACCCACGACCTTTCGGCTTGTAGCGCAGTGCCTTAACCACTACGTTACGGCTTGCGTTAACTAAAATACAGTTGACTTACAAATCTGAAAGGACTGAGAACAAGAAAGTTAAACGTTTAAAACGAGTTATTATTGTTCGCATCGAACTCTTGCAATAAAGCTTTGAATGTAACAAAACTGTATGAGATTGGCGACAATGAATGAGAAGCATAATAATAAAACTTAACTTTTTCTCTTTTCTCGTTATGTAAAGAAAATAAAAAGACTTATGGAAATTGTGTAATAATTCCGCAATATTAATAAACATACAAAATGATGTACTATGGCGTGAAATATGCAATATAGTTCAAAATATGTAAACATATGTAATTTAAAACTTTGGATCAAAATACGTGAAATGATGTATTATGGTGTGAAATATGTATTATAGCTTAGAATAATAGACATATGTAATTTAAAACTTTGAAATAAGGATCCTTTCAGTATGATTCGTCAAAATTTTAGCTTTTCTTATAACTACATAATTATACAGGAAAATTGTATAAAATCCAGGCTCTAGTAATTAGTATTCATAATTGTTTCCAAAATTCTGTTTTTAATTATTTACATTACAGTGAAAGGTAATATCGCCATTTTCTATTCAAATTAGAGTGAATTAGTTAGGTGATAAAAATTCAAAATTATTGTCAAGTTAGAACAAACATGAAGCCTATATTCTCTTCCATTACAAACTACGGAGAATTAGTAATATGGTAGAAAATTTAAATTATAAAACATTAAACACACTATTTTTGTTTTTAAATTAGAATGCATTGTTGAAGCAATACAAATGTGAAATTATTACCCTTAACAAAGCGCTACTCAATCTTAAACCCGTTTTTAATAATCTCGTGAGATAATTTTATGAAAATGAAGTCGAAATAAAGTTGGATATTCTGGTATTTGTAGAACCAAGACATTTGAATTTCAAATTATTTGCATTTATGTTGCACATAATATTGTACTTTGTAATTTAGATCTGAAATTTTATCCTATTAAGTTTGTGATTTAGTTTTATCTGGCAATCAGAATGCGTTGTATTAACCCGTTATGCTGATTTACGAAGTACTAAGTTGTGCCAACATTAAAAAGCAAGTCGTCATTAATTAAAGTGGACACTAGTAGGCTACCACCATCAAAATCATTCAGATTTGTACCTTATGTAAACTGCTATTTTATTTTTATCTGATTAACAACTTCTGACGGGATTATACTTTTAGATTATTTCTTGCTCGCTGGTTGTATGCAATTATATTCCATTAACAGAATAAATTATAACTTGGTTCTTAAACAATAGCATAATGCTACTTATCTGGTTAATATATTAGTCTATACACTTGATTTATCGACTGTCTGTTAAGGTTAAAGGATCTATTATTCGCAAATTCCATTCTAAATAACTATCGAACCTGGAGGACTAGGCGGGACGTAAGTTCTTCATACAATTCTGTAAGTCCGCAGAATTGTTCTCTGATGGGAGGCATATTACTATTATGCTCTTTAGAATCCATATTGGAATAGCAATTTTATTATTCGAAATTGTAAATAAATCTTCCAAATATTTTAATTATTTAACAAAAACTTCCTCTGTTGAAACCAGTGCTATTCGAACCTAGATTTTTGCAGATGCTAGCAAATTCAGATAATGTGTTCCTCAACGGGCAAAAGATTCACAGATAGTTAGTTAATTTACGTGGAAGGTAAAGGAAGCTGTGCTCAATTACTTTTTAAAACTATTGGAAATTGAAATATTCGGTTAATTTGTTGTCAATAAATAGATAATAATTTATAACATTGTATAAGATAAGTGTCACAATATGTAATTGGTTCACATTCCAAATTTAATAAATTATTACAAGCTGGCAAACAATGTCATAATACTTAATTTTCGTAGCTCAGAACGTTCAATCCAAGTTTTCATCTGGTTGGGAACAAATATTTTTTTAGTCTTCGGAGATCAGTTAGTTTTGTTATTGATTTTTCGAAGTGAATGATGATATCCTGGTCGGTGTGATAGTTAACATAATACCATGTGATCACAGTTTTAGTTGTAGAAGAAAAATGAAAAGATGTTCTAGTGCATATGATGGTCTATAGTAATTCGAAGAACAATATAAAAAACGCATTTATTCTAACAGTATGCGATGTATATATATATATATATATATATATATATATATATATATATGTGTTATATTGCAGATTTTCGCGGATATAAGTATGAATAAGAAAGTTTTCTTGGGTTTTCCGCGTCTTGGATTCAAGTTCGGCCCCTGGTCACTGACTCCGACGTTTCGGCATGATCCCACATGCCATTATCAAGGAATGATAAGTTCGAGTCACAGGTTTAGGTCTTATAGGCCTATAATTAAACAAATAGAGTTTTCGCTGTGGTCCGTTTCCGAAGATGTACACCACCACCACCACCACCACTTTGTAATGGAAATTGTGTCACTTCTCAAACATTCATATCCCCTCTATGTCCGCCAGGGAAACATCAATTTTTATGGAAGCGTCCCCGGCGACAATATGGGAATTGTTCGATGGTGAACAGCAACGTCCGGCTATCTCTAGGGATTTCCAACCCTCTTTAGCCCTTGTGAATTAAGTATATCGTCGTTGTTATTTAATGATGTATCTCCTTCATTAGTTATTTCGTCGTTGATATTTGATAATATATCCCCTGCCAACGATGACTAGCCGAAGTCCGGTATCAAAGGTCCAGTGGTTGGACACACCAATCCTGCAATCAGTTTCTAGGTGAATTTATTTTCTCTGGTCGATATTGTGACCCCTCTGTTTCATATGTTGCACGAGAGCTGATGTAGGTTCTTGACGATTTATTGCAGCCTTATGTTCTTGAATTCGGCAGGAAATTCGTCTGTTGGTACGTCCTACATACGTTTGTTCGCAAGAGGTGCAAGGGATCTCGTAGATGCCTTGTGATTTCTAGAGGGTGTGCTAAAGATAAAATACCTCTAGAATCACAAGGCATCTACGAGATCTCTTGCACCTCTTGCGAACAAACGTATGTAGGACGTACCAACAGACGAATTTCCTGCCGAATTCAAGAACATAAGGCTGCAATAAATCGTCAAGAACCTACATCAACTCTCGTGCAACATATGAAACAGAGGGGTCACAAGATCGACCTCACAGGATCTAGAACGTTGGCTAAAATAGATAATGAAAAATCAAGAATCTACAGAGAAGCAATAGAGATTGAAAAAAGACCACATACTATGAACACCCGAGATGATGCCGAAAGATTACCATCTACATGGAAAACTGCTCACCATGTCATCCCTAGAACAGCGAAGAAGATATGAAGAAAACCACGGTTGGGCAACATGGAGCGTGGTCGACGCTTGGATGGATGTACGGCTTCCGAAACGGACCACACTGAAAACTGAAAATGTTTAACTACATAAGAACTAAACCTCGTATGGGTGTACGGCTTCGGAAACGGACCACACTGAAATCTGAAGGTGTTTAACTACATAATAACTAAACCTTGGATGGTCAAGGCCTTGCCATTAAAGATCTTAGGTGGGCCAAAAATCCCACCTGAAACCAAAAAAGTGACCATAGGCACTCAAACTGCCATGGCTCCTTTAATTAAAAGTAGGCCGGTTCAAACTAGCCTCACAAAAAGAGATAGTCTAATCACTAATGAAGCATTAGACAAACTAGTTACGGAACTAGTAAATGATCCAGATTCGATAATATTATCTATCGAATTGGATCATAAACACACACTTTTCTAATAGAGTGTATGTGTACTTATGATGAAAATAGGAAGAGCCCTGTTACATCTTAAATTGTCTCCAATTGGAGCAAAAAGCTGTTCAATTTGGATCTAATTTTATTAAATTGAAGCCACTCTATTAAGGTTTTTAGTGGTTTCCCTTGATGTTAAGGCAAATGCCGGAGTGGTCCCCTAGCATCCACTAGTAAAGCCATCAAAGTCCAATAAATATTCTAAATTCAAAATTATTAAATTAGAACAGCTAAATCCGAAAAGAGCGTTTCTGATTGGAATGCCGACTTGACTTCCCGCTTTTGCCCTTTTGAGGGTTAGCGGCTTCTGTGGTGGTGGCAGTCTTCCTGTTGGCGGCTCAGTGAATCAACTAGAACATCAATGGTCAAGAATACCAGAGAAAATAAATTCACCTAGAAACTGATTGCAGGATTGGTGTGTCCAACCACTGGACCTTTGATACCGGACTTCGGCTAGTCATCGTTGGCAGGGGATATATTATCAAATATCAACGACGAAATAACTAATGAAGGAGATACATCATTAAATAACAACGACGATATACTTAATTCACAAGGGCTAAAGAGGGTTGGAAATCCCTAGAGATAGCCGGACGTTGCTGTTCACCATCGAACAATTCCCATATTGTCGCCGGGGACGCTTCCATAAAAATGGATGTTTCCCTGGCGGACATAGAGGGGATATGAATGTTTGAGAAGTGACACAATTTCCATTACAAAGTGGTGGTGGTGGTGGTGGTGGTGTACGTCTTCGGAAACGGACCACAGCGAAAACTCTATTTGTTTAATTATAGGCCTATAAGACCTAAACCTGTGACTCGAACTTATCATTCCTTGATAATGGCATGTGGGATCATGCCGAAACGTCGGAGTCAGTGACCAGGGGCCGAACTTGAATCCAAGACGCGGAAAACTCAAGAAAACTTTCTTATTCATACTTATATCCGCGAAAATCTGCAATATAACACATATATATATAATATATATATATATACACACATCGCATACTGTTAGAATAAATGCGTTTTTTATATTGTTCTTCGAATTACTATAGACCATCATATGCACTAGAACATCTTTTCATTTTTCTTCTACAACTAAAACTGTGATCACATGGTATTACGTTAACTATCACACCGACCAGGATATCATCATTCACTTCGAAAAATCAATAACAAAACTAACTGATCTCCGAAGACTAAAAAATATTTGTTCCCAACCAGATGAAAACTTGGATTGAACGTTCTGAGCTACGAAAATTAAGTATTATGATATTGTTTGCCAGCTTGTTATAATTTATTAAATTTGGAATGTGAACCAATTACATATTGTGACACTTATCTTATACAATGTTATAAATTATCTATTTATTGACAACAAATTAACCGAATATTTCAATTTCCAATAGTTTTAAAAAGTAATTGAGCACAGCTTCCTTTACCTTCCACGTAATTTAACTAACTATATGTGAATCTTTTGCTCGTTGAGGAACACATTATCTGAATTTGCTAGCATCTGCAAAAATCTAGGTTCGAATAGCACTGGTTTCAACAGAGGAAGTTTTTGTTAAATAATTAAAATATTTGGAAGATTTATTTACAATTTCGAATAATAAAATTGCTATTCCAATATGGATTCTAAAGAGCATAATCGTAATATGCCTCCCATCAGAGAACAATTCTACGGACTTACAGAGTTGTATGAAGAACTTACGTCCCGCCTAGTCCTCCAGGTTCGATAGTTATTTAGAATGGAATTTGCGAATAATAGATCCTTTAACCTTAACAGACAGTCGATAAATCAAGTGTATAGACTAATATATTAACCAGATAAGTAGCATTATGCTATTGTTTAAGAACCAAGTTATAATTTATTCTGTTAATGGAATATAATTGAATACAACCAGCGAGCAAGAAATAATCTAAAAGTATAATCCCGTCAGAAGTTGTTAATCAGATAAAAATAAAATAGCAGTTTACATAAGGTACAAATCTGAATGATTTTGATGGTGGTAGCCTACTAGTGTCCACTTTAATTAATGACGACTTGCTTTTTAATGTTGGCACAACTTAGTACTTCGTAAATCAGCATAACGGGTTAATACAACGCATTCTGATTGCCAGATAAAACTAAATTACAAACTTAATAGGATAAAATTTCAGATCTAAATTACAAAGTACAATATTATGTGCAACATAAATGCAAATAATTTGAAATTCAAATGTCTTGGTTCTACAAATACCAGAATATCCAACTTTATTTCGACTTCATTTTCATAAAATTATCTCACGAGATTATTAAAAACGGGTTTAAGATTGAGTAGCGCTTTGTTAAGGGTAATAATTTCACATTTGTATTGCTTCAACAATGCATTCTAATTTAAAAACAAAAATAGTGTGTTTAATGTTTTATAATTTAAATTTTCTACCATATTACTAATTCTCCGTAGTTTGTAATGGAAGAGAATATAGGCTTCATGTTTGTTCTAACTTGACAATAATTTTGAATTTTTATCACCTAACTAATTCACTCTAATTTGAATAGAAAATGGCGATATTACCTTTCACTGTAATGTAAATAATTAAAAACAGAATTTTGGAAACAATTATGAATACTAATTACTAGAGCCTGGATTTTATACAATTTTCCTGTATAATTATGTAGTTATAAGAAAAGCTAAAATTTTGACGAATCATACTGAAAGGATCCTTATTTCAAAGTTTTAAATTACATATGTCTATTATTCTAAGCTATAATACATATTTCACACCATAATGGATTACGCTGCATAAACCATAACAAATACACAAAATTAATGTCCCCAGAATTGAATATCTCTAAAAGCTCTACAAAAAAGTCTGCGATGGCATATGCTTATCTCTTACGGATAACTCACAAAAACTATTTTTGTCTTTCATTGATGCCAAGAATATCGAGGCAAGTACGTAGATTCCTGTGCAAGCATAGCAGCACATGGCGGGTATTCGTTTACGGATAACTCACAATAACGAATGTTGTCTTTTAGCTAATTTATGCCAAGAAGATCGATATAAGTAGATTCCCGGGGCTACACCGGGTAATCAGCACGGTGAATCTTAAAATAATTACGATATACATTTATAATTATTTTTCATTTTACTTATTGAACTAATCATAAGAAGTACATTAATTTTTTTCTTTCAGCTCACTTTTGCCAAGAAGATCGGGATGAGTAGATTCCCGGACAACGCCAGGTAAACAGCACGGGGTATCTAAAAATAATTACGATATAATTTTTTTCCGTACACTTATTTAACTAAACATAAATCATATTCATTTTCGTATTTCATTTATGTCAAGAAGATCGGGGTAAGTAGATTCCCGGGCAACGCCGGATAATCAGCACGGGGTATCTAAAAATATAAACTTATAATTATTTTTCCTGTTACTTATTCAACTAAACATAAAATCACATTAATTTAAATTTATTTAGGCGTAGCGGGGCACGCCGTAGCGTAGTGGTTAAGGCACTAAGCTACAAGCCGGAGGGTCGAGGGTTCAAGTCCCGTTGGGGTCAGGATTTAAACTTTATATATATCCATCCATAGTAATTCTGCCCGAAGGCAGGTCCTTCACTGCAATCATAGCATTTTCATGCTATGCTTGCAGCTTTACTAGGGAATTGAGTAGGTGTGGTAGCTTCCCGTTGCTTTCCACACCGGTGAAGGATGGTGGTGATGATGATGATGGCCATATGATTTCGGGGACCGTTTGGGCCTTAAAGTTTTCCTGACATTTGTCTTACAGGTGAGGAAAAACCCCGATAAAAACCTCACCCAGAAAAACTGCTCCGACCGGGGATCGAACTCGGGCCCGCTGCGTGACAAGGCAGCACGCTACCTCGAGACCACAGCGGTGGACTTTATATATATATATATATATATATATATATATATATATATATATAATTAGGTAGCGTAATTAAAAATGTAAACATTTGAGTAAAAATGTAGTCTGGAATTTTGTAGTTATTTTTATGCTTTACTTTAAAATGTTTGAGATTTTTATGCTCATTTTAAATATTTGGATGAAATTTTAACTTTTTGGACATAAGGTAACTGTCGTACTTAAGGACAATGAATTTTTAATTTTTTTATTGATATTAGTCTGTGCGTTTTGGTTACAATCTGAAGTGTATCAATTTGTACGTATAGTATTTTAATTTGGTGCGAAAAATGACTAGGCGAGCCACAGTAATAAATTGGCAAAATTATTAGTTTTATGCATAGGCCTATTGTGTATATTATGTATCCGATATGGCCTATTCAATTTCTTGTAATAGCTCATTTAAAATAATGGAATCTAATGAAATATGATTTTAATTATGGATAACATTTTATGTATTTATTAATGCAAATTAATTATGTGACAAATGTAGGCCCTACTAATTTTTAAGGAATTTAGTTGACAAAAAACATAATCCTAATATGATTTGGTCATAAGAGAAAACTGTTTCACATAAATTATTCAATATGTGTAATGATTTACAAATGGTCATATGTCTAAGCTGTGAGAACACTTATTAATAAAATTATAGAATTTTCTGTGAGTTAAGAGTAATAAATATGTGGTACTTGTAAGGGAGGCAGAACAAAACTATGTCGTAGTTATCTGTGGTCTCCACAATTCCATAATCCAAGTGGATTTTGGCTCCATCAAAAATCAATACACAATGAACCAGCAGATTTATGATGACTAAAATGGTATAACCAATCAACAATTGATCCCTTTTCAGATATGTATCACACAGAGTCTGCAGGTAGAGCATAAGCAAATTCTGGTTTTATGCGTTTACTTTTAAATAAGACCATAGGATGAATAATAGTTGCTTTTATTCCATTTGCACAAGACACAACAGTTACATTACCTTCATGTTCATTGCTACGTGATACGTGCTCTGCGTGCACTCTTCTTTGCGACTACTGTAGATTCTTTGTGCAAATTCAATTTGCAACCTTTTTCGTCCACATTGGATAGTCTTTCAGGTTTTCCGTAAGTATAAGTTTGTTAAAAAACATTTTTAAGTTTTTGAAAATGGTCTTCAACAACTACTTTGTTTAATTTCTGGGCCCTAGCCGGAATTTAGATTTTGAGATTTTCTGATAGATACTATAGAGGTAGCCTTTGAAATTTCTTTTCCAATTTGTAACTTTCAATCTACTTACCATTAGAAAACTGAAGAGTAAAATTGTTTTCTTACAGAACTTGTAGACACATAGCATTAAAATTTAATTCTGAAGGAATAGCCTACTTCTGCCCACCGTACTGTTCGAAACGATAATTCAGCATTTTGCACTTCAGATGAAAGTGAACTTCGTTCCCAATTTTATTTTTAATTTTCATTCAGATTTGACATGGGATTCAAATTATTTTTTAGCTTTATAATCGGACATTTTTTTCTTTGTGATGGCTTCTATCACTTTATTAATGTCATCCTGGCTCCATCGACTCCGTGTCTTTTCAGGGTTCGAAGTCATGACTTCAGAAAATAAATGAAAACCCGTCAATACAAAGTATGTGTACATACAATATATATTTAATGTGTGTACACAATATATCCTAGCAGTCAATGATGCATATACTCAATATGGCCTATCAGATCAGTACAATAAAAGTATTTCACACATGAAGTTAGACAAATGTTATACAAACTATCCTACGAAACGACTGATAGCAACTGGGCAGCAGATTATACGCAATGATGGATGACATAGATTCTTGAACATGCAGGAGTTGCCATATTTCAGTTTCCCTTATCAAGAAATATTCATTAGGTCATATTGAGTCCTAGGCCATAAGGGTACAGTTACCTTAATTCTTTACGAGATATTTTCTGAATTATTTACATATCATACCGTGAAAGATAAATAAAAGAAGTCGGTTCCGAAAGGAAAATTGTAGATTCTTATAAGTGAAGGTTATTTTGTTGGCTTGTTGCGGAATATTTTATAAGAACTATGTAATAACTTGTACAAACTCGAAAGAATATATTCGTGACAGTTGGCGCCTACTGTTGTTACGGTTAACATGTATATTGGATTAACAACCTGGTTGCTATTACACCACACCCCTCACTATTTATACCTATCAGATTTGTATAATAAATTCCATCATTTGGAGAAATAAGATAATTACAAAGGCGATAAGGAATGAATGAATATTGCTTGGTGAGTCGGCATATACCACATTTTCTTCCACACCCCGACGTACTTGACCGGAACTGACTTTAGACTAGTTCTGACATGTGTGATATTGTTCGGATGTAAATTAGAAGAAAATGACGTGAGCCTTGCAGTGATTAATTTGATAAAAGAAGGACACAACCTGATATAAATATGCAACTTTTTCGCCAAGTTATTATCAGTAGATTGAACCCATTAATAAATCTAAACTTGTACTTGCATTATTTAACAGATAATGTATGCCACGGCATAGCACAATTGATTAAGCATAACACAATTATTGACTTCACCTGGATGAAGCTACATTATAGAAGAAAAATCTATTTCTTCATGCCAAATTTAATAAAGGTAGTAAGCCTTTATTACGTAACAGCATGTCTCACTAACATTTTTCCTGTGATATTGGGTCCACTTAGCTTCATGAAAAAAAAAACTGGAAAAGATAATTAGAATTATTTCACAACTGTATGAAGACTAAATATTGCCTGTCTTGTAATTTTCATAATTACTGTTTTCTTTCTTTTTCTTTAAGTTTCTGGATGTCTTTTTTGACATATTTTCTAAAGTTAGTCCAGTACTGTCTTTTTCAGTCATATTAAGTCGAAGTCATGAAGATTCTGCTCTGTGTCATGGCCTGGATCTCAGAGTTGTTGCTGTAAGCCTACTCTTTTAATCCTATATTCCCATCATTCATGGTTATATTTACGTTACAATGATTGCAAGTAATGTTTTACGGATGAGTTGATACGTTTACGGCCGAAGCCTCAGTTGAGCTTCGACCGGAATTTCGAAACGAATTTGTAAAACATTGTTTATACTTACTTCATCTTTTCTATAGCCGTATGCCTGTTTATTTACAAACATTATGTAAATGGTGATTACATCTCATTCCATCTCTTGAGGGGTCTTCCCACTTCTCTTTTTCCTCTAGGACAGAGGTTCTTCGCTGTTTTAATAAGCCTCGTATCGGTAGCTCTGTCACGTTGACATCCCATTCCCTTTTCCTTGTTGTAATAAATGTCTCAACATCTATGATATTGCGTTCCTCCCTCACATCCTGGGTTTAAATTTACAAACTACATAATTATATATGGTTTTATTTTATAGGGTCTATCATGTTGAATTTCACTATTTGAATAAATAAATAAATAAATAAATACATACATAAATAAAGGAAAACATTTCAATGTGTATGTATGTAATGCTGAAATTGATAAACTATGCTCGTTACTGGGTCGTAAGTATCAATCACGTAAGAACTGATGTAAGGCCCGTGACTGGAGGGAGACCGAGAGAATATTTTGAACTACCAAAATCATTGTCACGAGAAAATTATCAATGGACCAGAGCAATGTGAAAACCAAACAACGTGACACTGAATATAGTGTATAAGAATGTAGACTATTTTCATTAAATTACTTAGTTATATAAGATATTTGTGTGTAAACCGAAAATAGGATAAAAATACAAGAAGAAACAAAAAACAAGTATTTGATGAACTTATGCTGTGTTAGACATACAAAAAAGAACTGTGCAGAAAAGTATTACCATAAATAAACCCAGCGAAGCGGGTTGTCCTCAGCTAGTTGTAAAATACGGTAAATATTACATGATAGAGATATAAAAGTATTTTATAATATTCTAGTGTTTTATTATAAAATATTTTTATAATAATTGTTATTTAAATTAAATGAGAAAAAAATACATACATAACTTATTATTCGCAGATGATCAAGTGGTAGTTACTTCAGGATGTGTAGGAAACTAGAGGAAGAATACATAAGATGGGGTTTAAAAATTAATTATAATAAAACCGAATATATGAGCACAGATCTTGTAGAGGAAATAGAAATAAATGGAACAAAGATTAAAACAGTGGATTATTTTTAAGTATTTGGGATCAATAATTAAAAAAATATGGATCATCTGAATTAGACATCGAAAAAAAAAAGAATAATAGAGACAAAGAAAGTTATTGGAATATTAAATTATATTTTGTGGAGTAGGAATATAATGAAGAGGACTAAATTATCAATACATAACACAATTGTGAAGAGTATTTTATTATATGGTGCGGAAACATGAACGTTGGAGCAAAAACACGGAAATAAGTTGTTAGTCACAGAAATGGACTTTTAAGAAGATCGGTAAGAATATCAAAATTAGACAAAATAAAAAAAATAATACAATAAGAGAAATTATGAATGTAGAAAAGGATATTGTACAAGAGATTGAAGACATACAACTAAGATGGTATGGGCATATAATGAGAAGAAGGGGCACAGAAACAAAGGAAGAAGTATTTAAACGGATATCTCCTGGAAAAGGGAAACATGGTAGTCCAAAGACAACGTGGATAAAAGGAATTCAAGACAACATGAAGAAGAAAAATATGACAGATGCAGACACGCAAGACCGGGAAGTGTGGTAGAAAAAAAAGTATATTTTGGTTGAGGATACCTGTGTATATAACAGAAAAAATCCTGAAATATAAATTAAAAAAAATAATTTAATTTAGTTATAATTTTTTATGTCATATATTACTTACTCACTGGCACTATCGAACCCGAAGGTTCATGGCCGCGCGGACATAGGCTCTCCATACATCCCTATCCTGAGCTAATGCTTTCCAATCATTCCCTGTATAATCTACTTCCCTTAAATCATAGTTAATGTTGTTCTCCCACCTCATTCTTGGTCTACCAACTGGGCGTTTTCCCTCTGGCTTTCCTACAAGAAGCTTCCATGCACGTCTTTCATTCCCCATACGCGCAACATGTCCTGCCCATCGCAGTCTACAAGACTTAACTGTTCTTATTATATCTGGCTTCCTATAAAGACCATGTAGTTCATTGTTATGTAGTCTTCTCCATTCACCTGTCTGTTCATCTCTCTTTGGTCCAAAAATTTTCCTAAGAACTTTATTCTCAAATACTCGTAATCTCCTTTCCTCCCTTAAAGTAAGAGTCCATGTTTCGCACCCATATAATATAACTGGTAGAATAATAGTTTTATATATCTTCAGCTTAACGTTTTTTGAAAGGAGTTGGGACATCAAAAGTCTCTGCAATGCATAATAGCATGCATTTCCAGAATTGAGCCTATGTTTCATTTCTTTGTGCTACTCATTCCTATTTGTGATTATTGTTCCTAGGTATTTGAATTCAGCCACTTCCTCAAAATTTCCCTCATTTGTCATTAGCTGTCCATTTCCATTATATACTGAATTTCTACGTGTGACCATATGTTTAGTTTTACTGATATTTACTTCCAGTCCTAATTTCTTAGTGTTACTCAATAGTGTGTGCGTGTTGGCCTTTAGTATCTCCTCGCTATCGGCCAGTAGTACTACATCATCAGCATAAACTAACAGCTTATTAATACCATTCAGTTGTAAGCCTTCCTCATTCTCTAAAGATTTAATGGCATGCTCTAGTACAAAATTAAATAGTAGAGGAGATAGTGCATCTCCTTGCTTCAACCCATTCTGGATTTCAAAAGTGTCTGAAAACTGTTTGCCTACACGCACCCTACTCTTTGAGCTATTTAGACACATTCGTATAAGTCTAACTAACTTTTTAGGAATTCCGAACTCCAGCAGGATACTATATAACTTCTCCCTCTTAATTGAATCATATGCTTTTTTGAAGTCTACGTATAGTTGATGTACAGTACCATTATATTCCCATTTCTTCTCTAAAATCTGTCATATATTATGTTCCTTAAATATTCATGCATATTGCACGGCCCGTCATTGAAATTTGTATCAGTTTTCAAAATAAAAAAATACAAGTAAATTTGTCTATATAATTTACCGGTATATTTTAACTTAATCAATATAAAATAATTTATAACTAAATACGGATAATTTATGAGTATTTACTTTTAAAATTTATAATGAAGTTTTCAATGTTTACTCTCATGTTGTTGACAGTGGAGCCTGTTTTTTGAACATTTACAGTTTGTACTATAATGCTATATTTTCCGGCCACTTTGTGAATTTTTAAAGTTCTCGTACTTAAATGTAACATGGTATGAAATAAAGGAAAGTTATATACTTATACTCTCATTTTGAGGCCTAGGAATAGACCTACTGATCCATATCATATCATTGAAAGACTCAAGAGTCATGGTCATCATATTCCTCTCCATTATTTTATTTCAACCAATGGAACTTACCAATCCCTTTAAGAAGGCAGATTACGTGTTGAGCATACTTATTTGTCGACTGAATCTGTTTCAATATAATTATCATACTTTTATACTTTTATCAAGAGTTACGAACAAAGCCTAAATATACCGTCTTCTTTTGTATTCCAGGACGTCGTCAACAAATAGGTTTTTAATAGGCCAATAATAATAATAATAATAATAATAGTAATAATAATAATAATAATAATAATAATAATAATAATAATAATAATAATATAACTCTAGTTAATACCCGGCGTGCGCTGCTACGCCTACATAAATGAAATGCGTTTTTATGTTTAGTTGAATAAATAAAGATAAATGTAATTAAACATTTATATCGTCATTATTTTTAGATACCCCTTGCTGATTACGCGGCGTTGCACGGGAATGTACTTATCCCGTTCTTCATGGATCAATGAGCTGAAAGACAGCAATTATTAATGTGAATTATCTGTAAAAGATATGCTGTCGCTCACTTTTGATTTTGAGATATTGAGTTCTGTATACATTAATTTGACGTATTTTTAAGGTTTAGGCAGCGTAAGCCATTTAAACGTCGAAAAAGGAAATGCACTTTTTTTTTAGCTCCAGCCCTATAGTACGTTTACAGTAATATGTTATATATGTTAATTATCCCAGTAAAATTGTTTAAATGATGGTAAAAACCCCATTAATACCGGTCAAGTAGTTCTTGAGTCCAGAAAGGAGAGACAAGCAGACTCTCATTCATTTTTATATATAATGATTCCATCAAAAAATCTTCCATCAAGCTGGAAAAGGACGTATATGCTATAATTATAAATTGATTGATTTATTTTTTTTTTTTTAGGTTTTCACTCTTCAGGGCGCCTCATGTATGAATAGAAGATGCTGCTAATGCACGGGAAAAGAGAAAGGGTGACTTAGTAACCTGGGTTGTAACTAAATGCGTAATTTAAAGTCTATTCTATAAATATCTAGTCGTGGAGTTAATAGCATTAAATATCACCTGTAAAACATGAAACCGGGCATTTTGTCATACTGTAGTTTTAAAGGTATTTGGGCTGCCTGCCAGAATCCTAATGGAATTTTTATAACACCTAACCAATTATACGGTCACGCGTCACACTGCTCTTTGATCCTGACTAAATAAAAGCGAAGTTAACAATATATAAAACATAGAGGAAGGACACAAGGACAGTCTTGTTTCTGTAAAGTTATTCCTAAAAAGGATTGGTAAACAACACAACAATTTGCATCTGAAAGTTTGATATATATATATATATATATATATATATATCGCATTGCATTGCCAATTATTTCAGAAAAAATTGAAGCTGTGTAATGGAAAATGCTCTTTACAGTTTTTTTTCTTAAATATGGCATACCTCGGAAGTTAGATTAATACATTTATGTGATTCAGAAATATGGCTATACGTTTAATTGCATTTTGTGACGAAAATATTATCATTAAAGGAAATATGATGTTATCATTGGAAAGGGAATCCCTCAAATTACAACAATAGAACAAAACAAAACAAATCACTGCTCACGTGCAGCTTGGCAGTTGATTTTTGTAGGTTAGCGTCGAACACCTCCACAATTCTCTTCGTTGTTTCTGCATCCGTGCTAATGCGAGGCCTTCCCGGAGGTTTGATTCTGCATCCTTCCCGTTTCCATTAGTCGTTTTCTCCACTTCCCCACAGTCGAAGGCAGGAATGTTACGTTAAGCTCACGTCTTGCCCGTCTTGCGGCCTCACGATCATTAGCATACGTTATTGCCCATGCAGCAATTGTAATTTGCTGTTGCATATTCAACGCCATTTTGACTAATGACGTAAGTTCTACACTGTTTTGTTTTATTCAATTGTTGTAATTTGAATAATTGCCTTTCCAATGGCAATTTCGTATTTCCTGTAGTGGTAATATTTTCATCACAACGCGATCAAACGTATAGCCATATTTATGATTCACCCCGTATACTTTGATGAAATCCAGTACAGATTCATGCATATTCGAAATATATTAGCACATTTTACTAACTATAGGCAATATTGTTATGAATAAGTTAAAACATTCGTACTGTACCATTATTAATACATAAAAATCACACACACGAAGAAATTAAATAACTTACTGAGTAAAAGTAGGACATTTATGTTACTATTCAGTTCAGTGTCACCTGTCTTCTGCCTAAGATTTTGAAGATTACATTTATAAGACGCTAATTCTTTCTTGTGACAATCTTTGGATGTGAAACATGATCTCTAGGGAAGGTAAAGATAATAATTCGAAAATATTATCTTAAGACGGATATTTTGTCTCATGAGAAAGGGAATGGAGATTGGAGTAACTTCATATCCTGCCAGATATTTGAAAGTTTGAAAACCGTTATGAGCAGCCTGTCGAATGCTTCATACGCATGCGCGATCGTCTTTGTCACTCATACTATTCTAACTCGCAAAAGTTGTATTTTGTGCAAGTTGTTTGTAGTGAAGTAGTATAGGTAAGGGACGGACGCCTAGTCGGCTCTGACGTCAGCCATGCTTTCAGATATCTGGTGGCACCTGTACACAGTTCTATAATTTCTATATTATTAAGACTACTAGAAGATTGAGGTGACATGCCTTGTAGTTCGAATGTGTGAGATAAGAAATGTTTTCAACATTTTTATTGGAGAATCGTTGGACATTTAAGATGTCAAAATAAAATTTATATAACTAACTCATTGGCACTATCGAATCCGTAGGTTCATGGCCGCGCGGACATAAGCTCTCCATACATGCCTACCCTGAGCTAATGTTTTCCAAGCATTCCCTGTATAATCTATTTCCCTCAAATCATAGTTAATGTTATTCTCCTACCTCATTCTTGGTCAACCAACTGGGTGTTTTCCCTCTGGTTTTCCGACAAGAAGCTTCCATAAATGCATTTCTTTCCTCATTCGTGCCACATGTCCTGCCCACCGCAGTCTACGAGACTTAACTGTTCTTATTATATATGGCTTCCTATAAATACCATGTAGTTCACTGTTATGAAGTTTTCTCCATTCACCTATCTGTTCTTCTCTCTTTGGTCCAACATTTTTCCTAAGAACTTTATTCTCAAATACTCGTAATCTCCGTTCCTCCCTTAAAGTAAAAGAGTCCATGTTTCGCATCCGTATAATATAACTGGCAGAATAATAGTCTAATATATTTTCAGTGTAACATTTTTTGAAAGGAGCTGGGACGTGAAGAGTCTCTGTAATACATAATAGCTAACTAACTAACTCACTGGCACTATCGAACCCGTAGGTTCATGGCCGCATGGAGATAAGCTCTCCATATATCCCTATCCTGAGCCAATGGTTTCCAATCATCCCCTGTATAATCTACTTCCCTCAAAACATAGTTATTCTCCCACCTCATTCTTGATCTACTCTATTTCAATATAATTGATTGGTGATATATGAAATCAAAACACAAAAATATGTTTCAATATAATTGATTGGTGATATATGAAATCAAAACACAAAAATATGTTTGCAAGCGCATTCTTGTAATCACTATCAAATTTAAATAATTTAATTATGGTGTAATTATCATAAATAATGTCACGAGTGATTTCCAAATCATTGATAAATTCATGGGTCACGAAGTGATTGTGAATTTATCTAGAGTTTGGAAATCAAGAGCGGCATTTGTTACGACTACTTAAAGAAGTGACGAGTGAATTTATGTAGAGGATTTGGAAATCAAGAGTGGCATTTGTTAGGACTATTTAACGAATAAAATTAAGATGTTTACTAAAAAATCATTAATTAAATATAGTTACCGGTATTTTAAAATATTTATATATTTAATGTAAACAGCGATGTTTGAAAACAAATCAGAAATGATGGTCATGTTTCATTTGTTTATTCACTGCAACTTGATCATATTATTTATTGCCAAATAGGATCGCAGTATTGTAAGAATGCACCCTAGTGGAAAAAAAAATTGAAACACATCAACTATATATTATACCAACATTCTTCTTCTTCCTTCCAAGTATTAGGCCAAGGCCTGTTACGATCCTATAGAAAATTTTCCCTCCAGCGTTTCATAGGACGACCCAGTGATTTTCGTCCTCTTCGTATATAATTATAAACAGCTTTGGCGATCCGACTTCAAATCATTCTTTCAAGATGGTGTTTCCAATTTAGTTGGTACTGTTTAATATATTCCAAAATTGGCGTAGTCTTCAATTCTTTGAAGAATTTGAATTTGAATTCAACCTACATTATTAATTTATTGTTTAGTAAATAACTCGGTAAAATCATTATTTAAAAACTCAATTATTGAACACACAATGATCAAATGTGTAGTCCGAAGGATCTGTTCATTATTTGCTATATTCAATGTATTTGTTGGAGAGTTAGTCACTGTAAAATAATGCTCTGACCTGTTCAGAATATTAAAAAAGAGGAGCTTTCTTTATCACAAAAGGAGGAGCTGATAAAGAAAATTCGATATAAGCGAGGTGAAACACGACTGTCATTGGTTTTTAAAACAAAATTCATTGAAAAGTGATTGGTCATTGACTCGCATTTGGGACATTAGTTAAATAGTCGAAAAAAATATCCTCCATTTGAAACAATAACTTGATGATCTAAATATCCATCCATAGTAATTCTGCCCGAAGGCAGGTCCTTCACTGCAATCATAGCATTTTCATGCTATACTTGCAGCTTCACTAGGGAATTGTAGGTGTGGTAGCTTCCCGTTGCTTTCCACACCGGTGAAGGATGATGATGATGATGATAAGGATAATGATGATGACCATATTATTTCGGGGACCGTTTGGGCCTTAAAGTTTTCCTGACATTTGTCTTACAGATGAGGAAAATCCCCGATAAAAACCTCACCCAGAAAAACTGCCCCGACTGGTGATCGAACCGGGCCCTCTACGTGACAAGGCAGCACGCTACCTCGAGACCACAGCGGTGGACAATCTAAATATAAAGCTATAATATTATTGGTAATTTACCTACCACAAATAGGCCTACTTTAACCCTTAAGTTGGCAATGTATCCTGTAAGATACATTGATTTCATTTATTTAAGGGGACCCGGAACGTCCTATAGCCTACTTATAATGTTAAATGTAAGGAACATTTTTTTCTTGAACTATTAATCCTATCAAGTTGAATTTTTTACAGTGGGAAGGTTCATATATTTAGAGTCTTCTGTCATAAGGATTTATATAGATATGTACTTATATAAAAAATATTTTTTTTTACAAATATTTTATTTCAGTTTTTTACACTGTATTTTGCAACCTAAATTCTTTAATTACTGAGCTATCACAACATCAATATGGTAACAATTGTATATGAGCACTATATTCAAGCCCTGAAAATTTCAGGTCTCTATCTTTAATAGTTTAGAAGAATTTGTTATTTATATATTGAAAAAAATGAATACTAACTATGGGAAAGAGTCGACGGCTCACGCCCACATTTTAAAGGGACGGGGAATATTTAAAACAAATAATACACACACTTAGAAAGAAGATACAGGCAAGATAATTATACCACATTAAAGAGGAATGTTTCTAGTAGTTTAATTGATAACAAAATGAAAATGCAATTTTTCATCACATCTGGCCTTCCGGGTCCCCTTAATATTTTTTAAACAAAATAACAAACGATTTGAAATTATCTAAATTTGTGTCAAATTACGGAATAATGTACAATAATATGTTACAATTTTACTTTATTTTGTTTTAATTGCGGTCCCACACATTTAAATATTTGGCTCGAGAAATTATTTTTTTCGCCAATTTAAGCGTTAATGACTAATTATGATGTAAAGTTATATGGATTGAAAGTCAATAAATAAAAATCTTTCGATAGGGTAAGCCCAAAGAAGTACTGGATCAAATGAGTGGATATCCAAATCACATATAAACGTAATTAGAAGTTTCTTCTTCTTCTTCTTCGTCCTTCCAAGTATTAGGCCAAGGCCTGTTACGATCCTATAGAAAATTTTCCCTTATGGGAAATTCTCGTATAAGACTTGAAAGCATAATAATAGTCCCTTCGATTGGTTGCTGGCCAAAGGAAGGCAAGACCAGTGATGGGGCTGCCATCTTATAGCCTCTGGTCAGGCTTTTCTGGAGAAGAAAAGAAAATTAAGGAAAGACAAAATGGAAAAAAGGAAGGACTCCTTAGAAGTTTGTACTCCAAAACAACCACCAGCATTGACAAAGGTATACTTACTTACTTACTTACTCACTGGCACTATCGAACCCGTAGGTTCATGGCCGCGCGGAATTGACAAAGGTATAGTGATGACAAAGATATAGTGATGAGTAATATCTCTGAAGAAATTAACCAAGGTGTAAGACAGGGATCCCTCCATGGTATCTTTACCTTGTCGTGGTGGAGTGGCTTACGTGCTTAAATGATCCTGAGAGCTATGCCAGCGGTAGCATTGCTGCCGATAGGGTTACCCATGCCGGACTGGTCGAAGGTGATAAGCCAGACGAAAAAAGTACCTTGGTCGAAAGAGTGACGATCTTTCACCGTAAAAATACAACCGTCAAGAAATGCGGACATGGTTTCAACTGGGATAAAATTTTCCGGAGGTCCAAAATCTGATACCATCTTATGAACATGTAATTGTACTAGGAGACTTCAATACTAATCTATTAGCCACAAATTCTTACAACACTATACTATTACAGACAATGTTCCAGTCATGCAATATGACAATACTGCCTTCAGAACCAACCCATCATACTAGGTATTCTGACACACTACTAGACTTAATTATAACAAATAATCCTCAAAAAGTTATAACTAGTGGACAGATAGAAGCTCCAGGCATCTCTGCACATGACTTAATATACATTGAATATTCACTCCTTTGCTCTAAACGTAGACCTAGACTTGTAACATACAGAGACTTGAAACATATAAATTATGCGCAATTAATTGATGACGCTGCTAAACTACCTTGGAACAACATTATGGACACTTAGGACTGTAGACGAGAAAGTTGAAAATTTTAATGACATGATTTTACAATTGTATGACAAACACGCACCTATCAAGACTAGACGTATAAACAGACCACCTGCACCCTGGATGTCTGATAATATCCGCTTGCTTATGACAGAGAGAGACGCAGCATTTAGGAAATACAGGAGGAACAAAGAACTGACAGACTTACAGACATACAAACATCTGAGGAATAAAGTCAACCAGACTGTAAGGAATGCAAAACTAAGATATGCCCATACTATTATTACACAATCTATGTCCAACTCAGCTGACATGTGGAAAAATTTAAAATCAATAGGCCTCTGTCAAAATAAACTACAGGTAGAAACAGCTGACCTACCACTAGATGAGTTGAATGACCATTTTACCCGCCTCCCTTCTGACAACACCTCACAACAAAAACAACAGACAATAGATGAACTAATGTCATATTCCCAACCTACCCGAGACAAATTCTTTTTTTCCTATATCTCACCTAATGACGCCAAAAGAGCAGTATTACGTATTAAATCTAAAGCACAAGGAATAGACAATATAACAATAACTCTCCTGCAAAAAATAATAGACATTATTCTCCCAACAATAACCCACATTTTTAATGCCTCTATAATGACCGGGACCTATCCCAGACTCTGGAAAATGGCTCTAGTTCGTCCTACACCGAAATCAAACACTCCCACAACATTCGATGATTATAGACCAATTAGTATTCTTCCCTGTTTATCTAAAGCACTGGAACACCATAATACACTCACAGTTAACAGACTACCTCACCACACACGACTTACTTGATGAACATCAGTCTGGTTTTAGAACAGGACATCACACAAGTACTGCACTACTTGACATTGTAGAGGACATAAGAGACTCAATGGACAAAAGCAAACTCACCGCAATAGTCCTACTCGACTACAGCAAAGCCTTTGACAAAGTAGATATAGACTTAATGCTAGCGAGACTAAAGACACTACATCTGTCGGAAAACTGCCTTGATTGGTTTGCATCTTACCTCACTAATCGTCAGCAATCAGTTTCTGTTAATAATCGCATTTCTTCCTGGCGCTTGGTGAGGAAAGGGGTACCTCAAGGCGGCGTCCTCGCTCCTCTTCTCTTCTCGATTTATATTAATGACGTGACCAAAAACTACAAAACTGCAAGCATCATCTTTACGCGCGCCGACGACCTACAGATTTACACACACTTTAGGCCTGACGAAATTAATGAATATATTGACAAAGTAAAACACTGACCTCAGGCATATATCTTTATGGTCCAGACAATATGGGCTGAAACTAAATGTAAACAAAACGCAAGCAATAATTATCGGACATCCAAGGCTATTACACCTCATAAACAATGGCAATATGCCGGCTGTCATATTAGATAATGAACAAATTCCTTATACCGACGTCGTTAAAAACTTGGGATTTTACTTAGATTCTAATTTAAAATGGGCATGAGCAAGTAAAACAAACATCTAAAAGGATCTTCTCCATAATGCATTCCCTAAAGCGACTTAAACATTTTCTTCCTACAACTCTTAAAAGAATTTTAATCCAAACTTTAGTGATGCCGCATTTTGACTACTGTGACGTTTTACTAACTGACATAAGTGACGGATTGTCGGACAAACTGCAGCGTGTCCATAATATGTGTATCAGATTCATATTTAATGTTCGAAAATACGATCACATTTCTCCATTATTCCACGAATTGTCATGGCTACATCTAAAAGAGAGAAGAAAATCGCACTGTCTAATTCTCCTATTTAAGATCCTACATACCTCGATTCCCAATTATTTATCATCCCGTTTCCAGTATCTATCCTCAAACCATAACTTAAACACAAGATCACAACATAGTCTCTTACTTAATATACCGCAACATAGGACATCACATCACTCCATGTCATATACCATCTCCACTTCTCGCAACTGGAATTCCCTACCACAAGAAATAAGGGGCTGCCGGACATTGGCATCTTTTAAAAGAAATCTAAATTTATATTTGCTCTAAACTCGACTTCATTATTATCCAGTGTAAGATATATATATTAATTGGTGTTTCCCGTATAATGTATCATATTTATATTATTATTATTATTACTATTATTATTATTATTATCGTATCATTATTGTTATTACCCTATGAAATGTTGTTTGTACATGACATTTACATTGCTACATTTATTGTATCTTTAACTGTTTATAATTAGTACAGTGTATATCTATAATTGTCGAATATTTATTTGTATTTGTGCTGGTTGAGTGGAAGAGAGGGCCTTATGGCCTTAACTCTGCCAGAATAAATAAAGTATTATTATTATTATTATTATTATTATTATTATTATTATTATTATTATTATTATTATAGTCCCCCATTCGGTTCTCCGGGCGGGGACTACATCAGGGAACCCATGCCAAAGGCTCAAACACAGGGACATGTTCCTAGGAACATGTAATGTTAGGCCTTTATACAATAGCGGGGCACTAGAGGTATTAAAGCGAGAATTAGATAAATCGCCCTTGAATATAGTCGCTTTACAGGAAGTTAGGTGGCCAGGAGAAGGTAGTCAGGAATCAGGAAGCTTTGCATTATACTATGGGGGTGCAGAAAGACCTGCATTTGGAACGGGTTTTTTAGTCAGAAGGAGGATCCTATCCGCTATCCGAGATATTAAGTTTGTTAGTAATAGGATATCATTCATAATTCTAAAGGGTAAACGACATGATTTTATAATTGTAAATGTACATGCCCCCACAGAAGATAAAGATGACAAGATCAAGGATGAGTTCTATGAAGAATTAGAATTCTTATTTGATAGCCTTTCACGATATCATATGAAAATTGTATTAGGAGATTTTAATGCAAAAGTGGGGCGGGAAGATATATTCAAACCAACAATAGGCAAATTCAGTCTTCATGAAGATAGTAACGACAACGGGGTTAGATTAGTCACATTTGCCACATCAAAGAATTTCATTGTTAAGAGCACAACATTTCAGCATAAGGATATTCATAAATACACCTGGACGTCCCCAGATGGAGAAACTCGGAACCAGATAGATCATGTATTAGTGGATAAACGCTGGCACAGTAGCATCATCGATGTTTGATCAGTTAGAGGGACAAACTGCAATTCGGATCATCATCTGGTCAGAGTGAAAATCAGACAACGGCTATCGCTTATGAGAGGAACAAACGCTAAAGACGATTCTGTAAAATTTGAATTAAAAAACTTGAAAAATGATGAAATGCGGCAAGAATACCAAATCAAAATTGCTAATAGATTTGAAGTACTGGAATCTTCAGATGACAATGTAGCAAAAGAAGAAGAAACTGATATAAATAAAGAATGGGAGGCTATAAGAGATACTATTAAATTGTCAGCATCAGAAAGCATTGGTTGTTCAAAAAAGGGGCAAAACAAGAAATGGTTTGATGAGGAATGTGCCGACATTGTAAAGAAAAGAAAGCTAGCAAAAATTAAATGGTTACACGAGCCAAATGAGGTAAATTTAGAGCAATTGAGTAGTTTTAGAACGGGAAACCACCAAGTTACTAAAGAGTAAAAAGAGGGAATATTTGAGAGAGAAGATTAATGATCTTGAATTGAACGCAAAAAATAGGAACATTAGAGAATTATATCAGGGAATTAGTATAGAGAAGAAAGGGTTTCAGGCTAAAACAAACATAATTCGGAATGAAAATGGGGATATGATTGCAGATTCCAGGAGTATATTAAATAGATGGAAAAGTTACATTTATCAGCTATTAAATGTACACACAGAACAGGACATTGAGGAGGATAATTTACAGACAGCAGAAATGCTAGTCGCAGAGCCAAGTGCATTAGAGGTTGAAATGGCGATTGAAAAATTGAAGATGTATAAATCATCATGTTCAGATGAGATCCCAGCAGAACTGATAAAATCAGGAGGAGAAAAATTGATGGACAAGATACGCTGGTTGCTTAGTATGATTTGGGAAAAGAAGCTCTTCCAGATGAATGGAAGGAATCAATTATCTTACCAATTTATAAGAAAGGAGATAAAACTGATTGCAACAACTACAGGGGCATCTCATTACTTACAAAATTCTGACATATATTAGTAAGCAGACTTACTCCCTATATTGATGACATTCTAGGAGATCATCAATGTGCATTTAGAAGAAACAGGTCTACAACAGATCAGATTTTTAGTATAAGACAGATTTTAGAGAATAAATGGAAATATAATGGTACTGTACATCAACTATATGTAGACTTCGAAAAAGCATATGATTCAATTAAGAGGGAGAAGTTATATAGTATCCTGCTGGAGTTCGGAATTCCTAAAAAGTTAGTTAGACTTATACGAATGTGTCTAAATGGCACAAAGAGTAGGGTGCGTGTAGGCAAACAGTTTTCGGACACTTTTGAAATCCAGAATGGGTTGAAGCAAGGAGATGCACTATCTCCTCTACTATTTAATTTTGTACTAGAGCATGCCATTAAATCTTTAGAGAATGAGGAAGGCTTACAACTCAATGGTATTAATAAGCTGTTAGTTTATGCTGATGATGTAGTACTATTGGCCGATAGCGAGGAGATACTAAAGGACAACACGCACACACTATTGAGTAACACTAAGAAATTAGGACTGGAAGTAAATATCAATAAAACTAAATATATGGTCACACGTAGAAATACATTATATAATGGAAATGGACAGCTAATGACAAATGAGGGAAATTTTGAGGAAGTGGCTGAATTCAAATACCTAGGAACAATAATCACAAATAGGAATGAGATGCACAAAGAAATTAAACATAGGCTCAATTCTGGAAATGCGTGCTATTATGCATTGCAGAGACTCTTGATGTCCCAACTCCTTTCAAAAAACGTTAAACTGAAAATATATAAAACTATTATTCTACCAGTTATATTATATGGGTGCGAAACATGGACTCTTACTTTAAGGGAGGAAAGGAGATTACGAGTATTTGAGAATAAAGTACTTAGGAAAATTTTTGGACCAAAGAGAGATGAACAGACAGGTGAATGGAGAAGACTACATAACAATGAACTACATGGTCTTTATAGGAAGCCAGATATAATAAGAACAGTTAAGTCTCGTAGACTGCGATGGGCAGGACATGTTGCATGTATGGGGAATGAAAAACTTGCATGGAAGCTTCTTGTAGGAAAGCCAGAAGGAAAACGCCCAGTTGGTAGACCAAGAATGAGGTGGGAGAATAACATTAACTATGATTTGAGGGAAGTATATTATACAGAGAATTATTGGAAAACATTAGCTCTGAATAGGGATGTATGGAGAGCTTATGTCTGCGCGGCCATGAACCTACGGGTTCGATAGTGCCAGTGAGTAAGTAAGTAAGACAGGGATGCCCGCTATCTCCGGCTTTGTTTAGTATATATGTTGACCATGCTATTAAAATATCGCAAAATGATTTAATTGAAAATTTTAAAATAAGTGACAAAGTTTTAAACACGATTTTATTCGCCGGTGACCAGGCTATTTTTAGTTCATCAGAAGATAATCTCGATAGAGCTGCAAGCCAATCAGAAAAAATAGGCATGGAATACAATTTAAATATTTCATGTACAAAAACAAAATCAATGGTATTTCGAGGAAAAAATCATCTCGGATGCAAAATTGTGATACATAATAATACCATTGAACAATTGTAATCCTACAGTTATTTGGGTTTTAATGTATCATATTACCAAAAAGAAGA
The DNA here is from genome assembly GCA_030220185.1 of Diploptera punctata. Classification (NCBI taxonomy): domain Eukaryota; kingdom Metazoa; phylum Arthropoda; class Insecta; order Blattodea; family Blaberidae; genus Diploptera; species Diploptera punctata. Next base: position 572,123 of record JASPKZ010007913.1, read on the forward strand.
TATAAATATAAAAATACAGAAATTTCTAAGAATGTGTGGAACAATAAGGATAACTCTAAAGAATAAAACAACTCCGGATACTCAACTGAAATTTTATAAAGTCATGGCCGTTCCTACTATTATCTATGGCAGTGAAAATTGGACTTTGACTCATTCAGATAGGAAACAAAATAGAGGCAGCGGAGATGAAATTTTTAAGACCAACGGCAGGTTACACTCTTATGGACCTGAAAAGTCCTGAGATAAGAGATACATTAAATATTTTTAAATTGACGGATAAAACTGACAAACAAAGACAAAATTGGTACAAACATCTACTAAGAATGCCAGATGATAGAACTTCTAAAATTATTTTCAACTACAGACCTACAGGATTTAGAAGTCAAGGAAGACCATTTGCTAGATGGAAAGACCAAATCTCTTGAAGTCTGAACGGGCCAGAGGGCCTAAGCCTTGATGTTGATGATAAAAATTAGCACTTTTAAAGTGGAAAACTCCTTTAAAAATAGAGACAATGAATAAAGATATTAAAATATGAGACTGAATACTTCCATATTTTGTAATAACATGTTGAGAATTAACTGGGATCATGTTACAGAAATATATATATATATATATATATATATATAATATATATATATATATATAAATCATAAGTTGTTTATTGCACTTTTCATGTTTTGGATTCCTCGCCAGGCGGATAGATGGCATTAATATAGTCTATTCTCAATTAGGCACACTTTGGAATATCACTTTAAGTAAATGATAAGTATTTGTATTTTTTTTTCTCTGAAACGTATAAACCTTATTTCACCTAAGGTGCATTAGGGTTATATTTTGTCAAATTTGTGTCGTTATATAATTTTTCTTTTATCTAAAATTAAAGTTTTTTATGAATTTTATTTACAAAAACATTAAAAAGTCTGTAGTTCTTTTGTCATAATCACTTCTGTAATGGGTGGTTTGCTTAAAGAGGCAATGTTATTTAGAAGACATATAATTTCAAATCTTTCATTCCAGAACAATGGACAATCAAATATAATATGTTCTACGCTTTAATTGCTAATTTCACAATTAAAGCTTGCATTTTCTATGATGTTGAATCTCTGTAGATATTGGCCAAATCTTCCGTGCCCAGTGAGGAATTGTGTTAATATGAAATTTGGAACAATGTGTTTGCATTTTATTCTGTCATAAATACTTGGAAAGAACAGTTGTCTTGTTAATGTACCTCTGGTACTATTGAGCCACACATTGTTTCATCTTGCCATTATATGTTCCTTTATTTGTGACTTTAGGAAAGAAATATGGCAGAGATCATTTGCATTGTGTTAAGAAAGGAGTGCATGATGAGTGTATGTTTAAGTGTTTCTGTAGTGAAAACATCTATAACAAATTTTATATGTGAACAACCAGCAGATGTTTTATCACCAGATTTAAATAACATTTTAAAGAGTTTAAATTTACAGAAGGCAACTCAAGTTACGCGAAACATATAGTAAAGGAAGGGCATCATATACAGGGTACAGACAACACCCTCACAATATTACACAAAGAATGGAACACAGCAAAGATAAACATACCGGAGGAGTTAGAGATTTTGAAGGAAGTCTACAACAGTTTGATTTTAAACAAGAACACATCCAATATGAAAAATCCTATTTACATTATCATCAGAAGCCAGTCAATACTTGGATAGAAGTAACATACAACCTTCTGCTGAGGATAGGACTGTCCCGAAAGGTCTACAATGGTTTAAATCATCTCAACAGTTGAGGATACTGAATAAAATGTACATCATTTTACATTATAATTTTCAATACTCTGGAAATATCTTGCATTAGGCATGATGATGAAGAGAAGGGTGAATATAAAACCCGATATCGGCGTACAGCTTAGTCTTTTCGGAAGGAGATAAGGCTTGACGTCTCCATCCAACGAAAAAATTGCTGTCAACATTACCTTACCACATGTATTTTCAATATAATGTAGGCTACTGCGGAGGGAATTGGAATTTAATATAGGAATCTGATGCAGAACTCTATTAAAAATTGTACACCGCCACTCCTCCTTTTCCCGATATTGAATATTGTATAATTAACCCGAGCTCGCTAGTCAGGAAGCAGGTATGGTATCTTCTGAGCAAGTGTGGCAGACCAGCCTCATGGACGAGTGGTTAGCATTTCTGACTATAGTTCTAATGGTACTGGATTCGATTCCCGGTCAGACCATAGGCATTTTTCCTTGAAGGAAGATTCCTGTGGTTGTCCATGGTCTGGAATTTAGGTTAAGTTTAGGCTATTGATTCTCCTGGTGCTTAATTATCGTTTATCACCCATCATATTATCGCGGTAACGTAACTCCGCCTTCCAGGTGCCCTAATGTAAGAAATTAATTACAATTCCGCCAATGTCAGGGGAGAAAGTCAGAATTGCCATATAAGACAACCTGGTGGCATTGGACAAAAAAATTAAGTCCACTATATGTTGATTTATATGACTTAGTATTTTTAAAGTGCCGAAAATTACTTTAGACAACTTTTCAGAAGTGTATTATACGACACAGCGGAACGTTTACCCTCAGTCATAGCAGCACTGTTGCAGCGTCGCACGGACGTAGATACTAACAATTTAACATTTTCCAATACTGTTATTTTAACACAGTTCCAATAATGGATCATATTATTTATTTTCACAATAGCATTATAATATTATAACAATATATAATCAGGAACAAATAGCAGATGAATCACTGTCCCAACTTACTTAAGGTAATAGGTGCACTCCTCAACGCTACAGACTGACGAGAAGCGACTGTACGCAGGATAACACGGCATTAGTTCGCAAATCATCCACGAACGAAGCAGGTCAATGTTCCGTTGTGTCGGATAATAGGAACGGGATTGTGTAATATTCAATTATAATTTTGCTACACTGTTTATGCATCGTAATGTACCGTAAATATTCAGTCAATTTTTACAGTACATGATAGAGAATAATAAATTTACGAAATACCTTCGATAAGTAATTCGAATGTAAAATATATTTTAACTATAATTTTTAAGACTTTAAATTATTTGAGTATTCGTCCATAGTAATCCATCCATGGTAATTCTGCCCGAGGGCAGGTCTTTCACTACAATCATAGCATTTTCATGCTATACTTTGCAGCTTTACTAGGGAATTATATGTGTGGTAGCATTCTTTTGCTTTTCACACCAGTGAAGGATGATGATGATGCTGGCCGGATGATTTTCGGGGACCGTTGGGCCCTAAGCTTCCTGACATTTGTCTTACAGGTGAGGAAAAACCCCGAAAAATCCTCACTCAGGTGCCTGTCCCGACCGGGAATCGAACCCGGGCCCGCTGCGTGACAAGGCAGCACGCTATCTCGAGACCACAGCATTTGAGTATTTAACAAATTAACAGATGGAGATGAGAATGGTAAAAAAAACGCGTTTAAAAGTGTTTAAAATACGCCTCTATAGTTATGATTAGACAAAACTCAACAACAGAAATTAAATCTACATCAATTTGGTAAAGTATAAATGGTATATTGTTTCCATTAAACATGATATCAAGGTGTTCATAACGTCATACAAACTCGACATTGACTTAATGGGGTTTATAAACAAAAAAAGGGGCCTTACAACTTAAGTCCGTGACATGTAATGTAATTGGCTCGTGATACAACACATGACGGAAAAAATACATAATTGAACTCAATAAGTTGTTATACTTTTTGCGCATCTTAGTGATAAAACCAGCTCTTTATATCCATAGTAGAATTTAAGTACACTCCATGTTTGGAATTTGAATAGCTACAGTGGAACTAACGTATCTTTATGCTTTCGTTAACTATGACTTGAGTCTGAAGGAAAGGTACATTGTCCCGTTTATATATGGAGTGGCGGCGGTGATGCGGAGACTAGATGACTAGAATATGTAACTTTGACGTGGCAAGATTTCGTAATGAATAATAAAAATAACTAACTCACTGGCACTATCGTACCAGAGTGTATGTGAATGCGTTGACTATTTAACTCATGCCCCAAATGGGAGTCAATGACCAATCACGTTTCAATGATTTCTGTATTACAACCAATCAGAGACGTGTTTCACGAAATAATTATCAACGTTAGGATTATCATATATTAAGCAAAGCTCCTCCTTTTTAATATTCTGAACAGGTCTGACCGTTATTTTGCAGTGACTGAGCCTATAACAAATACGGCTACCAGATTGTATATAATAGTGCTTACATGTCAACATTTGTAGCAATTGATTATACCACCAAAAAAAGAAACCACTGTTTGCACTTTCTTAAATGTATACGACATCAAAAATGAATTAATATACAGATTGATGTGTTTTCATTTTTTCTCCACTAGAGAGCATTCTTACAATATTGCGTTCCTTTGGCAATAAATAGTATGATCTGGTTGCAGTGATAAACAAAAGAAGCAGTAGAAGCGTAGGCTACCTATCGTTTCTCATTAGTTTTCAAACATCACCGTTTACTTTAAATATAAAAATATTTTTAAATAACTGTAGTTAAATAATGATTTGTGAGTAAACAGCTTTATTTTATTCGTTAAATAGTCCTAACAAATGCCACTCTTGATTTCCAAATTCTCTAGATAAATTCACTCCTCACTTCGTGAGTCGTGAATTTATCGATAATTTGGAAATCACTCGTGGCATTACTTATGATAAGCCAACAGATACACGATTCTCAAATACTGAACTACTTGAAGTATAAAGATGCATTAAGTATTTTTAAAAAATAAAAAAAACATTTTATATAAGCTATAAATTATTAAATATTAAGAATCAAAATTAAAAATTAAAATTATTAATTGTTATAATAAGAAATACATAAACACGTATTTTATATTACAATAAAAAGTCGTTATTGTTATATATAGTGGAATTAAATACATTATTATATTTTAATAAAGATTGAAATTATTGCTGATAGACACTGATTTACATTAAACTCATGCCCTAAATGTGGAAATTCTTATATATATATATATATATAAGATGATCATCATGTCAGAATAGGAGTGATATGTGGTCAGCCTATCGGGACCTCCCAGCCGTTATAGCTGGTTTGCACAACCTGGAACCGCTACATATTATAGCTACCCAAATTCCTCACGATGCTGGGTAGGCACCGATCTCATACTGGCCGAAATTCCATGAGAAAATTAGAAAATTTTTTGTCCCATGGAGACTCGAATCAGCGCTAGTCCCGTAGCTCTGCGCCAAGGCATCTTGCCTTAACCACACCGCTATGATGCGGGACATATATAGGCTATATATATATATATATATATATATATATATAATTTGTCCACCGCTGTGGTCTTGAGGTAGCGTGCTGCCTTGTCATGCAGCGGGCCCGGGGCTCGGTCAGGACAGGCTCCTGGGTGTTTTTTTTTTGTTTTTTTTCTCAGCTGTAAGATAAATGTCAGGAAGCTTAGGGCCCAACGGTCCCCGAAAATCATCCGGCTATCTTTATCATTCTTCACCGGTGTGGAAAGCAACGGGAAGCTACCACACCTCTAATTCCCTAGTAAAGCTGCAAAGCATAACATGAAAATGCTATGATTCCAGTGAAAGACCTGCCCTCAGGCAGATTTACTATGGATGGATGGATATATAATTTAATCGTATCATTCCATAAAATAAATGAAATATCCACCCAAAAAATAGTTGAATTGTTCACGCGTACACGATAAATAACACACGTTCTTTCAGCAGAGAGATACACTGTTCGGAGTTATTGAAGCATTGTTATGAACATTACTAATAACTTGTTTATTTTTATTGGGAACTGGCTACTACCCGGTGTGCGCTGCTACTCCTAAATCCTAGAGCTGCTATGTTTGCTCGGGAACCAGCTTATCCCGATCTTCATGGAATCAATTAAAGACAAAAATGGTTATTGTGAGTTATCCGTAAAAGATAAACATATGCTGTCGCGGACTTTTTTTGTGAGCTTTTTGAGATATTCAATTCCGTGTACAATAATTTGGTGTATTTGTTATGGTTTAGGCAACGTAAGCCATTTAAGCGTCAAAATAGTGTCTTTATTTCACATTTTCACATTTGTCACTGCAAAGTGTGATTTTTAGGGGTGAAGGGATTGAGTATTACAACTCTTATAGCCTGTGTTCATCCCGGGAATCTCCTGAACATTTTGCAACAAAAACCCATCAAATTCGGATCATCGGTATGGCCGCGCATAGAATACGAACAAACCAACAAACAAACAAGCATTCATTTTTACATATTAGATTACAAATGTTAAAGCGGGCTGTGTATGATCTGTACATTTAAACAATGAAGTCTGTTTTGCGCATGCTTTCTATGCTAATTCCATTATTACTAGCATTAATTATTTAATATAAAGTATTTAAAACTAACAATAAATATTATAAACAATTCCAATACTATTTGTAATAATTTACATAACCAGATTCTAACTCTAGGGCACTTATCTGCCAAAATAGTTAATAATATTCAATAATTAAAAATTATTTTTCATACTTGGTCCTTTCGTACTAAAGTATAATAAAACTTAATAGCTTCATACGAATACGATTTTAATGGAACATTATTTATTGTTAAAAGTGATTAAATTCAACAGAAATCCAATAATTTCCTCTTTAAAATTGTTAGTGTTTTATTAAAAATATAATGCTGTAAATTTAAGCTAGTTTATACAAGCTAATTAATGAAGCAAAATTGATTTGGTATGCTTTGTAACTTGTGCAGGTCACTTCAGTGGTAAGATAATAAATTTAATTAAATTGAAAGTAAGTTATTGATACAATGAAAAGGAATGCCCTCTTATTGCTTGTTATATTTTAGAACAAGGAGAATGGAACAATAAAATTTTTATTCTTGGTGTAAATAGTTATACTAGATTTGTCCATGTAAAGTTTTTGAGTTTAATACTTGCTAATCACTGCTGTCTGATTCTTTATATAGAACAATAGAGAATGTAGTGGTACTAATTAACGTTTCTAAAATAATTTCACTCCATGTTAGAAATTGTTGAAGTTGATCAAACTCCACGTGACTGTAATAATTACATCACTAACATTTTTCTTGCTATCTTTTCACTACTTTTTTTTTTATTTTTACATCATCAATATTACGTTTTATGTACGTAATTTCACATACCACCATTTTCTTAGATACTGAACAAATTATTGTAGAATATCGCGTGATTCCATTCAACTCGTTTCAGATTGTTATACAAAATGTGATACAGGACGATGAATTGATCATTATACTTGAGCGAACCAAATTCGTGATGAAACATCTATGGATAATTAAAATATTACAGCTGTTTGCACATATAAAAGGCGGTTAACTACATCATGTCTAAGCTAACTAACTCATTGGCACTATCGAACCTGGATGTTCAAGATCATGAGGACATAAGTTCATCATACAGCTCTATCCTGAATTAATATTATCCAATTACTCCCTGTGTAATTTCCCCCATCAAATTATGATTGTTACTTTCTCATCTCATTCTTGGCCTGCCTACTGCGCGCTTCCTCCCTGGTTTTCCTAAAATAATGTTCTATGTTCCTTTTACATTTCCCAACATATTTTTATTTAGCCTATTATATTTTTCCCAAAAAGATCGTGTAGCTCATTGTTTTGTAGTTTTCTTAATTCGCCATTATATCATATCGTAGCTTTTTTTTTGAGAACGTCTTTTATGAAATTCGTTTTCCTAAATCCAGGTTTTCGGGTTCTTAAACACTTAAACATAAACGTTATATTGTAATATATGCATTATAATTTATAATTTTGTAAAAAAGTTAATAAAGAGTATCAACCATTGTAAGAAGCATAAAATATCACGTTTTATTGAATACATAATACGAATATGTGTTTAATTATCTCCCCGAAGAGCTATCACCTTGTCCTGGTGGGAACGCTTAGTACCCGATCAGCCAGACGACCCTACGGGGGATGATTGACTTAGGTTAATCTCGCTGGTGGGTAAGAAGAGGCGAGAGGAACTAAGAATAGCTCACAGCGAGGAAGTGACGTCTGTATCCATATTGAGCGGCCACATCTTCGCCAAGTCTTCAACGGTTAACAAAGCCTGCAAGTAACAAGCAGAGCTAAATTTGCAAGGCTTGAAGAGTGCAAGAAGCAGTCCTCTCTTGGGGGGGGGGGGGGTGTGTATATCCATAGGAGCATGTTTGGAGGCTCAGAGGTAGCATCCCTTCCACCACCCTTGTCCTGCGAAGCGCTCGTAACGCTTCCACGAGACATTGTCTTACTAAAAAGTTTCATAGAAATCAGCCAGAATGTCATAAAAGGAACCGACCCAAGATCCACTGCTAGCAAGAAATTATCAAGCAAGAGGAAGAGGTGATGTCGGAAGACCTAGAAAACGTTGTGCTGATGCATTATGGAGTAACGGGTAATTGATGATGATGCGTTTAATTATCATGAGACGTCCTGAGGTCGGCGCCTCCGGTAAATGCGAGTCTCGTTCGTGCTTTGAGCATCTGATAGATTAATAAAAATATATCTGTACCGCTGAAAACCATCACAAGTACAAGTTATACCTATGTTGGTATTGCACTAGATTTCCGAGGTCTTCAATGCGAACTCTCTACTGAAATTGCAACAGCTGTAGTTTTTCTCTTAACATTTGTGAACTATAGCTAAAAATAACATTGGTCAACATGATTTTTGTCTCATGAGTACCAATAGTTGTACTTAATGCAGTTTTTTATCGTGTTTTCAAATATGTATTCGGAATTTCTCCATCACCCACAGTTTTTTATTTTAATTTCAATTAATGGATTTAAATAAACATTTTTTAATAAACCTAGATTTCTTCCCGGAAAATCTCGGCGCAGTGAGCGATGAGCACGGGGAACACTCTCATCAGGAGATTTCAGCTATGGAAAAGAGATATCAAGGCAAATGGATTCCTAATATGCTGGCCGATTATTGTTGGACCATCAAGAGGGATGCTTCATAGGCGAAATATAGCAGAAAATCATCATTTCTTACTTTCTAGGCGAGTCCGAATGTTCGAATATTGTGTAGTTACGAATGTAGAAAATATTAAAGTATTTTAAATTATAAATGCCTGTCTCTCGGAAACCTTATGTGATGGAGAAAAACCGATATCATATTTGAATTCAGGAGAAAAAATGCTATCAGAATCACACATTTTTTTTCTGAGACAAACAAAAGTTTATTTTTTGTTGCTGAGTGTAATTAATCCGGAAACATTTAATAAAATTTAGCTATGATATTTATCATATGTCACAACAAATATGAAATTTCACCCTCTCAATTAGAGCTGTTACTTATATTAGCCTATTTAAATATAGACACTATTGTAGGGTAAGAGTAAACCGAACTGAAATGTATTTGTTGTCTGAAGAAAGTGAATACATTTTGTTTAATATTAGCTAATACTCGGCTTGTGCTGCTACGCCTAATTAATTAAAATACTGTTTTTAAATTTTCGTTTCAGATGAACTCCTACAGCTAATGGTTTTAGACCATAATACATAGCGGCTAAACACTCGGCGTTCCATAAAACTTGAATTTACAAAGGTATACATTGCGACGAACCAAATATGAGAGTCAATTTTTATTTTCGAATTTCTGGTTAACTCCAACTTCTAATGGTCAGATTTAGCTGATTTTCCGACAATATATATCCCAGTTATTTTTATTAGAATATGCAGAGTTTCATTGTTAACATCGAAAATTGTGACCGCTAGAGAATTTTTTAAATTTTCGTTTGAGGAGAACTGCTACAGTTAGAGGTTTAAGAGCTTAATAGACAGCTTCAAACACACGCGTATGCGAATGTAACGTTGTGTCAAAATTTAAGTAAATCGACCAACTACTTTTCGAGTTTTACGAGCCAAACATGCGCAGGCTGAATTTTTATATATATAGCTGTAAAGCATAGCATGAAAATGCTATGATTGCAGTGAAAGACCTGCCCTCGGACAGAACACTATAGATAGAAAGACTAGCTAATACCCGGCATGCGCTGCTACGCCTAAATAATTAAAATGTGTTTTTATGTTTAGTTGAATAAGTAAAAAAAAAAAATATATATATATATATATATATATATCGTAATTATTTTTAGATACCCCGTGCTGATTACCCGGCGTTGTCCGTTAATCAACTTATCCCGATCTTCTTGGCATCAATGAGCTGAAATATAAAAATTATTATTATGAGTTATCCGTAAAACGTAGACATATGCAGCCGCAGACTTTTTTGTAGATTTTTGTGAGGTATTCAATTTTGTGTACATTCATTTCGTGTATTTGTTATGGTTTAGGCAGTGTAAGCCATTTAAGAGTCCAAAAAGTTCCGAAAAACACTTTTTTCACTACAAAGGGTGTTTTTTTTAAGGGTGAAGGGATTGAGTATTACAACTCTCTTATAGCCTAAACCTTCCCGGAAAATCCTGAACTTTTTACAAAAAGCCCCATCACAATCGCATGATTGGTATAGTAATGCATAAAGGGCAAACAGACACACAGACATACATTCGTTTATACATACATCGTTTATATTATATATGCTGCCTTGTCACGCAGCGGTCCCGGGTTCGATTCCCCGTCGCGATAGGCTCCTGGGTTAATATTTTTCGGGGTTTTTCCTCACCTATAAGACACATGTCAGGAAGCTTAGGGCCCAACGGTCCCCGAAAATCGTCCGGCCATCATCATCATCCTTATCATCATCATCATCATCATCATCCTTCACGGTGTGGAAAGCAACGGGAAGCTACCACACCTATAATTCCCTAGTAAAGCCTGCAAAACATAGCATGAAAATGCTTTGATTGCAGTGAAAGACCAGCCCTCGGACAGAATTACTATGCATGGATATATATATATATATATATATATATATATATATATATATATAATTCACTATTAAATTGTATACGTGATAAAAATACGGTTTCGAAATATGTAAAAAAAAAAAAGGTTTATTCTAGAACACAGTGTAATTCCATACACCACATTCCATTCAAACCGCCTTATTATAAACTCTAGCACCGCAAACTCACTACACGTACTTAGAATTATAATAAAAGCTATCCATGGTGGTGGACAAGATAGAATTCATTTCTTCCAGACTGAGTGGGTCCAATAGCAGGTGTGGATTATAAAAAAAATACAAATCAACGCCTCCGTTGGTTTCACTTGAATACAACACATTTCAGTGAATTATTTTATAATCGTAATCCATCACTTGACCTTCATGTACATACAATACTGTATCCGTCTGATTGATTTACAAACTCTGAAGGTCATTGATGGTAGTGCATGGTCAAGATGCTCGTCTCTAATATTTTGCCATTTGCGACTTGTTAAGAAATCCACTACTCAGTCTAACGTGTAGATTGCAAGTAGGCCTAAAATATGGTGTACATATTAAGTTTGAATTTATTGGATTAAATAAAACAATTTATATGTGTTTGGGAAAGGATGTGGATGACCTCATAACCGAAACAGGGAAAAAAAATCTGAATTTTTTAAATATCTTGGGTCAATAATTACAAGTTTAGGTACCTATGAGAGAGATGTACAGACTAAAATTGCAATGGCAAAAATGCAACTAAAACATTACATGGAATAACTTGGAACAAAAATATCACAAAGGAAACTAAAATGAAAATTTATAAGAGCATAATACAGAATATTTTGTCATATGGAAGTGAAACTTGGTCTTTGACGGAAGTACAAAAAATATAATTAGAACAGTTGAATTTGTTTATTTTAGAAGAAGCCTCCAAAAAACAAGACAGGATAAAAAAGAAATGAATTCCTTTGGAGAGAAATGAATGTCACCACATCGGTTGTTAAGAGGATTGAAAATCAAACGCTTAAATGGTATGGCCATGTACAAAGAATGGAAAATGAAAGATGACCAAAAATATATACCAATGGTCACCCCCTGGAAGAAATAAACGTGGCAGACCAAGATTGAAATGGAAAACCTACGTCAGAACTATAATGGATGATAGGAATTTAGAAGAGAGAGATTGGAATGATAGAGATAAATGGAAACTGAAGACGGCAAACCTATAAATGGGGGAAAGCCGAAGAAGAAGAAATAAAATAATTTGCAATTGCTTGCCTCAATGGAATATTATGGGATAAAAATATAAGTAATAAAAATAAAATGAATATATATCATACAATTGTTAAAAACATCATTACATATGGAGTAAAACTTTGGCCATTCAAAAACAAGTAAGTATCTTTTGGCAACGGAAATGGATTTTATACGAAGGACAGCAAGAATTTCAAGAGGAGAAAACATTAGGAACTCAGTTATAAGGGAGAAAATGAAGATTGAAGACACTATTTTAAATTATATTAAAACTCAGTAATTAAGTTGATACGGACATGTCCAGTGAACGGAAGAGGATCGGTTACCAAAATCTGTTTTGGAATGGAAACCTGAAGGAATACGAGGCAGAGGAAAACCTAAAACTTCCTAGAGTCAGGGAATGAAGGAGAAACATCTACAACCAGGAGATTGGATGGCCCATACAAAAATGGGTGGCTAATTGGGAAAATGCCCGACGATGTCAAAGACATAAATCAACCTCATGATCTATCTATGCTAAACGAACACAAATGCCCTTACATGAGCTAATTGGCTTAGGGATGAGCTTTGAGACTCTTTTTTGCGGAAGGTATTCCACCGTTTCAATCCGCGGTGGTGATCGCCACCAACCTCACTAAGGTTTTTTCATAATTTTCAGTCATAGGCCAAGGGTTTTGATTGGCATTTCATTTACAAATATCCAGCTTCATCATAAATGCCTTGATTAGTATCTGTTAAAATTAAGATGGGGTCATTGATCTTTCAAAACGGGCATGAAAAAAAGATTTGATAAATCCAGTTATAGTTCATAGACACCTCAGATTCTAGGCGCCCGATATGACCTAAAGTTATTAAACTGCCTGTGAATAACACTTAAGCGGAAAAAATTCCTTTAGACTTTGGCTCTTTAAATGTGAAGTTTTCTCATAACAAAATGTGAAGGGACATGAAAAAGTGCCTTAGAGAGATTAAAGTTTTGAATAATTTTATATTACTGTTATTTATTATATAGTGCTCCATCTTTGTAGATATTATTTGTATGTCCGCATAGAACGACATATATTTCTTAACTAATGTAGATTAACTCTTTTAGAACTATCGAACTCATAGGTTCATGGCCGTGCGGCACATAATCTCCCATAACATGTTCTCGCCTCCTATCTTGATATCAGGTTTTACCAATCATCCCTCTGCACAGTTTGAACAAACATGGATTCCATTCAAATCGTGATTAGTATTATTCTCCCACCTCCCACCTCATTCTCGGCCTACCTACTGGGCACTTTCCTTCTGATTTTTGTATAAATTTTTCATGCCCCTTTCTCACTCCCCATTCGTGCCACATATTGTCTATCTTAGTTTATGAGACTTTACTTTTATTATTACATCTGGTTTTCCATTATCATCATACACCATGAATATAGGCCAATGTTGACCTGTTTGGGTCGTTTTTGTGGACGTCCAGGTCTCGTCGTCTTCTCGTGGACGATACCGAAGAATTGCATTGGATATCCTAGTTGGCGACATTTGGGATACATGTTGCATATATTTGTCTCTGGAAATGAATATACGGTAGGCCTATTTTATTCTTGCAAGCGGAGTTCCTTTAAAATATCTTCATTCTCTGATGGTATATCCAGCAGTTCGGGGCATGAATATCATTTCTGCAGCTCTTAATCTGGTGGTCTTTCTTTTTTAGAAAACCCAAGTTTCACTTCCATATAGGAAAGTCGGGAGGGTGAGTGTTTTATATAATTTGAGTCTTTAATGTTTTTCTACAAGAGTGTGGTTTTTAAAATATTATTTAATATTTGCAAAAATATCATTATTTAGTATTTGAATTTTTTGTGAGTTTTCCATAAAGATCATAAATAGCCTACAATTACGAATCTGTACATAAAAATCGTCTTAATTTTATGAATGCAGATCAGGAAAGTATTGTAATTGGTAGACATTAAACATTTTAAATTCTTTAAATAACAGCTTATAAGGATAATAAGTATAATTTTTAAACATATTCCAATTATTATTTTTGTAATAACATTGAAGATGTAAGTTCCCATAGAAATTAAGAACCCCAACTTATTATCCAATATAGAATTACCAACCAAATTAATACAGGATATATTCTGTGTTATGGTACTACGGGGTTTATGAGAAAGATAACGTTTTTTAGCCTCAAGTCTGTCATTTTAAATAAATAAATAAATAAATAAATAATAATAATAATAATTATTATTATTATTATTATTAATAATAATAATAATTATAATTATAATTATAATTATTATTATTATTATTATTAATAATAATAATAATAATTATAATTATAATTATTATTATTATTATTAATATAAATGTTCATACAACATTGTGTGACTGGTTACTGTGTAAATGAACAAAATTATATATGATTTTATGTAGGTTAATTATTCCATCTCAATTTTTCCATGTTATGATACCTAAATATTTTACTCGATTTGATTCGCTATAATTTGGACATTTACAGCCTTATGTAAGAAAATTGAATTAGTCAACTTAATGTTTAGGTTAATTTCAGTAGCAATGTTTCATTTGCAGGTAAATAGAAGGTCATAAACGTAGTTTTATCAATATTTATGAAAATAAAATACGAATCAAATCATCATTTTATTAATTTTATCCCATTATTTAAATAATGGTTTATCTTCCAAAGCATTTTACAATATCATTATCGTAGGAAAATTAACTGGAAACAATATTTGCTGAATAAATAAATAAACAAGTAAATAAAAGGTAAAAAAATAATAGGTTCCAAATATTTGTCTTGACCCCAGTTTGAGAAAACCAGCTCTAACGATTAGGGAACCTATGGGCCTATACTGATCACATGTCACCCCTATGCTTGCTGGATGATCGTCCATATGTTTGATTAACACATGTGGATATGATGCCAACAGCCGCCTAGTAGCCCAAATACTTTTTAGACCTGTCGCGCCATGGAATTTCGTTTAGTTTTTTATACCAAGATGATATATAGAATGGTAGAATTCGCTATCACTGTCTGCATATAGAAAAGTATCAAGAACAGTGATCGAAATATCGATGAATCCATATAGACCTACCGAGAATATGAAATATATGATGTCGGTCCTGGTGGACTAGCAGTTACCATACTTGTCTCTGATTACGAGGTTCGCAGGATCCCGCATGGTCCCTATGGTGTTTTCTCAAGGCATAAAAATCCTGAGTATATATTCGTTCGGAATGGAATTAAAGCCATGGGTTACATGGTGTAGATTTACTACATATGTATAGGTCTAAATAAATATCAAGTGTGAAATAAGAGGTATAAAATCAGGTTTGAAATTCGTTGCTAATACTTTAGTAGTTAAAGCGAGTAATAAATAAAATGCTGCTACTTATCCAGTGAACGGTAATAGGATTGAAGTAAATATTAAAAAAGAGCTGTTAAAAAGGCAATTATCAACTTATTTGTTTATATTCTGTGTCATATATTGCAGTTCTATTTGGCATCACATTTTCTTTGTGCAAGAAATAGCAAATCATCATTTTTCCTAAATATAGAGCTCTCTTCACTTACCAAAAATGTCCTATAGTATCAAAATATATAGAATATTATTTAAAAAAAACAAAACGTCTGTAACAAATATCTTTCAGCATGTCTCGTTATTTTTTGTTATATTTATTTGTATATATTTTAACATCTCAGTTCGTGTCTTGTGTAGAATCATCGGATATCTCCATAGGCTGTGAATATCTATCTTTGTGTATGTCATGTGTATTTTGTAGATCTTTACTGATTTTAATATAAACTAGATTGTGAATTGTTGATTATGATGAAATGAATCCAGGTATAATATCAGAAGAGCAGACAGGATTTAGGAAAGGAAGAAGCTGCACAAACAACGTATTCACTTTAAAACAAATAATAGAGAAGCGAAGAGAATTCAACTTAGAGACGCATATCCTCTTACAGATTATAAGAAGGCCTTTGATAAAGTGTCTAGACAAAAATTATGGAACATATTAAGTGAAAAAGGAATTCCACTACACTTGATAGCAGTAATTAAGAAAATTTATGAGGAAACAAAAATAAAAATAAATCAAAGGGAACCAGTACATATAACAGGAGGAGTTAGACAAGGTTGTCCACTATCAACCACGCTTTTTAAAATTTATTTCGACGACATGATAAGATCATGGAAGCAAATGACGACTGGGGGAATTAACTTAGGAAATACAGTAATTACAGTAATAAAAACAGTAGCCTTTGTAGATGATCAGATTTTAATAGCAAAAACACAGGACGAATTACAAAGAATGCTATATAAAGTAAATGAAATATCAAAAAGATACAACATGGAAATATCCTCACAAAAATAAAAAACAGTGGCCTTCAAGGGTGCTCATCCAGTTCGGACAAAGATAATATTAGAAAATAAACCAATAGGACAAGTAGTAAGATATAACTTCCTAGGTTGCGAAATTTCATACACAGCGGAAACAGATATAAATAACAAACTAAATAAGTTTAATTATATAACAGGAACACTAAAAAGAACTTTGAAAAATATAGCCAGGAAAGACTCTATAATGAAATTATACAAGACAGTGGCAGTGCCTATTATTATTTTTGGACTCGAAACATGGACAGTGAGAACACAACAATCTGCCGGAATACAAGCTGCTGAAATGAGATTCCTCAACCCAATAGCGGGACATCAAAGAAAAAAATAACAGACAAAAAACATAACACAGAAATAAGAGAACAACTAAAAGTAGAGGAATTAAACACAACAGTAGAGAAATACAGAACAAACTGGAAAGAACACCAGCAATTTGGAGCCGGAACCGGCTAGAAAATAAGCCTTAACCGTGAAGAACAAGAAGAAGAATCCAGGTAATTAAATTTCAGTTCATTATTTGCCTTGGCGACTGATACAAATCAGGAGAAAAATCTTCAGTAAGGTGCTGCGCATTGGAATTTGAACCCGGCTCTTCCAGAATACGAGTCTGATATGTTTCTGCTCGAAGTAACTTAATTAATATTAACAGCATATACAGACAAAATGTTAATGTGCGGATGTCTGTGAGAGAGTTACATAATTGTCGGGAATACAAGTTGCTGTCATCATTTGATTTCTTTTCAAATGGCGCAAATTAAAATTCTCTGTATGAAGTGACTTTTTTCTTTATAGTTCAGGTGTAAAAGTGGTCAGATTTACATAATCCTTGGTTATAATAACCGTTATTTGATCAATACAATTAACAAGTTATTTTATTTTACAAGCTATTTGTAGCGCAGTTTCTAATGATGTGCAGCGCAGAGCGACATGAGTAATTATATTTATGACATAGTCTACGGAATTTTACATTCCGTACGTCATATTAATGTAGAATTTAATAGAAATCACAAAGTTGTATTTCCAAATATGTCTTTTCGCTAATTATCATACATTAGGGCGCGAATTGTAAGTAGGTATTATAGCAGTAGAGATTCGATATTTTCAAAATGTTATTGCATTAAAATATTACATCAGAGTGCAGCAGTCGTTCAATCATTCAATATATTAAATGTAAATTAATAAAAGGGGACAATTTCTCTAGCTGCGCAGTTGTTATGTAACATTACTAAAAAATATAACCTAGAAAGATTTTGTCAAAATCAAAAGTGATGGACTTCAAAGAAAAATGCCCAAAAGTTGGAAAATTGTAATAAAATAAAATATAATACAAAAAGCTACCAACTTTAAAATCCTAGGATATATCATTTCATTTAATATAGAAGATTATTTAAAAATCAAGTTGAACACATTTCGAGATATCTGCGGGATAGTTAGAAGAATCTTGAAAAATAAAAACAAGGAAAGTCATCCATTTAAAATTCTATAAATCGATGGCCAAACTAGTGTTAACACGTGGCTGTGAAACCTACATACTCAATAGATTTGAAAACACGATAATAGAAGCAAATTCGTTCCAGTAAACACAGGACAGCAAATGAATCGTTAACGAGAAACTAAATTGTGATGTATGATCATAAGCCATCACTGAACTTCTTTGTTTGTAAATACACTGATAGCGATCTGAGATATCTTTTTTACAAAAGTGAACAAGAGGCAGAGTTATAATCAAACCATACAGAACTTATAGGGCCGATGCGGTACCTAGCTGAAGGTATACTGTAACATTCACTTCACTGCAGTGTGTAATGAAAGCTGTACTGAAGTCACAGCCGAACTTACAGCAATGAAGAGTATTTCATGTATGTTAGGTTAATAACAATACACGGGAAGATGCACGCTTGTACCAAGAAGCATATCCTGATTGAAGACAGACAACTAGTCACACAAGTACAAGGCTCCACATCACCTCAGAAAACAAGAGGCATGACACAATAGAACAGTAGCTAGGCCTGCACGCATTACTCCTGAGTTTGAGGATTTTTTTGGAAGCATAACAACTCTCCAGGAATATAAACGTATATAACTGCCATACAAGTGTCTATATCAATTCACAATAGTGTATGGAGAATTATCCATCGCAATTCACTATACCCTTACCACCTGAAAATAGTTTAATGTTTCAGTGAACGTAATTTTGTTCTTAGAGAGATGATTTTTTTAGTCGATACAACAACAGGCTGTAGTACACATTTAATTGTAACTAACATTTTATTTACGATGAACTGGTAATTTTTGTCATGATTTAAATGTTTACTGTGAAGTAAACACACATGTTATATATTATGAGTCACCATATGATCAGCGCCTTTCATCGAATGTGTTGTTTGTGGTACTATGGTACTAGGTGATCGCGTCGTTTTCCCACACATTCCTCCACGAAACCGTTCGTTTCCTGGTTTTACCAGAATTGCTAGAGGTTATTCTCCATGAACACGTAAATGTATTCGCTACTTGAATGATAAAGTAGTGTCATATTTTGCTACTACTGTGACAACATCTAATGTTCAAATATGGCCAAAGGTGGATATATCGAGACGGCTTGTACCTTGGCCTCCAAGATTACTTGGTCTAAATACTTTCGATTACAGTATCCAGTTAAACTCAGAAGTATGTGTGTAACATTCGCGTTAACACAATTGAAGAAAACGGAGCAGAACATTTTAGTTTATTATAAACAATTCCGAAAAAATCTGGAACTGTTCGAAATAATTCTAAACTCACTACGGAGACGAGTGCAGTATTACATTCTGATGTAAAAACTACAATTTAAACATCACACTTAATGGAAAAGTGTACAGTAAGTGTTAACATGCAAGATGTGAGGGGTTTGAGGTAATTCACTAGTTAAATTTGTACCATTATAGATGCAAAATTATTAGTAAATTGTACATTTAAAATTTATCTGTACCAACTAAGGTTATGTTTGCAATGAAGTCAATGGTTCCTTGTGATTCTACTTTCGCAATTTTCTCCCAAACAAGTCGTATGGGTATACATATTTACTGGGACATATTTGTTTCTATTATCATATATTATCAAAATTGTTAGCCTGTGATATCCATTTGATACACCTTGTATATTATTATCAAGTTATTAAATGCTCATATAGTTTCAAATTTAGTATTTAAGCAGTGATATGTATTCAAGGGTAGAAACTGAAAAACTGTTTGGTGACAATATTGATAACACGATTATTCTATAATATGTTGATAAAAGTTACATTTTATCGATTCTATAGACCTGTACCTGTGAATACGTTACATTATTGGTATAAGCATTGGTGAATAAACAGAAGCAAGTTTACACGTGTTACACTCGACAATTTGTTTATCATGTGTTGTGTGCGTTTTTTCAGTTGAAACGAAGCTTAGTTTAATCTCGCTCTCATGTTGCCTACGATACAGAAGATGAAGTTTAGACAGGAAGAATAGTAGGCAATCGTGAGTAAACTTTCAAAACTATTGAGGCCTGATTCAATGCTAAACGAAAGTTTTAAACACTTTGATATCTTAGTGTCATTACATTATAGAATTCCAGTGAATACGTCTTACACTGCTCAAAACAATTAGAGGAACACTTGTAATAAATTGAATAAGTAATTGTTTTTTAAAGCTGTGATGCTGAAAGTTGGACAATATGTAAATTGAATTATTAATTTTATCATTGGATACAAATTTTAAAGATCCATGGCCTAAATACAGAGAAATTACCTCAAATAACAAATATAGAGATTTTTTTTTATTTTGGAAGGCACTGGCCACTTCTAATTGGTAAGCTTCCTGATGTTGCTATAGTGACGAATGTTGATTATTGCCTTGTTTATTGAAGTCTCTGACAAAATGAGGCATTTAAATGAGTTTGAAGTGTATCATGCTCTACATCTTTTACGACAAGGTCAATCTCTGCGACAAGTGGCTAGAGAGCTTGGGGTTTCTCCTTCCGTGGTGTCCAGGTTACGCAACAGGCACAGAGAGACAGGTCAGTATTGTAGAAGACGTGGCCAGGGCCGTAAATTTAAAACAAGCCCCCAGGATGACAGATACGTTGTTCTTTCTGCTCTTCGACAGCGTACAAAAACTGCAAAAGACCTGCAGAATGACCTTCATATGGCTTCCGGAATCCGGGTTTCAGACCAAACCATAAGGAACAGATTAAGGAAAGAGAATATTCGTCCAAAAAGGCCCGTTAAAAAACCACGCTTAACAAATGGGCATAAGGCAGCAAGACGTACGTATGCTGAAAACCATGGTGATTGGAACCTGAACCAGTGGGAGTCTGTGCTCTTCTCGGACGAATCCAGGTATCGTCTTACACGTTGTGATGGTCGATTGAGGGTGTGGGGACGGCCAGGAGAAAGATTTTCTGCAGAGGCTGTACAGGAAATTGATAGATTCGGAGGAGGTTCCATAATGGTGTGGGCCGGAGTTATGTACAACAATCGTACGGACCTTGTACTTGTTCCCCAGCGACTGAATGCTGTCCGGTATATCGAGCACGTTCTGGAAGAGCATGTAGTACCTGCTGCCATTGGAGTAGGCCCTGGATTTCTGTTTATGCAGGATAATGCCAGGGCACATTCTGCGGCTGTCACCAGGGATTTCCTGAGGAGGAATGAAATTGAGGTAATGGAGTGGCCAGCGGTCAGCCCAGACCTCAACCCTATTGAACACTTGTGGGATCTTCTAGACAGGAAGGTCAGGAACCGACATCAAGCTCCACAAACTCTGCAGCAACTTGGAGATGCTCTGAAGGAGGAATGGGAGAATATCCCGCAAGAGGAAATCCAGAATCTTATTGGGAGCATGCCACGAAGGTGCCAAACTGTCATCGAATGTCGTGGAGGCCATACACGATACTAACTCTATATAACGAGTGTTTAACTTTGAAAAATAAGCACAAGATTCAATTGCTTACATAGCGGAATTATTTGAAAAGTTAATTGTCAGCGTTATTCATTTGTTTTTACTGACATGAGCAATAAATAAATAAATAAATAAATAACCACAAATAATGTACTTTATTAATTTCATGTTTGTACCTTTATCCAATGAAAAAATATTTGCATATTTCATAGTGTTCCTCTAATTGTTTTGAGCAGTGTATATTCAGCCTCACGCCACTGTATTTCAGACACAAGTTCAGAGTTCAAAGAAGAAAGTACCCGCTAATTAATTTAGATTATTATTCTAAATCAACCTTAATAAATTAAAATTCCATACAAGAAGTCTGTCAATGAAACTGTCAGTTACGAACAAACTTGTAGTTTATAGTTCTTTAACAACTCCTTTTCAACTGGTTAGTGTTTCATTTCCAGGAAATCTAATCTGGATATGTTTGCTCGTGGATTTATTGCCAATATAAGTTACTAAATTTAGTAAAAAGGGGCCATTTACCTGGTAATTTATATTGCTAACAGGATGCCTATCATTAATATTACATTATTGTCGCCATGTTGTGTTTCGAAAAATGTTATGAAGGCAAAGAATTCTGACTTTCAACTTGCCTGCAAATGCCGTTTTACAAAAGATAGCATGCCATCACTCGTCTGTTCAGGTTTTGCAGTATAAAGTCTACCATTAGTGATGTCATGATTAGATATTCTAAAATAAGAACAGTGTAGAAACAATTAAAAGTCAATACCGGTATTCAATTACTTGGTTTAATATGTTTTTTAATAGCATCCTCATTCATAAATACTGGAACATATTGCAATTAATACATTCGCTTGTAGATCAAAGAGGCCGAGCGAGTTGGCTCAAACAGTAACGTTTGAGTCTCGTGTTTAGGATGTCTAGGGTTCTACCCTGGTGTCGACCAATTTGACTGGGGCATTTTCTTTGATTTCCTCAATCGTCAAGACAAATTCCGTGTTGGAACGTCAGTAACAGGAACTATTTCATCATATTCACCATTTAATATTGTTGCGGATGGCTGTCGCGTAGGATTCAGGTGTTTTTTTTAATTAATTCCACATACATTTATATAAAATTTTCAAATTAATTTTATTTATTTCACAACAATTCACTGATTTCACGCTATTAATTTTCTGCTAATTAAGTCCCTTACTTCATAGATTATTATTACTCAATTCTCTAGACGTACTAACGGATTCACTTTAGAACATTTTCTTGTGTTCACATTTAGTTCACGTTTGCTCGTCCGAACCTTGGACATGATTACATCTAACTGCACGATCCTCCACCTTCTTTTATGTGTGATGTCAGAATCATCTGGAAGCCAGTCTGAGCTTTTCTCGAGTGGAAGCCTCGAGAACCGAAACTTCAGGAATGGAAATATACACGCATGGGAAAGTTATCTGTAGGTTTTCCGATTCATAAGTGGTCAGCTCACGATTTCTTCTCTACCATACATGGTGAGACTCGACTCTCGCCGTCGTGTTCGAAATTCAAAAGCCAGTCCAACTATGAATCACAATATAATTAAAATAGCATACAAGTTATTATATCTTAAAACATGACACATGTTATAGATGTACATAGGAGATGTTATCTTAGGATCTATAAATTATAGTTGTTATTGTAGCGCAACCAGGTAGGCTACATGTGAATGTTACAAGAATTACAAACTATTTCGATTTTAATCGTTTATATTTGGAGATTCTTTTCGATTATCTTGGATTACATCTTATGCTGCCAACCTAATGTGAGTTGAGTAATTCCACTATATGGAATATTTCAGCGGTTAGTGTTAATTATTTCTGTTAACTTTTCAATTTTAATTTCTATACACACACACATTTATTTATTTATTTATTTATTTATTTATTTATTTATTTATTTATTTATTTATTTATTCGTAAGGTGTGTCGTCCTGCTCTATGCAATGACGTAAATGCGTAGCGTACCTATTTAATTTTTTTTTTATTAACTGACTCATTGAGACTATTGAACCTGGATGCCCAAAGCCATACGGATGTGAACTCTGCAAACACCATTACCGTGAGCTAAAGTTTTACAATCTTTTCCTGTATAATTCACCTCCTTATAATCATGAATAATGATGTAATCCCGTCTCATTTCCCTCTGGTTTTCCTGCAAGAAGTCCTTATCCCACTTTCATTCTCCATTCATGTTACACACCCTGTCCATCGCATTCTACGACACCACTGGACTGTTCTTATTATATCTGGTTTCCCATGAAGATTAATAATAATAATAATAATAATAATAATAATAATAATAATAATAATAATAATAATGTTGCATTTTTAAAATTAAGTTTGTCTCTAATTCCAATTAATTTTTTTGGCATTTGTTTTGTACTTCAATTTGGTCAGAAACTATATACGAGCATATATACACATATATGAAGGTTAAAGGGAAAAAACCGGTAAATCACTTTTTTATTGTTGTCGGAATGGAGTTTGAGGTGAAATTAGATTCTCCAAGTAAAGCACTGTCATTTATAAATGTGAAACGGTAAAAGAGACGTTCAGTCATGGGTTTATTTACCCACAGAAATTGGGATACAGGTAAGGGGTTGTATAAACTAAAACTGAAAGTACGTTTTTAGGTTTCAAGGAAAAAGTGGCTTACCTAGTTTTTATTGCACCATTACGCACACGCACACGCACACGCGCAGGCAGGCACACGCGCACACACAGAGATATTTAGAATTTCGCGGATTTAAGTATGATTAAGTAAGTTTTCTTGAGTTTCCGCGTCATGGATTCAAGGTCGCCTCTGACCACTTACTCCGACATTTCGGCATGATCCCACATGCCATTATCAAGGAATGATAGGTTCGAGTCACTAGCTTAGGTGTTTTATAATCAAACACATTGAATTTTCACTGTGGTTCGTTTCAAAAGCCGTACACTCATCTAAGGTTTAGGTCTTATAAAATTAAATATGATTATTATTATTATTATTATTATTATTATTATTATTATTATTATTATTATTATTATTATTATTATTATTATTATTATTCATACGAGGAATTAATGTACTGTTCAAAGTCACAGTTAATGCTAGACACATAGGCAGTCTGCTAATACATATGCAAAATATGGATGGAAGAAGAACTAAAAAAACTTTGTACAAGCTTCCATTGTAATTTTAATGCTGGGTGTTCTTATTTCTTTAGATGTATCTGGGGCTTTTAACCATGCATGGTGGCCCAAAATATTGTACCAGCTTAAGCAGAAAAAAGTCCCAAAAATATGTATAAACTTATCCAAAATTATTTCCAAAATCGCAAAGTGCAGATTACTATATGTGATGAATCTCTTAAAACTGGTGTATCTAGAGGATTCCCCCAGGAATATGCCTGCAGCCCAGGATTATGGAATATTCTGTACGATGAGCTACTAAAACAAAAATTACCAAACGGTTGTAAGGTTATTGCTTATGCAGATGATGCGCTCTTACTTATCAAAAGTATTGATGCGCAGATACTTGTTCAAATTGGCAATATGCCCCTAAATATTCTATTCCATTGGCGAGTAGAAAATAAATTACAATTCAACCCCCACAAGCCTCAAGCAATGCTCACTACAAAATATAGAACTGAACCAAGGTTTACAAATGAAAGGCCAAGACATTTTATTTGTCAACACTATAAATTATCTGGGTGTAATTTTAGATCCAAAACTTACATTTAGACCTCATTTAAATCACCTATCTGCTAACAAGTAGCAAATTCCTTAGAGGTCTATCAATGGCAAGCAGGCCAACTTGGGGATTAAATTCAGAGATACTGAACATTATATATAGGCTAATGGTGCTGTTAAACCGTTGTTAATATACTGTGCTGCTGCATATCTAGATGTTGTAAGCAAAATGTATGTTCAGAAGGAATTATACCAAATTCAACGAGGATTTGCATTATGTATATGTAAATCTTATCGTACAATTTCCACGAATGCAGCACTTGTCATTGCTGGTATTCCTCCTCTACATCTAAGTGCACTTTATTCAGCTGGCTTAAACAATATTAAAAGAAATCGCACAAAGATATTTCAACAGTTTACTTTTGATATTGATTATGGTATGTCTTCCATGGCTGCTGGACATCCTGCCACAGAATATGACAATCTATACGTGCAAAGCTGTGGAAACACCCATGCCTATACCATTTAGATGGACGGATCAAGATTTAATGCAGGAGAAGAGGAAGTACAAGTTGGAAGTGCTTATGTAGTTTATTTTGAAAACAGTGAAGGTTTCTTCAAACTATTCAAACTTTTCCCTTCCTATTCTGTTTTCCAAGCTGAACCATAAGCTATAAAAGAAGCAGTACAGTAGTGTCTTCAACACAAATGTAGTGCACGTATTTTTAGTGACTCGCAGGCTGCATTTCAATCGATCGCAGATAAATTTAATTTAAATCCAAACTCAGTAGAAATCAGAAATAACATAAAAAATTACACAAAACACCTGTGCCTGTCTTGGATACGAGAGCACCAGGGAACTGTGGGAAATGAACGTGCTCATCAATTAGCTAAATCTGCAGCATCCTCTGAGCTTCATTATTCATTTTTAAAGTGTCCATATCCTACGTTAAAAAGAAACTGTTGGACTATATCATCACTGACTGGAATGAACATTGGATAAGGCGTACAAACGGCGCTTTGACTAAAGAGCTCTTCTTTCCTACAGTACATCATAGGCTAAATGCAAACATTTTATTCCAAGTTTCATTTTAACACAATTTATGACTGGCCATTGAAAATTTGGATGTTATTTTAGGAGATTTAATATTACCCAGACACTGATAATAATTGTAAATGTCAGGAATCAATACAATCTGTAAAACATGTTATATTTAATTGTCCTATATTCGAAAGACAACGATTCTGGTTAAACTTACTTTTAAATGATGATGAGGCTTCTGCTTCAATGTGTGATTTTTATGAACCAAAATTATTATAAACATTTATGAACTTCATAACAAACATTCATAACAATATGTAGTATTTTCTAAGACACAGACGATTTATTTAATTCATAACACTCATTCAAAACCAAGATAATATTTCTGTTTTACAATGTATAGTATAATATTGTTATAGTAAGCTACAACTCTAACATGCCTTGTGGCGAAATAGGGTTTCAAAATATTTGGAGATTCAATAATGGTACATTGCAATTTTAACATTTAGAAATCGACTAAATTTGGAATGTATATTTTTTTTCAGCCTCACATGTCAAAGTTTATGCATTACATTATTGTAATCCATTTATAAAGTGACTTAGAATATTAACATCGTAGAAATAGATTAAATTTGGAATCTCCTTGTTTTTATCCAGTCCCTCATGTCAAATCTTGTGCTTTAAGTTATTGCAATCCATTTATAAAATAATTACTTACATAGGTTATGACAGCTGGAAATCCACGCCATTAATTAACATGCTTACTCAATTAATGTAAACAACTAGATTAACAATAAGGAAGGAATTTTAACAGAGTTGGAAAGTACGTGATATAATAGACCCATAAAATCGTAGAATAAATTAATGTGCACTTTTATAAATTAAGTATTGGAACAGTTTTATATGCTTGTCCTTGGTACATATCAGAAAATAAATGTCTTGTCAGTAACGAGACCTGGAACATTAAACCGTTGTATCATAATACTGACCTTCTATGTCTGTGGTCGCAAATTCAAATGTCGATATCAGTTGGAAAGTATTTAGTACCGAAATATTATTGAGTGATCTGTTCTAACTTATTTTATTATATTGAAGGACCTATCTCAATTTAAAAAAAATAATGATTGGAAATACATTTTAAATGAATTTGTTTGAGGAAACCCTACATTGCCACACATCTTTCTCTAGATAATTCCTAATTATACTATCTTGCAACCAAGATTTCATAGCGATAGAGAACTAATGTTAGTATCCCATTTTATGTTATCTTCGGTAAATTTCTTGTTAGCTTTCCTGAAGCTGGATTTCTATGCTTGCAACTTTCCTATCGGTGAATAATATATTTAGGCCTATTCCTTTATAGCCGTTACATCATATGAATCTTACGATGGAATTTTCAACCATTGCAACCTACCTTGAAATTGCTTCTAGAGAAGCATTGTGGTATACAAAGGCCATGCCAAAAAACTGACGTTTTTAACTGCAAGGCACTAAAATCAAGCGTCAAATATTTAAGTTATAGGAAAGTAATAAAACTACTGAATTGGTAGATTAGATAACCCTCGCTACCTGACGTCCGAGCCGCGTCCCGCCTCTCTCCACTCCGCTCTTATTCTTGAAGGGAGTACATCTGCTTCGTATAGTGGTTTGCCTTTACTGGATTCTGGCTTCGATTTCTGTGCCTTGCAATTAAAAAAGACATGATTATTTGGACACAGCCTTGGTATATAACAGCGCTACTCTGGATGAAATTTGAAGGTAGGTTTCGGCATGCAATAGTTGACAGTTCCCTTGTTATAAAACCAGGAATGAGCATTTTAACTATTTTTCAGAAGTCTATAGTAAAAGTATCGAAGAAACCTACCATTCCTTTCCGATTTAATCTCAGGTTGAGAGATAAGGTGAGATAATGTGAATCCCCTATTATTGAAGGTCTGGGATAAGCTTATAAAAGGATACCGGTTGCCGCACCATGGCAGGAGCAGATTAAATTGAATGGAGTAAAATAAATTAGATGAGCATGGAGATGTACTGGAATCATGTTTTTGGGAGGGAGAAATGTAAGGAACTTAATAAAAAACAAGTCCTAGTTCCTATACATCCATCACGAACTTCATATAATTGTAGTGTTTCAACGCGAACTCGGGAACCAGAGCTGCAGGGCGAGTGTCTAATCATTTGCGCTATGGAGCGTCCAGAAATTATTAAATGTGTTTGTGTGTGCAAGATGTGTGCGTATGTGTGTATTCCAATGCCACCCATTTCTGCATTCGTGCTTCCGGTACCTTACTAGGCTGATAGCGTTAATGTGGTCTGTTTTCAATTTAAGCTTAACTTTGGCAGTCCATGTATTGAAGGCGATGTGTACTTTGTATACATAGAGGAGTGTAGTATGAACGTATATATTTAAATGTTTGTATAGTGTAAATATTTTGTATGGGTAATGACGTTGAAGACAGAGCATATGTTCTACTCCTGTCGAAGAGCATTATGGGACTACTAGGCTTAACGGACCCATACGAGGGACGAATAGCTCTCAACAGTATCACATGCCTTCTCAACATGTATAATGCGGGAAGGGGTCTGGAATTCAGGCATCTGGTCTAGGGATTAAAATTTTTATTCTAGGGATTAAAAATTGTACATCACCAGCTTTCCTAGCCGCGAGATTAAACATTTTATAATTGAAATTTCCAACACTACTGGATGTCATTGCCGGGCCCGCTTCTCAGGATAGAGGTAAGCAGCATTACATCCTTCTCAAGATGTATAATGCGGGAGGGAGGTCTGGAATTTAATCCAGGTATGTGGTGTACAATTTCTTCTTCTTCGGCTTTCCCCCACTTATAGGTTTGCCGTATTCAGTTTCCATTTATCTCTATCATTCCAATCTCCCTCTTCCAAATTCCTATCATCCATTATAGTTCTGACGTAGGTTTTCCATTTCCATCTTGGTCTGCCACGTTTATTTCTTCCAGGGGGTGACCATTGGTATATATTTTTTGGCCATCTTTCATTTTCCATTCTTTGTACATGGCCATACCATTTAAGCGTTTGATTTTCAATCCTCTTAACAACAGATGTGGTGACATTCATTTCTCTCCAAAGGAATTCATTTCTTATTTTATCCTGTCTTGTTTTTTGGAGGCTTCTTCTAAAATAATCAAATTCAACTGTTCTAATTTTATTCTTTTGTAATTCCGTCAGAGACCAAGTTTCACTTCCATATGACAAAATATTCTGTATTATGCTCTTATAAATTTTGATTTTAGTTTCCTTTGTAATATTTTTGTTCCAAATTATTCCATGTAATGTCTTAGTTGCATTTTTTGCCATTGCAATTTTAGTCTGTACATCTCTCTCACAGGTACCTAAACTTGTAATTATTGACCCAAGATATTTAAAAAAATCACACTTTTTATTTTCCCTGTTTCAAGTATGAGGTCATCCACATCCTTTCCCAAACACATATATTCTGTTTTCTGTAAATTTATATTCAGTCCCCATTTTTTATATTCTTCCATTAGTTTATTTATCATATATTTCATATCATCTTCATCCCCTGCAAAAATTATTTGATCATCTGCAAACAACAACGAATGCAATACATTTCCTCCTATAGGAATACCCATTTCAGAACATTTTTTATACCATAAATTAAGAGCCTGTTCTAAATAAATGTTAAAAAGAATTGGTGACAAAATGCATCCCTGCTTAAGGCCTTTATTCACTGTGAAATCCTCTGTTAAATTATTCTGTATTTTTACTTCAGCTTTTGTATTACTATAGATCCTCCTAACAATATTAATCCATTTATCACAGATATTGATATTTCTCATTGCCGTCCATACCAATTGTCGAGGTACACTATCATATGCCATCTCTAAATCAATAAAGGTCATATGTAGTTCTTTATTTTTTGCTAGGATTTTCTCTTGTAATTGTCTAATACAGAAAATATTATCAATACATGATCTTCCACTCCGGAATCCACATTGTTCTTCTCTTAAGTTATCTTTTATCTCCTTAAGTTTAAAATTTATAATTTTACTAAAAACCCTAGCTGTTGAAGGTAAAACACTTATACCTCTATAATTGGAACACAGTTTTTAATCACCTTTTTTAAAAATAGGAGTAATGTACGATAAATTCCAGTCTTCTGGGATATCGTCTCAAACTTCAATTTTATTAAAAAGTTTTGTTAAAAATATTACTAAAATATCTCCTCCATGTTTTAGGAGTTCCGTCTCAATATTTCCTGGTTCTGGTGCTCTCCCATTTTTTTGCCTCTTTCAAAGCTCTCTTTACTTCATCTTCTGTTATCTCTGGAGTGTCAAATTTATGTTCTACATCTGTATCTTGAAGTTGGAACTCATTTATATTTTCTTGAAGTAAACCTTTATAATGTTGCATCCATTCTGATGGTCTTATCAACTGAATATTTATCTTCTTTCTTTCTGATTTCCTGATATTTTGTAATGTTTTCCAAGCTTCTTTGGATCTAGCATATCCAATCGAATGATCTATATTCGAGCATATATTATCCCAGTACTCATTTTTTGTTCTTCTCACTTCCACCTTTGTTTTATGTTTTAAAGTGATATATTCATTTCGAGATGTTGTTGAGTGATCTGATAACCATTTCATCCGTGCTTTCTTTTTTTCCTTCTACTATTTTTTTAATATCGTGATTAAACCATTTATTAATTCTTTTTAGTTCTCGATTTTCTGTCCCAAGTGCTTCTAAAGCTGCTGAATGTATACTTTCCTTTAGTTGATCATACATTTCCACTGCAGATTTATTTAAATTTAAATTAAGTTTTTGTTTTAATCTTGATTGAAAAAGATATTTTATACTCTCATCATAGAGTAAACTTACTTTATATATTTGTTCATTCAAAGGGGTTGTATTTATTCTGTCTTCCGTTACTTCAATATTTTGTTTTTTCTTACTTGTTAATATGAATTTTCCCAAAAGCATATATATGGATCAGTTCTGCAATCTGGTTTTCTATACACTCTAACATATTTCACTATCATATCACGCTTTTGTTTCACAATTATATAATCAATTATTGATTTGAGACTTTTTGTTGGCTGTTCCCATGTGTATTTATTTATTTCCTGATGTTGGAAGAAACTATTCATTATCATATAGCCATGTTCTTTACATAAACTTATCAATCTATCTCCATTGTCATTTTCCACTTTTTCCCCAAATGGTCCAATCACTTCATCTTTCATTCTACTTCCTACTTGACTATTAAAATCTCCTGTTATTATTACTTCTTGATTTTTTTTTATTTTGTCCAAAATTTCTGACAGTTTGTTAAAAAATTCATTTTTCTCTATGGTTGTTGCATCCTCATTTATGGCATATACTCCTATTATTATAAGCTCTATCCCAAAAAGTTTGAGATTTAATTTAATAATTCTTCCATCAATTTCTTCCCAAGACACTATACTTTTTACCAACTTATTTTTCATCAAAATGGATATACCTCTTTTTGCTACTAGTTTTTGGTACTCCACTCCAGATATGTGTATAATTTCCTAATTTTTCCTGTCCTTTCCCTTTCTTTTTTGTTTCCGAGAGCACAATAATATCTGCATTCATTGCTGTAATCTCCTCTATTACTTCTTGTTCTTTAGTATTCGAGCCTTCAACATTCCATGTGCCAATAGCGAATGTCCGTTTTCGTAGCTTAAGTCTGTCATATTTAAATCCAACCGGGCTGACATATTTTACTGAAGTACGTAGCGATATACTTTTTTCTAGGGCCAGGTTGCCAGCCTGACGCCTAACCCCGAGACACGGAGGACCTGGTTTTTTTTTTAGGGTTTGCTCCCTTAGCTGACAGGTCTCAGTTTTAAGGCGCTGAGAACTCGCCTTTGTCCCATCCTGTTAGCTACAGTCTATTACGACTGCAGTCAGGGAGCACGACGAGAACGTAGGATTAGGACTTGCTGGCAGAGCTGCTAAAAAAATAACTCATGGTTTAAAAAAATTATAAAGAGGAAAGATATGATAATGTGGAGCTTTTATACGTTATACATTTTTTTCTTGAAAGAGGCTATTTGCCGGAGCTCTTGATATCTGCTTATAGTGAATTCTAATAACGAGAGATTGAAATGGTGAAAGAATAACAACAACGAGATGTTCGATGATGATTAATATTACATTGACCTGTGATCTAGTGTTGACTTTATGATTAGAGAGGATAAAATATGAAAGTGAGCTGAAGGGTAACTGTGAGTAGAAGTGTGAATAACATGGAATGAAATACATAATGTAATATTCTTCTGTCAGTCGGAGCCAAGACAGTGATACAATAGATGGCAAAATATCATAACATGGCAAACATAATCTGGCGCAAGCATTATGAACACGCTGAAGCTTGTTTGACAGTTCATCGTTCAAGTCAGTCAGTAACATATCATAGTATTCAAAATGTGGTATGACAGCTGTCTGTACCATTGTCTGTTTAACCCGTAAAGGTATAATGAATTATAAGGGGTGAAGAGATTTAAGTATAGACGTAGTGAAAACGTTCACGGACATTTGCTTTCCTTGACTATTTAACTCATGCCCCAAAATGGGCGTCTCAATGACCAATCACGTTTCAATGAATTTTGTTTTACAACCAATCACAGCCGTGTTTCACCTCGCTCTTTATCGAATTCTGTTTACCTAAATAAAGAAATCTCCTCCTTTTTAATATTCTGAACAGGTCAGAACATTATTTTGCAGTGACTGACTTTCCAACAAATACGTTGAATAAAGCAATTAATGAACAGATTCCTTCGAACTACACATTTGATAATTGTGTGTTCATTAATTGTGTTTTTAAATACTGATTTTACTGAGTTGTTTCCGAAAAAAATGAATTAATAACCTATAATGTTGGTTATAATATACAGTTTGATGTTTAATTTGTTCTCCATTAGGGTTCATTCTTACAATATTGCAATCCTATTTGGCAGTAAATTGTATGATTAAGTTGTTGCATTGATGAACAAATGAAACATAACCAAACATTTCTTATTTGTTTTCAAACGTCGCCGTTTACATTAAATATATAAATATTTTAAAATAAATATATTTAAATAATTATTTGTGAGTAATTTTATTCGATAATAGTCCTAACAAATGCCACTCTTGAATTCCAAATTATCTAGATAAATTGGAAATCACTTGTGGCATTACGTATGATAATTCCAGTTCAGATTATTATTATCCAAATAATATTCAAACTTTCTTGGACACTGCTTTACTTAATAATTCTCATTCAGAGTATTATCCAAATAATATATAAGAATTTACACCACGGGGTAATATTGAATTGCGTTACCGTCCAGTACGATGGCAAGGAAGTTACTGGTATTGAGATTAGAAAGTATTTTATGTCCAGGAATTATAGATTATGATTTTTTGTGTGTTTAGTTTAATATAAGTCCAAATTTGTTTGTCCAATTCAAAATCTCAGTCAGATTATTGTTAATTCTGTCGATATATTCAGTTATTTCACTTGATTTAGACTGTATGTATACTTGGATAATAGTATTTAAATATAAATTCATTCCAGATAATTGATTCAAATACAATATAGACTCAGAATCTGAATGACTTAAAGACTGCGGCAAGATTTGCCACGGTTCGACTGTATGTGATGTCACTGCTTTTAAGCCACCCCAACTCTTTCTCAGTGCAAACAAATTGCGTAAGTAATAAGAAATGTTCACTTACTGGAAGTACACAAAACTGTGAGTTACTTTGATGATCTTGAAGAATATTTCCGGGCTATAGGCCGTGGTCTTGAGGCTTGAAGTTCCCCGACGTTTCGCCAGAGAATGCGTCTGGCATCCTCAAGGGTTGTCTTGATGCAGTCTCTGGCGAAATGTCGGGGAACTTCAAGCCTCGGGACCACGTCCTACAGCCCGGAAATCTTCAAGATCATCATAGCAACTCCGGCCGTGAAAGCCTAAGTCAATACATGTGAGTTACTTTATTTATTTCGTTCAAATATTTTAATTGTGTCCACCGCTGTGGTCTAGAGGTAGCGTGCTGCCTTATTACACAGCGGGCCCGGGTTCGATCCCCGGTCGGGACAGTTTTTCTGGGCGATGTTTTTATCGGGGGTTTTCCTCACCTGTAAGACAAATATCAGGAAAACTTTAAGGCTCAAATGGCCCCTGAAATCATATGGCCATCGCATTCATCATTATTCATATTCATCTTAGATTAAGCTTAGGATTAGGGTCCTGGCGCACCACTATCATCATCACCCGTCATATCATCGGGGCAACGTAAACCCGCCTTCCAGGCGCCCCAACCTCAGAAGTGAGTTACAAGTACGCCATGCCAGGAGAGAACACCAGGAATGTCTAAAGACAACCTGGAGCATTTGCAAAAAAAAATAATAATTGTTACCAGGTGGCGGGTCCGTGCCGCAAGTGGTAGATGATACTCTCTCTAAGTAGTAGGACTTTATTAGAAAAAAAAGTAAGATATTTACAATATTATTTACAAATATGGGTCGCACGGGCAGTAAGCCGTACGTGCTGTTGACAGTCCGTTACAATAAAGTAATAATTGGTACTAGTGCAAAGAAAAATAAACAACAAAAACAGCAATAACATTACAATTACATAAAGAAAACACAATAATAATATTACAATTAAATAATAACACAATAGCATTATACACTAAAAACATTAACATTACAATTACATAAAGAAAACACAATAATATTACAATTAAGTAATAACACAATAGCATTATACACTAGAAAAACATGAACATTACAATTACATAAAGAAAACACATTAATATTACAATTAAATAATAACACAATAGCATTATACACTAATTAATTTATATATAATTGTTAATAATTAATGGTATTGCATTTTGATAACATATATTTATTCATGAATGAGTGTTGTCCTTATTTTTCGCGTTTTGTCCAGAAATTTACCGAGGTTTATCCAATTTTCTGGATTTACCAATAACTCGTAGCATGCCAATCTTTCCCGATTTGAATTTAGAAATCTTTCCGGTAATAACTGACGTCTCCAATATTCTAAATCATTACATTTTCCTAATATATGTATCTCATCTTCAAAGTTCCCGCACATTGGACATATTCGCATATCGTGATCGTCGCTAATTTTTAGAAATTTCCATGCCCCTCATCATCTGCCTCTGGGCTCAATTTCTCTGTCACTCCAAGTGTGGTACATGGTGGACTAATCGGAGACAAAACAGGTTTTTCTTGGAATTTTTTTCTCTTGCTAAAATGTTATTTCACTATTTCTCCATACTCATGCCATCCACTTCGTTTCATTTCATGTGTTCCTATGATGGTGCGACAGGCCTGGTCAGCCGGGATCAAGATCATTCAAGACCTTCTACTCAACCTATGACTCGGCATTACGCCGGACACAAAGCAGAAGATTTACATTCTTACAATTTACCAGCCTGAAATATGGAAACATAAAGAAAAGTCCTATCAAATTTGCTGTTCACAGAAGATCCATGGTTCGTTTATGGTAAGAAGGGAGAGACTCTTTAATTAGTAATGTCATTGACATAGTAGAAAAAATCCATAGATCAGGATAAACTTAAGGAAATACCGTTCTGTATAAGAAGGAATATCAGTTCTATGGCGTACACTATGGTGTCACAAGCACAAGAATGCATCGCAGAATCCTAGACAAGGGCATATGACATTACTCAACATTAAAACCAATACACTGTTAAATGTTGAACTAAAAAGTATACAATTTTGCTTGTTATGGTTGGATTCCCCAGTTGCGATACGAAGAGTTCGGTTTCAAAACATGTTTGATCGGATTCGTATTGATAAAAATTGTTTTACATGACGGAATACTCAGAGATGTTTTACCTTGAAGCAGAAGAATATGATCGACGCCGAACTTGTCAGAATAAAAGCTCATTGGGAAAGTGATGTTTCTAACGGCCCACAGCGCTCCAGAATCCGATTCTAAGAGGAGAAAGTTAATTATTAACCTTTTAACCAACATACATAGCTGAAACTTTGTACAGATATTCATAATGACCTATGATTTACTCTACCCAAATCATATAAAAATAAAATGATTAATGGTTTTCACATGACACACCCAAGTTCAATAATATTCAACTAAATATATAACTACAATTTAATAAAGAAATTATCATAAGTAATGCCACGAGTGATTTCCAAATTATCGATAAATTCACGACTCACGAAGTGAGTCACAAATCATTGTTTAACTATAGTTATTTAAAATATTTATGTATTTAATGTAAACGGCGATGTTTGAAAACAAATCAGAAATGTGAGGTTATGTTCATTCACTGCAACTAGATCATATTATTTATTGCCAAATAAGATCGCAATATTGTAAGAGTGCACCCAAGTGGAGAAATAATGAAACACGTCAAACTATATATCATAATCAATGTCCACCGCTGTGATCTCGGGTAGCGTGCTGCCTTGTCACGCAGCGGGCCCGGGTTCGATCCCCGGTCGGGACAATTTTTCTGGGTGAGGTTTTTATCGGGGTTTTTCCTCACCTGTAAGACAAATGTCAGAAAAACTGTAAGGCCCAAACGGTCCCCGAAATCATATGGCCATCGCAATCATCATCATTCATATTCATGTTAGGTTAAGCTTAGGATTAGGTACTCTCCTGGTACACCATTATCATCGTCATCACCCATTATATCATCGGGGCAACGTAACCCCGCCTTCCAGGCGCCCCAACCTCAGAAGTGGGTTACAAGTACGCCATGCCAGGAGAGAAACCTGGAATGTCGAAAGACAAACCTGGGGCATTTGAAAAAAAATCATAATCAACATTACGGGTTATTCATTTATTTTTTTAGTAAACAACTCAGTAAAATCAAGGAATCTGTTCATTATTTTCTATACTCAATGTATTTGTTGGAGAAAAATAATGTTCTGTCCTGTTCAGGACATTAAAAAGGAGGAGCTTTCTTTATCACAAAAGCAGGAGCTGATAATGAGAAATCAATAAAGAGCGAGGTGAAACACGACTGTCATTGGTTGTGAAACAAAATTAATTGAAACGTGATTGGTCATTGACTAGCATTTGTGGCATGAGTTAAATAGTAATCTTTACTTTTTGCATAAAATATTAATAAAATAGAAAATCAACAAATACCTTCAATCACTGTTTTCTGTATCTGTTACTGCTTTATATCCTCTTCTCATTTAAAGGTATATAAATCCGTCAAAACGTCCCTCACTTCTTTCGGCAAATTTCGGGAGTTTTTAAGTGGAAACATTCTTCTCCTACTGATTACGAGATCTGAATTGATGAGTAGGATATGGGGCAGATATTATATTGTTTGCGGTCCTGTAAATTTTTGTTTGTAGGTACTATAGCCTGAAGAACCATCACATCCCCATTTAAAAGTTGCTAATAAGTGATACGATGTATATGAAACAACTTTCATTTGCATTATTTTGTCATGATAAATGCTTAAAATACGTGTGTAACTTTTTAATTCAGGATAGCCTGCAAATTCAGCTCGGCGGATGTTTAAGTAATGTTGTATATTTATACGTAACACTTTATTTTTTATTATTTATTATTTATTTCAAGAAGGTTGCTGTAAGAGTGGCAAATATTAGGATTTTGATTTTTTCAACATTGCCTACCGACATATACTGTCTCTTTGTAAATTTATTGTCGACGTAAAGTGCCAAAACTTCTTCCGAAGTAAGCAAAATTGGCTGTTCATTTTTAGATGTTTACGGTTTTTTAATTACTGTGGCCCTTTTAGTTGAGAAGTCCAGTGATTGTTTTACTAAATGTCTATTTGCAACATCTGTCCTCTCTTTACGATTTAAACTCACTTGCATAGCGATTGACAATTTTTCAGAGTTGATGGTTTTCGCTAAATTGCCCACCCTCCTTTTGGTTTTACTACAGTTTCCGTGAAATAGTTTTTTTTAGGGTTACCTATGTCGGACCCAGATGATCGACTACAGCTGCTTCATATGG
Organism: Diploptera punctata; assembly: GCA_030220185.1. Taxonomy (NCBI): domain Eukaryota; kingdom Metazoa; phylum Arthropoda; class Insecta; order Blattodea; family Blaberidae; genus Diploptera; species Diploptera punctata. Next base: position 610,406 of record JASPKZ010007913.1, read on the forward strand.
TACTTGTTACAATACCTAGGAATAGTACAATACCCTCCACCAATTAATTTTTTTTTGACAAATGTAAACTATGTATTCTATGGCAGTTGCCATATTGAATTGGATTGGGTAAAAAAAGTTGAGCAATTTGCTTAACACTGTGTAAAATATCATCACTGCTCTCTTTCAAAGTGTATAAATTCAGTATATATTTATACACATTCTCGTCTTTTTATCACTCACGGAGTGCCACAGTTGAAACAATTTTTTTTCGAGTCACGCCACCTGGTATCACTGAAAAATAAGTTACGAAGAAAGTTGCAGGAGGTAGCAGCTAATTTTTCTTAACGTAACTCTCAGATTTATAATCCATTTACTGAAAAAAAACAATCAGTTATAATGTTCTATAGAAATGTTATGAACATTTAATGTTAATGATTTTAAAACTTTTTTTTTACGTTTGGATATATTGAAAATTATGACATATATAAAGCATTCTAAAAACAAATAGGTAACTGTTACATGCCCTCAGGAGAGGTTTCCTTTTCACAAAAACATTTCACAAATTATTATGTTCACAATACAAACGTCGTAGTAACGTCTTGAAAATGTACTGACATGGGTGTCTGCAGAGAAGCAAAACATGAGCGTAGCATATTTCAAAGTTTACACTGCTTTCCAGACAGAATGGACTTGATAACAATCGTAAACTTTATTGGAATACAGGCTTTCACGGCCGGTAATCATGGTAATAAAAGATTCCGGGCTATGTGGCCGTGGTCTATAACTGGCGTTTCTTCCAGACATTATTCCGCAGTTGAGGGAGAAGCGTCTGGAAGAAACGCCAGTTATAGACCACGGCCACATAGCCCGGAATCTTTTATTACCATTTTATTACCGTAAACTTGATTGCTTTCGAAGGTTAAAAGTACTGCGAAAGACCAAATGTTAACTCCAGCTGATTTCCTGCAAGTTGAAAAAACTTATTTTGTCCTTCTATATTTGTATTCTTGGACCACTGTGCGAACGTGGCTCGTCACTTCTTCGTTCAATATGTAACCAGTACTTTGATGATAAAATTTGATCGTTTTCGTGGAGCTAGAAACGGAGTGACAAAAACAAATCTAGGGCACAATGGTTATAAAATTTGCCCAGTAGGTTGTAAAACATGAATGCTGACGCATGTAGATCGAAAAGTTCTTCCTGCTATCAAATGAAAGTAGCCTTTTTTTACGCTTTGTCTAAATCCGTCTACAGTCAGCAGAAAAAAAACGCACCTTGATCCTACAAATTTTGAGTTTGTAGTCGTCGTTACTGAGACTGCCTTAACTATACACATGTATTCTCAGCTTCCAATCAGCCCAAATATGAACGTCTATTACCTCGGTTTCTACAATGCCATACAGTCCCTTCAACATGTCCTTTGCCGTGGCGTAGACGGTAGAGTCCCTACCTCCACTCCGGCGACCCGGGTTCGATTCCCGGCGGAGTAGGGAATTTTAAATCTCCACCTTGGGTCTGGGTGAGTGTCCTGTCCCTGTGTCTATATGTGAGAATAAAAGGAAGTTAACAAAAAGGTGAAACAAAAAGGTGAAACAAAAAGGTGAAACAAAAAGGTGAAACAAAAAGGTGAAACAAAAAGGTGAAACAATAAGGTGAAACAATAAGGTGAAACAAAAAGGTGAAACAATAAGCTAAAACAAGAAGGAAAAACAGTGTCAACGAAAAAAAAAAACATCAAACGGCTCCATGCACAGTAGATCAACTTGTTTACTGCTGTCGTAAAAGCCTTCAACTCTGAATAACGTTCCCTTGTCCTTGCAACAAGTCATGATTAAATGCAATAAGTTTGATGAAAAAAAAACTGTTACCCATTGTCTCACAAAAAATTAAAATATAAAATAGGTGTCGTACCAGAGATCTTAGTCGTCCTCAACTTTATAATGTTGTAAAATATCAAGTAGACTTTTCCGAACATATGTCGAAGAAAGTAAGCTGCAAATTATTGGTTGCCACAGACTTGACAAATAAGTTGATTTACCTGCCAAGGAGACATTATTAGTGCAGATAATTCAGACATTTTGTTAGATAGTTAGCGACAAACATGGAATACTAAAAAAGTGCATGCATTCATATAATTATATAACTCAGTAAAATAAAGACAAGACATAAAAGAGTTTTTTTATTATAATGGAAAGTGTAAGTGAAAAAAGTAAAAGTTATAGCTAATTCGTGACTAGTGAAGTTGACAAGTATTGAACACACTAAAGTTCTCCTCTGCTAATAACTTTATCGCTTGCTTACCTTATATCATAAATTATTTATTATTTATTATTATTATTATTATTATTATTATTATTATTATTATTATTATCATCATTCCTATGTAATTATTACTAATATTATTGATTGGAAAATACATTTTTGTTCTAGTGACCATGACGTGGAAGGTTTTAAATGCTCAAGAAAATGTGAAAAATTTAGAAAGGCAAAACGTTTCACAGAAAATTAAATTATATTGTTTCTTAGAAGAGAGTCCTTGTTTTATTTGAAACAGCTTCATATGTTGTATAACTGATAGGCTGTAAGATATTTGTTGGGGTTACTGTAAAGCTGGAGTTCCATAGGATTTGGTGTTCGATCCATTACTTTTTTCAATCTATATAAATGACGTATCTGACTCCCTAAACCATTGCAAACATCAATTTTATTCATGGATGACAAGCAATATACATTCACGCAGACAAATATTTCTTTATATGACGTGGTAGCCAAAATTAATGAGGACCCTGATTCGCTAATGACTTCCATCCATCCATAGTAATTCTGCCCGAGGACAGGTCTTTCACTGCAATCATAGCATTTTCGTGCTATGCTTTGCGACTTTACTAGGGAATTGCAGGCTTGGTAGCTTCCCGTTGCTTTCCACACCGGTGAAGGATGGTGATGATGATGATCATCATCATCATATGATTTCGGGGACCGTTTTGGCCTTAAAGTTTTCCTGACATTTGTCTTACAGGTGAGGAAAAACCCCGATAAAAATCTCACCCAGAAAAACTGTCCCGACCGGGGATCGAACCCGGGCCCGCTGCGTGACAAGGCAGAACGCTACCTCGAGATCACAGCGGTAGACTGCTAATGACTTGGACAGAGAAATATGGACTTAAACGGAATCGTAGAAACTCACAAGTAATGAGTATATGGGTCATCAGATACTATTAGCTTCAATTAACACAAATATATATTATTGCATATGTCACTTAATGGGGTTTAAATCCCTCATAGTGAGACTAAAAACTATGAGTATTTATGGGTAAACATCTAAATTGGAAAAAACAAATAAACCATACTTGCAAAACAATCTTCTCAATAATACATCCGTTAAATCGCATGAGAAATTGTTTACCATTTGATCTAAAGAAAATGTTAGTAGAAACACTTGCTATGCCACATTTTGATTATTGTGACACTCTTCTTTACATACGTAAAACAAGTATCACAATAACCAAAGACTTCGTGTTCATAATTCTTCCATACGTTTTATTTGTGGTATTCGTAGATTTGATCACGTTACTCATACCTGAAACAATTGCCATGGTTTTGTCTACAAAATCGTAGAACCGTCAATTTTCTATCTCTTCTCTATAAAATACTACACACATCACTACCTAATTATTTATCACACCACAGTGTTAGAGTCTGATATACATACATTAGGCACCCGACCCCATCACCACATTGTCCTTATCTCTCCTCATAACACTACCTATCACTCACAATTTTTTACAGTTTCCTCTGCTAGAACATGGGATACTCTTCCATCCTCTGTTAGAGACTGCCAAACTATTACATCTTCCAGAAACAACGTGAAGATTTTTTATTAACTAACATAATTAATTTTATTCTATCTAATAAATATAGTATTTTATATTTATCAATGTTTCGACATAACTATATATATATATATATATATATATATAGTAATTCTGCCCGAAGGCAGGTCCTTCACTGCAATCATAGCATTTTCATGCTATGCTTGCAGCTTTACTAGGGAATTGTAGGTGTGGTAGCTTCCCGTTGCTTTCCACACCGGTGAAGGATGACGATAATGTTGATGATAATGATAAGGATGATGATGATGGCCATATGATTTCGGGGACCGTTTGGGCCTTAAAGTTTTCCTGACATTTGTCTTATAGGTGAGGAAAAACCCCGATAAAAACCTCACCCAGAAAAACTGCCCCGACCGGGGATCGAACCCGGGCCCGCTGCGTGACAAGGCAGCACGCTACCTCGAGACCACTGCGGTGGACTATATATATATATATATATATATATAATATATATCCTCCACAGTAATTCTGCCCGAAGGCATGTCCTTCACTGCAATCATAGCATTTTCATGCTATGCTTGCAGCATTACTAGGGAATTGAAGGTGTGGTAGCTTCCCGTTGCTTTCCACACCGGTGAAGGATGATGATGATATTGATAAGGATGGTGATGATGATGGCCATATGATTTCGGGGACCGTTTGGTCCTTAAAGTTTTTCTGACATTAGTCTTACAGGTGAGGGAAAACCCCGATAAAAACCTCACCCAGAAAAACTGCCCCGACCGAGGATCGAACCCGGGCCCGCTGTGTGACAAGGCAGCACGCTACCTCGAGACCACAGCGGTGGACATATACATATATATCCATATCCATATCCATAGTAATTCTGCCCGAAGGTAGGTCCTTCACTGCAATCATAGCATTTTCATGCTATGCTATGCTTACAGCTTTACTAGGAAATTGAAGGTGTGGTAGTTCCCCGTTGCTTTCCACACCGGTGAAGAAGAAGATGATGGTGATAATAATGATAAGGATGATGATACTGATAATGGCCATTTCGGGGACCGTTTGGACCTTAAAGGTTTCCTGACATTTGTCTAACAGGTGAGGAAAAACCACGATAAAAACCTCACCCAGAAAAACTGCCCCGACCAGGGATCGAACCCGGTCCCGCTGCGTGACAAGACAGCACGCTACCTCGAGACCACAGCGGTGAACAAGTGTATGTATATATATACAGGGTGTATATATATACAGGGTGTATAAAAAAGGATGGCGCAAACTTGCATAGTTGAAAGTACACGATGTTAGAAGCAACAATGCCCCAGTAAACATGTGTGAGATAATTACGAATGTATGGTTACAAGCCGCCACTGACTTCATTGTAAACATCGTCCTAGTTAGTACAAATTAATTTGAATTTAGACTTTACTATTTTTTTTTTCATCTCATTTAGTTCAAATTTCACAGTTCACTTCACTTATGGGTTACCTGTTAAATGAGGTGTTCGAAGTGCCTTCCTTGTATTCGGATGCAATACTTTGCTCGTCTGTACAATGAATGTCGAATTCTTTCGAAAACCCTGGATCATTTATGAATTCTTGATAAGCATGTACAAGTCTCTGCTCCAGTTCTTCAACCGTGTTAACGGGTGTGCTGTACACTTCGCTTTTGAAGTGACCCCAGACACATAAATCCAAAGGATTTAGATCAGGTGATATAGGAGGCCAAGGTACAGATCCGCCTCGACCTATCCATCTTTGGCCGTATGTGCGCGTTGATGTCATCTCACAGCAGCAGCAAAATGTGCCGGAGCCCCATCATGCATGTACCACAAACTCCGACGTTGCTGAAGGGGGACATACTCAAACAATCCTGGAAGATGACGCCGCAGAAACCTATGGTACCTCCGTCCATTACGTTTTCGTGGAAGAATGTGTGGCCCAATGAGATGATCACCTAGTACCCCTAACCACACATTCAGTGTGAAACGGTGCTAATGTGGCGACTCATGAACAACATGTGGGTTTATTTCACACCAATAATGTGTATTATGATAATTAAAGACACTATCGCGTTTGATTCCTGCTTCGTCTGTAAATAAAATGTTACATGCGAAACGAGGGTTGACTACAGTCCGTTGTTGCATCTACTGACAAAACATCACTCTAGGAACAAAGTCCGCATCATTGAGACATTGAACTCGTTGGAGGTAGTAAGGGTACAGTAAATTGCGCTGTGAAATTCTCCATACACTACTGTGGCTTAGTACAGGCACTTGTGTGCCAATTCTTCTCGTCGAGGTTCCTGGAGAGAGCTGTACTGCTTCCAACACCATATCCTCAAACTCAGGCGTAATTCGAGCAGGCCTACCTACTGCTCTGCCATGTGCAAAACCCCCATTTTCTCTCAGGCGCTGATGGACCCTTGTAAATGTACGACTTTCGGGGTGTCTTCGATCAGTATATGTTTCTTGGTACAAGCGTGCAGCCTCCCGTGCATTGCCATTAGCCCTACAGTACATGAAATTCATATCCGCATACTCTTCGTTACTGTAAGGTTCCATTGTAACTACAACACAGCACAAGTGGCACTCCTCAGACGAGACTGATACCTTTTGAGACTGTGTACTGTAGCCGACCTGTACGTTCTGCGTGTGTGGTTTGATTACAACTCCACCTCTCGGCAATATTCAGTTTTGTAAACAAAGAACATACGACGGCTTCAAGTGCGCAAGGAGTAAACCGTACGATGTTACAAACAATGATGTCAGTGGCGGCTTGTAACCGTACATTCGTAATTATCTTGCAAACGGCTCGTTTGCGGACCCATGTTTACTGGGATATTTTGCTTCCATTATCGTGTACTTTCAACCATGTAAGTTTGCGCCATCCTTTTTTATACACCCTCTATATATATATATATATATATATATATATATATATATATATATATATATTATAATTAAATTTTTGACATTGAGCAATGCAAGCTTAATATGACATGACAAGAAAAATAAATGCCTGGACCAGATGGCAGTGAAGACCGAGTTCTCGCTACATCTCGTAATAATGGAGAATATATATTTAAGAGAAATTAGTGTTTGTATTAGATTTACCCCGTGGTGTAATGGATAACACGCTGAAGTACCAATTCAGAGATCCGTTTTTAAATCCCGTCCAGGAATTTATTTTTCTTATCATGTCATATATATATGATATGAAAAGAAAAATAAATGCTTGAGTTGCTTTTTTTCATATGATATTTGCCTTCATTGCCAAATGTAAAGAATATAGTTATAACATCTAAATAGGCCTATATATATATATATATATATATATATATAGTCCACCGCTGTGGTCTCGAGGTAGCGTGCTGCCTTGTCACGCAGCGGGCCCGGGTTCGATCCCCGGTCGGGGCAATTTTTCTGGGTGAGGTTTTTATCGGGGTTTTTCCTCACCTGTAAGACAAATGTCAGGAAAACTCTAAGGCCCAAACGGTCCCCGAAATCATATGACCATCATCATCATCCTTATCATTATCATCAACATTATCGTCATCCTTCACCGGTGTGGAAAGCAACGGGAAGCTACCACACCTACAATTCCCTAGTAAAGCTGCAAGCATAGCATGAAAATGCTATGATTGCAGTGAAGGACCTGCCTTCGGGCAGAATTACTATGGATGGATGGAGATATATATATATATAAGCGATAGATTAATTCATAAATGTTATTTTCTTTGTATTTTTCATGATAGTAGATAAGAGCTGTTCTTTCTTTGTGTACATATAATTTTTTTAGTTTTAAAGTTAATTGACATTAACTTTACTGCATTATTAGATCTTACTTTTAACATTGTTCAGTTTGACAAAATAATGGTTTAGTTTATAATATTGCTGTGTTTTTTTATTTGAATGTAATCACGCGGCATTAATTCCATCAGACTAAATAAATATTATAAAATTCTTATATTTAAATTTATGTAATAATAGTATACCAAATTAATATTATTGTTTAATTTCCGTAAAAATAGCATTTTAGAACATATGAATAATGTTAAGGAGGGATCATTAAATGAAGACAACATATTATAATCATGAATCCTTTTCCAAGGTTAAAGAACACATGGGAAAATAAAGATGGAGATCAGTGTAATGAGAAACAATAAGGAATTAAAATTGAATGATTAAGGCATGAATTCGAATATTCGAAGTAAAGTAGAAAAGCAGAGTCAATCTTATAATTTTACCCAGTAGGTTAATGATCTTGATCGTGGGATCGCGTATTGCAAAACATCAAGAAGTTAAAGAAACAGAACTGGAAGGAGGAATCATTAAACAGAGATTAAAGGAAGAAAGCCATTGAGCAGGTGAATACCTGACTAAGGAGCAGAAGAAAAACAAGAAGAACACGAGTAATGTTCTATTAAACACAGTGCATATCTCTCTCTCTCTCTCTCTCTCTCTCTCTCTCTCTCTCTCTCTTTTATTTTCCGTGGTTTAACTTCTCCATTTTATAGGTACTTTCACGAACCCCATACCACCCAATCCTTATAAGATGGTATTTGTAGAGAGAGGACTTGTAACTCTGGACCACATGCATATATATATATATATATATATATATACACATATCCATCCATAGTAATTCTGCCCGAAGGCAGGTCCTTCACATTTTCATGCTATGCATGCAGCTTTACTAGGGAATTGTGTAGGTGTGGTAGCTTCCCGTTGCTTTCCATACCGGTGAAGGATGACGATAATGTTGATGATAATGATAAGGATGATGATGGTGATGATGGCCATATGATTTCGGGGACCGTTTGGGCCTTAAAGTTTTCCTGACATTTGTCTTACAGGTGAGGAGAAACCCCGATAAAAACCTCCCCCAGAAAAACTGCCCCGACCGGGGATCGAACCCGGGCCCGCTGCGTGACAAGGCAGCACGCTACCTCGAGACCACAGCGGTGGACTATATATATATATATATATATATATATAGGGCCTATATATATATATGTATATATGGTATGATAAGAAAAATAAATGCCTGGACGGGATTCGAACCCGGATCTCTGAGTCTGTACCTCAGTGTGATATCCATTACACCACCAGGCGAATCCAATTCAAACATTTATTTTTCTTATATATGTATTATATTCTCCATTATTACTAGATGTCGCGAGAACTCGGTCTTCACTGCCATCTAGTAGCTGACTATAACAAGTAAGCAAATTAAAGAGAACATTTTTACTTTATAGCAGTGACGCTTTATCGATGTTATAATTAAAATGTTTAATATTGAGCAATGCAAGCTCAATATGGTATGATAAGAAAAATAAATGCCTGGACGGGATTCGAACCCGGATCTCTGAGTCTGTACCTCAGTGTGATATCCATTACACCACCAGGCGAATCGAATTCAAACATTTATTTTTCTTATATATGTATTGTATTCTCCATTATATATATATATATATATATATATATATATATATATTGTAATCCCATGTTTTCCCTTTACAGAGATTTAGGCGCTCTCCCCCTACGGGAAGAATTTGAACCATATTAGTTTAGTTACACTTGTTTTCGTATAGATGTCATTTTGAGTGGTACGTGGTCAGCGTTCCGCCTCATACTGACATCTAGGAAACCAAGGTAGTACTAGGACGGGAAAATTCGGTTAATTTTGCTTAGATGCCTTTTCATTCAGGCTTAAGGATTTTTTACGAGCCTGAAAATCTTCAGACTGGGGACCCACGGCTTAAAGCCCCTCCCGGAGGACTTGCTCCTTGGATTTTTCCGTCATATATATATATATATATATATATATATATATATATATATATAGGGTGTAACAGGACTTCACCGACAAAATTATAGAGATGACATACCATGCAGAGAGGATCATTTTTTTGTGAAGGAACATATAGTCGCAGACACGTCGTTTATGAGTTATATGCAGATGAAGGTATTCATCCATAAGGGTCGGAATTTAATACAAACAATTGTACACGTATAATTTTATTGAAAGATGACATGCTTTACAATAATCATTCAAACAGTCGACCCTGTGTTTCATTGCATGCTTGATAACGTCGCAGCAACGATCAGCCAGCACGGCCGATCATGCCAGAATTCTTTTTGACGTCGTTAAAACACTTATTGTTTGAACACTTATTATAAAACATGTCTTTTTCAATAAAATTATATGTGTGCAATTACTTGTATTCATTTCCGATCCCTACGGGTGAACACCTTCATCTATGCATAACTCATAAACGACGTGTTTGCGACTATATGTTCCTTTCACAAAAAAATGATCGCTCTGCATGACCTTATCATCTCTATCATTTTGTCGGTGAGGTCCTGTTACATCCTGTATATATATATGAGTTTCGGGAATGTGGACCCTTCGGTTTGAGTGGATCCTGTTAATATCTTTTTTAATTGGTGCTGCCCTCGAACAGAAAATGTTTTAATTTCTTCCCCTCATCAACTTTGACGTGTTCAAGGTCAGTTAATTTTATTCTTTGTGCGAAGAAGGGTTTATGTGTGATATTTATGAAAACGACCATTTAAAGATTTTTCAAGCTGAGAATTAATTCTTTATTTATGCTGTTGAATATTACAAATGTTGAAAAAACTCCTAAATATATTATGTTATGTAGATGCTGTTTTAATATACTGACGGATTTGGTTTGATATTATGTGACATGGCAGTTGTATAAAATAATTGAATATAAAATAATTCGGTTAATGTAGACCCACCACGAGGCAGTTAAAGTTGACCTGGGTCCACTTTACGCGAATACGTATATTTTATCAATAAGGGTGCTATATGTAAAAGCCATACATGTAATTTATTTTATTTAATATCCTTGTAAGTTTACCTAAACCCAAAGACCGTCGCTGTTTGCAGGCAGATGAATGACGTGTGAATGATATAATCAACGATAATTTTTCAAAGCATTAAATACATGTCAATTCTTTTAATTATGATCAGTCTTAAATACTTTCAGATAAATTTGTGCTTGTCTGTATACATTAATGGAGTAAATAAACTGAACATAATCTAAAGGCTAGGATGTACTCTGAGGTCCAATTTACCGGAATATGGAGGTTAACGCGGACCTTTCTTGTAATGTAAAACAGTTTATAAATGATGAAGATGTTTCCAAATTTGAATAAAATAACAATGGTATTTCATAGTTATAAAAACTAATGATAATCAATGTGATTAAACAAAATTTAAACCCCTTAATTAAAAGAAAAAAAACAAAAAAAAACAAATCAACATAGGGGTCCAAAGACCCGAAGTTTATATATATATATATATATATATATATATATATATATATATATATACTATGCGATAGGTTGTATAGGAAATTGCCTTTCCTTTTATTTATAATCGCGCCACTCCAAAAAAAGGTTGCATTCTTTTGTTATAGAAGCAATGGGACGAAATAATGTTGCTTTAAGTTCTCACCTAGGCGCAGAGGCCATAAAATATTCTTATTCTTTTTTTTTACGAAAAACAAAGACTTTCTACTAGCCATAATCAGTGGTTCCTTCCTTAAGTAATGCCAAAGTTTGTTATTTCCATCTGTCGAAGTAGATTCCTTTATATATATATATATATTTTTTATTTATTTATTTATTTATTTATTTCCTTAGTGTAACCCGTTTGTAGGCACTTTTCATGCCTCACAGAGACATGACCTTAGAGATAAGATTGTAAACTTTGGATTACATGTCAATATGTAAATATTTTTTGGCTTCACGGGGACATGGAGAGTCTACCTGCTAAGTTGTAAACGTAATGTGAAGACCACCTCCGAGACAACACGAACATTTAAGCCATGACGCACTATTCACTCATGCATTCATACCAAACAAATATCATATGAATGATAGCTATATAGTGTTCGGGGAATATTTGGATCCTACATTTTGCAGATATTGCCTTACAGACGAGGAAAAGCTCGAATAAAAATTCTTCCAAGAAACTAGTCTTGATTGGGGATCGAATCAAGGCCCACTGCATCTGAGGCCTCTAGACTATAACGGAGGATCGAAATAGATTTCACCTAAATCTTCATCGAAAACTTTATTTCTGTTCTTTATCATTCTCGTTTTATTTTATTCATCTATTACTTTACTGAGATCATTTTCTGACACTACACTAAATTCTTATAAAAGATCCTGGCAATAGCTGCATCTTTTTTTTACAAGAACTCTAGTTTTATCTTCCATTTTTTCATCTGCCTTTATTTTAGTTTGTAATAAACATTTACACTGACTGTTTAATTCATGTCGCAAATGTATTTTTCTCCAACAAATACATTGAATATAGCAATGAATAGATTCAGTGATTTTACTGAGTTTTAACCTATAATGTTGATTATAATAGTTTGATGTTTCATTATTTCTCCACTAGAGTGAATTCTTACAATATTGCGATCCTATTTGGCAATAAATAATATGATCGAGTTGCAGTGAATATACATAACCTCACATTTCTAATTTGTTTTCGAACATCGCCGTTTACATTAACTATATAAATATTTTAAAACACCAGTAACTATATTCAAATAATTATTTTTTAGTAAAGAGCTTAATTTTATTCGTTAAATAGTCCTAACAAATGCCACTCTTGATTTCCAAATTCTCTAGATAAATTCACTCCTCACTTCGTGAGTCGTGAATTTAACGATAATTTGGAAATCACTCGTGGCATTACTTATGAAAATCACTGTCAGTTCCTTAGTTCGGTGCGGATGTTTCGATAGTACTCGGGATGTTTCGATAGTACTCGGACTTGAATTGTATTGAGGTAGTCCCTGATATTCATGTGTACTCAATCATTTTTTATTTCTCTCTCTCTCTCTCTCTCTCTCTCTCTCTCTCTCTCTCTCTTGTATCGACATTACCTAAAGCCATTTTTCTTACAGTTCGTTGATTAGTAGTAAATGTTTTCTCTCTCTCTCTCTCTCTCTCTTTCTCTCTCTCTCTCTCTCTCTCTCTCTCTCTCTCTCTCTCTCTCTCTCTCTCTCTCTCTCTCTCTCTCTCTCTCTCTCTCTCTCTCTCTCTGGTATCTTATATATACTTACGTGAAATATGACCGATATGACACCCACTTACAAGGAAAAAGTCAATTTGCTACAACTCATCTTAACTTAAGGATTCTAAAATTGTTTCTTCTTTTCAAAATGTTAGAACATTTATTGTGGTATTCAGTTACCATTTGCTGGATCTGAGGGAATCGAGACTGTTGGAGCAGATGTTCTTAACCATGCTTCCGTCACTTTCATTGCCACAGTAAGGGAAATATCACTTTTCGAAGTTTCATTACTTCCGCCTCCTTTCCAAGTTAGACGGGCATAAGAATAATGCCACGTCATGTCCCTAAAAGTTGGCAAAAATTGCAAACTCATGGCCTCTGCTGTATCAAATACGCCTTAAAGTTTAATATTTTCTTCTATGTTGTAATATTTTCCTTTGCTATTTTATATTTTATTTAAAATAACACAACACTATCATACTGTGAGAACTAATCCTTCTCTGAACTATGACTGAAGCCCAAGTGCGCAGACGGAATGATCCAAACGAAAATCGTTAAATTCGTAAAATACAACGAACCAGAAAGACAGTAATATATATTTTTGCGCGATAGTGCGTTTTGTCGTACTTACCAGCAATTGCGATCAATATTGAAAGTTCAACTTCCTACATTTCGGGGTTGCCAACCTAAATAACTATGATGTAATATTACATTTACACCCACGTGCGGGAAGTAAAACCACTGCTCTCTATGTATACTACGTACAATGTATATAAAGAAAATATCCAAAAGGTAGTGTTAATATACATTATACGAAATAAATCACTGCATTTTAAATTAACTGAATTTTATTTGAAACAATATAAAACAATAAATACGTACTTGCGGCCATGTTATCAATAATTGTTCTCAAGGCCTCCTGTTGTTTCGACTATTAATCATTGCCCACACTGTTAACGTTAGTCAATTGTTTATAATGAACGCAAATATTTCCAACAAAGATGTTATTATTTTACTATTATTCATTATTTTGAAACAACATCGCGCAAAAAATAATGTACAACGCACGTTTGTGAAGTGTTTTACAGAATCTCGGATTTTAAAAACCTCGCTCTCGCTCGGTTTTTAAACATTTTTCCTCAATTCTGTAAAAACCATTTCCCAACCACGCATCGTAATATACTAAACTAACCAACTAACTAATTCACTAGTACTATCGAACGCGTAGGTTCATGGCCGCGCGGACATAAACTCTCCATATATCCCTATCCTGAGCCAATGTTTTCCAATCATCCCCTGTATAATCTACTTCCCTCAAATCATAGTTAAAGTTATTCTCCCACTTCATTCTTGGTCTACCAACTGTTCTTTCCCTCTGGTTTTCCTACAAGAAGCTTCCATGCACGTCTTTCATTCCCCATTCGTGCCACATGTCCTGCACATCGCAGTCTACTATTTCTCATAATTCGATTTCTTAGTCATTCTACAAGAATTAACCGCTATTAGGGCATCCGAGGGCTAGGGAGTATTTCCTTTCTTCCATTTCTTCTTTCCTTTATTTTCTTTTCTTCTCCAGAAAAGCCTGACCTAGGCTATAAAATGGCAGCCCCATCACTGGTCTTGCCTTCCTTTGGCCAGCAACCAATCGAAGGGACTCTTATTATACTTTCAAGTCTTATATGAGAATTTCCCTGAATTTCTCTGGTCCGTCCTTTGAAACGCTGGAGGGGAAATTTTCTATAGGATCGTAACAGGCTTTGCCTAACACTTGGAAGAAAGAAGAAGTCATTCTACAAATATCACACGGATATGGAACCAGTGGACTGGGAAACCCAACATTCATTTTACGTTTAAATTGGTGACCCATCATGCGCAAAGTCATTATAAAATTCAGCAGTTTCTCGGAAAACTGTCCACAATATTCACTCCCAGTAATCCCACCCTTGTCAAGGATAACCCCCAAGTTTCACCCACTCATATTACTTGGTTAAAATAAATGTGTACATAATATAATCACAGAATACTCAATTACAGAAAGTTGTGCCACAAAATTACTGAAATTCGTAATTCGTAATTTTTACAAAGTTTTTAAATATTAAAATAGCTTGCACCTCGGTGAAAAGTTATCGGATTTGTATATTTTTTCTGCATTGATTTGAGCCCAGTTGTAATTTTTTTTATACCACGTGCATATTGAGATTCGAAAATGTATTTTTTTGCGCGATAATGTGTTTTGTCGTACTTACAGCAATGGGGACCATGATTGAAAGTTCAACTTCTATATTTCGGGGTTGCCAATCTAAATAACTATACTATAATAAAATAACTGTATAGTAATATTACATATTACAAAAGGCGTGTGAAAGTAAAACCATTGCCCTCTATGTACACTACATACAATGTATATATACACAAAAATATCCAAAAGGTAGTGTTAATATACATTATACGAAACGTATCACTGCATTTTAAATGAACTGAACTTTATTTGAAACAATATAAAACAAATATGTACTTGCGGCCATTGTATCACTAATATTGTCTCACGGTCTCCTGTTGTTTCAACTAATAAACATTGCCCACACTGTTAACGTTAGTCAATTGTTTATAATGAACGCAAATATTTCCAACAAAGATGTTATTATTTTACTGTTATTTATTATTTTGAAAATACCATAGCGCAAAAAATAATGTACAACGCATGTTTGTAAATTGTTTTACAGAATCGAGGAAAATGTTTAAAAACCGAGCGATAGGGAAAACTCGCATCGTAATGTACTATTTTCGGTACAATTTACACACTCAAACTAGCACAACTTAAAAAAATTAAATGAATATGATCCTTTCAAATAAACAGAAGGACATGTATAACCTACAAAGATTAATGTCTAGCTCAGCTCTGATGTCACCTCCAAGATAACATGAACTGTAAACTGCATATTTATTTTAACTATATATTTAAGGCAAGACGCACAATTCATTTCTACTAAACAAGACGCATATGATATGGGTGTTTATGATGACCAGATAGTGTTCGGGGAATATTTTGGCTTTAAATTTTCCCTAAATTTGTCTTACAAATTAGAAAAACAAAAAACGAAAAAATACCTCGCCTACGAAATTTGTCCTGGCCGAGTATTGAAACCGGTTTCACTGTTTCTGAGACAAGGACGTTACCCCAAAGCCATAGCTCTGGACCAAATCTCTAACGCTTATCTCATTTATGGAAACAGCTTTTCAATGTTGACGAGAGAATGTGTGAATGTTAGACTAATTAATGAAAATAACAGACACCAGGCATATACTTAGAATGTAATATAGTAGATTGGATGTAATTAAAACGATACAGGAATTTGGCGTGCCTTGTCTCTTATAAGCAAATTGACTCTTGATTTTAAAATAACAATAAATCACAGTCGACCTTGCCCTCTGAGCCGTATAAGAAATTAATACGATCGATGCAATTCAATTAACTGGCGTCAAAAACAAAATGCAGTCGTGATTCCTGTCACATATTTTTCAAAGCCAGCTATAAATATCATCTTTTGATATCCATGCAGAGTAATCTAAGTTATTGCTATATCTAGTTTAACAAGGAAGTGGCTCAAGATTATTGGCATAAATTACCTCCTTAATATATTTTTAATTTCATCGTAAAATAAAATATATGCATTTAAAATAGTTTATACGTAAGGTCTCATTTTATGTTCATATATAAAATTTTCATTTCTTACTGTTTATGATGTTAATAAGTCTGTTGATATCTCTAAAGTGAAGGTATATAAAACTGTAACTGTGGTCCAGCTGTATAAAGTAGGTAAAATATTCTGGAGGTGACCAAGGCTAACAAATTAGTTCATCATCATCAATAGCTATACGGTTTAGACAGTCTGCCCTGTTCCGAATTAAATATTAAATTGGAATCTTTCTCCACCTCCTTCCAGGCCGACCGTAATCCCTCTTTCCTGTTGGATGGTATTTAAGAATTTGATGGGAAGTCTATCATGATTCAAGGTACATTTTAAATACGTGGTGGTACCAATTATTTTGATACTGATTGATAGTTCTGTAATTATATTTGGTTTTAGTTCTTTTCTAATTTAATTTCTCTTATGTTCGTACAGGTCTCATGTGCAGCTTTGCTAATAGTCTCAAAAGTCCCATTTCTCCTGCTTCCAATCTGCAATTGACGCTTATTTAATGTCCATTTCTCAGAGCGGTATAAGAATAACCATGGTTTTATGAGAGTATAGATGAGGAAGAGTGTCAGAAATTAGTTGTAGAGACAACATCAATAATAATAATAATAATAATAATAATAATAATAATAATAATAATAATATAATCCATTCATAGTAATTCTGCCCGAGGGCAGGTCTTTCAATGCAATTATAGCATTTTCATGCTATGTTTTGTAGCTTTACTAGGGGATTATAGGTGTGCTAGCTTCCCGTTGCTTTCCACACCGGTGAGGGATGATGATGATAATGATAAGAATAATGATGATGACCGCATGGTTTTCGGGGATCGTTAGACCCTAAGCTTCCTGACATTTGTCTTACAGATGAGGAAAAACCTCATCGGGAATCGAACCCAGGCCCGCTGCGTGACAAGGCAGCACTCTACCTCGAGACCACAGCGGTGGAAATAATAATAATAATAATAATAATAATAATAATAATAATAATAATAATAATAATAATTAATAATAATAATAATAATGTTTCTTTATTCTGGCAGAGTTAAGGCCATAAGGCTTTCTCTTCCACTCAACCAGCACAAATACAAATAAATATTTGACATTATACATATACACTATACTAATTATAAATAATTAAAAATATATTAAATGTTGCAATGTAAATTTCATATGCAAACAACATTTTATACGATAATAACAATAATAATACTTACAATAATAATACTAGTAATAATAATAAAATAATAATAATAATAATAATAATAATAATAATAATAATAATAATAGTCTATAAATATGATAGATTATACGAGAAACACCAATTAATATATGTACCTTACACTGGGTAATGATGAAGTCGAGGTTGAGCAAATATAAATTTAGATATCTTTTAAAAGATGCCAATGTCCGGCAGCCCCTTATTTCTTGTGATAGAGAATTCCAGTTGCGAGAAGTGAAGATGGTATATGACATGGAGTGATGTCCTATGTTGCGGTATATTAAACAAGAGACTATGTTGTGATCGTGTGTTTAAGTTATGGTTTGAGGATAGATACTGGAAACGAGATGATAAATATTGGGAGTCGAGGTATGTAGGATCTTAAATAAGGGAATTAGACAATGTGATTTTCTTCTCCCTTTTAGATGTAGCCATGACAATTCGTGGAATAGTGGAGAAATGTGATCGTATTTTCGGACATTAAATATGAATCCGATACACATATTATGGACACGCTGCAGTTTATCCGACCATCCGTCACTTATGTCAGTTAGTAGAACGTCTCAATAGTCAAAATGAGGCATCAGTAAGGTTTGGATTAAAATTCTTTTAGTATTATCTCGTAATAATATATTTTAAGACGATTAGTAATGCTATAGTTTTTTAATAAGTAGGTTAACAAAAAAAATGTCTAGGAATCAAGTGAAGCAAATGTTATATCTAAATTGTAACGAACATTTTAAAACTAGGTTATTTATAATTTTCATGTGACATTATCCTGAACTTAAACATTACAAATAATATTTCTTAAGACTTTGTTAGTTTGCTTTTAGTACCAATATGTAATTAGTATGACATTTAGATAGTTTATTTGTTAAACTTTATCTTACCGTGATGGAATGGCTTCCGTACATAAACGATTCCGAGAGCAATACCGACGACAGCATTGCTTCCAACATGGTCACCCATGCCGGACAGATCAAATGTGATAAACCAGATGAAAAAAAAAGTGTCTTGGTCGAAAGGGTGACAAACTATATTTCATTGAAAAAAATCGTCAAACCTGAACATGGATTCTACTGGAGTAAAATATTCCGGAGACAAAATAGTCCCCATTCGAATATCCGGGCGGAGACTATGTAAGAAAACCCAGGGCAAAAGCTTAAACATAGGGACATGTTCCTAGGAATATGAAATTTTAGGACATATATATATACATATATATAGCCTATATGGTATGATAAGAAAAATAAATGCCTGGACGGGATTCGAACCCGGAACTCTGAGTATATATATGGCATGATAAGAAAAATAAATGCCTAGACGAGATTCGAACCCGGAACTCTGAGTCTGTACCTCAGCGTGTTATCCATTACACCACCAGACGAATCCAATTCAAACACTTATTTTTCTTATATATGTATTATATTCTCCATTATCACTAGATGTCGCGAGAACTCGGTCTTATATATAAACAAATATCAAAGCTAAATGTTGTTCGAATCCTTGTAATTTCATTTGAATTAAAAAATACACCATCACCAATTTACAAAACTCTCTATATCTGTACGTTCCCACGTTCTGCAAGAATGTATCCTTGCGAGAGTTACTTAACAAACAAATAAAAATGAAATAAAACTTAATTTCAAATAAAATAATAAGGAAGATACATCGCATCCAAGGAAAATTACACAAGAAAGCTAATTTACTCTTATTTTCTTACATATTTCTGCAGTGACAATCGTCGTCTCAAAGAGGGACCTAGTTGGTAGGTAAGATATGAGAAAGGTCAGAAAGTCTTCGGGAGTCACGACTTAAAGTCCCTCCCTTGGATTTTTACATCTTATAAATCCATTGACATTGCCCAGATTTGAATCCATAACTCTCGGGACCAGAAGCTAGAAACTTGACCCCTAGACCACCGAGGAAACGACTGTATGTATATTTTCTTGATAGTTAGCGAAGGTTTATACAAAGATCGATGGTAAATATAATGAAAAGTTGAGAGTTATGGATATAGAATCATTGATCAAGGCACAGAGACATTAGAGCAAGTCGTCGAAAAATAAAGGAAGTACATGAAGGAAAATCACCTTGACACTTCATAATAGAGGGATGGACAGCACCACCCGAGGTTGCTATTTGGAACTGTTTAATCTTCCGATTAGCATGTGTGGCAATGTTCCAGAACAATTTCAAATTGAAAAATTCTAATAAGATTATCCTTGAATACGAGAGTCATATAGGGGACCCTCCTTTGTTGCATAAAACCTTTCATGTACTTAATTCTGCATAAACATCTTACAATTACCATCGTTCATTACTTAATTTACTAGTAGATAATAAACTTAATTAAGTTAACTTACAGGGAACGGTTAAATGTTGAATGATTGCATGTTACTATAAAACTTAACATGGGTGTTTCATTACCATGTTTTATCTCCAGATATAATCAAAAAACGTATTAAGACTATGCAAAAGATTAAGATTGGGGAGTGTAAGGTCTATCTATCTATAGTGGCGTAGCCCATCGCTAAGCCATAGCCTCTCCTTTGTAAGGAGTTACTAGAGCAAGTTAATTTTTTTAGTTACTTGATTTGCTCAGAGATGTCATGGATGGCATGCGGTCAACAAACCTAACAGTCATGAGACATCTAACAGGCAACTACGGCAGGACGTTGAGGTCGGTAAATTTGCTTAAGGATGTCTTACAAGCCTAAAAATCTTCAAATGGTACCCACGGCTTAGAGTCCCTCCCGGAGGACTTGCTCCTTTCGAGTTTTCCGTCCTTAAAGATCCATCGATCCCGGCCGGGTTTGAACCCGCGATCCTCGACACTAGAGGCAAGGAGCATAACCACAAGTCCACCCCGGCCGACGGGGAGTGAAAGAGGAGCCCGGAAATTTCTGATAAGAAAACTAGAAGGAAGCACCCAAAAGGTAGATTCTTGCCATACTAAATACCAATGTGTCACGTGGATGACCAAGTGGCACTTTTTGATTCTAGACTAGAAATTACTGTAGCGTGTAACTACGTTAATATGAGGAACTTTCTAAAATACGCATATGTAAATGATGAGTTTATAATACAGGATGTTCCAAAATGATGGACGGGGTTTCAAAGTTATTTAATTTCTCTTACATGATATATGTAAGAACAAAACTTACGTAGGATTAAAGAGAAACTCTTCGAGTTATCATAACATACTTAATGAGTATTCGATGTGAGCACCTTTCGTTACACGGCACATATCAAGTCGACAGTCAAATTCCTCCCAAACCTTGGTCAGCATATTTGGAATAATGGATTCAACAGCAACAACAATCCTTATTCTCAAGTCTGGAAGGTCGACGGGAAGTGGTGGTACGTACACATGATCCTTCACATACCCCACATGAATAAGTCATCGGTTATGAGATCGGGAGACCGTGGAGGCTATGGGAATAAACCATGTCATCCGGACCGACGCGTCATTTGCTGTTTGTGGACGTCCTGGGCTTTTCCTTTTACATATACATGTAGTTGTTTCTAACTGCATATACAATCGACGGATAATCTATATGTCGGAGGGTCAATTCCAAATTGCGTCGGAAAGCTCGCTGCACTGCAACAATGGAACCAGACCTCGCAAATTGCAACACACAGAATGGCTTCTGTGCGGGAGTCACCATTCTCACAAATTTAACGTTGACGATGTAATAATGACGAGAAACAAATTACTGCATACAGGATATGGAACTTTCACAGTTTTTCTTTCATTATAGCAAATAATCACGCATCCAATTTCGTTTGTAAACCTATACTAACTACGTAAAACCCCGTCCATCATTTTGGAACACGGTGTAATAGCTTGTAAGATAAATATACAAAGATAGATAGATCATCGGTTGATTAATATCTTTGACATCGTCCGATTCCTAATAGACAATTTTGTCGGTCCATCTAATCTCCTGGTTGTATATGTTTCTCCTTCATGTAAAAATATATTCTCTGGCTCCAGGAGGTTTTAGGTCTTCTTCTGCCTCGTCTTCCCTCAGGTTTCCATTCCAAAACTCATTTTGGTAGCTGATCCTCTTCCATTAGCTGGACATGTCCGTACCATATTAATTTCTGAGTTTTAATATAATCTAAAATAGTGTCTTCAATCTTCATTTTCTCCCTTATAACTGAGTTTCTTATTTTTGCTCTTCCTAAAATTCATTTTCATTAAACTAATACTTACAACTTCAAACTTTTCTTGCCCTAAGTAACATGTAATCCCTCTGCTCGTATCGGACGTAATGCTAGGTCGGGGAATGAGATAAGATGAAGCCCTTATTATTGAAGATCTTTGACAAGCAAGCATTACTTCTGAGACAGTGCCTGTATTTCGCCACAATATCGATACTTAAAAAAAATATATATATATTTTCCATGATAGTGCGTTTTCTCGTACTTATAGGAATGGCGACCATGATTGAAAGTTCAATTTCCTAAATTTCGGGGTTGCCAACTTATAAATAACCATACTGTAATTTTAGAATTGCCTACCTAGGACGGTATCACTGCCCGTTACATATACTACGTACGATGTATATAGAATATATCCAAAAGGCACTGTTAATATACATTACACGAAACAAATCACTGCATTTTAAATGAACTGAACTTTATTTGAAACAATAAATTGCCACCATTTTATGCCTGATTGATATCACGGCCTGCTACAGTCTCAACTAAATTGTTTTCAGCATTTAGCGTATATACATTGGTCATTGGCCAGACTGTTAACGTCAGTCAGTTGGCTATAATGAACGCAAATATTTCGAACAAAGATGTTATTATTTTACTATTATTTATTATTTTGAAACACCATCGTGCAAAAAATTATGTACGACATACGTTTGTGAAGTGTTTTACTGAACCTCGCTATTGCTTGGCTTTTAATCATTTCTTCGCTTCTGTAAAAAAACACTTCCCAACTCGTTTTGTTATATACTAATATTTAATTGACCTACAATGGAATGTTAGTTAATAAAATTTAGTAAGTTATTACATTTGCCTGGGTCTGTACTTCGTACATAAGTAAAGAACAGTAATTTTTTACTTATACGTAATCTTTCTTTTCGCCGTATTCTCAATACAACCGGGTAGTACGAGGGTAAATATTGTCGCGCCTAGAATTCGTATGTAATTCAGATTGAATTGAGTTAGTTAGTTGGGCACGAGAAGATGTTTTATTACAACGTAACCCTGTTTATAAATATATATCTATTGAAATAAAGCAGCAAGGTGGAACCATGCATTCCACTTGGTGAGGAATTCCCTTATTTTACGGAATTCCTGTGTCTTTAAATATACACCACAGATATTTACGCAAAAGTTCCAAATTAATTTATTTCACATACTTTCACCGATTATTCACAAATATTTAGCTGGTAATAAATTCCCTTGATTCACAATATATTTGACAATATTTTCTATTTACTGATGGTTTCCCTTAGAACGTCTTCTTGTCTTCGCTGTGGACATCGCTTCACTGGTTCACAACCCAGACACAACTTCAATTGGCTGGTCCGACCCTCGTATCCTCCTATATATGCGATGGTCAGAACTATCTGGAATAACAGTCGAGACACTTCTCGGTTCACTCGGTTCAAAGATCCGAGAATCAATATTTTCATAAGAGAGACAAAGACGTATGTGAAAATTTCTCTGAGGGCTACCGATTCGCGATTTGACAGCTCATGAATATTTCTGTACCTTACAAGACGAGACGCGACTCACATCGTCGCCCGCGATATTCTAAACAGTGCGTAGCAATAATTTTCTTCACTCGTTCGTATACAGACGGAATGGAATTCTCATAGCCCCTTATGAAATGTATACAAGAAGCTCTGGATTCACTTAGGCTGATGTATAGGGCTTCCAACTACATGGTGAATTTTAATTATACCGACAAACTGCGGGGACTGATTCCTGACTGGAAATGGAGGAAAAAGTGCCCAATGAATAAGTGTCCATAAATGCATCGTTGCCACGGTAGATGGCACTGACGAATGACATTCTCTCGGACCACTAGCAGAATTATCTTCCTATTTTACTTGAGAATGTGCCTTTGGCATTTCGGATGTCATTTAGGTAATGACAGAAATTTAGATAAACACACTAAAATACAATGATTCAATTATCTATGTAGCACAATTAAACGTATTTTATTGAATAAAACGGGAAAATAAACTATTTTAAAATTTTACACAGTATTAGCAGTTCCATCTCTTATCTATGAATGTGAAACCTGGACATTAACAAAGGCAAATAGTAAACAAATAGAAGCTGCAGAAATGAAGATGTTGAGAGCAATAGCAGGATACCAAAGGACTGATAAAATGAAAAACGAAGATATAAGAACAGAACTTAATATATTTAATCTCTGTGAAAGAATAAAATACTATCAAAATGCTTACCTTCAGCACGTATTACGAATGGATGAAGAGCGCATACCAAGAAGAATGTATAATTATAAACCAAAAGGGAGAAGATTGTTGGGAAGACCATTGAAGAGATGGAAGGACCATTTCGACCTATAATGAGATCGGAACAGGCCATTGGGCTTAATCCTTGTTGTTAATGATGATGTGCCTTTGGCAATAAGACATGTGATGTCGATGTGGTTTCTGCACGATGGATCGCTACCCCACTTCCACATTACAATTCGCCGACACCTCAACAAACTCTTCCCCAGACGTTGGATAGGACACGGAGGCCCTGTTGCATCGTCTGCTAGAGCACCCTGAATTTTTACCTCTGGCGGCATCTGAAAAGCGTTGTGTATGCTGAACCAGTTCCTGATGTGCATGCTTTTCAACAGCGTGTCCATGACTCCTGTGACGCTATTCGGAGAGAGGCCGGAATATGCAAAAGAGTGAGGCAGTGAACGTTTGCATTGCATCCCATGGAGGCCACTTTGAACATCTGTTGTGACGTGGATTTGATTATGCTATGTATTGGTCAGCCAAGGGCCTTCTAGGCCCGTCGCGCTTGGAGTTTCTTGTATGTACTGTGTACCGGAACGATTTGTTGTCGTTGCACGCACATCGTTCATTTCCGGACACATGTTTATAGGACCTTTTTCCCTTCATCTCCAGTCAGGAATCAGTCCCTGAAGTTTGTCGGTGTAATTACCGTTCACTCTGTATATCTCTCTTTAGTGGATTTTGCTGAGAATTTGTAGGTTCTTCAGTCCATATAATTTTAAACCTCCAGTTGCCGTTATCAAGCCACAATTTTATTTACTTGAATATGTATAAAGAGAAGTTCGGGTAATGTGAATCCTTCTGTTTGAGTGCACCCTGTTAATATCTTTTTTAATTGGTGCTGCTCTCGAACAGAACATATTTTAACTTCTTCCCCTCATCAACTTTGACGGGTTCAAGGCCAGTTAATTTTATTCTTTGTGAGAAGAAGCGTTTATTTGTGATATTTATGAAAATGACAGTTTTAAAAGTTTTCAAGCTAAGAACCAATTCTTAATTTCTGCTATTGAATATTACAAATGTTGAAAAAACTCTTAAATGTATTTATTATATTATATAGATGCTGTTTTAATATACTGAGGGGTTTGGTTTGATATTACGTGACATGGTGCTATATAAAATAATTAAATATTACAAAGAAATTGGCGGATATTTTATCAATGAGGATACTATCTGTAAAAACATTCACTTCCATCCATAGTAATTC
This sequence comes from Diploptera punctata, assembly GCA_030220185.1. Lineage (NCBI taxonomy): Eukaryota > Metazoa > Arthropoda > Insecta > Blattodea > Blaberidae > Diploptera > Diploptera punctata. The sequence continues at coordinate 635,930 of JASPKZ010007913.1, forward strand.
TGCCCGGAGGCAGGTCCTTCACTGCAATCATAGCATTTTCATGCTATGCTTGCAGCTTTACTAGGGAATTGTGTAGGTGTGGTAGCTTCCCGTTGCTTTCCACACCGGTGAAGGATGGTGATGATAATGGTAATGGTAAGGATGATAATAAGGATGATGGCCATATGATTTCGGGGACCGTTTGGGCCTTAACGTTTTCCTGACATTTGTCTTACAGGTGAGGAAAAACCCCGATAAAAACCTCACCCAGAAAAACTGCCCCGACCGGGGATCGAACCCGGGCCCGCTGCGTGACAAGGCAGCACGCTACCTCGAGACCACAGCGGTGGACAACATTCACTTAATTAATTTTATTTAATATCCTTGTAATTTTACTAAACCCAAAGACCGTCGCTTTCTGCAGTTGAATGACGTGTACATGTTATAATCAACAATAATTTTTCAAAACGTTAAATAAATATCAACGCTTTTTAATTATGATCAGTCATAAATAATCTCAGATTAATCTGTGCCTGTCTGTATAAATTAATAGAGTAAATAAACTAAAAGCTAAGGTGGATTCTGGGGTCCACTTTATCCGAATATAGAAGTTAAAGTGGACCTTTCTTGTAATGTAAAAAAGTTTATAAATTATGAAGATGTTTCCATATTGAATACAATAACAATGCTATTTCATAGTTACAACACTAATGATAATCACCGTAATTAAACAAAATTCAAATCCCTTAATTAAAAAAATAAAACAAATTTAATACAGGGGTCCAAATTACCCGAAGTTCGTCCATATATTTCATATATTTAAATTGGAATAAGAAATTTGAGCTTTGACAAATTATTTAAAAAATGGAGAAATAAACTTTGATGCGTCTGAAATAAATAAATAATAGTTTTAAAAAACTAAAAGAACACGCTTTATTAGAAAACTAAAAAAATTAAAAATAATTTTAATTTCCAATACGCTTGGGATAAAATTAAAGCGGTCAACAAAAAAATCATCTCCAACACGTATAGAATAAAACTAGAGTTATCAACAAATATAAAATAATTTTACCATCAAAAGCATGGGGTGCTCTATATCAATTAATATATTTGATAATAAACAGATATTGGTAAAAGTAAGCTCTCTAAGAAGAAAATATAAACATCATAAAAAGACCCCACGCTTTTGATGGTAAGATTATTTTCTTTTTGTTGATAACTCTAGTTTTATTCTATACGTGTTGGAGATGATTTTTTTGTTGACCGCTTTAATTTTATCCCAAGCGTATTGGAAATTACAATTATTTTTAATTTTTTACTTTTCTAATAAAGCGTGTTCTTTTAGTTTTTAAAAACTATTATTTATTTTTTATTTTTTAGTTTTAATATTTTACAGAAAAAGATAAAAATGTAAATATCTTTAAATTCGATACTATTGTAGTATGAGATAAAAGTAATACTCTTCTATAAAAAAAACCCTCCCAGCCGGATTTGAACCAGCGACGTATGGATTACTGAAATTATATATCACTGCTTTACCAACTGAGCTCTTACAACGATTGACTAAAAAGTCGACAAGTCCGCAACCTATTATACCAGTTTTCCATTTTTTCATTTTCGGATGATTCTGTCCAGGATTTTAGAAACAAAATATGAAATTATTGTATTGTCACGGGTCCTCTACAAGTATACAAAGTTTCAAGTCGATCCAATGTTTCTAAGTGGGTGAAAATCGCGTTGAAAGATTCCGTTACATTGATACAAAAACACTTTTTTTTTATTTTCTGATGATTATGGCTAGGATTTTAGAAAATAAATATGAAATTATTGTATTGTCACGGGTCCTCTACAAGTATACAAAGTTTCAAGTCGATCCAATGATTTTAAGTGGGTGAAAATCGCGTTGAAAATTTCTGTTACATAGATAGATAGATACAGGTCAAGCTAATATAAAGCGTGTAAAATGACTGTAGTCTAATATATTGAATGTGTAACACTGTTATTCTATATCAACATCATAATGCATACAGTACATTTCTGACCGGAATGCGCTTGCAACAGCCCGCTGTACTAGTTAAACGTAGTGCATCAAGTATTGCTGCGGAGAATATGTTGTATTTAGTAAACATATAGGTTTCTTGAGAGTGTAGTTCGTCAGACTTTGTAGAACGTTCACATATAGCTGCATTCACTCTAAAAACTTTTATGCTTCCCCATAGGCTAATATTAATCACTAAGGCACGCCAAATATATGCATGAAGATATGTTTTAATCTCGCTTTAATTAAATATTTATTTGTCTTACGATTTACATTTATTTCTTACTCCGAAGTATTACTTAAAAATTGTAACCAAGGATTTTTTTAAGCATGTAACATTTATTGGAATATATCTCACATGAAAATGAGAACAAATAACGATTTTGGAAATGTGTCAGGGTCATTTCTAAAGTGCTGAAATCTCAGATAAAATTCACTAGTAGCAAACTACATATTGCAAATAATGTACTTAAATATCACACCGGTATTCTCTTAAGTCAATTAGTTGGTGATGAACTTTCCAAAGTAAACTTTTGGTTCGAATCCAGACTACTACTTAATTATTAATTTTAAATAAAAATATGTAGAAAGCAAATATTTTGAAAGCCTATAAATATTATATGCAAGCTTGCTTCGCTTTGATCATTTGTTCAGTAATGAAACCTTCAGCAGTATACACTGCAAACATCAAGTTATTTTGTTCGTGATCTGGATATTCTAGTGGTTAGCCATTCTTACCTCTGGTTTCGAGGTACGTAGGTTCAATCACGACTGTGGTTGGTGGGGTTTTCAGGATGTAAAAATTGGTTCAGAAGAGAAGTAGAAACGTGCCGTTCGTTTACGACACGTAAAATAACTTCAAGCCTGAAATAAAATGCCCCTTAACTAAGTTTTTCAACCCTTTTTTGAACAGATTTTAAATGTGATGTTAATGACCTTAGGTGTCTTTAAATAAAAACACTTCCTACCTACATTCATGAATCAAATTATTCTCTATTGTAATCAAATGACCTGTATGCATTTCTTAGAAAATTTGAGAATGAGACATACATTTAGGCAGGCTCTGCACATTATTCCTATGATTTCGGTGCTATTTGCAGAAGATGAAGATACATAAAAATTGTTTATAATAAAGATGGATAACACTCTATAAGAAAGATAAATGATTTAAATGTAAATTAAAGTAAAATTATATTAGTAATTAAAGGTGATGATAAGAAATAAATATATATTGAATACAAATGAGAGAGATTGAAATATGTAAGTAATATTAAATACATTGGAGCAATATTAACAATTCTATGCAGGAGATAAAAAAGTACACGCAGGAAGTACGTAAATTAAACGATCTCGGCAAGACAAATTTAAAGTCCAATTTTGCTAGTTTACGCAATAGTATATCTTTATATCGTTAATTAAACGGTAGACGTACATATCCAGTTTCTTTGCTAGGAAACATAAATTGCGACCGCTAGAGTAATTTTAAGTTTTTGGTTTTCATGTACACCTCCAGTCCTAAGTGTCCGATGCTGTTGATTTAGGGAATATATGTTTATTTTGACAATTAGATCTTATATACCAAGTTTTGTTGCAATAAAACAAAGATTATAGTCGAAAATATTTTCACAAATATTTCAGTTTTCAGGTTAACTTCACTTATTATGGTATAATTTTGTTTATTAACAAACTCGATCTTACTTTTATTATTCTTTAGCTATATATACATCCTCCTTTAAAATAAAAGTAGCGGCCGCTAGAATGATTTTTAGATTTCGGCTTTTAGGTAAACTCCCATTCCTAATGCCACGATTTCCTTATTTTCGTATATTTTTCGTTATATTTTAATGGCATATTCCGAGTTTCATTGATAAAATGACGAAACTTGCTGCCACTAGAACAATTTTTGCATTTTAATTTCTGATTAACCTCTTTCCTCTTAATGATACGATTTTTCTGGTTAATGAATTCTATCTTACTTTCTTAATTGATTGATTCCAAAAAAAATATTGCTGCCGCTAAAGCGTTGACACACACACAATAAATATATATATATATATATATATATATATCATGATCATTGTTTGTACCTAGTAATTTATTATCGTTTAATCTATCTATCTTCGGGTTTTTACAGCTGCTGCCGTCTTCCCGTGCCAAACCTCCAAAGCCTACGGTCTTGGGCATCTTCGATGCTTAGCCCTCTAGCTTGCATTACTGTCTTCATGTTTTCCTTCCATGTTAACCTTGGTCTTCCTCTTTTCTTCTTTCTGTTAGGATGCCATTCATATAGTTGCTTCGGCCATCGCTCATCTTCCATTCTTAAAACATGTCCTAACCACTTTAATTCCTTTTCCTCAATTCTTTCAATTATGCTTTCTTCTGCTTCCATTTTGTTTCTAATTTCCTTATTTGTGACACGTTCTAATTTAGACTTTCTGGCACTTCTTCGTAAATAATCCATTTCTAGAGCTATTAGTCTATTCTTGTAGTACTTATTGATTGTCCATACCTCACTTCCGTACATTGCAACAGATTCCACCAATGTTTTACCAATATATTTTTTTGTGTCTTTCCAAATATGCTTATCCCACCATATGGAATTTAATGATGATATTATTTTGCTACTCAATTCAATTCTATGTTTTATGTTCTCTTTGCCTATACCTTCGATGTTATCCATAATCATTCCCAAATATTTAGTTTGTTTCACTTGCTTTATTTGGATTCCATCTTCCAATACTAAGTTTACTCTTTCATTGCTATTTATTGCCAGATATTCTGTTTTTTGTAAATTTACTGTGAGACCCCATGATTCATATGTGCTTTTCAACCTTTTTATCATGAATTCCATATCAAAATTGTCTTGCGCTAAAACCAGTTGATCATCGGCAAATTGTAATGTCAGCAAAATTGTATTGCCTATTGGGATCCCCATACCTTTGCAGCTTTGTTTCCATTTCGTTAATATAAATTCTACATAAATATTAAATAAAATTGGTGATAGACTGCACCCTTGTTTCAATCCCTTTGAGGTGTTTATAGGATTAGACATTATATTTCCCATTTTAACATAAGCGGAGTTATCTTTATAGGTTTGTTTAATAATTCTATTAGGTTTCTGTCAATATTGTATTTCTCCAATACTTCCCATAATTTGTTCCTCGGAATTGAGTCATAAGCTTTCTCTAAATCTATCATTGTCAAATGGGTTTCTTCTCCAACTGCAGTCCGTTTTTCAATTAACTGTTGTATTGCAAATATATTGTCAACACATGACCTTCCTGGTCTGAATCCATTTTGATCTTCTCCTAATTTGTCTTTAACATCTTTTTGTAACTTTGTTTTTAATAACTTCGTAAATATTCTATATAATGTGTTATTTATACTTAGTCCTCTGTAGTTTTTTGCGTCTCTTCTATCGCCCTTCTTGTATATTGGTACTATGTAGCTTATTTTCCATTCATCAGGAATCTTCTGTATTGCAATGCACTTCTTATACAAGTCCCTCAATCTACCTATTAAATTTTTTGGGCCATATTTAATTAACTCATTTGGTATGTTTCCTGGCCCTGGTGCCTTTTTATTCTTTAGGGTTTGAATTTCTAATTCTATATCTATTGTATCAAATTCCAGGGCGTTCATTTCTATGGATGGATTTTCTGATGTTTCCATAAACTCATTTCTAGTTTCTGACAGTAAAGCTTTGTAATGTTTTTCTGCGTCTGATTTTGCTAACAAATTTATCTTGCTGGGTCCTTGGTTGGTTTTCAGTGTTTTTAGAAATCTCCATACTTCTGATGATTGTGATCCTCCTATATAACTTTCTATTTCTTGGCATTTGCTTTTCCATAATTTGTTTTTTTCTTCTATCACTTCCTTTTAACTTCGGCGTTTGTTCTCTTGTATTCTATCCAATTTTCTGTTGTTTTATTTGCCAACCATTCTAAGTAGCATTTTTTCTTCTTTTTGGTTAATTCTTCAATATCATCATTCCACCAATCTTGGGTATTTTGTTTTTATTATTGTGCCTAATGCTTCTTTTGCTGCCGAATGTATTATTTCCTTTAATTGATTATATTCTTCTTCTATGTCTTCCTTGTAATCCAAATTCTCAATTTTAATCCTCAGTCTTTCTTTATATAAGTTTTTGATACTATCCTGATTAAATAAATACAGTTTAAATTTTTCTTCCTGCTTCGGTTGCATTGTTGATTCCCTTGCTTCATCTTGCACTTTTTTCCCTGTAGGGAATTTGGGGATGATCTGTGCTGTGAGTAGATAGTGGTCAGAACCACAATTTGCTCCTCTTTTAACCCTTGAGTCCTTAATAAATAAGGAAGTATTTTGCTTTACAATTATGTAGTCTATTATTGATTTCTGATTGAGACTAGGTCGTTCCCAAGTAAATTATGAATATCCTTATGGTCGAAAAATGTGTTTACTATCTTTAATTTATGTTGTTTGCACATCTCTATGATTCTATTTCCATTATCGTTGACTTCTTGTTCCCCATATTTTCCTACTGCTTCATCATTGTTTCTTCTACCCACTTTCCCATTTAAATCTCCCATTAGTATTAATTCTTCATTACTTCGTATTTTCTCTATTTGTTCCACTAATACTGAATAGTACTTTTTCTTTCTGACTCTGTGCAGCATCATCTGTTGGTGAGTAGACTGCTAAGAACACCATTGTTCTTCCCATAAGCTTCATTTTAATCTTTAGGCATCTTTCATTAATATGTTCATATTCTGTTATGTTTTTACTGTATTTCTTTTTTACAAACATTGATACTCCTGCTTTAGCTCTTTTTGATTTATTTACACCTGACCAAAATGTATGTAGTTTCCTAAATATGAATTTCCCGATCCTTTCTTTTTTGTTTCCGTCACTGCTGCAATATCTATATTGTTCTGGAATAATTCTCCTGCTACTTCATTAATTTTGTTTCTAATTCCTCGTACATTCCACGTGCCTATATTCAATGTCCGTTTTCGTTGCTTTTGTCTTTCATACTTTTTTCCGTCCGGCTTTGATTGATTTGGTATTTTAGCATTTTGTTTTTTTTTTTAATGTGTGGGGAGCTGGCCCACAGCATAAACCCCCAACCTGGAGGACCAGGAAAATTTCTGTCTGGGATTTCCTCCCATAGCCTTTGAAGATCCCTCTTCACCGCAAGGCAGCGTTTCTCTATTTCCCTTAGAGATAGGGTTGCCTCTTCCGCCAGATCCGCCGTGATGAAGGACTCCTTCTGCGCCGACTCTGCCGTTGAGGTCTTCACCGTAACCCTGGCTAGGGGCCCTTACAGAGTACTATCAGTCGGAGCCAACTGAACCCTGGTTTTTTAACGAGGTTGTTACTCCTCCCCCTCCTCCTTTCTCATCCGGGCTTGGGACCGGCCATGGCGGAGTTTATTATCGTTTAAGATTTGTAAAAAATAAAGATATATTTTCATGAGTATACATAAATATGCTAATAGAATGGATGCTATTCAAATTAAGTATTTAAGAAGGGTAGCTACCCAGGGAGAGTTAAATTCCGTAGGATGTACAGCAGTGCAGGTGGACACGAATGGGAAATAAACTAAGTATGAAAACTTATTGTAGGTAAACCAGAGGGAATGCGCCCAGAAGATAGGTCAAAACTGATATGAGTAAAAGAGTTTTACAGGAAATAATTGGAAAACATTAGCTTAAGATAGGAATATGTGGATGGCTTATATCCGCGCGGTCATTCGATATTTTAGTGAGATAAGTATTCAGAGAGATAAAATAAGAAAGAATTTAGATTAATAAGAGAAGTCCTAGCACAGAAGAGAGAAGAGAACATAACAAAAAGAAAGCAACTTAACTTGTTTGGGTACTTAACAAGAATTTCGAAAGTTAGAATTTCAAAGATGATTTCATAGGCAAGACCAGAGGGGAAGATATATTGGAAGACCTAGACTGGATTTGCAGCGGTATTTGGAGAAAATTGCTGTCAGATATTATGGGAAGTCGTATGGCAAATAAAGTGAATGGCTGCTGATAGATAACAATATAAACATTTGTTGAATGTAACTCTCATACTTGGGGGCACGCCGTAGCGCAGTGGTTAAGGTACTGCGCTACAAGCCAGAAGGTCGAGGGTTCAAGTCCCGGTGGGGGTCAGGATTTTTAAACTGACCCAAACCTTCTGGCGGCACTATGGCCCTGGGGTCGACTCAGCCTCTAACGGAAATGAGTATCAGACACTTGTCGTCACGCAGGGCTGACAACCCGGCTGACATCAAGTGCCGATTGTCCAGAAAAAGTGGGAGCCTTAACCTCCTACTACCCGAAGGGCCTCCTGAGGCCTGTAGTGGGATTAAAAAAAACTCTCATTACTTCATGACATAAGGGGAGGATAAGGAAGGGCAGAATAGCAAGTAAGTTAGATCTTCAAGATTTTGCGCTGGTTCTCTACCATCTCGTAGTGACAAACCTATATGTTCACGAACCAAGCCTTCAACCACTCGTTATATCTTTTCAGGGCATTTTATTTTATAAAATTTCTCTCTTCATGAGGTCAACTAACATAGCTCGATAAAACCCTAGTACATGAAGCTAGGCATATTGTTTTCAAATCCTAGCTCAGGAAGGCCTACATATATTTTCTGTAATTACGTTAAACGTAGTTGACAGACGGCTAGTCGGTACTGGTGGACTAGTGGTTACCAAGCTCGCCTCCTCCAAGGTTCGTGGGATCAAACCCGAACGGATCGATAATTTTTTTCAGGGAGTAATATTAGGCTGTTTTACGATACAAGGATAAAATATATTATTTTGAGTGAGTTGAAATGTTTATTTATCAATGAACTCGGGAACAATTTTTCAAGAAATACGCAAAAGTCTTCCATCCATGTATCGTATTACATTTTATTTCATATTGTTGCATTTCTTACCTTTAAATTAATCACATTGCGTAAATTAATCACATAGCTACTGCTATGGTTCCACTTCAAGATCGCCAATATGTCATATCAAATATGCGGGAACTTTGAATGATAATTGAAAATTATTCTAAATAAATCTCCATTATCCGGAAAGGAGGGAAGACGAGACAGAGGAAGACCTAAAACTTCCTTGAGTCAGTGAATATATTTATACATTAAGGAGAAACGTCTAGGACCAGGAGATTGGATAGACTGACAAAATTGCTTATCAGGAATCGGGCGATGTCAAAGAGATTAATCCGCCGATGATCTATCCGAATAGGATTAATTAATATGTTATAATTGAAATATTAGATTGAGCAGATCAGCTAAAATTATTTTAACAATTCTCGTGGCAAGTTAATTATTGACGACACGTGACATTCAATTTTCTCCCTCTGGAAAACAATGTTGCCAATATGAGTGATGTGAACTATTTATATTTATAGTGACGTGTAATTGACGGGTTTTAAGGGTAAACAACGCCTATTTAAAGGTGACGGGTCTGAAATTGCTGTTTTAGGATCGTTTATAAAAGAATATTCTTAATATTGCTTACGTTAAAATAAGTCATCACACCCCACATTTTAGTTTTTATGTTGGCGAAAGTTGCTAGTGGTAGGGAGTTTGAGGACTGTAATAGTTCTTCCTCCATACTTATTTTAAATTCTAAGCATGGTTTTCTTCGGAAGGGAAGTAAAGAGGTGTGTCCCATATCGTAGATTTACGACACTTTTAACCTCAATACCGTACTGAAATAAGATGCCTCTGAGCAAACTTTCACGGTCCATTCATGTCAGATATTAATTTGGATACTAATTACGCTCGTTAACATTTTAATAGCAAATAAACAAATTGATTATCTGAAAGTAATAATTTACAAATCTTAAAATATTTAATTTGTTTTATTTTAATCTTGAAAGATATTTTTTGCCCACAACTATAGTCTCAGAATAACGTCACTACCTTGGATGTAGCGGGATCGATTCCCGGTCGGTACAAGTGTCTTTTCTGAGATTTTTCCCTCGCCTATAAGACAAACATCAGGAAACTTTAAAACCAAATATCTCCGAACACCAATTTGCCAATGTAATTACCCTATCGTATTCAACTAACGTGTGCTCGAGTAAAAGGGCCTAAGTGTGAAATTGGTTAAAATGGGATAAGCACTGAATTAACTCTACGTGATTATGTTCTTTGTGTAAAAGGGATTAAATTATACTTCTATCTGTTACGCAGTTGCGACGCTTGATATTTTGAGCCGAAGGGTTACGTAGACTACATTATGACACAGTATAAACTTTTTTTTTTTCCTCTCCTAGAAACTAGTTCATTTTACATAATCCAATTTACATGAGAATCCGCGAACTGTTCGTGTTGTCATGGATGTGGCCCTGGCATTGTGCTGATTACTCATCTGGGATAGATCTTCATTTCTTTGTATTAAAAAAGAAGTTTGTATGTGATCCAGAGTATTAAATCCTCTGTTTATATATGTATATCTGTAAGGCTCGGGAGGCGTGGGGGACATAAATATGTACAAAAGGAGAGGCTAAGGTAGAGAAAAGGAAGGAAGATATTTTCTTGATACCGGCTCTACATTAGTATTTATTTAATTCAATATTTTAATGTATATGTGAATTTTAAATGCCGTTCCGCATTCCGCTTTACGCACCTTGTATTCAAGTAAGTCCTTTACGAAAAGAGGCGTTTCCTTGTGCCACGCATTTCATGGTCCGTGGGTGACGGCCCCCCTGTTGCTCGCCGTTACGTTATTGCATCAGGCAAGTGAAGCTGTTTCAATGCCACTCTCCGGGGAGTAAATATAATCAAACTAACATTGCGTCTTTGCTACAGCAATGTGCACTGCGTTACCAATTAGCAATCATTAAGCAGAATAATAATTACTTAGGATTTATTGTATATTTATATTCCATTCCAATAACTCAGTTTAACCTCTAACCTTATAGATACTTTGTACATGCCACACGCCACCCTTTGGCACGACCAGTCGGAGGAAGCATTTTAAACTATAGATCACACAAATACTTTTTTGACTAATGAGAACTTGGAGGCCTCTCCCGAGTGAATGCCGGGGCCTCCTCTGTTACAATCATCATTATCATCCATGTAAGTATTAGGCCGTGTGGCCTGTTACGGTCTCAAAGAGGAATTTCATATCCAGAGCTTTTTTGGACGTCCCAGCGTTTTTTTTTTTTTTTTTTTTTTTTTGCCTTGGGAGTAGTAGCGAAGTATGGCTTTTGGAATTCTATGGGACGGCATTCGTTGAAGATGGGCTTTCCAGTTGTTCTGGTAGTTTTGTATATGGTGAAGAATGGGTTCTATATCCAACTCTTCCATAATTTCCTCATTTCTTTTATGGTCCCACTTTGTGTAGCCTGCTGTACGGCGCATAAATCGCATCTCTTTTGCTGTTATTCGGCTTTCATCTACTCTTTGTATTGTCCATGCTTCACTATCATATCTTAATACTGGTTTTGCGAGAACCTTATAAAGCCGTAATCTTGTCTTCTTCTGTACTAAAGATGGTTTCATTATACTGTTAATTATCCCCGTTGTTTTTGTAAAATTTGTGATTTCTTTAATATATCAGCTTCATCTTGAAATGTTAAATTATAACCCAAATAACTAAACTCGTTTACTCGTTCTAAAATTTCATCATCCAAAGCAATTTTGCTAGGTATGGGGTATTTCCCAACAAAAGGCCATCACTTTAGTTTTCTTTGTATTGATTTCCATATTGTACCTTTTTGCAATTATATTAAAATTGGGTATAGAATACTGTAAATCTGTTCCTGTTGGAGCTATTAATACCAAATCATCTGCAAAAAGCAAAGAGTCTATTCTATGGTTTCTATAAATTTGGATAGAACCGTATCTCATCTGTCGCCAATCTTGGAGTATTGTATCCATGTATAATTGTTACAATATGAAGACGAAACACACCATTCATACAAAAATGGCGAATATGATAATAATGATTATGATGACCAGACGATGTTCGGAAACCGTTTAGGCCATAAAGTTTCCTGAAATTGTCTTACAGGTGAAGAAAAACCCCGAAAGAACCATCACCCAGGAAATTTGTCCCGATTGGGGAACGAAACCGGACATGGTAAGCGACCTACCTTGAGACCGTAGCGGTGGACTATTACATATAGAGGAACTTCGGGTAATTTGGACCCTTTTTTTAAATTTATTTTTCTTCTTTTAATTAAGGGATTTCAATTCTTTAATTACCGTGATTATCTTAGTTTTGAAATCATGAAATAGCATTGTTATTTTATTCAAATATGGAGACATCTTCATATTTTATAAACTTTTTTACATTACGAGAAAGGTACATTTTAACCTCCATATTCGGATAAAGTGGACCCCAGAGTCCACCTTAGCTTTTAGTCTGTTTTAAGTTTATTTACTCTATTAATTTATACAGACAGGCACAGATTAATCTGTAAATATTTATGACCGATCATAATTAAAAAGAGTTGATATTTATTTAATGTTTTGAAAAATTATTGTTGATTAAAATATTCACACGTCATTCAACTGCAGAAAGCGACTGCCATTGAGTTTAGTAAAATTACAAGGATATTAATTAAAAAATAAGTAAGTGAATGATTTTTACAGATAGCATCCTCATAGATAAAATATACGTATTCGTGTAAAGTTGATCCAGGTCCTCGTGGAGGGTCCACATTGACCGAATTACTTTGTTATGTTTAATTTATTTTATACAGTCACCATGTCACATAATATCAAATCAAACCCGTCAGTATATTAAAACAGCATCTACATAATATAATATATTTAGGATTTTTTCCATCATTTGTAATATTCAATAGCAGAAATTAAGAATTGATTCTTAGCTTGAAAGACTTTTAAAGTGGTCATTTTCATAAATATCACAAATAAATCGTTCTTCATCACACAAAGAATAAAATAAACTGGCCTTGAAACCGTCAAAGTTGATGAGAGGAAGAAGTTAAAATATTTTCCATTCGAGGGCAGCACCAATTAAAGAAGATATTAACAGGGTCCACACAAACAGAAGAGTCCACATTACCCGAAATTCCCAATATATTTTATATGTTAATATTACAAAATGTATGTTGTTACAATAGACTGAATGCAGGAAGAATTCTGTACTACCAAATACGTGTATCAAATTTCGATCATTATGCAATCTGCTACTTATTGCTAGTAACTACTAACTTACTGGTACTATCAAACGAGTAGCTTAATGATATGCGGACATAATATCTCCATATATCCGTATCCTGAGCTAATGTTTTCCAATCAACACCTGTATAATTTACCTCCCTCAAATCACGATTAATGCTTTCTCCCATCTCATTCTTAGACTACCTACTTAGGCGCTGGTTTTCCTACAGTCTATGAGATTTGATTATTCTTAATACATCTAGTTTCCCATAAAGGTCATGCAGCTCATTGTTATGTAGTCTTCTCAATTCTCCCATCTGTACATCTCTCCTTAGTCTACAGATTTTCATGAGTTTTTTTTTTCTCGAGTACTCGTTATCATTTCTGCTCCCTTGAAGTAATAGTTCGTGTATCACATCCATATAATGTAACGGGAAGAATAACAATGTTATAGACCTATAATTGTACTTAAACATTTTTTGGAGTGATTTTAGGATGACAAGAGATTATGTAATGCTTAATAGCATGTATTTCCATAATTGAGTGTATTTTTAATATTTTATGAACCTCATTCCTATTTGTAATTATTTTCCTAGGTATATAAATTCATCCACTTCTTCAAAAATTTACCTCATTTGTCATCCACTGCCCAATTCCATTATATAATGTATTTCTATGTGTAAACATGTATTTAGATGTATTGTTTCTTACTTCCAGCTCCAATTCCTTACTTTTACTCAATGGAATGTGCGGATCTGCGTGGGAGGCTTAGTATCTCCACAGTAGGACCCTAGCATCTCTAAAGAGATTTACATTGGAGTGACGTGCAAAAATAATAGAAAACGACCGATATTCGTCTTGAATTCATAGTTTTCAGGATCGGTAGGTGAATAGTGACACTCTCAATGCCGTCTAAGCCCATTTTTAATCCCCGCTGGCATGGAGGGTAAAATGGGGTGAAAATATTCCAAAATGACAAAGACAATTGCCTAATCCATAGTCTTCGGGTTCGCTAAGCTGATTGGTGAAAACAGTGTATTGGTAAATAAATACTCGGCCAATGTTGGGAATCAGCTAGTATTATTATAAATATAAAATTTTGGAACGACGACAAATAATACAAGTTGTAGTTGAGTATTTATATAAGACGAATGATTGAGCACAAATAGTACATGATAACTTTACGTGTGGTACTTCGTGAGCACTCAAAACTCTCAGAAAATAATTGAGACGGGTCATTCCAGAACTTGCATTTTCCACTATAAATTAATTTACAGAAAAAGCGAAAAACACTTAATTTTTATAATTCCGAATCATACATCTTGATACTTTGCTAATAGTTCATACTTTGATAAACTTGTAATCCTTGTAGTAAAACATAAATATTATTAAAATTGTTAGTTATAACGCATTTTTTAGGATAACATGGTTTTGGAGCAACAGAATGAAAATTGGTTCATTCCAGAGCCATAAAGGGAACAAAAAGATAATATATTTGGGCGTTTTTGGCTTTATGAATATTCCGGCTTGAAAACAATATTTTAATGCCATTACGTAACTTTATTAAAAAGATCACAAAGTGAAAATAAATACGACTTAGGTTCTTTAGCCTTGTAAATATTCAGGTTTTAATCACATGAACAAAAATAAATGCAATACTTCTTCTTCTTCTTCTTCTTCTTCTGCTTTTCACCACTTATAGATTTGCCGTCTTCAGTTTCCATTTATTTCTATCATTCCAATCTCCTTCTTCCAAATTCCTATCATCCATTATGGTTCTGATGTAGATTTTCCATTTCCATCTTGATCTGCCACGTTTATTTCTTGCAGGGCGTGACCATTGGTATATATTTTTTGGTCATCTTCCATGTTCCATTCTTTGTACATGGCCATACCATTTAAGCGTTTGATTTTCAATCCTCTTAAGAACAGATGTAGTGACAATCATTTCTCTCCAAAGGAATGCATGTGTTATTTTATCCTGTCTTGTTTTTTGGAGGCTTCTTCTAAAATAATCAAATTCAACTGTTCTAATTTTATTCTTTTGTAATTCCGTCAAAGACCAAGTTTCACTTCCATATGAAAAAATATTCTGTATTATGCTCTTATAAATTTTCATTTTAGTTTCCTTTGTAATATTTTTATTCCAAATTATTCCATGTAATGCCTTAGTTGCATTTTTTTGCCATTGCAATTTTAGTCTGTACATCTCTCTCACAGGTACCTAAACTTGTAATTATTGACCCAAGATATTTTAAAAATTCACACTTTTTTATTTTCCCTGTTTCAAGTATGAGATTATCCACATCCTTTCCCAAACATATATATTCTGTTTTCTGTAAATTTATATTCAGTCCCCATTTTTTATATTCCTCCATTAGTTTATTCATCATATATTTCATATCATCTTCATCCCCTGCAAAAATTATTTGATCATCTGCAAACAACAATGAATGCAGTACTTTTCCTCCTATATCAATACCCATTTCAGAAAAAATGTATACCATAAGTTGAGAGCCTGCTCTAAATAAATGTTAAAAAAGAATTGATTACAAAATGCATCCCTGCTTAAAGCCTTTATTCGCTGTCAATTCCTCTGTTAAATTATACTGTATTTTTACTTTAGCTTTTGTATTACTATAGATCCTCCTAACAATATTAATCCATTTATCACAGATATTCAGATTTCTCATTGTCATCCATAACAATTGTCAAGGTACACTATCATATGCCATCTCTAAATCATTAAAGGTCATTTGTAGTTCTTTATTTTTTGCTAGGATTTTCTCTTGTAATTGTCTAATACAGAAAATATTATCAATACATGATCTCCCTCTCCGGAATCCACATTGTTCTTCTCTTAAGTTATCTTTCATCTCCTAAAGTTTAAAATTTATAATTTTACTAAAAACCCTAGCTGGTGAAGGTATAACGCTTATAGCTCTATAATTGGAACACTGGTTTGTATCACCTTTTTTAAAAATAGGAGTAATGTACGATAAATTCCAGTCTTCTGGCATATCGTTCTCCATTTCAATTTTTATTAAAAAGTTTTGTTAAAAATATTACTAAAATATCTTCCCCATGTTTTAGGAGTTCCGTCTGAATATTTCCTGGTCCTGGTACTCTCCCATTTTTTCCCTCTTTCAAAGCTCTTTTTTACTTCATCTTCTGTTATCTCTGGAGTGTCAAATTTATATTCTACATCCGTATCTTGAAGTTTAAACTCATTTCTATTTTCTTGAAGTAAACCTTTATAATGTTGCATCCATTCTGATGGTCTTATCAACTGAATAATTTATCTTCTTTCTTTCTAATTTCCTGATATTTTGTAATGTTTTCCAAGCTTCTTTTGATCTAGGATATCCAATCGAATGATCTATATTCGAGCATATATTATCCCAGTACTCATTTTTTTGTTCTTCTCACTTCCACCTTTGTTTTATGTTTTAAAGTAATATATTAATTTCGAGATGCTGTTGAGTGTTCTGATAACCATTTCATCCGTGCTTTCTTTATTTTCTTCTACTATTTTTTTTTAATATCGTGATTAAACCATTCATTATTTATTTTTAATTCTAGATTTTCTGTCCCAAGTGCTTCTAAAGCTACTGAATGTATACTTTCCTTTAGTTGATCATACATTTCCACTGCAGATTTATTTAAATTTAAATTAAGTTTTTGTTTTAATCTTGATTGAAAAATATATTTTATACTCTCATCATAGAGTAAATTTACTTTATATCTTTGTTCATTCAAAAGGGTTGTATTTATTCTGTCTTCCGTTACTTCAATATTTTGTTTTTTTCCTACTTGTTAATATGAATTTTCCCAAAAGCATATAATGATCACTTTCCGCAATCTGGTTTTCTATACACTCTAACATCTTTCACTATCATATCACGTTTTTGTTTCACAATTACAATTCACAATAATCAATTATTGATTTGATACTTTTTGTTGGCTGTTCCCATGTGTATTTATGTATTTCCCGATGTTGCAAGAAACTATTCATTATCATATAGCCATGTTGTTTACATAAACTTATCAATCTATCACCATTTTCATTTTTCCACTTTTTCCCCAAATGGTCCAATCACTTCATCTTTCATTCTACTTCCTACTTGACTATTATAATATCCTGTTATTATTACTTCTTGATGTTCTTTTTATTTTGTCCAAAAATTTCTGACAGTTTTGTCAAAAAATTAATTTTTCTCTATGGTTATTGCATCCTCATTTATGACATATACTCCTATTATTATAAGATCTATCCCAAAAAGTTTCAGATTTAATTTAATAATTCTTTCATCAATTTCTTCCCAAGACACTATATTTTTACCAACTTATTTTTTATCAAAATGGATTATACCTCTTTTTGCTCCACTAGTTTTTGGTACTCCACTCCAGATATGCGTATAATTTCCTAATTTTTCCTGTCCTTTCCTTTTCCTTTTTTGTTTCTGAGAGCAAAATAATATCTTTATTCATTGCTGTAATCTCATCTATTACTTCTTGTTCTTTAGTATTCAAGCCTTGAACATTCCATGTGCCAAGAGTAAAGGTTCGTTTTCGTAGCTAAAGTCTATCATATTTAAATCCATCCGGCTGACATATTTCACTGAAACACGTAGCGGTATTATACTTTTTTCCAGGGCCAGGTTACTTGACGCCTAACCCCCAGACAGTCTATTCCGACTGCAGTCAAGGAGCACAACGAGAACGTAGGATTAGGACTTGTTGGCAGAGCTGCTGAAAGAGTCGCAGTGGCATTACTCGAGATGTATTAAGGTACGCATAGTCGGCATCTGTATCTTTCTTGAGACCGTACCAACCAGTTGCTTGCCAATATACTTTTTATAAAAATAGGAAGTAACATTATGAGGTTCTTCTTAATAAATAAGGCGAGTCTGTAGTATCTTATCTTACTTAACGATTACGAGGTAAGATGCTACAGACTCGCCTTAATTATTAACAATATTGTTTTATCTCACAATATGAAACTAGCGTAATATAATTTTAAAGAAAAGATCATAAAAACACAAAATACTGGGTGTATAAAAAAAGGA
The DNA here is from genome assembly GCA_030220185.1 of Diploptera punctata. Classification (NCBI taxonomy): domain Eukaryota; kingdom Metazoa; phylum Arthropoda; class Insecta; order Blattodea; family Blaberidae; genus Diploptera; species Diploptera punctata. Next base: position 654,153 of record JASPKZ010007913.1, read on the forward strand.
TAGCGCAAACTTACATGGTTGAAAGTACACGTTAATAGAAGCAACAATGTCTCAGTAAACATGGGTCCGCAAACAAGCCGTTTGAGAGATAATTAAGAATGTATGGTTATAAGCCGCCACTGACGTCATTGTTTGTAGCATCGTACGGTTTACTCCTTGCGCACTTGAAGCCGTCCTATGTTCTTTGTTTACAAAACTGAACATTGCCGAGAGGCGGTCGTGTAATCAAACCATACATGCAGAACGTACAGGACGGATACAGTACACAGTCTAAAAAGGTATCAGTCTCGTTTGAGGAGTACCACTTCATCATCATCATCATCATCATCATGAACAAATTCGTTTTAGGCCATGTGGCCTGTACTGTAAACCTAGCGAAGATGGTCTTGATCTTTCCACCGATGTTTTGGTCTTCCTTGGTCCCTATAGGAGTACCACTTGTGCTGTGTTGTAGTTACAGTGGAATCTTACAGTAACGAAGAGTATCCGGATATGCATTTCATGTACGATAGGGCTAATGACAATACACGGGAGGCTGCACGCTTGTACCAAGAAACATATCCTGATCGAAGACACCCCGAAAGTCGTACATTTACAAGGGTCCATCAGCGCCTAAGAGAAAATGGGGGTTTTGCACATGACAGAGCAGTAGGTAGGCCTGCTCGCATTACGCCTGAGGTTGAGGGTGTGGTGTTGGAAGCAGTACAGCTCTCTTCAGGAACCTCGACGAGAAGAATTGCCACACAAGTGCCTGTACTAAGCCACAGTAGTGTATGGAGAATTTTATGTCGCAATTTTCTGTACTCCTACCACCTCCAACGAGTTCAATATCTCAATGATGCGGACTTTGTTCCTAGAGTGATGTTTTGTCAGTAGATGCAGCAACAGACTGTAGTCAACCCTCGTTTCGCATGTAACATTTTATTTACAGACGAAGCAGGATTCACACGCGATGGTGTTTTTAATTATCATAATACACATTTTTCTTTTGAAATAAACCCACGTGCCGTTCATGAGTCACCACATCAGTACCGTTTCTCACTGAATGTGTTGTTAGGGGTACTAGGTGATCATCTCATTGGGCCACACATTCTTCCACGAAAACTTAATGGACGGAGGTACCTTAGGATTGCTTGCGGATGTTCCCCTTCAGCAATGTCGGAGTTTGTGGTACATGCATGATGGAGCTCCGGCACATTTTGCTGCTGCTGTGAGACGGCATCTAACGCGCAGATACCGCCAAAGATGGATAGGTCGAGGCGGATCTGTACCTTGGCCTCCAAGATCACCTGATATAAATCCTTTGAATTTTTGTGTCTGGGGTCACCTCAAAAGCGAAGTGTACAGCACACCCGTTAACACGGTTGAAGAACTGGAGCAGAGAGTTGTACATGCTTGTCAAGAATTCAGAAATGATCCCGGGGTTTTCGAAAGAATTCGGCATTCATTGCAGAGACGAGCACAGTATTGCATCCAGATGCAAGGAAGACACTCCCTTAACAGGTAACCCGTAAGTGAAGTGAACTGTGAAATGTGAACTAAATGAGATGAAAAATTAATAGTAAAGTCTAAATTCAAGTTAATTTGTACTAACTAGGACGATATTTACAACGAAGTCAGTGGCGGCTTGTAACCATACATTTGTAATTTTCGGCGCAAACGGCTCATTTGCGGATCCATGTTTTCTGGGACATTGTTGCTTCTATTGTCGTGTACTTTCAACCATGTAAGTTTGCGCTATCCTTTTTTATACACCCTGTATAACCATTATTATACAAGGCTTTAAGCAATAAAATTAAACAAACTGGTTGATGTAATACACAAAAATGTTAAGTTAATTACTAATCTACAATTCCTACACAACCATTAAAGTCTTAATCTGAATTACAGTTTTTAATCTAATTCCTGTTCGTCACATCCTTCGCAAGTCATTTCTTATTTAAGAGAAATGCTGCCATTCTCAGCTGAGAATCTTTCGAATACGTTCTAATAGAAATCAAGCAACTCATTTCTTTCCTAGCTTATCCCAAAATGCTTTGTTAAATTCTTTTCATCCTTCATTTTAGCGGGGTTTACGACCACTTCGATTCTTCTCTTGGTTCTTTACCCAGGATTTTGGATCGCTTTTTCATTGTCTTCCTTTGCCTTTAGAAGCAGGAGTAATATTATCTGGCATTATAAAAAACGAACACACTATTATATTACTGATTCAGTTACTTCTCTTATTCACATCACGTAAAAACCTTTCTAATAACACTGTGATACGTCTTAGAGGTAAACTGGGAACAAACCTCAGGAAAACATGTGACGTCATATCACGCGTCATAAAGTGAACCGAAAGTGCGATTTTCGGTTCGCTACTGCAGTGCCGTTATCCTCCTTGAACAGAAAGATTCGTGAACTATGCCAATATCCCTTCTCTATGCATCTACCCTCACTCTCCTTTTTACCTTTCCTGTTGCGCTGTTTGTGCTGCGCATCTCCCCTTCTGCCTCGGAAAGCTCAAATACGCTACGCACATTCAGAACATTATCATTCGATCGGAACTTTATGTTGAGACTACGTCGTCTGGAGCACGCGAGTGGCGTGGTTTGAGTTTTGGTCCGGAGGACCAGGGAAAGCCACCCTGGCTTGGACTATTAGTACGAATGAACTTGTTTGAGTGAGGTATGATATATATTTTTTTTGATGTTAATGATTTATATTTTTGTTTAAATTCAAGAATGATCAATATTTATATTTGTTATATTTTTCATATACTTCAGACGTCTTGTTTATATTAAACATCATTTTATATACATCCTGTTTAATGTTCAAATTACTTATGTGCATGCTGCTGTTCGATATATTCCCATACATAAACTTATTGATTTAGGAGATCATACAAGCTTCCTTTTTTTCCGTCTAGCTTTCATGGTTAATAATAATAATGATATATCCAGTTTAATTAAGAATCATAGATTACTCTAGTGTTTTAAGATCTATTGTTGATTTATGTTTAAGTGTTGGGAAAAGAAAGATGAATCAATCTTTGCTTCTTATGGGCCCGGGCAAAGGCTTTTGATTAATAACCTTGATTGTTATGAACTCTACGCTAATATATACAACGGAAGCAAAAGACGATACACGGCGGCGCTGACCGTGGATTTATTATACGAACCCCCGGCACAAAAGTCTGTACTTTATGGTTGATTGTACTATGAAAGTTGTAAAATAACAAGTACAATGGATAAGGCAAGTTACCGAACAACTCTGCATTTCCGATGCAGATTTGTAATGAAAACTGTTACTTTTGGGTCAGTTGCTTACGATAGAAGAATTACAGGCATAACAAAGAATACTAGGGTACTACCAATTCAATATTTGTAAAAAAATGGATAAGACAAGTTTTGGAATGACCCGCCTCTATTGCTTCCACAAGGCAGTCTGCTTTCTGTAATCATAAGATCTTCACAACATCACATCTTCAGTGCGAAGAGTTTCCAATTTTGTGGTTTGAATATAAGAGTTCATTTTTTGTCCAGGCTCGAATGTTTCTCCTGTGTGTTAACTATAGTCAATAAATTGTAATCTGGAAGCAAGAATAAAGTTTTATTCTTGCTTCAATTATTTACTTTGGAAAAATTTCATATGTTAGGTTGGTTTATGTGCAGAATTGATTTACTATTTTTTATACATTTAAGCAGCACTAGTTTTTCTAACGGCGAAATAATTTATTTTTATTCATGTAATGTAGCAGGTCCTTGATTTTTATCAATGAATTAAGAAAGTGACAACAAAAATTAAGAGTAAAAAAATAAAAACTAAAATAAAAATATAGAAATATACACTCGTGTTTCAACGAAGGTGGCCTCTGTCGTCAATGATAGGAAAGTCAGTTTTCCAAGGTGAGGTTCTGATTATAAAGAATGCATATTATGATTTGTAGATATTGATTAAGTTGAAATTATTAGGTAGGTAGTTGTAGCATGTTGCTATCCTGAATTCTGCAACCGTTACGCCTCTTAGGCAGTCAGGAATTCCTTAAATATGTACCATCAGGATCTATTCTGGCTTCTCCCAACAATGACATTGTTACCTGAGAAGACCCAATTGCTGACTTTGAGTCAGAGAGGATAACTGCAGAAAAATAGGAAAATGTCCTCCGTTGGAGCAGAGCATAATAATTAGCCTAGTTCAATATATATGCTCTATTAGTCCAGTTACTACATAAACACGAAAAGCTGGAAAATCTCAACAAACGGTTTCTCCTTTCTATTCCAGTTTCAATTCACAACTAATAGATATATTATATCTAACTGTTTCCCCCTTCAATGTGTCCCTTGTATCATGATGATCGAGCTGTAGTCTTTGCCTTCTGCTTAGCACAGTGTAGGAAGAATCGCCACTGTATACCTGACTAATGTCTATAATTGATTTTGTCATACATTCTAATTGTGGTATAAGATAGATTGTTTATCTATTACTTTTTTAATGCAACACAAATATTATTATTCAACTTTTTTTAATTTATAGTCTATAAACAAAGTTTATGTTCTCGTACAATAAACTGAAAATTAGGCCTATAACAAATTTGTTCTGAGTTTTTGGTCCTTGAACATGTGTTTAAAATCTATCATTAAACTGTACTAGATCATTCTTAGCATTGGTACTAATCCCGTAACAAGTTTGGTTGTTCGTTCTGGCTTTCCATAGTTAAGCTGTAACAAACACACACACAAACACACACACACTCACATATATATATATATATATATATATATATATATATATATTGATGCACATATATATAATTAAATCCATTTCACAAAATTTAATGAAAATGAGAATACTATAATAATCAGTAGGTGGAGTCCAATGGCCGAGGTCGTTGAAGTTTTGTATCGTATTACCCAATGTCCTACCAAGGACATGGTTTGTTTTTGTATACGGTACCGTATCAACACATCGTGATGCAGTAGGCTATGATTGGTGAAGCTGTTTACCTTGCAATGATGGACCAGTTTCAATTAGACACCTGTGCTACTAGCTGAAGATGCAAAATATATGAATCTCACTAATATATTTTTTCAAAATTCTCCTGTAAAAAGGCCTCTAATATACGAAACCATTTTCGTGTACTGGCGTGTGTGACTAATACAGGGTCATATATGTCTCTCTGGCATTTTAAATATTAACAGAACAATACTTGTGGCAGACAAAGTAAAACTACTTACATAAATGGATGAATTTTTCAAGTTTGCTTCCATTATGTGCTTGTAGAATTAGTCGCTAGGGGCCAGTCAATGATTTAAAGAACAAAAATGGCGACTTTTAAGGTGACAAGAGAGCTTTCTGTGTTTTAGAATCCGCCCAATATGTAATTTTGCAACAGCAGTTTCGCGCATTTGACGGTTACACAGCATGAAACGTAGTTTTATCTATTCGATCAATAATCTGTTTTATTGGAATAGTAATATTAATCTTTATTATGTGAGAAAGAATGGTTACTAACCTACAACTTCTTTTTTCTGTCCCACAGCAATTAATACAGGTTTTTCTCAACTTGGAGTCGCTATGTATTGTGGCAACTAACTAATGCTGTGGTTTATCTACGACGCAAAGCGCCAGCGCAAAAATAGCTCCCCATGTATTTAAATGGATGTGGTTTATCTACAACGCAAATTGCTGGCGCGAAAAATTTTGCGCTGACATGTCGCGTCGTGTATTTGAATCTATTGAATCCGGGACGCAATTTGCCAGCGCAAAGAATGAATATAGAAGATATTACCCGTATTCATTGGTGTAATTGCTGAAAACAAACTAAGATTTTATGACAAAATGTCGGAAATACAGTACTTGTTTTATAACTTTCCAGTTTTAACGACGAAAGTTAGATAGTTTTGTTGCAAATCATCGAGTTCTATACATGTTCTATACAATATGAGCATGAAGGAGTACAGAGATGTACAGAAAAAATAGTTATTGTGGCTTGAACTTAGTCAAGAGATAAATAAAAGCTGTAAATATTGTATCTTAGGGATATTATGGATGTACATAAATTTCGTCTTCTATTAAATTCAAAACCTGATAAAACTGCTCAGGCGAAAATCTGAAGTATTCTAAAATTTGGTATTTTCATCAACCATATGTTTATTTAAGAACTAAAGAATAATTTATTCTGTAATTTTCCATACAACATTCATATGATGCTGTTGCTCTAGGTACTTTTTCTGTCTTTACTAATATTTCGAACTATTTCAAACGTTTTTTAACGATACTTAAAACTTTTTTATGAAGAATTTTAATATGTTTATTTATGTACACAAATTATGACTTTTCCTCTCAATTTATTTTCAAAGTTCTTTATTAGAATTCAAGTTGGCACACGAAATTTCTCTATGAAGTTGGCATACATGAACGCTTATAAAATTAAATCCACCAGATGGCAGGACATATGTGTGAATGACCAACATTTGCATTTAATTCCAAACTATATTTTAAGAAACAAATGTTCAATCACTTCATTTTTGTTAGGTTCCGATGGGTCAGTTTAGAGTACATCAGATTAGTTTATAGTTTACTAAATAGTATGTATGTAATTAATTTTATTAGGTTATGCAGGGACAGGTTTGTATACATTAATTTTTGTAAACACATTTGGAAATTTATTATGATTTCCCATTTATGTGGTGCCATCTGGCGACAATTCCATAAACATAAGCGCTGTACCGTTTGCGCTCCATGCGAAACCAGTATCACGCCGAGCGTAACGCGAGATTGCGTCACGTCGGGCGCGAAACGCTGTATAATAAACCGTAGCATAACTGGCACTATCGAATCCGTAGATTCATGGCCGCGCGGACATAACCTCTCCACACATCCCTATCCTAAGCTAATGTTTTCCAATCATCCCGGTATAATATATATACTGTGGCTACCGAAACAAAATTAATCAGAATATTGGTTGGGAATCGGTTCCTTGCACTGGTCGAAATTTCTTGAAAAATTTACAGCGCCTATAGGCCTATACGAAAGTATCCATGGTGCTATAAGAATTTCATAGATACTTTTCTTCTTCGATGGCCTCCGTGGTCAACATACTTAACCTAATGTAATCTTTTCATATGGGGTTGCTGTAAAAAATCTGTTTCTTTGTCTTATTCCCGTGATTTAGCAGTTCGCCGAAAAAGGATCAGGAATGCATTGGTTGATATAGTAACACGACAGCTACAAACATTAATTATAAATAATTAGAATATAATAAAAGTGAGTAAAGTGATCCCACTACAGGCCTCAGGAGGCCCTTGGGGTAGTGGGAGGTTAAAGCTCCCACTTTTTCTAGACAGTCGGCACTTGATGTCAGCTGGGTTGTCAGCCCTGCGTGACGGCCGCCTTTACCCCCAGAACAAGAGTCTGGTACTCATTTCCGTTAGAGGCTGAGTTGACCCCAGGCCCATAGTGCCGCCAGAAGGTTTTGGTCAGTTTAAAAATCCTGACTACACCGGGACTTGAACCATCGGCCGCGGTGGACTAGTGGTTATGCTCCTTGCCTCTGGTCCCGAGGGTCGCGGGTTCAAACCCGGCCGGGGTCGATGGATTTTTTAGGATGGAAAAATCCAAGGAGCAAGTCCTCCGGGAGGGACTTTAAGCCGTGGGTCCCGAGTCTGAAGATTTTCAGGCTCGTGAAAGATCCTTAAGCCTGAATGAAAGGCCTCTAAGCAAAATTTACCGAATTTTCCCATCCTAGAACTACCTTGGTTTCCTAGATGTCAGTATGAGGCGGAACGCTGACCAGGGACCACTCAAGTGACATCTATACGAAAACAAGTGTAACTAAATTAGTATGGTTCAAATTCTTCCCTGTAGGTGGAGAGTGCCTAAATCTCTGTTAAGGGAAACATGGGCTTACAAGAAAAAAGAAGAACATAATCGGATAAATTAACATTTCATTTCATTAACACAGTTTAACCTATCAACTTACAGGCGCTTCTACGAGCCACACGCCACCCGGACCTTACAGTGACACGACGTGTCGGGAGAAGGATTTAACTGTGGATCACGCACATACTTTTTGACCATACAAAGACATGGAGGGCCTCTCGGAATGAGTGGTAAAGTAGCATAAAGGATTAATTATATGAGGATTAAACCGAAATATATTGAGTGAGGACTTTATTTCCTTTCCTTAATTGTCAGATGGTTTTTATCACTGAAGACAGATACTTGATACTCTTGAAATATTTTTAGGGCATTATATATAACACGCACTTCTTTATTCGTTATTCGAATTTTCGTTTCACTGATTTTTTGTTTTGTGATCTGCACTAGTTAAGTCATCTCGTCTTCCTAGCGATATTAGTTGAAACAATTCGTTTACAATTATCATAAGTAATGTCACGAGTGTTTTCAAAATAATCGATAAATTCGCGAGTCACTTCCTGACTCGTGCATGTATCTAGTGGATTTGAAAATCAAGAATGGCATTCGTTAGAACTATTTAACGAATAAAATTAAGTTGTTTGCTCACAAATCATTATTTAAATACAATTATTTTAAAATATTTATATATTTAATGTAAACGGCGATGTTTGAAAACAAATCTGAAATGTGTGGTTATGTTACACTTGTTTATCCACTGCAATTTGATTATTTATTGTCAAATATGTTCGTAATATTGTAAGAATGCACCCTAATGGAGAAAAAATGAAACACATGAATCTGTATATTATAACAAACATTATAAGATATTAATTAATTTTTTTAGTAAACAATTCAGTGAAACCATAAAAACACAATTATTGAACACACTATTATTAAATGTGTAGTTAGAAGGAATCTGCTCATCATTTGCTATATTCAATGCATTTGTTGGAATCAGCCGCTGCAAAATAATGCTCCGATCAAAGGAGGAGCTTTCTTTGTCACAAAAGTAGGAGCGATAAAGATAATTCGATAAAGAATGAGTGAAACACGACTGTCATTGGTTGTAAAAAAACATAATTGAAACGTGATTGGTCATTTGACTCCCATTGGGGCATGAGTTAAATAGTCAAAATAAATATATATTCTATAAAATACCAAAATGGGACATTAAGAATTCTGGAGCAGAATTATAAAATCTCTCGCAACGAAACTGGATTCATATTATTTAACTAGATATAATCCGTAAACCAGCAAAATTAGGCCCTACATTTGAGTTGTTCAGAATTCTCTCTCTTGTTTTAACAGCTCCTTGCTGAAGATATATATATATATATATATATATATATATTCCCTAGGTGAATAGTGATTTACTAAATAGCCCTCTTTAACAATTCAGGTCATTAGCTTCGCTATTCAAATTTGGGTGTAGAAGGAACAACAAATTTTGCTTAGATACTGGTTGAGTGGAAGATAAGGTCTTATGGTCGTAACTTTACCAGCTTATTATTATTATTATTATTATTATTATTATTATTATTATTATTATTATTATTATTATTATTATTATTATTATTATTTCAAGGCTGATGTTTTTTACGTGTCATAAATGTAATACACGATTACTTTTCTCTCAAAAGTCCATCAGTATATTGTGTAAAGAATAGCGGAAGCATTAAAGCTCAAAAGGTCCCTAAACATAATTTGGTCCATAATAATTATCATTATCATATTCGCCATGTTTATTATGAATGTGTCAGTGAATGACGTGCTTCGTTCTTAAATGTTCGTTTTATCTGTCCGAGAAAGTCCTGAATTGTGCTTATCACTGATTCGGGAGGCACTCCATGCCCTTGTAAGGTCAAAAAGTATGTGTGTGACCATAGTCTATAAAATAACCCTCTCCCGACAGGTCGTGCCATTGTAAGGCTCGAACGAGGCGGGGAATCTGAATAAGTCATATCTATAAAGAAAGGTGTTAAACTGCGATAGGGAAGACATTCTTAATCAAAATAAATTGAGCAGTATTTTTAGCCTCAATCTTCATAATATAAGGTCTTCTTTTAATGGATATTTAAAACATCCCTCTTCGATTGACATATTTTAAAACATTATGGACACTGTTGAAACACATTTGACACTGTTCCGCTTTTGATTGGGTTATGGCTACTCTTTACACAACTTCTAGGTTCCAATGCAAGGGTTGCCGCACACTTGGCACTTTTAAATCACGCTTATACAGTTACCTGTTGTCAATAATTATTTTTTCTCTATTTATTTAAATTTATACTATGTCATTAATAATTTTTTCTCGTTTTTTTATGTATCTTGTACATATTATTCATTTAATTCGTTAAATCTAGAATAAATCAAAATACATTATAAATATTAATTGTATTGTATTTATAACTTGTAATCCTTTATGTTTATTGTAATTTAGATGTAAGACTATTTTTTTTGTATTTTTTAAGAACCTGGTTGAGTGGCAGACAAGGTCTGAAGGCCTTAACTTTGCCAGGTAAAATAAAACTATTATTATTATTATTATTATTATTATTATTATCATTATCATTATCATTATCATTATCATTATTATTATTACTATTATTATTTTTACTATTATTATTATCATTATTATTATTATTATTATTATTATTATTATTATTATTATTATTATTATTATTATTATTATTATTATTATTATTATTATTATTATTATTATTATTATTATTATTATTATGAAGTGTACGCCGCGATATTCGTAATTCATACTAATTGACGTAGATGGCATTTTTACCGTTAAGAAATCGCACTTGAAGTGGCAAAAGCACCGCTACCGTGATTCTATCCAATATCATCTCTCTCATAATTCTGAAGGTCGTTCTTTGGAAGCTGCTTATGAAGGTCATATATTATGACTCTTCCAACAATCTAATGTTTTCGTAACAGATGAACCGCCTCTGGGGTGGGTAGAGCCACACTACCACTTATTCTTCCTTTTTTTGTTGACCTTGGCGAAGCACAAGGTCGTTGAGATGTAAGTAAAGATGATTATGAAAATGTGGGAAGCACAGAAAGACCTTGAAAATACCGGCAGAGAATCATCCGAACCCGTTAGCGTTCTTCAGGTGTTAATGAAGAAAGACGTTGAAAGGACGTTTGAGTGCCCACGTTCTTTCTAACTTTAATCATTTATCATTTCTGAATTGATATACACTTGTTAATTATTCTAGACTTGTCGTTGATTTGATTTCAAACCTGTTTGATGTGAAAACAAATCTGTTATGTATAGAACGTATTTCTAGATGTTTCTGCGGATCATTGAAGGCATGTCAACTGTCAAGTCATAAATATTTAACTTTTGTTTTTACAATATTTTATGTTATGTAATAAATCTGTAATTCGTACTGTTACTAAATAATAAATACAAGTAGTGCAATTGCGCGAGACAATTAAAACATTGTAAACGGGTTTCCTAAACACAGTCTATACAAATATTTGTAGGTTTATATTCATAAGTAATGCCACGAGTGATTTCCAAATTATCGATAAATTCACGACTCACGAACTGAGGAGTGAATTTATCTAGAGAATTTGGAAATCAAGAGTGGCATTTGTTAGGACTATTTAACGAATAAAATTAAGCTGTTTACTCACAAATCATTATTTAACTATAGTTGTTTTAAAATATTTATATATTTAATGTAAACGGCGATGTTTGAAAACAAATGAGAAACGATTGGTACGCTTCATATGCTTCTTTTGTTCATCACTCCAACCAGATCATACTATTTATTGCCAAAGGAACGCAATATTATAAGAATGCTCTCTAGTGGAGAAAAAATGAAACACATCAAACTCTATATTAATTCATTTCTGATGTCGTATGATATAAATATGACAATTATATTTTTTCTGGAAAAATACATATAAGAAAGTGCAAACAGTGGTTTCTTTTTTTTTTTTTTTTTAGGTATAATCAATTGCTACAAATGTTTTTATATTAACTTCTGCAAGCGCTATGTGTTGACATCCATTTACTATATATACAATCTGGTATCCGTATTTCTTGCGGGGTCAGTCACTGCAAAATAATGGTCAGACCTGTCCAGAATATTAAAAAGGAGGAGCTTTCTTTAATATGGTAAATATAACACTGATAAATATTTCGTGAAACACGACTCTGATTGGTTGTAAAACAGAAATCATTGAAACGTGATTGGTCATTGACTCCCATTTGGGGCATGAGTTAAATAGTCATCATAATCACGTTTCAAGTATTACTCTATACATCCGTTACGATATCGAGTCAGCCCTTATAAAGTCTTCACAAGTTTCGTGCTCCTTTTCGAATATCATGTAAGAGTTTGTTTCGCCTATCATTCAGAAAACATCCTCCCAACGTATTAGATTATATTTGTAGTGATGGATTTTAAGACCCTAAATACAAGAATCTTATTTTTGGTTCATTGTGTTACTCATCTTTACTTTTATGGAATGAAAGAGATGAAATCTACTCTACGGCGATATGTCGTCTATTATGGTGTTCCTGATTCGACACACATCATGCATCCACACACGATCCATACAACTATTTATTTGGGCTGGTCCCAAGGACTCGAGGACGGGTTACAACCTTTCCCTTTTTCCCTATTTTGTCCTAAGTGACACACAGGCTCCGAGTCATGGGGAAGTATGTGACTGTGCTCCAGTAGATCACCACAAACACATTTTGAATACCCGAGGTTTACTAAACCAGATTTTTTACAAAACATGAAAGAAGAGATGAAAGGTGATTTGATATGAAATGAATGAATGGAGATGAAATAGCTGATGGGGGAGAAAAGAAGAGTGGAGGGTGTTGGTTGGGATGAAATTCGAGATATGTGAGAACCCCGAGGAAAGAAAAACCGAAAATCCCGGTATGACCCACCATCTATACCCTCTCAAACCGTCAGATACGAACCTGAGATTCCAGTCGGAGCAGCCGCACGAGTCTACCGAGAAAGCTCTCAAGGTGTTATTTTCTGCAGCCTATATTTGTTATGTATTGGAGAGTTCTGTAGATTTCCAATTCATCTAGAATATCTTCATGTCTCCTATGTTCGAGTAGTGAGCTACTTGCAGTCTACCTTATAAATCTCTACTCCATGTAATATTTTCCCTTCAATTTCCTTATTGTCCATGCTTCACAACCAAAGACCATAATGATCATGTGTTCTATATAGGCTAAGTGAAAATTCATGCATCCCTTGAACTGTTGTAATTTCTTCCCTTCAGCCTTCCTTATCGTACGTGATTCACAACCAATAATGGTCGTGTGTTTTATAGGCTGATTGAAAATTCATGCATTCATTTGAACTTTTATAATATCTTCCTTCAGCTTTACTTATCGTCCATGCGTCACTGACATAACCCAATAATGGTCGTGTAAGTGTTTTATATAGGCTAAATGAAATTTCTTGTACCCATTTGAACTTTATAGGATTTACATTCATTACTAATTGCTTCTGTAATTTTTATAAATTTTGAAATATGTTGTATCATATGTTGATCATTTAGATAAGTTGTATCCGAATTAATTGAAGGTATTAATACGTTGAATTTGTTTGTTATTTATAACAATTTTGTTTGGAACTGGAACTTTTCCTAAAATTCCATGACTTTCATTTTTTCTGTCGATATTTGCGTATTGCATTTTAAGGCAATTTGTTGTATATTATATACGGCTCTTCGTAAATCATCCATTATTCAGTGATTACAACTTGGTGGAAAAGACAAGTAATTTGATTCACCTGGATTCCCGCATGATGACCTTGTCTCCATAGTTTTAAACTATGGTTCATACATGTATTATATTTAATATTGAAATTGCATGTAAATAATGTGGGATTTCCTTGCGAATATTTAAAGAACCGGATTTTCAGAGTCATTGTAAAATATGGCTATTTTTAATCAATTTGAAGTGACCCGAAGGACAAACCACAGGTAACGTGATCTTGGCTGGCTTATTACGCAGTCCTCATAAGAGGGAGAGAGACAGAGAGATATAGAGAAAAAGACTCAGAGGTATGATTATAGTCGGCCTACTTATAGTAGACTATACGAGATGATAGTTGTAGATACCCCACCTCTTAATATACACTATGTACAGAATTATCAATTTTTCAAGGCGTGATTTTCTATAAGGATAGGACTTGATACATCAATAATAGCGTACATTGTTCTTATCTTATTAAAAATCAAAATTCCTGTGACTATATTATGTTTATATTATAGTCAAGCAGTGCATGGAGATTTCCTTGAATTTCTACTAAACGAAACTCTACATACGTTTCCTTGTAATAGTATACATCCTCTTTGTCCTCAGCCGAAATGTATTAATCATTCCTTGTACAATTTATCTCCATCAAATTATTGTTAATCTTAATCTCATACCTCATTTTTGGACTGCCCACTGGGCGTTTCCCTCTGATTTTCCTACAAGAAGTTTCTGTGCCACTCTTCCATTCTCCATTTCTTTCACCTGTCCTTACCATCGCAGTGAACTAGACATAACTGTTCTTATTACATCAGGTTTGGCATATGCCACTTGTGTTTACACCCATCTGTTCGCCTCTCTTTGGTCCAAAAAAATGTCCATGGTACTTTATTCTCAAATACTCGCAATCCTTTACCATATATTCAAATGTAAGACCGTGTTTTTCATCCATATAACTGAAACAATCTCCATTTTACATATTTTAGAGAAAATTTGGGATAATAAAAGTCCCGGTAATGTATTATATTATGCGTTTCCAGAGTTGAGCCTGTGATTATATTATTTTTTAAATTAAGTAAAAGTCGAGAATTAGGCCTAATATTTATATAACTCAAATCTGTGCTGTAATTGAGGAATTGAATGGAATCTGGACACAATTAAAAATATACGTTTGAGATATTAGCAATTGATATATAACTAAAGGCATAACATTGCTGTTTATTTTAATTGATACAATCGACCTGCTGTAATCGAAATATCGAAACGACACTTTTCAGCATAACCAACTACAAAATGGCGAGTCCAAAATGCATTGAACGAAAAAGGGCAAAGCATAAGCTATGCCCATTCAACTCCTCAATTATTGTCACTTTTGTTGGATAAAACATAATTATATTATTTAGTGAAGCCTGGAGAAGATCACTTATATTCTTTTGACAATTGGTCTAGACCTGCTAGATGCCTATCTTATAAGCAGATCTTACCCCCCTCGAAGATTGAATAGAGGTGTAATATTAATTCACTTTCGCCAGATTGCTTTACATATGTTGAAACCATCTAATTGTTTCACAGGTGTCTTTCGAGGGGGAATCATCATCTTCATCATAGTTGACATAACGGCCCTCTTTGGGCCACAGACTTCCTCTGAAGTTCCCGCCAAGCTTCTGTATCAAGACCCAGCCTTCCGCAATTTCTTTCGTCCAGAGCCTTTTCATCCTTCAGTATTTCATGTTCCCATCCAAGTACATGTCTTCCTTGGGTCTTTTTCCTTCCAGTTGCATTAAGTATTTTACATAAAAGCATGTGACCACTAGATCTTACCACATTCCCTGCCCATTTCAGTCTCTGCATTCTGATATTTGTGACAATTTTTACGAAAAAAGGCTATAGCGTGTGTCTACCTGGGAAACATACATTTTCTGGAATATAATATGGTCTAACTAGAGATAAAGATATCTGGCGAATTAGGCTAACCGGGAACTACAAGTTTTATACAAGACATAGATGTAATAGCAGATATTGAAGCCAGTAGAGTCGACACACATATATAATGGAAACAAACGCTCCCAAGGTTGTAGGCCTACTGGATACAAAATATTGACTCCAAAAGAAGACGCGGTAGACCCAAGATTAAACGAATGGAGAATGATGAAATAAGAACTGCAAACAGTAATTGGTGGCTAAAAGTAAAATACAGAATACAATGGCGAGTTGTTGTTCGGCAGGTCAAGGCTAAACTCTAAGAGCTGAAATACCGAAGAAGAAGATGATGATGATGACGACAATGTCCATATTTTTATACAGATCATATATTGCCTTATTATATCTAATACATGTCCCGCGCCGTAGCCGAGCGGTTAAGGTAGGAAGCCTTGGCGCAGAGCTACGGGACTTGCGCTGGTTCGAGTCTCCATGGGGGAAGACATTTTCTCATGGTATTTCGGCCAGTATGGGACCGGTGCCCACCCAGCATCGTGAGGCAATTGGGTAGCTACAATAAGTAGCGGCTCCAGGTTGAGGAACCAGCTATAACGGCTGGGGGACTCGACATGCTAACCACATGTCACCCCTACACTGGCTGTTGATCATCTACCTCTGTGATTGACACATGTGGATGTGAAGGGCCAGCAGCCGGCTGGTAAAAGGGCAACCGCTGAAAAGTGGAAAGACCCTCAATCGGAATATCTAATACATCATTCTCCATTAATGTTTATTGGACCATTATACCTATATCTAATACACCGTTCTCAGAATTTTTCTTTTAAAAACACTAAGACTTTTTAATTCATTGCTTAGGGCCCATGTCTTAGATCCATACGTTAGTATAAGTTTAATTGAGAGTTTTTTACAATTTCATTTCATTTCATTTTACTATTAAATTGTTAGAAGTCTGATATTGTTTTCTTATTCCTTAAAGACATCTATTAGCTTGAGAAATTAATTTTTTATTTCATCTGATAAATCATGTAATGAGTATAATTATATGCAATATTGTTTTTGTGCGATAGTGCGTTTTGTCGTACTTACAGCAATGGCGACCATGATTGAAAGTTCAACTTCCTACATTTCGGGGTTGCCAACCCAAATAATTATACTGTAATAAAATAACTATACTGTAACATTACATATTACAAACCGCGAGTGGGAAGTAAAACCACTGTCCTCTATGTATATTAGTCATTCAAAATATCTTTGCAGGCGGAAGAATTACGAAGCTTTGTTTGTTGTTATACGTGACGTCACATAAGGCAGTGTATACTGTCAGCGTCCCACCTCGCATTCCCCTCTGATTCGTAGATAGCTGTGCCACGTGTTCTATTCCTGCATAAACACGACTGCAGTGTCCTCCGTCAACAACTGCGCTTACTCCTTAAACGGGTAATACTACATACAATGTATATACAATAAATGTCCAATGGGTAGTGTTAATATACATTACACGAAACAAATCACTACCTTTTAAATGAACTGAACTTTATTTGAAACAATATAAAACAAGGGGTGTAAGAGGTAGTGATGTGCATTCTATAACCTCTCCTACCTAATTCTCAACCTCACCTGCACGTGGTACACCCTGCTTTTAACTAACGAGGTAATGGGGGCCGAGTCACGGCGGTATAACCGTTCCATCGAATATGGAGGAAATTCCATATTTTGAACGCCTGACTAGAGGCTATAAGATAGCAGCCCTACCACTAGTCTTGCTCTGCGGATGGTTGGTAACCAACCCAGGGGACTTCCTACTACTCGAAGAAACTTAAGCAAAGACTGGAATGTACCGTACAGGCCACATGGCCTAAAACGAATTTGTTCATGATGATGATGATGATATAAAACAATAAATACGTACCATTTATAACTAATTGGTCTCATGGCCTCCTGTTGTTTTAACTTATAAACATTGTCCACACTGTTAACGTTAGTCAGTTGTTTATAATGAACGCAAACATTTCCAACAAATATGTTATTATTTTACTTTTATTTATTATTTTGAAAACACCATCGCGCAAAAAATAATGTACAACGCACGTTTCTGGAGTGTTTTACAAAATCTCGGAAAATAAAAACCTCGCTCTCGCTCGGTTTTTAAACATTTTCCTCCCTTCTGTAAAAACCATTTCCCAACTTCGCATCGTAATACGGTATACTATTAAATAATTTAACTTATATATTTTTTATTTAGGAATATTCCACAATGTAGTGTTTCTCCTTCAACCCAAAGTGATTTGTCGCCAAAAGTTCCTGTCTAAAGCATCTTCTTCCCTCAAATCTCTTGCTTCCATACTTCTCTTCACTCCATCCATCCATCTATCCATCCACCCATTGTTCTCTAGGCCTGCTTCTTACACTTCTTCCATTAGCTTTCCAATTAAGGATCTTCTTTGGTATTCTCTCATCTTCCATTCTTATGAGGTGTCCATACCATTTCAAAAGTTTTTCTTCTATTTTTCCTAATATGTTTTTTTCAACTTGCGTAATTTCCCTTATTGTGCTGTTTCTGACCTTATCCCTTCTTGAAATTCTTGTCGATCGCCTCCAAAAATCTATTTCTATAATTTATAATTACTAATCAAGTTTTGGTTGGATTTCCATGTCGAGGGGGATTACATAGTAACTAGCTTTTATGTTTAGTTGAATAAGTAAAAGGAAAAATAATTATAAATTTATATTTTTTAGATACCCCGTGTTGATTACCCGGCGTTGCCTGGGAATCTACTTATCCCGATCTTCTTGACATAAATGAGCTGCAATACGAAAATGAATGTGTTTTATGTTTAGTTAAATAAGTGAACGAAAACATTTATATCGTAATTATTTGTAGATACACCGTGCTGTTTACCCGGCGTTGTCCGGGAATCTACTCATCCTGATCTTCTTGGCATAAATGAGCTGAAAGACAAACATTAATATACTTATGTTTAGTTGAATAAGTAAAATGAAAAATAATTATAAATGTATATCGTAATTATTTTAAGATTCCCCGTTCTGATTACCCGGTAAAGAATACCCGCTATGTGCTGCTATGCTTGCACAGGGATCTACGTACTTGTCTTGATCTTCTTGGCATCAATGAAAGACAAAAATGGTTATTGTAAGTTTTCCGCAAGAGATAAACATATGCTGTTGCGGAATTGTTTGTAGAGCTTTTTGAGATATTCAATACTGTGTATATTATTTTGTGTATTTATTATGGTTTAGGCAGCGTAAGCCATTTAAACCTTCAAAGAGCTACTTTTTTTTACGTTTTCCACTACAAAGGGCGATTTTTAAGGGTTTAGGATTTGAGTACCACAACTGTCTTATAACCTATGTTCATCCCGGGAATCTCCTGAACGTTTTGCAAAAAGCCCCATCACAATCGGATCAACGGTATGGCCGCGCAATAAAGTACGAACAAACAATCATATAATCAAACAAACAATTTTTATATATTAGATTAAAAGGTGTTCAGAAAATGCTATAATTATATGAAGACTTAAAGAATTATTTAATTATTTCTAGAATTAAATATATATATATATATATATATATATATATATATATATATAATAAAATAATATCTTCTTAGGTCAACTATTCCATTTATAGGTAGTTTGATATGTGCCATGCTGCGCCCGGGCTTGAAGACATGTCCTGTCCGGAGAGGATTTTAAAAACTGAATCAAGTACATATATCTACTTTTTGACCACACAAGGGCATGGAGAGCCTCCCTGGATTAGTGATAAGGTCAATGCCAGGACCTTCTCTGAGTCAACATGATGATTTAAGACAAGATACACTATTCCGCTCATTCGTGTTAAACAAGGCGACTATTATATGATGTTTGGGAACCATTTTGGATTTAACGTTCCCCGACATTTCTTTTAAGAAGAGGAAAAATCTCGAAAGAAACCACCCATAACATGTCCCGATCAGTAGTATCGAGACCCTAGTTCAATGGCATACGAGATCAACGACGTTATACCCCGAGATCACCATAACGTTGCTG